>QLOH01000031.1:722378-1444757 GCA_026901365.1 Sesbania bispinosa | reverse complement strand
TAATACTATAATAAAATAACTTATTTTTATTAAAATAACCTTATTAAAGGTATTAGATGAGGTCTGATTAATGTATTGTATGGTAAATAAGTATGTTGATATGCTAATTAACAAAGATATTAGTTATAGATAATAATTATTGTCTTTTTTAATTTTTTTTACGAGAATGCTTTTTTAATATTTTAAAGTGACAAATAATTTGAGATAAAGTGCTTATATTTACTTTATTTTAAAAATAAAAGGACGTATTTATTTGGGAAAAAAAAGGTATCAACATTGCACATGGTTAAATTAGAGGAATTAAAAACACAATTGAACCATATTATTTTTAACATAATATATACTTTTGTTTTCATCAAATACTTTTTATTTTTATTTCCTTAAATCTAATTTTAAAAACACATGTTAATATTTTCTTTATTAAAAAGTCAAGGAAACCAATATAAACCACTATGTAATATAATCTCACATGCTTTAGATAATTCAAGACACCAATAATAGCTATGCTTTTTTTATTTTTTTTGGTCGGATAGCTTCATAGGTATGCATAATTAATGAAATTTATTCAATTCCTAATAGAGAAAAATCTATGATGATAGGTGTTTCAGGATGACCCAATGAAACTTTTTTTTTTTTGGTAAAGACCCAATGAAACCTTAACCCACACCACCTTGAACCAGAGAGTTGCTTTTGGGACCCCTTTTTGCTATTCGCACCCCTTAACATACCCCCTTTCCCATATTACCCCTACCCCTACCCCCCCACCCCCTCCCCCCACCACCAGCCACCCCGCCAGCCACTCCCAACCCACTCCCCCTTCCCCACTCCTTACGCCGGTCCCTCCCCCACTCCCTTTTATTATTTTTTTTCAATGTTTTGTGTTTAGAGACGGAAAAATTCCATCTCTAAACTTATCTCGCGAAAAAAAAAAATATCCGTAACCTTCCGGAAATTAAGTTCCGGATATCAGCTTTGTTAACTTAATGTCCGGAACCTTCCGGAAATTAAGTTCCGGATATCAGCTTTGTTAACTTAATGTCCGGAACCTTCCGGACATTAATGTCCGGAAGGTTCGGAAATTTTTTAAGGCCTCATCCCCTGCTGCTACACAACTGTTCCGGACATTAATGTCCGGAAGGTTCCGGACATTTTGTTCACAAAGTTGATATCCGGAACTTAATTTCCGGAAAGTTCCGGAAGGTCCCGTAAAAGAACCTTTATTTTTTTTCAATGTTTTGTGTTTAGAGACGGAAGGTATATTATGGGGGTGAGAATAGCAAAAAGGGGTTTCCAAAAGCAACTCCCCTTGAACCACGATCATAATGTAGTAAAGAAACCGGGCCAATATGGCCAATTGGGCCGAGGTGGTCCCATTGGGCTAAGCACCATGCCCAAATGCCCAACTTATGGACAAAAAAAAAGAGGTGATGCTCCTTCCCTAAACCAAAAACAAAAAGTCTTGAATATTCCCATGTATTTGCATTTCTTGCGCTCAGGAAGGTCACAATGATATTGACAAAAAAAAAAGTAAGGTCACAATGACCAATGCTAGGTTATAAACCTTTTTCTCATGTCATGTTCGCCTTGTTTCATGATATAGTTGAAGGAGAAACCCCAGTTGATAGTATTATGAGTAACATGCACGGATGCACCTAATGCCCATACAACATCTTCTGTATTATGGTGTTTTTGCCTCTTAACTCTTTATTCTTTAAGTTATTTCTTCTGTTGTTTTGTTATTTTTTTCGTTTAATTCTCTTCGATCATTTAAAAAATTTGGTCCCACAAATATTTTCTTCTACCTAGAAGTCTAAAACTTATATTTTCTATACAAATATTCAAGGGATTATGATAAAATTTGGATATAAAATAATTTTAAAAGTTTAGTTTTCAAAATCGAGTGAAATTTTGATAAAAATATTTGTAATATGTGATATTAGGATTTGAAGAAGGATAAATTTTAGAGTTCTTTTCAATGAGTGAAAGAAATTTGATGGTTTGATTGACGAGTTTTAAGCAATAGAAAATTTAAAATGATTTAATTTATGAAGATTTTGAGTAGAAAATGATAGTTAAATAACCTTAAGTAAAAGGAAAAAAGTTGTGGAGGGATTTAATTAATTATAATAATAAAAATTAAGAAATTTATATTAATTATAGTACAGCGAAGATATCTTATTTCAATTCTCATGTGCTATATTAAATTATATTTCATGGTGGATATTTTTTTTTTTAAATCACAGGTATCCTCTATTATAAGGGCTAATCTATTCGGGGCTTAGTCACAGACTCTTCATCCCTCCGAAGAATGTGTTTAGTGGGATCGAACCAAGAGCTATTCTCACAATCTCAGCGAGCATGGTGGATATTCTTTTCTAACTGGTGGTCTTTTTTAGTTTTTTTTAAAACAAAAATTGAGACGGATATAGAGTAATGTTCAGAAGTGTTTAGTTATCGATATTTCTCTTTCTGAATTGTTGATAAGCATTTCATATTCATGGTGTGTCATGCCATCATAGTCCCCAAGCAAGAACACAGAAATGAAGTGGCCACACAATGATTCTAAATCCTCTGTGTTGCAACTCCTTCAGCCGGCGCCTTTTAGCTACTGTTGCTCCCACACTTTCACCTTCCGACCTGATCAAAAGCTTGGTTTCAAAGGGTCTTTTTCAGCAAACACTTGAACTTTTCACACAACTCCATCTCTCTGCCCACCATTCCATCCCCTCTGTTCTTCCATCAGTCATTAAGGCATGCTCCTCTCTCCACTCTCATTCTTTTGGCACACAGCTTCATTGCTTCTCTCTCATCACAGGTTCCCACTCTGAACCGGTTGTCTCCAATTCCATCATCTCCATGTATGCCAAGTTTTCAGACATCGAATCAGCATGGAAAGTGTTCGACAGAATGCCCCACAGAGACCCGGTCTCCTGGAACTCCATGATCAATGCTTATTTGCAAAATGGGTGCTTGGCAGAAGCTTTGGAAATCTTGAAAGATGTGTACTTGCTTGGTCTTGTTCCCAAACCCGAGTTGTTGGCTAGCATGGTGTCCATGTGTGGGAGGAAAATGGGTTCAAGGATAGGAAGGCAGATTCATGCTCTTGTTGTTGTTGATGAGAGGATGCAACAGTCAGTGTATCTGTCAACAGCTCTTGTGGATTTCTATTTTAGGTGTGATGACTCTTTGATGGCTTTACGTATGTTTGATGGGATGGAGGTGAAAAATGAGGTTTCATGGACTGCTGTGATATCTGGGTGCATTGCTAATCAAGATTATGATGAAGCTTTGGCATGCTTTCGGGCAATGCAGGTTGAGGGAGTTAGCCCAAATAGAGTAACATTAATTGCTTTGTTACCAGCTTGTGCAAAGCCAGGTTTTTATAAGCGTGGAAAGGAGATTCATGGATATGCATTCCGTCATGGGTTTGAGTCAAGTCATAGTTTTTCATCAGCTCTTATAAATATGTATTGTCAATGTGGAGAATCACTGCACATTGCTGAGCTGATTTTTGAAGGGTCTAGTTTTAGAGACGTGGTGCTATGGAGTTCAATCATTGGGAGCTATTCTCGAAGAGGAGATAGCTACAAAGCCTTGAAGCTTTTTAATAAGATGCGGACTGAGGAAACTGAACCAAACTACGTAACTTTGCTGGCAGTGATCTCTGCCTGCATAAACTTATCTTCACTAAAACATGGTTGTGGACTCCATGGCTATATCTTGAAATTTGGACTTAGTTTTAGCATCTCTCTGGGCAATGCACTTATAAACATGTATGCCAAATGTGGTTGTCTGGATGGTTCTCGTAAGATATTCCTAGAAATGCCCCATAGAGATTCTGTTTCATGGAGTACTTTGATCAGTGCCTATGGCCTTCATGGATGTGGAGAACAAGCTTTACAACTTTTTTATGAAATGAGAGAGAGAGGAGTGGAACCTGATGCAATCACCTTCCTTGCAGTTTTATCTGCTTGTAATCATGCTGGACTTGTAACTGAGGGACAACAGGTATTCAAACAAGTAAATGCAGATTGTAAGATTTCATTAACTATAGAGCATTATGCATGCCTGGTTGATCTTCTTGGGAGGTCAGGAAAGTTTGAAGATGCTTTGGAAATAGTGAGAACAATGCCCATGAAACCGAGTGCAAGAATATGGAGTTCCCTCGTATCAGCTTGTAAGCTTCATGGAAGACTGGACATTGCAGAAATGCTAGCTCCTCAGCTTATAATATCAGAACCAGATAATGTTGCTAATTACACATTGTTGAATATGATTTATGCCGAACATGGTCATTGGCTTGATATAGAACAAGTGAGAAAAGCCATGAAACTTCAAAGGTTAAAGAAAAGCTATGGGTTCAGTCGCATTGAGGCAGGAGATTAGATTAGAGCTTCTAGCAAAGCAGATTGTACAACAATGATTTCCTTTTTTTTATTACAATATACATTTCTTGGCTTTTTAAGGGGGAATAAATTACCTAGTTGAAGCAATGCAGTGAAGGGACTATTATGAATCTTATGCCCTTGGTAGATGAGTTGGATTCTCCACAAAAAATCACTTACAGGCAGCATTCTGAGAGATTTACATTACCAGGAAAAGATTAAGAGTTGACTCCTACTAAAACAAATAGTAAGAAGAAAATCATGAATACAGTCTATACACGTGCCAGGGATATACATCTTCCCCAAAAAGGAGAGAAAAAAGGACAGCAAAAATAATGAGTATTGGTAGTTTCTAAGCACAACGCATTTCAAGAGGAGTTTCATCTCCGTCTAATGAGTCTGCCCATTGTTTAGTAACAGTCTTAATCTGCGTGTAAAACAGAATTCCAGCTCTGCCTGCTGAAAAGTCTTAAGAATTAAGAATATGCTCATGTCTTAGTACACAAATCAGGTTGTAAATCACAGAAAACAAGATTTCAACAGTTTTTACCATCAAAATTCAAATCACCAACAAAAGATGGCCTGGAGCTAATGAAGGAAGAAAAGGGCAACGAAACAGAGATGGGGACATTTATGCCAACCTGATTCAGATCAGTTTCAATAACTCATTAGAAAAATGCAAATAGGCCAATAAGTTTTTAAGGAAAATCAATTCAAACGGCTTTGCATAACATTGAATGGATATAAAACAATTGCCTGAAGTTCTAAAAAAGGTTTGACTGAAATAAAAATAACAAAAAAAAGCCACATTCATAGAATAGGTGTTTTTGCATTGTGCAAAAAAGACAAAAACAATGCAGAATTAATGAACAAGAGATTATTTGAGAAAATTGCCAAGGTGTACAAGTAATAATAGAAGGGAATATGAAAACAAGATAAATCACTGAGTAGCATGCAAACAAGGATGTGGATGGAGTCATGGAGATGTGACTTAACAATCTTGTATAACTTTAAAGTTAGAAGAGAGATGACAGTTACTATTTACCTGACCAACTTCAACCTTAGTCTGGAATTTTCTTGCAGCTGCACTTGAAGTTGTAAAAATGGAAGCTCCAGTACCATATCTATATAATGACAAAACAAAATAAGTACTGAAAATAAGATAGCAAAATTACAGATATAAAAATGCTCAAGAGAAGCTAAAATCTGTAGCACTTGTTGCTGTTGACGATATTTATGGCTTCTTGCATTCTGTCAACCTGGGCATAAAAAATATCATATTTTAGCATTTTTAGAATAGAGAGGCAATCTATTCAATACAAAACAAAAGAGGCATCAACAATAACCTCCATACACAGAAGAACTGGGCCAAGAATCTCCTCCTGCAGAAATCAAGATGAAAATCCATCACAGATTTATTACAAGGCAGCTCAATACCACAATTGTATTCTGAGAACATAATTAAAATAACCTTGTAGCATTCCATGTCAATTGTGACATCAGATAAGATGGTGGGACCAATGAAGTTTCCATGTTCATATCCTGGAACCTACAAAGCAACATTTGGCATATGCACAACTAGCATTACATTTTTATTTATGAACAAGGCTCTTAATAACCTCCCATGATACAACAACATTACCATGAACTAGTATAAGGTCAGTTGCTAATATTTTAGAAGAAAAAAATCAAACAAAAGAAACTTGCAGATTGTTGTCCACTAATTTCAACTTAGTATTCCGGAATATATCTACTTGACACATTTACATGCCACAACATGCAATATCTTACAAAGCGCAGCCTTCACAAGCAAGGAATTTGCTTGTCAGCTCAAAAAACCATGACATCTGATCTAATTGTATTACAAAAACAGAATAGCGATTTCTTTCTTCATCCATGATTTTGTTCCTTCAACTGTTTTTAGACATCTACAGAAAAATGTTGAAGTGCTACCCAATTACGTCGGAATAATTTGTTTGATTATGTTCAGTGAAGTTTATATCAAGCCTCAAGATTAGTGCATGTGTAGTGGCTGATTAACGGTCAGTTACCCAAACCTAGCTAGGTTTTGAATGGTGTAATCAAATTACTGCTCTTAAACCATCAAACTAAATGATGTTCCATAAAATTTCATTTCCCTACCCCCTCTCATTTTTTTTGAAATTTACTAACATTTAGGTGGCTATTTCATATACTTGGTTACTTGATTAGTAACATGGAATCACTCTAGCCATCAAAACAAAGCAGCAATCCTAAGTACAAATCATCCATGATAATAAATTGAAGCAGGATCTAGAAGATACCACAATGTTTCGGCCATCAAGCACTAGTTTTGCACCAGATTCTACACCTTTTTGAATCAATCTGCAAGTGTGTTCCTTTGCCTGTTATGATTGGTGGATACAAAGATCATGATCTATAAACAGTTAAGACAATCAAACTTAAACACCCAGAATGTTCGGAGCTCATAAATCCGTTGAGAACAACTACGAGGTGCTTTCCTTTAGATAAAAGAGTATCATATATATTCAATCACCAATTAAGTGGTTCTTTTCTCTTCTTAATAACTCTCTCTTAATTACATATTTTCTTCTTGATAACTCAGCTAGCAAATTTAAGAACAATTGTTTTAGTAAAGCATATGAATGACATATGCACCTGTTTGTTGATAACTGGACCGAGGTCTGTGTCTGGTTCTGTTCCAGCATTGACCTTAAGTGCTCTGGCACGCTCTATTAGTTTATCTTCCCTGGTATAGAAAATTATTAAAATTTCTTTTTATACCAAATAACAGATATGCATGTTAACCAATTCTTGAAGGATCATGACAAAATCAGTCCAGAATACAGAAATATGGATTTCTCATGGGAAATGTTAGAGAGATGGAAGAGCAAAATGGAGACTTGGAGATGTGTAAACAAGCAGTAAATCTGAGCAAGATAGACAGGAAGGGCATACATGCAAGTAACTACACATGATTTTATATTTTTTCACCTTTTAGGGTTTAAAGGTATGATAGAAAGACATGACCAACGAAAGTCTCAGAAATAATGTTTGATTGGCTCCAATACTTGAGTGAATTACAGCACTTCTATATAATCCACTCTAGAATTGATAAAAATCCATAATATCATTGATAGTTAAATTCGTTCCTTTCTTCTTATCTCTCCCCCTTTCTCATACTCTCTTTATTTCCTCCTCTCCCCCTTCCCTTTCCTTCTTGTCTCCATCTATTTCTTTCTATATTCTTTCATTTACAGAACCAACTTGTTGCATATGACATTCATATACCAGGATATTTTCAACAGGCCTAGGAATTAGCCAATGGCTGGACTAGCACCACATAGGCTATATTATCCATTTTTTCTACAGCGCATCTTGGATATAGAAACTAAGATGGTGATCAGTTTGTTTTCTGTTTTCATTTTCAATTGTTCTGTTTTCATTAATAATTACAAAATGTCACCTTGTTTTCATTTTATTTCCCGTCTTCAAAAATTTGTGAAGGAAATGGTGAAAACCACACCCCCGGGATTTCAAACTCCTATACTCATTTATGTAGAGTTTCACTTAAAGGGCATCCTCCCTTCAGACTAAAATAAAGAAGAGTTGATAAATGATCAAACAATTTGGATTTGTTCAGTCTAATTGGTTATAATCTTCAACTTTCGTGCTTATCACTTAGAAGATCAGAAAATAGGTAAAGGTAATACTTCAACACTTAGAAAATTGAATGAAATACCATTGTTTGAAACTTCCAACGAAAATAACAGCACTGAGTGTTGTGCATTTCTGTCCAGCAGCACCAAAACCAGCTGTAACTAGAGCTTTCAAAGTAGCATCCTCTCTTGCATCAGGCATTATGACAGCATGATTTTTGGCTCCAATATTGGACTGAAGACAATAGTTAAGCAGCCAATTTACATTGACCTCAACTACTGCATGGGATGAAGAGCAATGCATAGCTCATAAAAGGAACTGCAGCTTTGCTACCAGAGCAGACGCAGAGAAATTACCTGGACACGTTTACCTTTAGTAGATGCTCTTGTGTATACATAAGCACCAACCTTAAGGGAAAAAGCATAAAATAAGTACTTCAAATTGGCCCAATTCCCAATCCATGAAAAATATCAATAAACGTAAACTTTTTGTTAATTTCAATGACAAGCTAAATTACTGCATACAGAATTTTACAATTTTTGGATGTGAAGCCATTTTACTTCTTAACAACAATATAAAGCAATTATGAATCTTCTTATACCAAAATTTTACAATTTTGGGATGTGAAGACATATTTTCACTTAAAAGATGCAGACATCTGCATTTGTCCTTATAGAGACAGGGAAACATACTGACTGTATACCTCTGCCACAATTCTTATTACTTCAAAAGATTGAAATATACTAGCTGTCACATCTAAGGTCTGAGACAATTCCTTTCTCCATGAACTGAAAACTATTTTTCTACTTTGAGGGCGTATGAGTATGACTACTAGTATATTGTAAACAAAGTTACCAATATAAATGACAAGACACTCTAATCATCCCCCATTCAGCTAACTATCTATATTTTTTATAGACCAATTTATATCTCCACATTGCACTCATCCTACTTTTCCCCTCTCAACAAACATAAAATGCAATTCCATCTCTCTTGGCTTGCTTGCTCAATATTCAAACCGTATTTACAGTTAATAAATGGGAATTACTTTGATAACTTAGTAGCCACAACAAGTTTCTTCAAATTCTTGAATAAATCTCAGTTCTCAAGCTAACAGTCTAACACTTGCAGCAAGAATTCACTTTTTCAAATCATTCAATGCAGGAATGACTTACTGTATCTGAACCAACAAAGGAGACAGCTTTTATATCATCATCATCATCACAGATAGCATTGAGAATGTCCTGTCCGAAACAATTTTGAAAAGTGAGGAAGAAATTGATCAGTGCTACAATTAAGTAACACTATAACATATTAACAACAGATCAATAGGAAAAGAAAATATTAAGCTAAATTCTTACATTTGTACCATGAACAATATTCAACACACCATTAGGTATACCAGCCTCTATTGCTAACTCTGCCAGCATCACAGCTGCCCCTGACATTATAAGAAACAGAATACATGCTTACTGCATACATAAAGGTATCAATTACTTACAAAGAAATCAATGGCTCAGACTTCTTTATTATATCAAAGATGAGAAGTGGTTGAGAATGAACATTGAAAAGGCAAGAAATTCTTTTTTTGGATAGGAAAAGAAATATTAGTAAAATTTCTTTCATTTCTCAGTTTTTCTTATATTTTAAAGTTTTATTCTAATTAGACAATAGAAAGAAAACATGGTCTGTTTGTTAGTTTGAGTGAGTCAGTAATATTCAGGCAATTAACATCAGGCCCTGTAGCACTTCCCAAATCCCAGATCACATCTTAGAATCCCTTCTAGCCAAAATATCAACTTAAAATATTAACATATAAAAAATGAACAAATCTTTCAAGGACTAACTCTCCCAAAAAACTTAAGCTCTTAGGTGGAGGATAATGAATGACTTTATATCTATGCCATGCCTCCTTATGAAAGAGCCCTTTAGGGTTTGAACTGAAATTTAACTATATTTAGAAGAATAAATGCAGCAAGGATGAGCTCCGGACCATTTGGTTATAGAGGCTATGATACCGTGTCTAGCTAACTCTTCCAAAAGCTTAAGTTGTTAGGTGGAAGCTCATAATGGTCTCATATCTCTAACAAGATTCTTACTATTCCTTCAGCATTGTCAAAGAGTAAATATATTAATTAAAATCAACCAGAATAGTCCAGTTTAAGTAAATGTCATCAAATAAACAAAAAACCTTCTTTTGGCTTATTTTCCAAGGCTATACATAACTTACATTCCCAGACCTCAAAATGTTGGGAGCTTCAAATGCAAGGCCCCCACTTTTTTTCCAGTATGGCATATTAACTTTAGAAGAGAAAAATAATGGATACTGAGGATAGAAAAACTGTCTTTCACCATAATGTAAGCATTGGTTTTGCAAGAGATCTTCATCAAGATGTAAAGAATACATATAAGCAGTGTCAGTTTCAGACAGTAAACTAGTTACCCGGTAAGATTGTAGATCTCCTTGCATGTCATTTGCAAGTGATTAGAGATTATTTGTATTTGAAATGATTTTCATAACAGGTTTGAGTTGTAAAACTGATCAAAATTTGGAGTAGGGTCTTCTAGGTAGACTTCCAAAAGAAATTGACAATCATCGCTAATAAAACTAGGTCATAGAGGAACATTACAGAGGAACTTATGCTTGCAAACAAATCTTATAATGAAATAGGAATAAACGACTCCATTATCAGTATTACAATATTTTTCATCTAAAGTGAATCCTTTCCAATAGAATACTGCTTGGATATATCACTTCACGTAGAACAGTGCAGGAAGGATTTCGCAGTCACCTGGATCCTTCTCTGACGGCTTTAGAATAAATGTATTTCCACATGTAACAGCAATAGAAAACATCTGCACAAATAAATAAATATACAAACACATATAAAGATCTTGGAAATGTGTAATCTACTTTCCATTTCTTACATTAGTTACAACTAAGTACATTCTAATATTCTACATTTAATCTTAGCTTCCTAATGCTGCATGCTTCTGCGGTACATAGTTGTCTAGCTTATGCTATTCAGAAAAATCCATTTCAAAGAGTACACTTTTCTCTTGCTTGTTCGTATTTACAGTACAAGAAAGTCAATTAGCAACCCAGCAATGGTCTTGATGCAAGAGAAAAGACTTCCGAATAAGAACAGCTACGTTAGCATGAAGAAATAATTGATGTTCCTGTCTTCACAATATATAAAATCAAGATTCTAGAGCAAGACATAAGAAAATTTAGAAAGTAGAATAAAAATATACAACAAGCTTACCCATAAGGGAATCATAGCCGGGAAGTCAAAAGGGCAGATACCAGCACAAACACCAAGGGGCTCTCTAATGCTGTATGTGTCTATTCCATTGGACACATTGGGAACAAATTCCCCCTTTTGCAGATTTGCCATACCACAAGCATGTTCAACAACCTCTATAAAGGAAGATCATTTTTCTCTGTAAAGAATCCAAGCCAATAGACAGTGAAGCTTGTTCGCAGACATTGAACAACAATAAGGACACTAACCTAGCCCACATGACACATCACCATATGCATCTCGCAATGTTTTTCCATGTTCAGTACTAATATTCATAGCAATCTTATCCTGCAAAATGTTCCAACTTCCAAATATAACTTATACTGTATACGTATGCAACCTGAATAGATGTAATTAAAAAATTGAAATACTTACAATGTCCCTACGAATAAGCTCTTGGAACTTAAACATGATTCTCTGCCGAGTGGTAACTGGCGTGTTACGCCACGATGAAAAAGCCCGTTTTGCTGAAAATACTGCAGCTTTGAACTCCTCATCTGTAGTCAATGGAACTTGAGAAACAACTTGCTGGCTTGCCTATTGTTTTTAAATGAGTTATTAAGCTGACTTTTACTCCATGTAAATGAGGAAAACAATGAAATTCAAGCTCCTCCATACACTTACAGGGTTTAAAATGTCAATTGATGCAAATGACTGTGAATCAACAAATCTGCCTCCAATAAGATTGGGAACCCTCTGATGCACATGAGAAATGACTTAAATCTGTTAAAAGGGATAAAGAAGAGACATAACAGTTCAGGTACTTTAAAATTAATATTATGTCACCCTCTTTTAATTCTGCAGTAGTTTTCTCAGACAAAGACTTTTAAGATAAGACTACCCTTATTGGATGTTTTTATTGGATAAAATGGAAGGAAATTATTTGAAAAGAACGTGCCAATTATTTGAAACAGATTTCAGCTTCATTTAAACATAAAGAAACGAATTTTCATTACAAGGCTATATATACATTTCAAGTAAAAAGAAGACAAGACAAGATTTTGTTAAGATAAAACATATGGAAGCACATCAAAACTTACCGGAGGGTTGCGCTGCCTCCATGATGGTTCAATTACTGCAAGATAATTATTTCTTACGGCAGATTTCTCAGGTCTCAGTGACTTGAAATTCCTAACTGCAACTTAAGAAAGCCATCAATATGTATGCATACTGCCATGTAATTCTTTTTCCACATATTGGAACATCATGTCAGAGAATATAATAAACCCATTCTTAAGCCTTCACTTAATATCTTATCATTTTAGGCTAAATATTATCTTTGTCATGTGCATGCGATATATCATATTCTAGTCAAATCATTCTTTTTGAGATCTGGGTCCTATTAAGAGCTTAATTAGGATAATTCATGTTTTAATGTCCAATAGGTTGTTGGCAGCTTTAATTTCAGTACATGTTCCATTTTACAAGCTTCTTTTTTTCCTAAATCTTTGGACAATGGCTCAGTGTTATAGGTAATCCTGGCTATCATCGTATTTTTCTTTTCATTGGATCTTATTATGGCAGGCATATATCAGCTTTATTTAGTGCTCCACCAAGTTAACTTTATTCTTACTGTGGAATGAAAGGAAACTTTAAGAAATAAGCTAAGAAACTTCACGAGTGACGCCAAAGGCCCATTTAGCCTCAAGTTATCTTCAGGCCTTAGCTGAAGTCTTCAGCTATGGCCTTATTTACTCATTAGAAAGCTTTCCCAGAAAACTTTATCTCATCTAGCTCAAAAATCGCCTTATCCAAATCTTAAGATAAAATATAAATCGTCTGTCTTTCTTTAGCTGTTAAACTAAAGCCAGCATATCATAACTTCACGAGCTGAAGAAGGCCTTCCACCAATCTAAGTTCTTCTAAATTGATGTATTATTTAAATCCATGGGGGTTTAGAAAAAGATAAAATTAAATAAACATTCAAGGACAACTGTTTAAAAACATATGATCCACAAGAAGACCTTACCATTCATGTTTCCTTGTCTAAGCTTAGCTTTAACATTATAAACATGCTTTGGGGTTGATAAAAGTTCTGGATTGCTTTGTCTCAGTCTCTTTAGAATTTGTCGAGGTTTAAACCCAGCTTCTGTCATTTCCTTAATGAGCAAAACTTCGCTCTCCGTGAAGCGACGAGCAGAAGGATGTTCTGAAATGTCCCTTAATGGCTCATGATTATGTGTTCCATTTTTTATGGTGAGTACCCACAAGCCATCTTCCTTCTTGCCCACAGCTTCAAAAGGACAATTTGTTAGACGTGAACCAGTTTTTCTTTTGCGGCTATGTTCAGCTGAGGAATCCTCAACAGGTTTTCGCCGATTGTGATAAACACCCCCTCTGTCACAACCAAGTACAACTACTTTGTCCCTCTTGGATTGCTTGATAGTGACTACATATCCTTGGGACACAGAAAAGTCTCCAACATACTGGATGAGTTCTTCACGATCTACAAATGTGCCAGGGGGAGGTGGAAGCATATGTGTAGTTTCATTCAATTCTGAGCTGCTTTGAACATCCATCACATTGTATTAAATAGATGGCAGTATTTTAATGTGAAACCTAACTGTTTACATGTTCTCCACATCATGCTGAATAACCAAATCATCCTCATATGCCATACCAGTCTTGTTCAATTAAGATGACCAACTGTTAAAAGAGGACAGAGTTAAAATATCATCAAACAAAAAAGGTCTTTTTAATTCTTAATTATTGTGAGTCCAACCATTCATATATCTCTTAGCCCATATGAAAAACATGCCAAAACATATCTGCAGCAATAACTTTATTGAAATACCACTTAGTAAGATAAAAATATGCAATAATATCAACTCCCGCTCCCTTACTTCCTTCTTCCCCAATATAACTCAACACATAGACTCTCATTTTCTAGTCTGTATATCACAACTTAAGAAATTTCTTGTGCACTTTCTTCCCATTCCTCGGTTCCAAGCTATCCTGCAATGCCTACAGCCTATTTGTCAGGATAAAATCAAATGGAACAAAATGGAATATAATAATGGATCAAACACAAATGAAAAGGATGCATCACACATGTTTGTTTACAAATGGAATGGAAGGGAAAGGGTTTTTTTTTTTCGCAATTTGACCATTTTTTTTCTTTTCATTGTTAATGATAAAGTCAAAAGTTTTTAAACTCTCATAGAAGCATTTCTTTGTCGTGATAGTTCTATAGAAAGGATTACTTCTCAAAAGATTGAGCTTTCTCACTAGAAGAAGTGTCCCAATCATCTCACACTTACTTTATTTAATAATTCAATCGATGAGTTCAAATGAAAAAAGTTCTATCTAGGAAACCCCATTGCTTTCATTTCTTATGTGTAATATCCAAACAAGTGGCCACATGGTTTTGTTGCCTCCCCTATTTTCTACATTCGATTCTATCCATTTATCCAAACAAGCTGCAAGAGAAATGTAAAACATAACTGAGGAAAAAGATCATACAAGAAGCAATCATGAGCCATGAGAGGTATATAAGAAAGCTTAGGAAACCATTTTGGCAAGAAGAAGCTCATACTAAGTTAAATATGAAGAAAAGATAACAAAAAAATGTATGCAAAGAAAGAAACGGTAATAAAAGGCATGAAGAAAAGGTCTGAAATATTAGTGGTAAAAGCTAATAAAATGAACCTGATTTACAGTCATAAACATGTAAACGAAGAAATATAGATTGTATGACTGCTAAAGGCATTGAAAATTCAGATATTCAAACCCACCCTCCAACAGAAGAGAACCCAAAACAACATTTTTCTTCGAAAAACATTATATAAATGGTACTAATTTGAGTTGAAAGAAAAAATAACAAGCACTCTACGTTGAATTTGTTTCCCAGTTGATAAAATGAAACTTAATCGAAAAGGGCAACAGAACCTGGTTCGCTGTTCTGTGCTACACCTCTCCAATTGTTTCAGGAAATTAAGGTAACAACAACTGATTGATGTCGGAACTCAGTGATCAAAACAATGGAGGTCAATATCGTACGACATCGGTCTCAGCCAAACACAGAATTACAATTTACATTTACAGTCAACCGTTTGCACTCATGGTTTTTTATTTATTTACTTTCATGTTCAAAAACACTAAACTCTAAATCCTAAAACAAGTCTTAACATTTCCAAAACGAAAATTACGTTCTCTCTATTGGTAATAAACCTTTTTCTTAATTTTTAGTTTTTTCTTTTAAGTTGTTGATATTTAATTAAAGAAAAAATAAAAATAAAAACAGAAAAGTAGGGGAAAACTGATCATAATTTTATAAAATGTTTATCTAAATGAAAAATAAAATTTGCTGATAATCTTTATTACAAGTGTAACCTAAATTAAGTTCTGCACATTAGGCAAATAGGTAAGTCAAATTTATGATATTAGTAAAAGATTAAAATTTTCCTATTTTTGTTGTTTTTTCAACGACATATACTTTTCATGTTTAAGTGTGTGAAGTCTTTTGTTAATGTCTACTGTCTTGAACAAAAGAATAATATTTTTTAGCTAAGGAATTAAGTTAAATACATGGTTTGTAATATTACTGGTTAAAATATTTTTTTTTATCAGCCCCTTTTAGACAGTTTGCAATGAACCAAACTCAAATTGTTAGGGGAATGATTAGGGTAGTATTATTGATTTTTAAGATAGATTTTGTAAATATCTACGTTTATGAGTAAGTTGAATTACAATCGAGACATTAAATTATATTTATGCTTCATTTATCTTATAATTAATAGTAAATATTATTATATTCAAAAGTGATTTATGATAGTGTAACCGATCTTTTAAATTGTATATGTATATATTAACGGTGGATTATGAAAAAAAAAAAAATCAAAACTGACCGCTCAGTGAAAAAAAAAATATTAGTAGGTTGCAACACTGTCTTATTTTTATATTTAATATAAGATAACTATAATAGATTAATAGATCATGCAAGTGGAGAGGAGATAAATAGAGTAGAAAAATATTGTTTATCTTGTTTGGTAAAAAGAAATTGTGAGGAGAGAAATAAAAAGTGATAGACCCCACATGTTTTTATTTCTCCCATGATTGAGTGGAAATTCTTTTGACTCTTCTCTCTAATCTATTTCTCTCATACCAAACAACCTTATTTCATTTATATTTCTTATCTATTTCTCTCCACTTCATATCTTTCTTCTCTTTTCTCTCTACCCTATTTATTTCCACTCTACCAAACACAGATGTTCATATTTCAACAGAGATAGCCTCTTTTCTTGTTTAAATTTTTTATTTTCATAAAAAAAAGACAGATTAGGTGGCACTGACGGGACTACATTTTTTTTTATGTTAACATCAACTAACATCTGTGTCTTATGGAGCAAGTTAAGTAAGTTCAAAAGTAAACTTTGAAGATTAAAATCAACCTAAAATATGTATGTCAATACTTGAAACATCAATAACATGGTAAGCTAGCCAAGGAATATGCATGTATCTTGTAGCCTAATAATGCTCTTCATTTGAAGATAACTTAGTTTGGAGCTAAAATGAACTTCCTTCATAGTTTATACATACTCCAAATGTTATCATTTAATTAGTCAATTTCAAAATATATTGATCCTACAAGCCAACGATAAAAATTAAAAAGTATGGGGTAAAAAAGAAACGAAGATTTTAAGTAAGATTTAGTGCTAAAAGATGTTGATTAATGAATGAGTTAAGAAAGGTCACTCTCCAATGAGTGCTGCCTGTATTTGCCTATGACATAAGCTGATTAGCCAATGTTGATCCATTTGATTCGACCTCCAGGTTGCGTTAACTAATCCTAGACCCCATCATATCAAATTATCAACATCAAAGTGACTTATTTAATGAAATTAATTAGTTATTAGTTATATTTTTCTAAAGTGAGGCTTTAGATAAAATATTTTCTAACAAACAAGTAATGGTATAAGAATTAAAGCCTGCTGCACCTTCTATTCCTTGCTAATTATCATCTTTTATTTCCCTATATAAACAACTGAATTGTAGAAATAGGTTTACTTCCACTAAGAAAAATGATATAAGAAATACATTCATAATTTGATCTAAATTGATTATCCAAAAAAAATATGATTACAGTTAGATTGTTGCCTCAATCACTCGCATATAGAAATCTGTAGTTATCCTACCTTTTGGCAACTAAGGAAGGATGTCAAGGAACTTATACAAGGTGAGGAACGGAACATACTAAAAAGTGATGTTGTATACTATTTTCTTTTTCAGTCTAAAAAATACATTTCTACCTGATTAATCAGAAACACGGCAAAAATGGAACAGTGCAGATTAAGGGACAGTGGCGTCACTACATTCCTACCTTTTGCCTGTTTGGTTTAAATTTTGAACCATTTAAAATCAATTCTGCAAAATTGATTTTAAATCACTTACGTCCAATATGCTTAGTAAAATGTGCACACTCATTTTCAACCATTGATTTCTAAAATTAATTCTACCCGACTGTAAACCAAACGGACCATCAATGATGAGAGTTTCTTTACCTTTTGGCAATAACGAAAAGGAACTCTTTTCTACCGGGGACTGAAGACACAGACACACACTTGCAACAAGATTCAACACCTTTTTGTCCCCTCCCCTTTCACCAACCAAGAGAGAGAGAACACAAACAAGAAAATGTACACAGCATAAACTGTACATAATTAGACAATTGTTTAAGTTCATGGAATCCTGAGTTTTTTTTTTTTTTGGTCAATTCATGGAATCCTGAGTCAGACCAGTAACTGATAACATATCCCAAATAACCATATAAAATGCACACTGCATATTCAGTGCTGAGTTACAGGCTAACAAGTCCTAGACCCTTGCAAAGTGTTCTTTTGAAAAATAAATTCTCCCAAATTTAATCATAACCAGGCATGTTATTGCATCGATGAAATCCCCAAAAAAAATAAAAATAAAAATATAAACAAACTAGTAATCCATAAAGTTGAGGCTAATTTACAATGTTCATTGCATCTAGGAAAAAAAAGGGCATGGTAACCAGTCTACAAACATTCGACCGTTGCATTGTTGTATTCCAACTTTACAGAGTAAACCTGAAAGTTAAGAGGCTAATCCACTGTATGTAGACTGCATTTACAGCACATATTTACTTTACTAGCCTTAAACTATAATATCCTTGCAATGTTAAGTGCTTCATGAGATTCATCCACACTAAGCCTGAACGTTGAACCCAATCCACCATGACAAAAGATACAAACATATTATATAGCTTTTCATCAACACTGTTAATTTAAATGTGTTGGTGGTGGATAAATACAATTTACATTTGGAAACCAAAACGGGTCTGAAGAAAAATTACGCAGAACTCATTTCCATTTAGCAACCTTGAGAACTTACAGGGTGTTTGGATGGTTTTTTTTCTAAAGAAGAGTCTTCTTCTTCTTCTTCTTCTTTTTCTTCTTCTTCTTCTTCTTCATCATCATCATCATCACCGCCATCATCAATTTCAACAGAGAAATTACAAAAGTCCCTAGCAGCAGCATCAGCTTCTCCATCAAGTTGGTCTATTTCATCATCCTTCATAAACTCCTTCAGTTTCTCCCTATAAATCTCCAACTGTTCTTCCAACAAGCTTTTCTGAGACTCGAGTTGCATAACGGTCCACCTCAACGATTCAATCACTTCATGATCATACTCTTGCTTCTCCTCCACCATCCTCCGGAACTGGTTTGCCCGAATCTCCACCGAACTCTTCTCACTCTGCAGCCGCAAAATCATGGCCATGGCCTCCTCCGCCGCCGAAGAAGCAGCCACCCTCTCCTTCTCGATCTCCGCGCACGCCGCGTGGAATCTCTGCCTCTCGATCTTCACCAATTTTCTCAGCGACATTACGTCGAACATCTCGTCCTCCAAATTCTCCTCCTTCTCTTCCGACACCCCATCTTCCGAAACGGAACCCTTGTTCGCCGACGCATAGGATTTCGAGGGTTGACGCTCCAAAGGAGGAGCCTTTGGGCGAGAACGGAATCTGGGTGCGACTCCGAATTCGGAAGATCGGAGAAACTTGAGGCAGAAACCGAAGATCAAGATGAGGCCAAGGAGGTTGAAGAGGCGAGAGAAGTAACCGAGGAGAACGAAACCGCAACCGAGTTCACTTGCCTGGGTGATGAACTTGAAGGTGGAAGGGAAATCCATGAAGAGAAAACGGAGGGAAAGGCTTAGAAACTTGTGGTACAAGCGAATAACAGAGTGACCAGCAGCAACCAACAAACAAAAACGACGCAGAGTGTGCATCTGCATCTGGGGCTAACAGATTTTGACACTGCACCCAATCTTAGCGTCAAAGGGATAATAAACCACACACCCCCAATAACCCAACACAAAACTAAAGGGGGTTGTTAGGTTATTGGGGAATTTTAACAAACACACAGTAACATCACAACTACAGAACCATCATCAGTCATGGAAGAGAGAAGAGGAGAGAGAGAGAGAGAATATTTTTAATTGGTTGTTGTGATGAAGAAGAAGAATGGGTTGGAGAGGGATCTGATATGGAGGCGAAGAAATAGAGATGTGAGGATCGGTTTTGGTCGCATTACTCAGACCATTTCAGAGATAAGTGTTACAATACCGTTGGCCATGTATTAATCATTATTCATTATTCTTATTTATGCTTTTAAATGCATTTTAAATACCAAAATCCGCAATATAATTAATTGTATGATTCTGCATTATTTATCTATTTTGAATAGTAATACTTTTCATTCTTGAAATCCTACAAAAAATCTTTATATATAGTAAAGTTATTTTTTAAACAATAATTAATTAATTAATAGAGAGTATAACAGTACTTCAACCCATAAAATATATATAAATATATATATAAATAAAAGTTGTGTAAGGTAATTTTTTCTTAAAAACTAGAGTTAAATATATAAATAAACATTTTTTTCTATTTTTAGATTTTTTATTGTAATTTATTATAGAGACATTTTAAATTTTTTAAAGCAATTTTTCTTCTTCATCCTTTGAGCCTCATCTCTTTTTCTTTCTTTTTTTTTTATTGAACCTTAATTCTTTTCAAAATATTAAAAGGTAAATTATTGAGTGTATTTTCTTTCTTCTTCTTCTTTTATATATATATATATATATATATATATATATATCAATTCTGATGTTTTTATCTCGTTAATTTTATTGTTTGTTCCATATTTCTCACCAAAATAACACTAAAATAATTTTATAGAATTTTATTTTCGAAATTTCCACATTTTACTACATTTTTTGTGATTTTTTTTTTGTATCGATTTATTGCATTATGAATGATGAGTAAATGGGGGTAATGAAACCGAAACAAATCAATCTCAACAATGATTTCTCAAGGTAGCTTTATGATATTTATCTTCATCCTAAAATTGATCATCGATTATTATATTTTTCTATTCTTAATTTGTCTAATCTGTCAATGAAATTAATTAATGAAATATTTTACCTATTTATTTATTTTTCTTTTTCTAACTATCTGTCCTCAATAATTAATTATTTTACATGTCTTTTTTAATAATAAAATAACTAGATTGAGAATAAATTTACTTAAATTAGATAAGCAAATGTTGGATCTCACGAAAATGAAATTTGTGCTTTTTTGTTGGTTTGATTGGAGAAATGTTTTCTCTTTCTTACTGCCACCTACCCCCAAGAGATTTACAAAGGACACCTAACATTCTCCTACATTTCCTATATGAAAGTTTTGTAGGATTTAACAATGCAGAATATATAACATGAAAAAAATTATTTATGTACTAATTTTATAAAACAAAAATGAAATTGAACTATGATATCCCTCTACTCAATCTACGCCTCTACTTAATCTACGCCAAGGGAGTACGTGTAAAGACACTCTAACATCCAAATCAGTTTGAACCCTAACACAATAATAATAAAATGAGATAATTAATGTGTGTATGACGTCTGACATCACCACTATGTACTTGTGGGCGGTATGGGTTTATACGTACGAACGCGCTCATGGTGTTCTTGCTAGGGTTCCTTCTGATTTTTGGACTATGCTCACTTGCTAGGGTTCCTATACCTTATTAGGCTAAGACTTGCACAGACTCGAATATTAATGGTGTGTAACACAATAAGAAATAGAGATTTGTTGAGGTTAGAGCCGGCAAAATAGGTCGGCCCGCAAAAGCCCGCAAAACACATAGGGCTTGGGCACCTAATTTAGAAGTCCGAATAACTCCCGATTTTTTAGTCTAGTCCAATAAAGCCCGCTACCTGCAAAAAACTCGCAAAAATGTCGAGTAACTCGAAAAAACCCGCAAAAGGATAGGGCTTGGACACCTATTTTAGAAGTTTGAATAACTTTCGGGCTTTTTAGCCCAGGCCGATAAAGCCCACTACCCACATTAAGTCGGGTCGGGCCGGTAGCCCAAATTGACAACTCTAAAGGTATTGATCTAAAATATATAATGAGTACTTTATGTGTTTATTATATTAAATACTAAATTCCTTAGATTTATGAAAAATAATTAAAAAGAATCTGAATTAGATATCAATTGATTGAATTTACATAATAATTAGTTTTACTTAACCACCACCCCCAACTCAGGAGTTAAACCCACAACTATACATGTAGGAATTTCCCGTCAAATACAAAAAAAAAGTACTTTTTTGTGTAACCTTTATATGCAACGTTCCATGGAGATCTGGATCTCTCCAACAATTTAGTAGCCTCTAATAAATTATACTACTAAATAATTAGGAAATGGCTACGAAATCATTCAATGTGCGAACCATTAATATTTTTCTACACAAAAAATACAACAAACAATGTTTGAACCACTTAGTCTTTTCCCCATGGATTGTTTTGCGATGCATAAAAAACTCTATGTTGGTTTGTTTAGTGGCACGAGAGAACACATATTACCATGGGCAAAAAGGAAGATGCTTAGAGCAACTTCATTTCCTACTTTAGTCATTAATTAGAACCTCTATAAAAACTTCAAATCACCATTAATGTAGCACTTTGTAGAAGGGTTTTTTAATAAGGAGTAATTGCTTATACAAACAACTCTGAAAAAAAAAAAAGGTAATTTATGGGTCCAATATGAGATATAAAAATGACGTATATAGATCTCTATTGATCTCCAAGCATGGCAAATCATAAGAAGGGTGACATACTAGCATGAGGAGAAAAGGGCAGACATGACTCTGATTTAAAGAATAAGTAGGTAAGGCAAAATACACAAAAAAAAAAAGGGAAAATAGGGTACAAAGCCATTGAGGGCTTGCCATAATTTTTTTTTTGGTTTTTCGTTGTAGGGTTTTCATAACATTTATATTTTTATTTATTGGAAATTGGCAACCGGTTTACAATTTTTAATCACTAACGTTGAATAAATATATAATATATCAAATGACTTTAATTGATTGGTGCATGGTTACACCATTTTTCAACTGGTGTATATTAGACAAAATCTTATAATAGAATTATAATTTTGTGTCATTATCTACTACAATTTTAATTATCATAAGAAATTACCTAAAATGTAATAAAAGTTAGCAATCATTCAACTCAACTTGCATTTATTTAAAATTAAAATGATTTATTTATTTTTATTGAACTAATATCCATCGTATGCTTAAATAATAAATACATGAAACAATTTTTATATCTCAGTATGTGTATAGATAATTTTATTGTAATTATGATAAAAAATATTGCAGTTCGATAGTATTTAGCTTATAATTATTCATAGAATTATTTATTTGTTTTAACTAATTAGAAAACAATTATTAGTAATATATTAAATGATTTAAAAATTCTTTGGATCAAATCTCAAGAAGTTACCTAAAAAAATATAAAAGCTAGAACGTTGCCATACTATACTGTATACTTCATTCCCTTATTAATTGCCACGTAAATGAAAAAAAAAAATGGTTATTCTAATCTAAGTTATTGATAAACTAACGGCTATATTTGTTTGATGTGGTCTGTGGATTTACTTTTCGCAACACGTGCAGAGAAATTCTTCAATGATTTATTATATCACAAAATAATACTATCATCACACTTGAAAAAATTGTTACAAATTATAATTCATCATTGTCACATGTCTGCATTTTTTTATATATTAATGTCTGCATTTTTTATTGTGCTTATAATTTGTATTGTATAAATTAATTGCATTAAATAAATTTATAATTTAAAAATAAATAAAATAATATACAAAAAGATTCACAAAAACCACATCCTAAAGAAAAATATAAGTTTGCACGTGTCAATGAATTTCCAAATCTGAAATATACAGATTGCTGTTAAAAATTACAACATAGCACGTGGTGAATCTAATTCACTTAATTAAGGTATTTGTTTGTGAGTTATTTTATTTATAGAGGTTCATCGTCATCTCATAAGGATATTTCCAACGCTTCAATCGATGAGTGGTGAGCAATTTCAAGGGCGGGCCGACCTAAGTATAAGGTCGGTAAGGCCCTTGTTTGAGGCTTTTTAAAAACAAATGTCCCAAAATTTTTATTAATGTTTTATTATTGATATTTTAAAAAATTAAAAACATTATTATTCAGTTAATAAGTAGTATTAAAAGCAAAAATATTTCTCTTAAAATATGGATCTTTATCGTACTACAACCCATTTTCTTAATTAGTAACTATTTGATTTTTTTTATTGGTTAGATTTATTATTTATTAAATGAGAAATATTAAAAATAAACCAATGCGCAAATTTAATAAATAATTTTACATCCTTAAAATCTTAAAAGATAATTTTTTTAAAAAATTATAATAATTTTAAGAAGAAATTACCCTCACCTTCCCTCAAATTTACTTATATAACACTCACATCCCCTCTAATTTTTGACATGACATCCAGTACTCCTAATTTATTAATCAATGAACACGTTACTAACACTCAAGATAACTGACGTTAAAAGTAATTAACGGATTGAATTTTTTTCTTGTGTTGACTATTATACCCTCATTTTCTCTTTAAGACGTTCAAACCCCAACCATGTGAGCCACTGTCCAGCGCGCAGTCGTGCCCATCTGCAGTCGCGCGCCGTCCAGCCCTGCTACGGTGTGTCGTCCAACCCTGCAGTCCTGCGTTATCAAGTCCTTGTAGTCGCGCGCCATCCCTGTAGTTGCGAGAGTACCACGTACTCATTTGTCAAAAATTCACTCGTAAGTTCCGTTTCAAGTCTCTACTAGCTACTTTAGAAAGACAAAAAAAAACACAATTTGTTCTTTACTGATATGAACATTAGGAAGGATATAATTAATGTAGGCTATGATTTAAAAAGAGGTTATGTTTAACTCGAAAGAAACCAAAAGAACGTGTTGAACTAACCCTGTTTTGTTTTCTAGCAAAAGCATGTTTATGTATTTGCAGACCTAGAAATTCAACTAAATCAGTGGCAAGAGAACTCCAAGCAGCCCATGTAAAATTTTCAGGGACTACCAAATTTGGTTTCAAAATATCAGCTTCATGAGGAAGACGATCTCCTCTGGATCTAGTCCTCTGGCAGAATAATACATAACCTTTGGGGCAACATTATTGTAATTGGCTTTTAGTCCACCACAAATGCTAGCAATAGCACTGAATTTAACAATTCTATTGAGAAAGATGTGTCCAAGATTAAAAAGCAAGTCAAAGTAGATGTGTCCAAGTTCAAAAAGCATATCACCAAAATACTAAAAATGAAGTCAACAATAAGGCGATGAAGATGAAGAAGCGTTGAGAAATAGGGGAACGGGAAGTTGCAGTGTTGCACCCAGTTCAAATTGCTTTTTTTTTATTTAAGGGTAAGATAGAGATTTTAATGTTTTTAAGTTAACGATTTGTAATTGACATTAGAATGGGGGAGGTCGCTGCATTTTATAAACAACATGGGGTGTGAGTGTTTGGTGACTGGTGAGTGTAATTCCCCTAATTTTAACAAATTATTTTAAATAATTTACCTATCTTATTTATCTCAATAATTAATTTCATTAACATTTATTGATATCTTCCTTTTATATATACTTTCTCTTAAATGTTATTTTGTTAAGTTTTAATTTAATAAAATATCAAGTAATGCATATGATACTTACTAGTTTAATGAGTTATCATTACAACTCAACTAATTTAAAAGATAACATTTAAATAAAATTACGGTAATTTTAAAAGGTCTGGTATTAAAATCCGCTTTAGATCTACACTCACGTTGGGCTAGAGGTGTCAACAAAGGCTTAACTCGATGCGCACAACCAATCACTACCAGAAAAATCAAAAATAGAGACGGAAAAAATTCGTCTCTAAAATGAACTTTTTCCGTCTCTAATGGGGTTACAGACGGAATCAGAGATGGAATTTGTGTCGTCGCTGATCCGGGCGTCGCACGTTTATTAGCGACAAAATTTTTATGTCTGTCTCTAAGCAGAGACCCGTCTCTAAGAAATAATAAATCCGTCTCTAAGAGAATGATAAATATTTAGTAATTCCGTTTCTAATAGAGACAGAATGATCCGTCTTTGAAGGTTTATTTGTCCGTCTCTCATCAGAGACGGAATTTGTTTTCCGTCACTAATGTAGTGAGGTGTATTCCGTCTCTATGTTTAAAATTTCGTCTCTAACTTGCGACGGACTTATTTTCCGTCTCTAATCCGGTGAAATTATTTTTGAGACTTTCGTCTCTATCTTTGAATTTTTTTTCTATTTTTTATTTTTTATCAATTCAAATATCCTGTATACATTTTTATAGTAATACTACTAATTCAAACATCAAGATGTTTGGAGGACATCAATAAACTCAAAAGATCATACTACTAATTAAATTCCAAATCACACCAAACATAAAGTGTAATTAAAAGGTCAGGATTGGCTGTAAAAGATTTATGCATTTAAGTTTTCATAGTAAAGTTTAATTATAAAAACCAACCCCTTCAACTCTTAATTATAAATACTTGAGAGATGACTAAAACCATAAATAAGTAACTGACATGTGCAAAAGAAGGGGAAAAATGAAAACAGTCTACATTAACTTGACATCACCTTCTCGTGCGGCTTTAATTGCATAGCTTAATATTTGTTGAGCAAGATGCTTTATCGCTTTGCTTCTAGGGGACCTGCAACTCTGCAAGGGCTACCTCCTTTAATGTTGGATATACAGCCACTATAACAAAGACTACAAAACTATATTAATATACTAATCATATTCAGTCAATTTAACTTAATTAGATTATATTAATATACTTTATTTGATTGAGTAGAAAGATATATTTGGGTAAATAATTAATTAACAATTTATTTAATAATTAATTGTCAAAGGAGAGTTTATGTTATGAGTTAATTTTTAAAAGAATATCTTATAATATTAAAGTTGATATGTTCATAATAAATTGTTTTTATAAATATAATTAAACATTTACTTTATTGCTACTATTATAAGATAAATCAAATAAGTATGAAAAATAATATTCTTTAAATTTTAAACAAATTAAGTTTAAAAATATAGAGGGCACGGTGATTACTAATTTATAAGAATTTTAAAACTGTATATTATTATTTTATAATAAATATATTTAAAAATTATTTTATGAATTAATAATTAAAAAATAAAATAATAATTATTTATATATATACATTTAAATTAAATATCTAATTTAAATAAATTATCTCTTAAACTAAAATTATTAATTTTAAATTCAATATATACTTCATATTTTAATATCTATATTTAATTTAATATAATATATATTTTTTAAAAATATTAATTATAAAAAATTATATTTCTCACGTAAAGCATGAAATAAAATAGTAGTTATATAAAAACTTTAAGATGCTTTCTCATTGTTCAAATAGTTAAGAAATAATATGATGAAAAAAAATTCTTTTTCAAACAAAAAAATGGAATTAGAGACGGAATTATTTCGTCTCAAACTTTTCTCCCCAAAATTATTAGCGTGAGACGGATTTTATATCATAGACTTATTTCCGTCTCTAAAATTGTTATTGGTGTTAATATTATTAGCTTTGGAATTAGAGACGGAAGTTGTCAGACACGGATCATTTCCGTCTCTAAATTCCGTCTCAGAAATAACTTTAACAACTTAGAGACAAACTTAGAGACGGAATTTGTCTGAGACGGAAAATTCCGTCTCTGAAATGAAATTTTTTAACAGACAAATTCCGTCTCTGAAATGAAATTTTTTAACTCTGTCTCAACTTCTTGTGTATTAGAGAGGATTGACAAATTCAACCGGTTGCTACCTACAACAATCCAAAAAATAGGTTGTTGCAGGTTTTATTATTTTTTGTTTATTTTAATAAATTATATAAAATTAAAATAAATGATAAGATAAATTATTAGTGTAGGGTAGATTATAGAGTTCATTTAAAAAATATATAGTTATTAGATCAGAGATAAAAAAATATTTGAATTACTTAGAATAATAAAAAATAATATAGTAGTATAAAAAAGTAAAAATTATAAAATATTAATTTAAAAAATATTTAAAATTATTAGGTTGAAGATGGCTTATTGTTCTTTTGAACTTTATACCCTTCTTTCCTAGTTGCCTGCCTCCTACCGTCCAACTCTAATTATTTGGACTGAAAAAAACGCGAAGAAATTATTTGGATTGAAAAAAAATAATAACTAATGATCCACCGTTGGATTATGATATAATTTTAATTTATAGACATCCAATTAAAAATGAATAATTTCTTATTCATATTACAAACAAACTCACTTAAATTTAAACAAATTTCACTCTACGCCCGACCATAATTCCTCCCTCTATTTATCAATTTCCATGCCCAATTTTATCGCGCAAAATTTGCGAACACCAATTAATTAACATGGATAGAATTATAGTCAAATGGGGTTAAACGACAAAAGATTCAGTGCCATGCCATACTGCCATTTATATAAAGCACGAGAAAATAAATTCTTTTTAGGTTGGATCCTATTATCAGAGTTTAAAGTGTAATGCAAGGCAAATCCTCACCCACAGTTGCTGTTGGAAAACGGAATATGCATATGACTGCATCAATGAATAATGGTTTTTTTTGCATCTAAAAAAAAAAAAAAAAAATTCATGAGCTGCAGTAATTGATTAAATGTTTTACATTTGTTAAGTTGTATAATTTGTTTTGTCATAAATAAAACATTTTCTTCATTTCCCATGTATAAAAAAAAAAAAAAACTATTTTCTAACTTCTAAGGTCGAAATCTTGCAAGTATTTTGAAACGATATAAGAGACTGACTAATTCAAACTCAAAGCCAAAGGAGTTGTAGTGGTGCTTAACACATTGTTTGGCGGAGGAGAAATTAATTAAGGGAGAAGGAAGATAAATAAAGGGAATATAAATAAAGGAAGAAAAATGATTTATTAGTTTGATAGGTAGAAATTTGCATAGACAAAATTTACCAGAGCATGGGTCTCATGACAAAAAATTTCTCAGCTAAGTGCATCAGCATCGCAAGATGCTTAGCCATATCTTATAAATTTGGTGAGGTGCTTAATTTGACTTTACCGGTGGAGTAAATTATTTTGGGATTTTGTATAAGCATGGGTGCTTAATATTAAAAAAAAAAGAATTTATGTAGATTGTTGTGGATTTGTCGATTGGTAGATTGTAGGGTCCATTTAAGAAATTGTTTAGAGTTGTTTAGATGAAGATAAAAAGTGATTGAGTTATTTAAAGTAATACAAATAATATAATAGTATAGGAAAGTGTGAAAAATTATAAAATATACTAATTTAAGAAACTTTTGAGGGGTGACGAGACGAGATGACCTACTGTGCGGAGAAATAGTGAAGAGAAGTACTCCCTCCGTTTCTTTTTAAGTGTCGTTTTAGGGTCTAAAATTTATTTTTAAATAAGTGTCATTTTCAGATATCAAGACAATAATAAATAATACTTTTCTAATTATACCTTTTCCCTAATTTAATTTTTTTATTTTAAATATTTATTAGTGGCGTGAATGTTTTTAAAAGTTCCAAAAAAAACACCACGAGAACTTTTAAATGTTTTTAAAGTTCCAAGCTACATATCATAAAGCGATGGCACAACTATTTATGTTTCCAAAAAAATTTTCTGAACTGAGGTAAAACAATAGAATATAAACAGACACATATTTTTTACACATATTTGCTTTGGTGGGCTCATATTTGCTTGCTTTTTTAATCTGTGTTTAACACCTATGTAAAAAAAATTCAACTATCAGGAATATAAAATTGAGAAGGAAAATAAATACTGCAATAGAATAAAAATATTCAAGTTAAATGACTAGAATGAGAAAAAGGAAGCTGACTTTATTTTTTGTCAATACTGGAGTAGAAAATAAAATTCAAACTAAATTACTAGAATTAGCTAGAAAAGGGTAGGTGAATAAAATTAACGTACCTGGGCGGAAGATAAAAAGTGGAGAGAGCTTAAAATATATGCTTTCATTTGGCTGGTGAGAAATATATATATAAGCAAATTGAAAGTGTCTGTGTTCTTTGAAAATTTTTGGTGGGAAGTTGATAATCTTTCAAATTGAAATTTTCAGATTTCTTAAAAAATTTGGTGGTATCTTTCAAAGATTTTCAGATTGAAATGAAAATTTTTATTGCAGATTATTAAAATTGTTGGGAGATATTTATTTCATTGAAAAAATAGACATGTTACTAAATACATTAATGAGAGAAAGAGAAATGGTATATTTATAAAATAACCATTTAAATAGATATAGTTATGACATTCATTAATTCTTATAAAAAACCTTAAATGACATATAAGAAAATGAAGGGAGCAGTTGTGTGTCTATTAAGAGAGTTATTACGTAAGAAAGTACAATTTCCCATGCGCCAAAGCATGTGACTGTTCTTCAGCCCTATTTTCCCTTTTTTTAGCTCAAGATCAACCAAAGGGCAGGTGATCGACAGTTGGTACGCTGCGTGTATTATTTTTAACCAATTTGTCTTTTTATTTATCTCCTTACAAAAATAATTTTCCTTCACCTTCTTTTCTCCCTCCACGGGAGATGTCCTACCCAATTTAGGTGGATTTTTTTCTCTGAGAGTTTTTTATTTCTCTTTTTTCTTTTCTTTTCTTTACTTATGTTTATATTTTTTTTTTCCATATTTTCCGATCATTCTTTCATTCTCCTTTTTCATCCACTACCTTCATAACCCTTGCCCCTCCCCTTTTCTTGAGTTTATGTTATTTTCCTTTCTCTTTATTTCAACATTGTTCTACTATTTAATAATCTGATAGAGTTGTCCTTAACATTTTGGCAACAATGTCTTATTCAGAATATCCTGCCTTTATACATATGTCACATCTATGACTGTATTTTGCAACAACAATTTACTTAATTTGTTGTTGTTGATGTTGTGGATGTTTTTACTTTGAGCTGAAATTTGCTACCGCTCAACAAGAAATAAAAAAAAAGAAATGTCTAAGTTTTTTTTAGATTATTTTGTAATAATTATGTTTTAGGATGACTAAATAATTTAAATTTATAAGTATGTGTCCTTATTTTGATATTTTAATCTATTATAACTGCGGTAAGATTCTTTATTTAGCATCTAACAGTTATGTAAGTGTCTTTACTATTAATGATATTTGGGGGAAAAAAAAGCTATCACCTAATAACCCCTATCTACTCCCGCTTGTAGTAATTTCTTTCCAGTACTATTTTTCAACACTTATATTAAAAGAAAAACACATATATTTAATTTGGTGAAGATTCACTCATACTGTCATACACGTCAATGTAAAAGTAAAACCGACTCTAGGTGCGTTGTTCTCAAAACAAAATGCTTGGCTAGGTGAAAAGCATGTATCTTTTGCTTCCATTCCATATTTTTTTTGCTTTTTATTTTTATTTATGATTTATTTTTTTTTAATTTTTAAAAACTCAAATCCAATTTAATATTTTTCTTTTCAATTATACCATTATATAATATTATAAATAATTACTTAATTAATTTTAATAAATAAAATAGATAAAGATAAATGAGAACATTTTAATAAAAATATAATAAAATCATACATCACTATATTTTTCTTAATCTATACGTATAATCTTAGATAAAAGAAGTTATGAAATTAATGGAGTAGTATATTTTTTTTATATATGTAGTAATTTGTGATTTTTTTATTAGTTAATACTTTTAAAACAAATATTTAAAGTCTATAAATATATAATTAAAATAAAATCAATAAATATTTACCCCTTGCATTGTGCATAAGGGTGGGAACAGGTTAGACCGCTCGTCAGGGGCCTACTACCCGGCTTACATCAGGCTCAGACCAACTTATTAAATAGATCAGGCTAAGACTTTTTCAAAAGCCTATATAGCAAAACAGACCAGGTAATGAAAAAACCTTTTGAGCCAAATAAAATACTAATTTTTTTTATATTATTATTATTATAAAGATTTTTTATTATTTTTTCTTATGATTATATATTTATTAGCTTGTATAAACATTTAACTATGTTAAAAATTTGAGCCTATAAGTCTATTCATATATATGCTTATGATATATTCAAGTACCTTACTACAAAACAGGCTTTCAGGCTTTGAATAGACCAAACTCAGGTCATAAAATAAAGTCCATGTCAGATAAATAGGTCATGGATTCAAGGTGTAGATTAGGCCTAGACTTTTTAAACCTAGCTCGGTTCGGCCTATTCTCATCCCTAGTTACGTATATCACATGAAGTTTCACATCTCTTATTTTGAAGTGAATGAGAAGTAATGATAACTCCTATATGCACTTGTATCTTTTACACCTTTCATCCACCCGCAATAAAGTCACACGCTGATAGCCGTTTATCAGATCAAAGTAATTTAGTGCATAAATAAATCCTTGTTAAAAAAAAAAAAAAAACTCCTTTAAGAAATGAATTCCAAATTCTAACAATTACTATAACTATTGAATTAAATTTAAAGTCAAAGTCTTGGGGTAATGCAGTACAAAAGATATTGGTAGGGTTCAATAAAAATTTCCACGTCCAAGGACTCTCGAGACCGTGTCTGATGGAACAACGTGGAATGGAATGGAACCATGTTTTTTCCTCTTGCAATTGGTACAATACAACCATTTTGACTGCCATTAATTTCACCTGGCTAGGTTCTAATAACGTCATCATACTCCAAAGAGAAGACTCTTTTATTACGCGCAATATGCTTTTCGGAGTCTCTGATGCCCTCCCCCCAACCTTAGAAGAAATCCATATTTCCTTTTAATTAAATGTTTAATACAATATGCACAAAAAGGAAAAGACCAAATGTGAAAATTACAAGATTCTAATTTCTAAGTAAATGTATATAAAAGAAAATTTTAATGTAATATTGCACAAATTCACAAGTAAACCTTAATGTTGCAAAATGTCTGTATATAATAGCGTTAACGAAATTTAAAGGATGCTGTTACTCGTCAAATCAATGGCATCCCCATCATTTTTATTTCTGTGGTTATAAATCTTCAAGCTTTCATCACTAAAAGAGGAATGAATCCGAATATCTAAAAATTTCACATGACCTTGCTAAATATAATGTCTGTATCTATCTCTGTTTTTATAGAGATTAAATGTGGAACTTTATCAAAATTTGTTAATATTAATGATTATGATGTAAGAGATTGGCACAAAAAAATTTAAATTATAAGGCGATGTAAAATTATGACTTGAGAGGGTTCATTCCTATGAATGAGTAACCATTTAAATGAGATGTGTAAACAGAACTTTAACTAGTTCATGGTTCACCAAGATTGTCAGACAATGTGTGTTATTTTAGAAAGATGCATATTGATAAACAGCTAGACATGTATACTAGAAATTATATGTGACTTCATTAAATATCAACTTACTGAAGTTAGTATGTGCAGAAGTGCAGCAGATGTATTGGACTGTGAGGAGCCACTGTAAGAGCTATTGGATGAAGGCTCTGCTTTAGTAAGTTCAAGTCCAGAAGCATTAGCACTAGAGGATGGTGGAGAGGTTGAAGGTGCAGGTACAGTAAATGAAGGAATAGTGTAGGTGGGTTCAGGCATATTTGATGGTAGATTGGGCAATGGAGCTTCAGAGTTAAGTACATGCACTGCTTGCCTAATTGTAGGCCTCAAATTGTGATCTGGGTGAGCACACCATAGCCCAACTATCATTAACCTTTCCATTTCCTGCTCATCAAACTCTCCACACAATCTTGGATCAGCTGCTTCTAATAGATTACCCATCCCATAAAGTTTCCAAACCCATTCCACCATAAGGACTTGTTCTTCACTGGCTTTTACTTCAATTGGTTTTCTTCCACAGGCTATCTCCAAAGCAACAATACCAAAACTGTATACATCTGACCCTCTACTAGCCTTGCCTCTGGTGGCAGATTCAGGAGCCAAATATCCCATTGTTCCAGCTAAAACTGTTGTCTGTGACCCTTTTCCATGCTCTAACAACCTGGCTAATCCAAAGTCTCCAAGCTTAGCATTGAAATTTGAATCCAACATTACATTACTTGATTTTATGTCTCTATGAATCACACAACGTTCCCATTCTTCATGTAGGTACAATAATGCTGAGGCTAGGCCTCCAGCAATGTTGTATCTTGCTGCCCAAGTCAGAAGGCTTTTCCCTCCATACAAATGGGAATCAAGGCTTCCATTTGACATGAACTCATAGATGAGAAGAAGATCATTTTTCTTGTGGCACCATCCTATGAGCTGCACCAAATTCCTATGCCTCAGTTGACTAATGATCTAACAAGTTCATTATAGGAAAACTTCTTAGGTCCTGTCTCTCTTTCAAAATCATTGTCCAAGTCATCTTCCTTGCCTCTTGTCATCATCTTCAAAATCAGAAGGCAAGCCAACCCCAAACCAACAATTGAAACACCTGCCACAGTGCTGAGGCCTATTACCACTTTCACCAGCTTTGTCCTGCTAATTTCATTCCTGTGCACCTCTGAGTCTGACTTGAAACTCCCATTATTGACCACTTCAAGTCCAAACTAGTATTGAAAGACCATGAGCAAAGTGTGTGTATCTCATAAACAAGTCCTGTTGCTGAAGAGAAGCCAAATTGAACCCACTCTGGTAGGAAGTCTCTCAAATCGACTACATGAGAGTAGTGTTGTTTGACAGTGATATTATTCTTATATCCTGTAAAGATGAGACTCAAGTTATGTGAACTAGAATTGTAGATAATATGGGCATGATGTATTCTCCCATCCTTAACACTCAACCATTTTGTAGTGAAAGGACTCATCATGGTGTTGATATTGATACCTACATGGTCATATGGAGGATCAAATGGATCATTTGGAGAGGTGTCAAACTCAACAGCCACAAATGGATGCTCATTTGTGTAATTTGGATCTTGCATTTGTTGACGTCCCACAAGGCCAATACCAGCTCCATCTGGAGGGACAGGAAGTGGAAAGTTTGGGCTGGCAAGGAAGAATGTGATGCCATCTCCAAATTGGGCTTTGTATGGTTGATTGATAATGAAGGAGAATTTGGAAGTAAAGTCTGTGAGTTTTCCTGAGTCCTTGTCCCAAAGATGAAGTTGTTTGTAATATGTGACCCTGCCAGCACTGTCTTTCTTAGACTGGGTGAGTTGGAGAGCTCCATTGTCATGATAAACATCTCCAACAAGATTCAAGGCATCTTCATTATTGTGAAATTGCTGAAAGGTGAAGTCTAAGAGAGCAGCCTGAGGGATTATCAAAGCCAAAATTAGGATGGTTAAGTCCAAATAAGGAAGTAGATGAATACACTTACAGAATTGGCATGCCACCATAGCTGAGGATAGGAATAGGATGTTGTGCGTTTTGGTTGGTACTCAGTATATCATTGGAATTTGGCAGCGGTTTTAATTTTATTAACTAAAACATAATTCATGATGCATACACACGCTAATGGTACTACCACTCATGTCAACACATATAGTCTTCCTTGCAATGATGGAGAAGGAGAACCAAGTTTAGTATCTATCTCCTATTGGCTGGGACATAATAAGAAAGCCTGTTCGTGTATATCTGTGTATCACAGCGAACAACTTTTGCTCTCAGATCAGATTCCTTGTCTCCTAATGTATGGAATTATCGCGTCCAATTGACTCGTGGACGGTTAATTAAATAAATACAACACACCAAATCTAAAGTAACCTTAAAATTAAAGTTGTAAATTGTTAAACTAATGGTTGTGCACGGCAGCAGTGGACCATGACTCTAAGGCTTCGTTTGACCCTTTAAAGTTAAATTTAAAAATTAGAGTTTTAAAAAATAAAATAAAAATTGTTTGATAATTTCAAATTTTAAAAAATTTAAAAATTACTTTTAAATTAAAATTTGTTTGGTAAAATATTTTATTTTATTTAGAATTAACATAAAGAACATGTGATTATAAAATTATAAATATCCTAATTAATATAATTATAATTAAATTTATATTAAAAAATCATGTTAAATCTATGAATTTAATTAGTATACATTGTCTGTGTAAAACTTTTTTATACAGACATTCAATAGTGTGTCGCCACGTCATTTATGAATATGACACCTCATATATTATTAAATTCAATAAATGATGTGGCAACACATCGTTGGATGTTCGTGTAAAACTTTTTACATTGACAGTGTATATATATTAAACTCTAAACGTATTATGCATTAATTGATGTAGAACTAATTATCCTATAATTTCTGTCATGGTAGGTACTCTCCTATAATTATAATTAAATTTATATAAAAGCATCTTAAATCTATATACTATGCATTAATTGATGTAGAACTAATTATCCTATAGTTTTTGGCCCAATTTGGATACAACTTGTGTAGAAAGACTTCTAGAGGAAAAAATAGAATGAATCAAAGAGATAAGATGAATTTAACTTCTCTATAAGTTGAAATTAGCTACTTATGAAGAAGTTAAATAGAAGAACTTCGGGAGAAGATGGACTACAAAGACTAATTTTTACTTATGGAGAAGTTGATTTCATTTGAGCTCTTTAATCTATTTTTTTTTCTCCATTAAAAGTTTTTCTCCGGAAGTTATATTTAAACTGGGCATTTTTCACCGTAGGTACTTTCTTAGTGAAACCAAAAGTACTTCTTTGGGCAGAGTATTCCTCCTACTCATAAATTAGATATTTGTAGAATATTAAATCATCAAAACTCTATTAAAAGGTTACGTAAAAGGTATTTGTAAACCTAAAGGTAATAAAATTCTAACTAAATCATAATCTTAATAGAAATTACATTTTCTTAAACTTGATATCTTACATTAAATATAAAATTACATCTTATCAAAAATAAAATTCCTAAAATAAAAATACTAATATTCAAAATAACATAATAAACTAAATATCCTAATTAACATATTTATCATTAAATTTATAAATGAAAATAATACAAAAAAATTCAAATATATTTTACATTATTCTCTTGAGGTGAAGAGAGTTGTTCTCTAAAGAGTAAATGAATAAATAAAAAAGGTTCAGTGGAGTTGAGACCAGTGAGTAAAAACATTATATGTGAAAATATCATCCTTGTGGATTTCAGATTTGGCTAGTTTCATATGATTGGTTAATGACACATGTTAAGTTCTTATTGGCTAGACTTAAAATGCAAAAACTTAAAAATTAGAATTTAGAAAGAAAAGTGTTAGGTTGAAAAATCGCATAAAAAAACTTCAATTAAGGAACAATTGAGTTCAAACTTTATGGGTATTCACAAAAATTACTTGTAATGAGAAATGCAAAAATTCGTTAAGCGGGTGTGGACGCGGGTACGAGTAATAACCTGCATTTTTTTATGGGGATGGGAGCATAGATACGGACACTATAATCCCTAACCCGTCTCATACTCACACACACATATATATTGATGAAATTATTTAATAAATAACACCATATATAATTATAAACATATGTATTAATTTTATTAAAATATCTAGCATATATATATATATATATTTAAAACTGATACATATAATATATTACATATTAAAAAATATATTTTTAAAACTACTTATTTATGTTTTTTACTTAATAATATATATGTGACTAATTAGAGTTCATAATAATTTTTTATGGATCTTAGAGAATATTAGTTAATGATATTTAAGTTTATAAAATAGTGATATGTGAAAATATATTATAATATTTAATAAAAATTTTGAATATTAGATGTGTTTGGATGATAGGAAGAAAAAATTTTAGTTATAAGGTGATGTAAAAGTGTGACTTGGGTGGGTGCATTCCTATGAAGGAGTAACCTTTTATATGCAGTGCATTCTATTCGCAAGCAGATGTAACTTCGGCTAGTTCATGGTTCAACAAGATTGTTAATTAGAAAAATCAGTGATAACAGAAAAAGCTAATACTTCAAACATTATATTTTGTTTATGAAGGCAGGAAATTAACACAGACCATGTATAATTAAGGTTAATGTTTGTTATTTTAGAAAGATGCATATTGATAAACAGAGATGTACAGTGGAGATTACATGTGACTTCAACTATATAAGATTCCAACTAACGAAAAGGTTACATGTTAAAATACACATTCAATATCAACTTATTGCTGAACTTAGTATGTACGCAGAAGTGCGGCAGATGCGTTGGATTGTGATGAGCTACTGGATGAAGGCTCTGTTTGAGTAAGTCTAAAAGCATAAACACTAGACGATGAAGAACTTGAAGGCGCAGATTCAGTAAATGAAGGAATAGTGTAGGTGGGTTTTGGCATATTTGATGGGAGAATGGGTAATAGAGCTTCAAAGTAAAGTACTTGAACTGCTTGCCTCATTGTAGGCCTCAAAGTGTAATCTGGGTGAGCACACCATAGCCCAACTATCATTAACCTTTCCATTTCTTGCTCATCAAACTCTCCACACAGTCTTGCATCAGCTGCTTCTAATAGATTACCCATCCCATAAAGTTTCCAAACCCATTCCACCATAAGGACTTGTTCTTCACTGGCTTTTACTTCAATTGGCTTTCTTCCGCAAGCTATCTCCAAAGTAACAATACCAAAACTGTATACATCAGACTCTCTACTAGCCTTGCCTCTGGTGGCAGATTCAGGAGCCAAATATCCCATTGTTCCAGCTAAAACTGTTGTTTGTGACCCTTTGTCATGATCCAACAATCTGGCTAATCCGAAGTCTCCAAGCTTAGCATTGAAATTTGAATCCAACATTACATTACTTGATTTTATGTCCCTATGAATCACACATTGCTCCCATTCTTCATGTAGGTACAATAATGCTGAGGCTAGGCCTCCAGCAATGTTATATCTTGCTCCCCATGTCAGAAGGCTTTTGCCTCCAAACAGATGGGAATCAAGGCTTCCATTTGACATGAACTCATAGATGAGTAGAAGATCATTTTTCTTGTTGCACCATCCTATGAGCTGCACCAAATTCCTATGCCTCAGTTGACTAATGATCTTTACTTCAGAGACATACTCTTTCACACCCTGTCTAGATCCTCTTGATATCCTTTTAACTGCAACATAGTCATCCAAGTCTCTTATAAATCCCTTGTAAACTTCCCCAAAACCTCCTTCTCCAAGCTTCTGCTCCTTTGCAAAGCTGTGAGTTGCTCTAACAAGTTCATTATAGGAAAACTTCTTAGGACCAGTCCCTTTTTCAAAATCATTGTCCATAGTAAGATCCAAGTCATCTTCCTCCCCTCTTCTCATCTTCAACATCAAAAGCCAAGCTAATCCCAAACCAACAATTAAAAAACCTGCTCCAATGCTCAGCCCCATCACCAGCCTTGTCTTGCTTTCATTATTGTGCACTTCCAAGTCCAAACTCGAATTGAAAGTCCAAGTACAAAGTGTATGTGTCTCATATAACAATCCTGTTGCTGAAGAGAAGCCAAACTGAACCCAATCTGGTAGGACCTCTCTCAAATCAACTACATGGGAGTAGTCTTGTTTCACAGTGATATTACCCTTATATCCTGTAAAGATGACACTTAAATTGTATGAGCTAGAATTATAACTAATTTGGGCATCATATATTCTCCCATCCAAAATACTAAACCATTCTGTAGTGAAAGGACTTCTCACAGTTTTGATATTGATACCTACATGGTCATATGGAGGATCAAACCTATTTGGAAAAGTGTCAAATTCCACTGCAACAAATGGATGGTCATTTGGATAATTTGGATCTTGCATTTGTTGACGTCCTACAAGGCCAATACCAGTTCCATCTGGAGGGACAGGAAGTGGAAAGTTTGGGCTGGCAAGGAAGAATGTGATGCCATCTCCAAGTTGGGTTTTGTTTGGTTGATTGATCATGAAGGAAAAATTGGAAGTGAAGTCAGTGAGCTTTCTTGAGTCCTTGTCCCAAAGATGCAGTTGTTTGTAATATGTGACCCTGCCAGCACTATCTTTCTTAAACTGGGTGAGTTGGAGAGCTCCCTTATCATAATAAACATCTCCAATAAGATTCAAGGAATCTTCCTTGTCATGAAATTGCTGAAAGCTGAAGTCTAACAGAACAGCTTGAGGGATTATCAAAGCCAAAATTATTATGGTTAAGTCCAAATAAGGAAATAGATGGGTAAACTTACAGTATTGACATGCCGCCATAGCCGAGGATGTTGTGTGCACGAATAATCTAAATGGTACAGACTACAGTGTAGTTGCCTTGAGCTTGAAAATTTCATGACATGTATCAAAGCGCCAAGTGGTAAAGAGTTTGATGATTTCTGTCCTCATTATTCCAATAAAAAAAATTTAATTTCAACATAAGGTAGATAGTTCTATGTATTGTGCACGCTTCAATCCCAATGGGCTCTTACATGGTGACGTGTTAGTTGGTTCATGACAATTTCTAAGTTGGGCAGTGAATGAGGTGGTGGGATTTGGTTTGTAAAGTCAATTGTTTTACAAATATCATTAGAATTTGGCACTGGTTTTGTTGAAATGTCATTTTCTTGTTTTAATTGATCAGGTAATCTTTTGAGGTCCTGACCAAAAAGAATAACCTGTTATTTTTTCAATGCGAGGACTTAATTGACCAAAAAGAATCCAACTCTTTCTCCACAATAATTGAAATTAGATAACTTTTATTTATGTAATTGATTTGTACAAATATTTCATAATTGTAGAGTCATCAATTACAGAGACAAGGGTATTGGGTTCTATGACCTCTCTCTTTTCCACTTCCTACTGTTTCTTACCTCCATTCTTTCTATTTCTTCATCACAAACTTACATGATCACAAGACCACAAGTGCACAAATACATATAGAGTTTAAACGATCTTTACACATAATTGCAAAAGGGAATCCATACAGTTCCCAATCAAATTATGACTCATCTATCAGCTATACATATAGTATGTTGTACTAGAATGTGGGATGTCACTATCAATCATAAGATACATGAACTTTCCAATAACTTTCTGTACATCAAATTCTCCTATTGGTCACATACTCACATTCTATCTTTTCTCTAACGGGGAGAGGGAGAAGAAACTGAATCAAAGATTGAACTCATTGTTGGAGGATGGTAAGTTGGATCAGTTATCTTCTGGGGGAGAACTGGTAAAGGAGCTTCAAGTTTAAGCACTTGAATCATTTGCCTTATAGATGGCCTGAATGAATAATCTGGATTGGCACACCAAAGACCAACAACCACTAAACGTTCCATCTGTTCCTTATCAAATGCTTCCCCAAGTTTTGTGTCCACTGCTTCAAGGAACCGTCCTAATCTATAAAGCTCCCAAACCCACTCAAATATGGTTATTTGACCCTCAGTGGCATTAAGGTCAATTGGTTTTCTTCCACTGGCTAACTCCAATGAAACAATTCCAAAACTGTATATATCAGATTCTTTCTTAGCCTTCCCTGTAGTGAAATATTCAGGAGCTATGTAGCCCCTTGTCCCTGCTATAACTGTAGTTTGTGATCCTTTCTCATGATCCACCAACCTAGCTAAGCCAAAATCCCCAAGCTTAGCATTGAAACTGGAGTCCAACATAATGTTGCTGGGTTTAATGTCCCTATGAAGCACACACTGCTCCCATTCTTCATGAAGATACAAAAGTGCTGAAGCCAAGTCCATAGCAATGTTGTACCTCATGTGCCATGTCAAGATGCTTTTTCCATGATATAGGTGGGAATCTAAGCTACCATTTTGCATGAACTCGTATATGAGGAGGAGATCTTTCTTCCTATGGCACCAACCAATTAGTTGTACTAAATTCCTATGCCTCAGTTGGCTAATGATTTTCACTTCAGATGCATATTCCTTTATCCCCTGCCTAGACTCTCTTGATATCCTCTTTATAGCAACATAGGAGTTCAAGTCTTTCAAATAGCCTTTATAAACACCCCCAAATCCACCTTGTCCAATCTTTTGAGCTTCTGCAAAGTTATTTGTTGCACTTACCAATTGGTTATAGCAAAACCTCTTGGGTCCAGTGCCTTTTTGGAATTCATCATCCATTTTCAGGTCAGAAAATGAATCTTCTTTTTTCCCTTTAGCCCTTTTCCACATTAAAATACAAACCAACCCTAAAATAAGGAAAATTGCAGCCATGCCTAAACCAACTCCTAGCCCTACCAGTAGTCCTTTTTTGCTCTTTTTCTCAGGACTAATTTTAGCACTGGGAAGTGGTGATGGATTAGGATTTGGGATTGGTGAGGCTGCCATTGGAGGTATCTGATCTGATACAGTCTCATTAGTTTGCAAGCTTGAATTGAATGACCATGACCACAATGTATTCATCTCAAAATTATCTCCTGTAGCAGCTGAAAAACCAAAAATAACCCACTCTGGTAGGTAATCACTCAAATCAACATTGTAAGAGAGGTAGCCTATTTTCTTCTTACCTTTGTTTCCAGTGAAAGTAACTTCCAAATTATGAGTACTGGCACTGTACTCAATTCTACAATAATAAACTTTCATTTGCCTAATATCAACCAACCATGGCACAGTTTTGTGAGATGTCATAGAGTTCAAGTTTATACCTACATGAGTGCCTGGTGGATCCCATGGATTTGTGTGTGTGTCAAACTCCACTGCTACAAATGAATGTTTAGTTGAGTTTGATTCTTGGTTACCATCCACCAAACCAAGACCACCTCCTTCTTGTATTCTCCTTAAAAGTGGCAGCTCTGGATCTGCAAGGAAAAATGCCAAGCCATCTCCAAAACTAGTCTGATTTGAGAAAATTTCAAAGGAAAATTGGGTAGAGAAGTCAGTGAGTTTTTTTCTTGAGCCCATTTCCCACTCCCACAGGTGCAATGACTCAAGACCTTTGACTCGCCCAACACTGTAAGCATTGCTTTGGTACCTTGAGGTCACAGTGAGTTGGATTACTGAACGCCACAGAGAAGCATCTCCTTCTAGTATGGCATCATCATTCTGAAAGCCTTGGTAATGAAATGAAAGTGTATTTACCAAAGTAATCATATGGAGCAAGAAAATGATTCCCATTACAAAACAGAATGCATGAGTGGTTGCAGGGAAACCAACATGGGAAGCAACCATCTCTGAGTGTGAATTGATTTTCAAACCTTTGGAAGCAATCATACAATTTACAACATACAAATGACTCGTAGAATTGCTATACTTTGATTTTCTTATTCATGAAACTTTTTCATTGTTTTTATATATATAACTTTGGAATTGCATGGTTGTCTTGTAGTTCTACCTTAAGCTCCCCATGCAATATAGAAATGAGCAACCTCTGCTTGAAAAGAAGCTTCAGAGTTCATAGCCTTTAAATTAATAAGCAATAGACTAAGTCATATTCAAAGGACCCATATGACATGACGTTCTAGTGGCTTGGCCTGCGGAATACACCATTTCAACGATGTTATGTGATGGATTTAAAGATTCCATTTTAAAAAATCATTCTGCATTAATGGCTTAATTATAGATTTATAGTTAACTCTTTTTTTTTTTCTTTAAAATAATATTTCCTCAATATATCCCAAATTTGTATCCATTCGAAACTTGACATTTTACAAGGTTAGTTGAGACTTGACAGCCTGTTGGGTCTGAGAAAACTTTTTTTGTTCATTTTCTGTTTTTACTTTAAATTATAAAAATGTCTCTATTTTTATTTTGTTTTCTGTTCTTAAAATATTCATATAAAATAACGAAAACAAGCATTGAGATTGATAATATAAGTATTAACATTTTGTTATGAAATGGTTAAAAATTACAACATATATTATATATCTTCCTAAAAAGTGCACAAATGGATGGTACTTCTTGAATGTGTTTAAGGAGGCTAACACTGTTGTATAATGTGCCGGGGTACAATACATATGATTATTAATTGTAATGAACGTCCAACATATTCGTAATTAATAGTGGAATTAACAGCAGGGACTAAAAAATAGCTTAAATATTTTATAAGGATCAAATAAAAAAGAAAAATTTCCTAGGGATAAAAATCAAAATTCGGGTATTTTATAGGGATTAAAATGTTATTTTACCCTAAAATATATCCTTTTAATGTTGTAAATATAAAATTATAAAACAAAATAAAACAATTTTGATAATTTTATATATTTTTTTAAAAAATACACTTTATTTGTTGTTCAAGTTTTTATCACTTTGTTGAATTTTAGGTTTTTCAATAACTTTTTAATTAAAAAAATAGAACATCAATATATAAAGCATATATAATAAAATAGGTTTTGCTTGCACACCTGATAAAGCCCAGTAACCCAGTTCAATAAGGTTGCTACTTGCTACTTGCTACTTGCTACTTGCTACAATACAACTAAAACAAAAACCCTTGGGCCCGCCACTCCCTCTGTTGCTCGTTCTCTTCTCTGCGCCTTAACCCAAAACCCTCATCGACACACTAGAATTCGAATTTGGAGATTTATCAAGGTATTAATTTACTGAAATCTTTATCAATGCATGTTTATTTAATTCATGTTTCCCCTGTTTGTTTGTGTAACCCATCGTTTGTTTTGATTTCACTAATTGCGGTGTGTTTAACTCATCTGTAATTGCAAGTTGTTTCATTTGAGTGTCCTATCATTTTGATTTGCCATTGCCATACTGCTATTCTCGTGTTACATTTCAATTCCCAACTGTCATATTAGATTGCATACACTTGAGTTGTACCTTTAATTTATTTACTCTAGGTTGTCTTTTGAAGAAAGATGAGTTTAATATCTCAAAATGCTCGCCCTAAAAATGAGGCCAAGAGAGAAGATGACATGAAAGAAAAAGAGGCTGAAGATGTTGATGCCCTCAAAGTGAAGAAGAGGAAGCGAGGTGGCAAGGGACATCAACAGTTGGCAGTGGAACAAGTCAGAAATGAAAAGGCTGGAGAATTTTTTGTTTGGGTCTCTCTATTCCCCTCTTGAATTTGGAAAGGGGGATAATGGCGACGGAGTGGAAGCAGGGACTACTGCAAAGGCTTCTGATTTGTTCTTCACTGACCGTTCTGCAGATACTGTCCTCTCTGTTTACCGGGAAGATGCTGATTTACCAGATGAAAGTGATGATGCTTTGCAAAGAAAACCTGTGTGGGTGGATGAGGAAGAAGAAAAAACCACTGTGAACATAGCCAAAGTTAACAGATTAAGGAAGTTGAGGAAGGAAGAGGATGAGAATTTGATCTTTGCTTCTGAGTATGTGTCAAGATTGAGGGCTCAGTATGTAAAGCTCAACCCCGGAACTGACTGGGCGCAACTTGAAGAAAATGAATTGTATGAGCTGACAGATGAAGAAAATGAAGCTGTTTTGAGCCGTGGTTATGAGAATGTGGATGATATTCTCAGGACTAATGAAGACTTGGTTGTGAAGAGCGGCTCAAAATTGTTACCAGGACATATTGAATACTCAAGGCTTGTAGATGCAAATATACAGGATCCTGCTAATGGTCCTGTAAATTCTGTTCAGTTCCATCGGAATGCTCAGCTGCTTCTTGCTGCAGGATTGGACCGGAAGCTTAGATTTTTTCAGATTGATGGCAAACGGAACACCAAAATTCAGAGCCTCGTCCTTGAAGATTGCCCCATTCATAAAGCATCTTTCTTGCCAGATGGGTCTCAGGTTATATTATCAGGAAGAAGAAAGTTCTTCTATAGTTTTGATTTAGTTAAGGCTACAGTTGAAAAAATAGGTCCTCTGGTTGGTAGGGAAGAGAAGAGTTTGGAAGCTTTTGAGGTGTCTTCTGATTCTCAATTGATAGCCTTTGTGGGTAATGAAGGTTATATTTTATTGGTTTCAACAAAAACAAAGCAATTAGTTGGTACTCTAAAGATGAATGGAACAATCCGTTCCTTAGCTTTTGCTGAGGATGGACAGAAGTTGTTGAGTGCTGGTGGTGATGGCCAGGTTTACCACTGGGATCTGAGAACAAGGACTTGCATACATAAAGGTGTAGATGAAGGTTGCATAAACAGCACAGCTCTTTGTACTTCTCCAGGTGGGACACATTTTGCAGCTGGTTCAGACAGCGGAATTGTGAATATTTATAATAGAGAGGAATTTCTAGGGGGCAAGAGAAAGCCTATCAAGACGATTGAGAATTTGACTACGAAAGTGGATTTTATGAGATATAACAATGACTCTCAAATATTAGCTATCTGTTCAACCATGAAGAAGAGCAGTTTAAAGTTAATACATATCCCATCCTATACTGTGTTCTCTAACTGGCCACCATCAAATACGAGCCTGCATTATCCCCGCTGTATTGATTTTAGTCCTGGTGGTGGTTTCATGGCTGTGGGAAACGCTTCAGGCAAAGTGTTATTGTATAAGCTGCACCATTACCAGCATGCCTAAGGTAGATTTGAATACTGGAAGCATTTGAGTTTTGCTGTATTTTTTCCTAGAAAGTTTTGAGACCTATATTTTATCTTTACCTAATGAAGCTTCATGTTTTCTGCTTAGTAGTTAGAAGTCAACAAGCTTCATGTGTTTTATTGGGGTTTAACTTTTTTTCTCATTCATTTTTAATATTATTATTTAAATTTAATTTTCATTTTATTCAATTATTGTAAACCATGTACTGTTGAACTTCAAAATGGTACCAGCATATCGGGTGTCTCTTTACAATGGCACATAACATGGATATATTTTTAGGTAGTCATCGGCTGTCTCTTTTCAGTAGCACATAACATGAATATAGGAGGCCTTGAATTTATAAATTTTATTTTAGAATCTCAAGAAGTTCAATAGTATGTAAATTCAAATGTCACATATTTCATTCTTAATGATTTTCATATTTAGTTGGTCACTGAATTAGATCAGGGGGGGCCAAGGCCTCAAGTGCTAAGCATGCTGTGAGATTTAACTCCGTAGGCCAAATTCTTGAAAATAACTAATTCCTCACATTTGTTACATTCCTTAGCATCCAGCAGTTGCTACTTGCTAACATTCAAATTCAGGACTTTTCACTCTTAATTACATAATTAGCATGTGTTAATATACACTTTGTATCTTTGTATTGTTTCATATATGTATATTTTCAGTTATAACGAAGTATAAGATTCAATTGTGCTTCTGTTTCTGGGGCCCGTTCTGTTATCACTCCAAAAAATATGTAAATCTAGTTCAGATTCATTTTTTTATGATGCAATATCTTCTTTGAGATCAATAAGCAGAAACCATGACTGAGACCCTTCACCAATTTCATCTTGAGAAATGATACGTGTACAATCATAAAACAGAGAAAGATAAAGAGAGCAATGTGAGATATGATAGAGAGATATAGAAAGAAAAAATGTGTTATATAAAATGTATGTTTTAATTATATGAATTTGTTATCTCTAGGTATAGTAAAAAAAAAAAAAAAACATAGAAGCCAAGACATGGCCAGTCATTATGGATATTGCGGACCATTATTTGTAATATGTTTGGAAACGCCAAAACATGTGATATCCACATTTTAGATGTCAAAACTAATTTAGATAGCATTGAGTTTAACACGCGTATATGGATGGCGAACGTGACAGCAAACAAGGTGTAATCCAACCATTTCTAACTTGAGAAGCAACCTATTATTTCTCCAATATTATTTTATGGAGTTCTCAATATCTATTACAACCTATATTTCACGTCCCGATTTGTGACCCTCTCAAGAGCTTATTAGTATACTCGATTTGAATCACCTCTATATCTGGTAGTCATTATGAACAATGAGCATCATATTTGGTCCAGTATGTATAAAACAAGGTGAACAAGTCCAACGATGTCTAACCTGGGGAGCAACTTCCTATTTCCCTAGTATTATTTAAGGGAGTTTTCAATATCTATAACAAAGCGATATTTCACGTCCTTTTTTATGACCCTCTCAAGAGCTTCAGTTGCATACTCGATTGGAATCACTTCTATATTTGGGTGAATCTCGTTAGCAGCACAAAAGTCAACCATCTCCTGTATTTCTTTTGTACCACCTGTCACACTTCCGGAAACAGTTCTCATTCCTGTCAAAAAGATTATGCATATTTACAATTCCATTGCTTCAATGAACGAGTTACATGAATGACAACTGATTATTTCAACAAAACTTCTATAATGCAGAAGCATCATACCTAGAATAAGGCTTGCAGGGCTGAATTTGACTTCACTTGGGAACCCAACTAGGACTAGAACACCAGATTTCTTCAATAGTGACATGTAAGGATCAAATGGGTGATCACCAGATGCTGTGTCAATTATAAAGTCCAATGAATTAGCCAGCGCCTGCATAGATAATCACCATCAATTTTGACCAAAAGAAAAAAAATGAAGCATAAGACATCAATATCAGTATTCTCTACATGGTCTGAAGAAATTGTTATGTGATAGATGCCTTATGTAATACTTACCCTCATCTCCTCTTGATTAGATGAAACAACAAATTTGTCTGCACCAAGCAGGCTCAGTGCCTCGTCTTTCTTGGATATGCTAGAGCTGAAAACTGTTACACTCAAACCAAATGCCTTTCCAAATTTCACTGCCATATGACCGAGGCCACCGAGACCAACCACTCCTAGAGATTTACCTGGTTGATTCATCTTGTGGCGCATCATGGGAGAATAAACAGTAATTCCAGCACAAAGCAAAGGAGCAGCAGAAGCCAAAGGATAGCTTTTGGGTATCATGAAGCAATACCTATAGATGCAAGACCAAATATGATATGAACAGAGGCTATAATCTTTACTATGAATCAAACAAGTACTTTTAGAGCTCATAATAATTTTCAAAAGACCTCATAAAAGTCATAATAGTTACATAATTAGAATCCAGCCATCTATTGATCTTACCTTTCATGGACTACAATGGAACTGGAGTATCCTCCTTTTGTAATTGTACCATCAAAATCAACAGCATTAAAAGTGTAAACTCCCTTGATACAATGATTCTCTAGTCTGTCATTACAAAACTCACAATCCCTGCATGAGTTGACATAAGTCCCCACTCCAACATGGTCACCAACATTAAAACGTTGGACATTGGAACCGACCTTTGTTACAATCCCAGCAATCTCATGTCTGATATGGAAAACAAGAACCACAGATAGATTAGCTTATGTATATAGGATTTTCACCCACATTGTAAGAAAAGCTCACGCACCCAGGCACAACAGGATACTTTGAGTCCCCATGTTTATTCCTTGTCCAAATTACATCAGCATAACAAACACCACAGTGTGTAATTTTAACATGAACATCTTCATTCCCAAGAGTCCTGAGCAATCATCATTATCATATTGTCAATATTTTTTTTGAAAATGTCAGCAAGTCAACTACACACACACGCATGCACACACCAAGAACTAGTAAGTTATGGAGGTTAAGGTTGCCATGAAAACAATTTTTTTTTAATGGAAGCCATAAAAGAGAAAATGGTCATGAATGAAAAACAATGACTCCATTTTACAAAGTGGAGTGGAAGGTACATACCTGCGACTGAATTTGTATGGTAACAGAACTCCAGATGCATCTCTTGCTGCCCATCCTAGGCAATCTTCACCGACTCCTTCAGAACTCATAATTTTCTACTCCACCATAACGCAATTACCAATCAGTTTACTTTCATGTAATTTATAATAAATCATTGAAGTAGGGGTCAGAGAATGCCATATTGCCATATACATATAAGAAAAAATGTTGGAAATATTGGATTCATGCTCGTAATTACAGAAAAATGTAGCCCCAAAGCCATCAATATAAAAGCTGTAGATGAGATAATTATTTCACTTTTGCAAGTGCTAATAGCCAAACTCACACAAAGGCTGTTGGCTATAGCAGATATAAACAGAAGCCTAAGAATTACATAATTTAAGAATTAAATTATCCAGATAACCTAATGATCAATCACCTTAATTTAATTTAATTTTTTATGAGATATTTTGGATAGACTAAGATAGATATATGCATCTGATTAGTGCTACACGGCGCGTCTCACTCTCACATTACACGCTGCAAAACCAAATGTTAGTTACAGAGTACAGACTACAGAGATTATTTAAATTTTTGTACATAAGAGTCATAACTGTGTGAGCCTTTGATACGAAACAATTCGCAATAAGAGTTAAACCAAAAGCAGTGCAATTAACAGGCAGAAAGTAAGAAAACATGAAACGAAAAGAAATACCACAGACCAAAAACCAACAAATTATAGATCTGAAAATGAAACGGGGATGAATCAGTAACTAAATAGGATGAATGTGTGAAATTTTAGTATAAATCAGCAGAGAATTAGAAAAAAGAAAAAAGATTTCCGAAATTTGATTAAAAGTCCCGAACATAAGATAATCTTCCTCTTCACTTTAACAACTATGTATACAGAACACCGAAATGAATAAGAATATGATGATATAAGAGTTTCGCAACAGCCCCTTTTTCCTATAATTCATAAATCCCTCGTTAGTCTGAAGAGTTCATTGAACGTGGTTTTTAGTTTGGCGAAGAGACAGAGGGGATAAAATAACAGAGTCACCTGCGTAAGTGAAACGGGTTCACGAAGAGGAAGAGGAAGAGGCCTTTGTGCTGATTTCCTTTCTTTCTGTCTCGTCTTTTAGTTTCAGCTCCGAACTCGAAACCCCTTCAGCAGCACTATGAGAAACTCTGACAAAAACAAACGGTCAAAATAAAGTGATAATACTACCTTCTACACTCTACTAAAATGTGTTTTCTTTTGTCCTACTTGTCCCTTTGTTTTAGTTTAGGGTTAAATAGAATTTATTCCGAGAAATAGGTCGGAGATAAGTGATTTACATTTTATAAAATACGTTGATAGAAATGATTTAAAATTAATGTCGCGAAACCATAATTTTAATTATTGAAACCCAAAAACAAACGGACACTAAAAATGTGTGTTGTTATTATTCCCTCCTGTCATTTTTATAAGGCATCATTTGAGAGATATTGACGGTCTTACTTGATAATCTCTATGAAGCATTTAATTTTTTTCTTGATTTACCCTTATTAAATTCTTTCATGAATTTTGCTAATTGTTCATTAACGAGGTATTATAAATATTTTACATATGTGACAAAGAGAGAGTTAAACCTTTACACTTTTTCATATACATTTGCGTGTTCCAATACAATTAATAGTGAGAATTAGTACTATATTTAATGCAGAATTTAATCTCAATTATTTAGTGAGAGAATATACTAATAATATTAAATATGGGTAAAAATTGAATGTTGTACTCCCTCCGTTTCTTTTTAACTGTCGTTTAAAGTTTTTGCACATGGATTAAGGAATGCAATAAATGTGTCTTTTTAGCTCTACTGTTTACAAATATACCATTTCTCATTTTCATTAAAGTATTTAAAACTCTCCATCATTTCTAGTAGTATGCAATAAATACCACACCATTTAATAAATTTGAAAGAGGGTAAAGTTGAAAAATTAGCATTTATTATTGCCTTGGTAATAAAAATGACACTTATTTAGAAACAAATTTTAGACTCTAAAACGACAGTTAAAGAGAAACGGAGGGAGTATATTTATTTACGAAACCAATAAAATTAACCACTTAAACTACTTTCCTTGGACTGTGTAATTCGGTTAGAAGTGCTTTATAATAAGGACGGAGGGAGTACTTGTTAAAAAATTCAAAAATAGAATTTTTTTATTAAAATGTGTAGGATATGATGTTACAAATGGAATTAATAACGTGATTTGCAATAAAAACCTTCTATATATAGATCCTTAACAAGTTTTCCTTGGGACACTCATTTACCGGACCCATGTAAAAAATATCATAGTACCCACCTGAACTAAAATATAAGCAAAAAAAAAATACTCCCTTATTGTGAACTCAAATATAAGCAAAACTTAATTAATTTCACCCTATTTAATGATATCATCTCAAATTGTCCTTTATTTAATTTAATTTTTATTTTTTAGTCACTCTATTTAATGAACCATGTGCCAATAAAAAGAGAGTATATCCACTTGAAACAAGTTTCAATAAAATTGAATGTAGGGTAATTTAGCCATACAAATACTTTTTAGATAATATCAAGAAAATTAAATGAGTTAAGCTAACTTTATTAATAAGTGTTAATTTAGCTATTTTTGCATACATTTGGGTCTGGAGGGAGTACTCCCTAAAAACCTTTTAAACTATTTCACACATATTAAGGAAGTTGGTTAATTTAGTTGGTTACAATAAATTTGTTATGAATATGCATCATATTTCCTGAACTATCCTCGAATTTATTGAGACACATTATATCTCTCTTTCTAATTGATTACTCCATTACCAATGGGGGTTGGTTCAAGTGGTACATGTTTGTTTCCCATTAAGCTAGCCCCACCATGATGTGGATGTCCCCGGCCTGAACAAATTGTCTCCCGTGGAGGATATCTGTGGTTAAACCCAAAAAATTGATTACTCCATTGTGTCATGCTCTTTATATTACTTAATTACCCACCTACATTCACCATTGAAGTATTTTTGTCAAAAAAATAATTAATGCATGAGACAATTTAAATTTTTTTCATAAAAAGGATTAAGACTCACCCTAAAAAAAGTTCTTATAATTAGAATCAGATGGATAATTAACGATCTACTATAGGATAACATACCTATTAATCTTCAATTATTTAAAATATGGTGTACATAATCATCATATTGATATCACACTATTCAATAGTTAAATTGATTAAATTCACATTTTACATAAAGCTATAAGTAGAGTAACTTTACAAAAAATTATTCTTAAGAGTAATATCATCCTCGCCCTTAGAAAAATTGGAAATATTGTAGTTGTCCTTAAAATACAGGTAGGCAGTGGTTGTTAGTGACATAGTGTGTTAGTTCCACAATTCACAACCAGTTGTGTTAAACACTTAGAGTGTATTTGGTAAAACTAATTGAAAGCTGAAAAATTAGATAAAAGTTGAAAGCTAAAAAAGTTGGTTGTTTTGATAGAAAATATTTGGTGAAACTAGCTGAAAATAGTAAAATGACATATAAGGACATCATTAATTATTAAATAATGATGAACGATGGTTGTTTAGGGATAATTAGTGTATTTGGTAAGACATTTTAGTTAGATGAAAGCTGAAATTATAGTTGAAACCATTTATCAGTGTTTGGTAAAGTAGGTTTTTTAGGTAGCTACTAGTTTTTCTTGAGAAGTTACTTGAGGTGGCTTTTTTAATAAAATACTTCCTTAATTAATTTCTTTCTAAACCCTAATAATTAATAATTAATGGTGTCCTTATATGTCATTTAACCATTTTCAACTAGTTTTACCAAATATTTTCAATCAAATCAGCTAACTTTTCAGCCAGTTTTATCAAACACACTCTAAAGTTGTAATGAATTTTTAGCTAGTAGTTGGTAAATGATTTTTTTTTTAAATCTACCTTAAGTAGTTTATAAAAAAAACTAGTAGCTACATAAAAAAATTACTTTACCAAACACTGATAAAATTATTTCAACTACTAATTTCAACTTTCTTCTAGCTAAAATTTCTTACAAAACACACTCTTAAGTTTGCTGCAATCGCTCATCCATATTAACTTATTAAGATAGTTTTAATAGTTTTTAATTTTTTTTCCTAGCATTAGCATATATAATGAGAGTACCATCGAGCACATGGATTAGCTAGTAAGGACTATTCCAACTTATAACTGGTGGTTTCCAATTCGAGTCCAGTTGCGTTCAATACTTGGAAAAAATAAGTTTTGTTGTTCATAAAAGTTTTATCCGGCTTGAACAATACTGCCTTCTTAAAAAAAATATAGTGTGGGTGTGATTCTAATCTAGTAGAATATATATTACTATGTACTGTCTCAGTTTCTTTTTATATGTCGTTTAAGGTTTTTGCACAAGGATTAAGGAAATGTAATAACTATGTCTTTTAAGGCCAATTTTTTTTCAAAGATGCCATTTCTCTTTCTCTCATTAATAAAATTAATATTTTTCTTTTTTCAATAACTATGCATGTGTTTATGTTCACATGATTTACTTCTTACCATAATTTTTTGTTGGAAACATAAAAAATACACTTACTAAAACTTTGAACTTTTAAAACATTTATGATATAGCTTTATAATAAATATTTAAAATAAAAAAAATAAGATTACAATAGAGATAAAATTAAAATAATAATATTTATTATTGTATTGATATATAAAAACTACACTTATTTAAAAGTAAATTTGGGACCCTAAAACAAAAATTAAAAACAAACATATGGACTAGTAGTTAACACTCAATTTATCCATCCCAGTGCTTTTTGTTTCCCTTTCCATCATAATGCTTTTTAGTTTTCTTTTTATCCACAATAATGCTTCTTCTTCTTCTTTTGACAAAATGGTGATTATGAAGGAAAATTTATTAGAGGGGTAAATTTTGAATTTACGAAAACTTTTAAAAAATGAGGGGGTGGGAATTGAAAAAAGGGTGGGAGGTGAAATACCCTAAACTTTCGTGCACTTGGGGGCATAACGTAGGACAAGCCCGTTACATCTACCTCTACGTGGGCTCCCTTGGACTACTGTTGGATTGACCATATTGCTATACACACCACCCCATCTTACTCTCCACACCACCTTTTTAAATTTTATAGCATTCTTAAAGTATCCTCCCTTTTTTTCCTCTTCTCTCCTCCCATTCCCTTTTTTTCCTCTCCGCAATCATCCTCACTATTTTACTACTTTATAAAAATTTTAATTTTTCATATATAATTATGAAAATTTATGTACCAGAAACTTAATTAATATGATATACAACATTTTATAATTATGTACTGAAAATTAAATTTTCAATATATAATTTTGAAAAGTTATATATAGGAATATATTGGAAATTAAATTTTTGATACATAATTTGAACGATGTGCACTAGAGATTAAGTTTCCGATATACAATTACATAACAAAAATTTAATTTCTAACATGTTATGATCTATAGGTAATATATGTTTTAAAATATTTATAACATAAATTTGCGACACAAATTTCCAGTACGTTTTATTTATCTTATTTTGATATAATATATTTTATTTATCCTTTTAAATTTAATAAAATGTATTTAGTAATGTAATATATTTTATTTAATCTCTTTTAATATAAAATATATTATATTAATGAGTTTTACTTAATGAATTATAAATTAAGAAATGTATTATATTATATTATATTCATTAAAATATTATATATTAAGAAATTATATAATTTTATATGTTGTATTAAAATTTTATGTTTTTTATAATTTAATAAAGTATTAAATATGTTTTTAATCTCTAAATTTTTATCCAAATTTTGTTTTAGTTTATAAACTTTAAAACCGTTGGTTTGGATTCCTCGTGTTCTGAAATTTATCTCTTCAACACAGTTAACTTTAGTTTTTCCAATCACTTTCTCTACCTCCAAAATCTCTCTTTCCCTCAATCAAAAGGAGTGTTAGTGAAGGATCGTGTCTTCTCGTGCTTCGACCGCAGGAGCATCAAGTTATGGAAACAAATGTTCTCCGATACCTGTTGTTGGGAATGAATTATTGCGTGGCCTTTTGAGGTGTTGCTAATTAGCATACACACTCGCAAGTGTAGAGTCATGTATATTGTTAGTGTAGAATTTTCTCGCGGCGTTCTTGGGTTGAAGAGGTTGAATCCTCTTGTAATCTATGGCCGAGTGCGGCGTACCCACAACGAGGCAGGATGTACCTGCAGCGACTCTGACACTCAAGTCAGTGAGAGACTCAATAAAGCATATGAAATACAGAATGAAAGTGTACCTGAAATGGGCTTCCCATATAAGTGAAATATGACGGGGGAATTAGTTAGGAGGTTATAACTATTTTCTAGCAAGTGTAATAACGCGCCTCAGTTACATGGTTGTACACACGCTGTGAAGGAGCCGGTTCTAGCTACCGAGGTCAATTTCCTCCGGAACATATATATATATATATATATATATATATATATATATATATATATATATACACCAAAGGTTTTTGGAACTTGCGAGTAAGACTTGCTGTCAATTTTACTAAAGTGAATTTTCGGTAAATGTTAAATGAATATTTCCCCTACAATAATTTTTGTGTCACTGTGTCTGTGCGTGTGTATACCTTTAATTTGAATCTTTGATAACAATATATGCAAGCATATATATAGTATGAAAAGACTTAACAACTGAAGAGTAAAGAAATATATGTTTAGCGAAACAATAACATATCGTACCCTTAATTAGGATCTGAAAGGAAAGGGGAAGCAAATCCAAAGACCTTTACAGCTTGTTTAGCAAATGTGCTCTGATTAATATAATAAATCACATATTCTAAAGAGATCCTCGTACTAGTAATTCATTCTTTAATCACCACTTGCTATCCTTTGACTATTTTTTTATTATCATATATATATATATATATATATATATATATATATTGCGTCCATACGTAAGTGATTATCTAACCACCAGCAGCCATCCTTTGATCATTTTTTTAGTATATTATCACTTGGCATCTGAAATTGTGAAATTTATCACACGATGTATATATAGCCCAGCGTTTTTATATTTTTGTTATTGGAATTAGAAGTAGTAATCCATACATTAATTGTTTTACATTTACTTATCACCGATTTCACTTACTTTTTTACAGATTCAAAATTCTGATGCATGGGAATTGATCCTGAGGCATTAATTAGTTACCTTTTTCTGTTTTTCTTTTTGTGCCAAAAATATGCAACCCAATAAAACTCAAACATAAAACTTCTATATCAGCATATTCGATGACTCCGGCATTCTTCTAAGAACACGCTCAAAGTGACGATACGCTATGCCAAAAACAAGTATTTATCACGTCAAATTTATCGCGGTTATAGTAGAAAATCGTGTTAAAAGGATGAAATAAAAATAAATATCGCGGTTCTGAACTTGAACTGCAATAACATTTATAAAATTATTATTTTTATAATTTTCTTTTGAAAAATATTATAAAGAATTAATACGGTTCCAAAATTTACCCGTAATAAATAGATAATCGGTGACACTTAACGCGGTCCCTTTGCGGAACCGCATTAATTGTTTTTTTACTTTTATGTCTTTTTAATTTGTTTGAGTCACTCTCGTTCACACAATTAGGGTTGTTAGGGTACCGAGTAGGGAAGGTGACCTAGAGGAGCCATTGATGGCCGCGACGGAGACACGGTCGTGGTGGTGTGCAAATGGTGTGGGGCCAAGGGGGTGGATGCTTACGGAGGGCCGACAGGGACGACGAGCGTGGCAGCCGCGAGGACAACAATGATGCAGTTTGAGCGCAATGCGCGCCATGATGGCTTAAGACGGTGCTACAGGGCGAGAACGGACACAAAAGTGGTGGTGGAGGCCCAGCGTGTGGGGAGAGGCGTCGCAACAATGTTCGTTCGTGGTGTGGATCAAGTTGTCTGATCAACAAAGGAAGTGCGATTGCGCATAGGGGGTGGTTCGCGCGGCGGTCGTTCGTGTTGGCCGCTGTTTGGTGGTCGTGAGGGTGGCTACACACGGTGAACCCCTTTCTTTTTTTATTTTATGATTCCTTTTTTAATCTATTTCCTATTCTGCACACGACATGCAGTTCTCCTACCCAAGACAAGAACCTTTTTCATATTTCAACTGTTGATTGATTATTTCATTCAGAATCAGAGTTAATCGTTTATCTGTAAATTCTAGTAAATTATTATTGTAATGTCGTGTGGTTGGTGGTGAAGGTGAATTTCATATATATCATAAGACCATGTTGTTCATGAAAGGTTGCACACCTTAGAACTTCTTTATGTTGATTGAGCTACTTCCACTTATTGTATAAGGTTTTAGGCTCTGATAGTCCATTGGAAGGAAGAGCTAGTGTTGTGTGTTTTTTGCTACCCTGGATGCTTCTCAATTCTGTTCCCTTAAGCCAGTTTCCTTTCCTTCTTGATGGCAAGTCCACCTGTAGCTTTTATCAGTTTTCAAGAAGTTTCTTAAAGTAGGATGCGTGAGTAAATGGTAGGCCTTCATTGTTAATTTGAATTGGTTATTTTCTCCTCGCTTCTCACTTAAGTTTAAGCAAAACATTTGGGGTTTTAATAAAGTTAATTTGCAGTGAGGCTTGCAGTGCGTTTCAGAGATTTACTTATTCTTGGAATAGAATGTTTGTTATTTTGTTTTGTGTGTTACATGTTGATGCATGGCTTGGAAATTTATTACACTATGCCAAAAAAGGCCTTAGAGGGAGCTCCCGTGCAGCTTTAAAGGGCGCTCCCGTGCGCACTAATAGAATATGCTCTTGTTTGGTCAATAAAACGAGGACGCTCAATGGAGCGCCCTGACAGAAGCAAAAAGAGGGCGCTCCCGTGCAGCTTTAAAGGGCGCACACTAGAGCGCCCTGGTTCTTTAAAACAAGGGCGCTCCAAGGAGCGCCCTCCTTTCTTTTTTTTTTCAATTTTTTGTTTTTTTAATCTACTTTAACCTGCATATTTATTTCAGTCTGATCCCAATGGCTTAATTCAAAATCATGCATATTAATTCCTTAAAATTCAAACACTTAGTCATACTATGAACAACACTTAGTAAACAACACACATACTTTTATACACGTCATTATTATTTTCCGTTTCAACCATGTTTTTTATTACAAATAAATTAAAGGAAATAAAAGATGTGAAACTATTCAAAGCATCAATAGGTTATCTACTTCAAATGAAGAATTCAAACTTGTCATACTTTGAATAGTTTCCTACGCATGCTATAAAGTGTGGTGAAAGTATGAAGTACCTATCAAACTTATTCCTAATGCATGTACATACAAATAACCTAATAATTATAAGTGAAAGAAAAACGATAATATGATAAAGGATATACCTGATTAAAGTCGATCACCAATAAGCAGTTGTTAGATTATAAGCAGTTAGGAAACAAGACCTGAAAAAAAAAAGATAAGTCAAAAAATTAACTAGTAATAAAAATTAGTAGTCGTTAAAAATTTGAACAGCAACCACCAAATTAACGAAAAAACAATTTTAACTCTAAATCACCAACTACCAGTCCAAAAAAGATCAATATGAGTAATATATATTTATATAACATTTCAAAATCTAATGTAATATATGACAACCTATATACTTAACACATAAATCATTATAAACTATATCCCAAACATCAAATCATTATAAACTATAATACTAATGTTCAATGTTATGTAACCTTAACAACAAATAAACAGTTCAGATAGCAAAACAGGGGGTGCAGGTAGCAAAAAAAAAATGTGCAGCATAAACAAAAGTGGTGCAAATAGCAAAAAATGTCAATGTTGGAGTTGCTTACCCTAGTGGCCGCCGCGGCCTGAGAGAAGAAAGGGGAAGGAGGGAGTCGCGCCGCGCCGAGGGAGAGGAGAAGGGAATAAGGGAAGGAGAAGCTCACGTACGGTTGCGCTGCGGAGGAAGAAGGGAAGGAGAAGCTCTCCCAAGCTCCCTCACGGACGAAGACGACGAACACGGAGGAGAAGACACGAATGAAGAAGCTCGCGCACAGAGGAGAAGGGAAAGAGGAACAAGCTTGGGCACGGAGGAGAAGGGACGAAGGAGAAGGAAGGAGGAGAAGCTTGGGCACGGAGGAGAGGGGACGAAGGAGAATAGAGGGAGAAGGGACGCGGGATGAATGAAAGTGAAAATTAAATATGGGTGGTCATTTTTAAGGATCAACGAGGGCGCTCCGGTGGAACGCCCTGAAATAATTTTAAAAAAAATAAAAAAGAGCGCTCCCTGGAGCTCCCTGTATTCCCAGAGAATTTGAAAAAAAAATAAAGGAGGGAGCTCCTAGGAGCGCCCTCTATTCCAGAGAATTTAAAAAAAAAATCATGCTGGGCAAAAAAAATAAAGGAGGGCGCTCCCTGGAGCGCCCTCTATTGCAGGGCAAAAAAAAAATCCACCAGAAAAGAGGGCGCTCCAAAGGAGCGCTCTGTAAAAATAAATAAAAAATAAAGGAGGGCGCTCCAGGGAGCGCCCTCCTTTCGTCAGAAATAAAAAAAAAAACAAATTAACGTTGGGAACAAGGGCGCTCCCTGGGAGCGCCCTGGAAAATGGCCAAAGAGGGCGCTCCACCTGAGCGCCCTGGAATTTTAAACAGAAAATCCAATGAGGGCGCTCCTAGGAGCGCCCTCCTTTCATCAGAATTAAAAAAAAAAAAACAAATTCACGCTGGGAACAAGGGCGCGCTGTTGGAGCGCCCTCTATTCTACCTATAAGGGCGCTCCCGCCCATTTTTTGAGCGCCCTGGTATTTAAACGATTGTTTTAGACTCTGTCGAAACCGGGGTCACGACGGGACGGCGAAAAATAAGTATTGAAAAATCGTTTTCATTGGAGTCGCCACCAATATTTATTTTTGAGGGAAAATATCGGAAAAACCCTTTTTTAAAAAAAAATGGTCTTTGAAACCAGATTTGGATTCGGGAGCCGGTTATGTGTAGGGAAGGTATTAGCACCCTACGACATCCGTCCTAAGACGGTTACCTCTAATTAATTGTGCAAATTTAATAACTTTTGAAAAAAATATTTACTTTACCCCTTTTTAAAAGAAATCTTTCGTTTTTATTTATTTACAAATTTATTTACATTTTTTATTTTTTAGATTATGGGAAAATTTAGAAAAATATTTATTTGGGCTTGACGGGGCCGGTTCCCGCTCCTACGTATCCCCAGCTGCAATGGGGAAATCAAAGCCACGTAGTTCTGGAAGATTGATTTGTTTGATTGATTGAGAGTTTGGATTTTGAAAAGAATTTTTAAAAAGAATTTTATATTTGTTTTATTTTTGAAAGAATTGATTTTTTAAAAAAAGAATGCACTCTTGAAGGGTTTCTGTTAGCAAATGGCTATACAATGAACCCTCCTGATTCAAATAATATTAAATGATAGAATTGCTATTCATTTAACATCACTTGATCATTGAATGATTTTTTATTTTTGAAGCAAAATTTATTATCAATTGAGTTTTTATTTTAAATTTTTTTTATTTTTTAGATATAACGTTATTGCTAGAAATACTAGTTTGTTTATTTTGAAAAAATATATTTTTTACTATTTATAAGTATGTGGACTATTTTGTTAACAAATGGTTATACCTATAGTCCTGTTAACGGTAGAAATGCTACTCGTTAACATTTTATTTTTATTAAAATTACTTTTTTTTTTATTTTTTAGAAATAATTTACAATATGTTAGGACTGTCTTGTTAGCAAATGGCTATACTCCATAGTCCTATATAATTTGGATAATACTAACGATAGAAATGCTATTCGATAATATCCCCAAATTATTACATTTTAATTTTAGATTTTAAAAATTAAACCTATGAAATCTCATCTTTTAATCAGAAACAAGCATACCCGTTCACATGAAATAAATAAGAATAATGAGATACATCACAAATATTTACTAAGCATTTTAGAAATAAAGTAAATTAAAATAAAAAAAAAAGAAAAAGAAAGAAAGGGGATCTGAGTCAGAGACTCTTCACGTCCCCTTTTCACACACACACACACATTGTTTTTTTATTTCATTTAGAAAACCCTAAGAAGAGAAAAGAGAGGGAGGGGGAGAGGCGGCCATGGGAGAAAGAAAGAAAGGAAGAGAAGAAGGCAAAAGGGGAGTGGAGAAAGAAAGGGAAGAGGAGAGAGGGAGGCCGTAGTGGGAGAGGAAGCGAAAGGGAAGAAGGAGGAGGAGGCTCCTTTGCAGCCATGGCCACTGCGGCTACCGGACGAGGACTGGACGCGGCCGCCGCGCGCGGAGGAGGAAGAAGCTGTTGTCTTTGGTATGGCTGCGCAGGGCGGACAGAGGGTGTCTCGCGGTGGGGAGCGGCGCGGCTGGCTAAACAGAGGCTAGCGGTGGCGATGCGCGGCGGAGCTCCGGCGGACAGACGCGTCTGTGTACGGCGGTTTGGAAAGTGGAGAAGGAAGCGAAAGGGAGAGGAAAGAAGGGGAAGAAGAAGAAGGAGACTCCTTTGCAGCCATGGCCATCGCGGCTACCGGACGAGGACTGGCCGCGGCCGCCACGCGCGGAGGAGGAAGAAGCTGTTGTCTTTGGTATGGCTGCGCAGGGCGAACAGAGGGCGTCTCGCGGTGGGGAGCGGCGCGGCTGACTGAACAGAGGCTGGCGGTGGCGATGTGCGGCGGAGCTCCGGCGGACAGACGCGTCTGTGTGCGGCGGTTTGGAAAGTGAAGAAGGAAATGTTCCGCAGCCATGGTGAGCTCTATGATTTACCTCTCCTTAATCTCTCTTTTCATTAATCACACCTTCCAAATTCTAAAATTTCTCACCCTATTCCCTTGTCTATTTTCAGAATCAAAATTCATACCCTATTCCCTTGTCTATTTTCAGAATCAAAATTCATGTTAAATTTCAGAATTCATAGGGGGAAGATGGAGAATGATTGTGGCAGCCTACCTTTCTTATTGGACTGTAAATTGGACTGATTTTTTTCTAAGGCTGTGTTCTTGGTTGTAAATGGACTGTAAATTAGACTTTGATTGAAGTTAAGCCCCTGTTTTATTTTTCCTTAATTCTTCCATGCTTGCTTAGTTCACAGTATTAATAGGAATAGAATTGAATTGAGATGTGCTAGATTTTACTGTGTAATCAAAGAAATTCACACACCTAAGCAATGAGCATAATCATCTATTAAAAGAAGGACAATGCGTACCTGGAGACTCCAATATTCTTTTACTGGCTATGATATTTATCTCCTTGTGGAATTCCAATTTTCTTTAGCTACGCCTTTCTCCTTTACTCTGTTCTTCTATTTTTTTGAGTTTCAGAACTCTGTCTTTTTCCCCTTGGCTGCTCACTTTCTCCTCTATTTTTTTTTGCTCTGTAATCCACTCTCTCTTTTACTCTGCCGTGTATTTTTCAGAATGAGTCCCCCCCCCTCTCAGATCATATTTCTCCTTTTTATTATTTTCACTAGTGTAACTACTTTCTACTACTAATCAAAACAATTTCCTATTATCTCTCCATGATCCCAACTAATCTTCCTCAACTCTACTCATCCACTATTTTCTCTAACAACCATCTCTGAAACAACTACTACTTTTTTATTTAATTTTCTTTTTTTTTAATTATTTTTAATTGATTTTTTTATTTTTTATTTTTCTGATTATAAACTCTGATTTTTTATTTTAACTAAAGCAATTTTAGATTTAATTTTCTAAATATCAAATTTATTTTTGAATTTCTAGAATCTTTATTTTATTTTTTGAGTTTTAAAACTATTTTCAAAACTATTATTTTTGAATTTTTTATTTTGAGATTTTTTTTACAAATTAAATTTAACAAAAATCGAAATTAAAATAAAACTTAGCCCGGATAAAATTGGGTATTCACAGACGCTAGCCCGCACGAGAGCGCCCTAAAGGGAGTGCTCTAATATCCTCAAATTGGCGTAGTGTTAGAATATGTAATGAGAATTATTAGTATTTATATAAGTTAGTTAGGCTAGTGTTATCATTTGAATTGTATGTTGATTCATTCTCTGAGTCATTCTCATAACTCTCACCAATCAAAGAGGCTAGAGTTGTATGTGAGTTTTAAATTAAGCTCAAAAGCATGTTGTTCAATGGTGTTTAGAACCTGCACTCTTCACAATTTTAAGGGTTTTGGAACAAACATCTAATGGAAAATTTAATCTGCTTCTAAATTGTGTTATTGATTGGAATGGCACTTCTCATGACTTAACCAATGATTGACCAATGTGGAATATATTCTCCAGTTTCATTTATTGAACGACAATGTCTTGAAATGGCACATTGGTGTGTCTTAATTGATTGGGTGTTTTTTTTTTTGTCAAGTTCTGGATTAAATTCTTCCACCTTGCATCCTTTATCTTAGTTGACTTTTTCGGAATTTTCGATTATCTTCTTAATGTGTTGTAGTGTCATTCACGTTGTTCTTTTACTCTACTACTCGTTTCATAAATACTCTCAAATATTTTTCCCTGGTTTCATCATGAAATTTTATTGTCCTTTATGTTAAGAACTTCCTTTCGTGATTTTATTGTGTTTTACTTGCCATGTCTTACTTCTAGCAATCTATCTATATTTATAAATAGAATTCAAGTGAATTGTGACAACACTAGTAGTCATTGTTTTGATATCAAGTTTAAAATTAAGTTTTTGGAGGATCAATTTGAGTATTCGGTTTAGCTTCTATTTTACCCTCTTTCAATTCATGTAATTTAAAAGTGATTATAATTTGATCTTTAGATAATATATATTCAGTAACAATAAGATCTAATAACATTTTTGAACAATTGTGAGACACTTGTGGGGAAAATTGGATTTGGGTGTTCACAGTTATAATGTGGTTTTTCTCTTACTAGTAGCTGAAGATGTTGAGAAGGGAAACTCTGGTTCTAATTAATTGCTTTGTTAGGCATTCAACTCCTACTTCTAGATGCTGAAGGCACATCTCCAAATTTTCCACATGGGTTTGAAAATTGTCCAAAGATAAAGGCTTGTGATTAATGAGAGACTACATAGCTGCATCCACCTTTTCATATTCATTTTTCTTTAATGCTCGAGAGTCACATTCCAATTTATTAAGCCACATTAACTTGGAGATTATTGGCCACCTACTTAGATATCATTACACATGTTCTGCTTTATATTTGGCTTATTGATTTTTTTTTCGGATGCAGACATTAAGCAGTTGTTTTGTTGTTCGGGAACGGTAATTTTGAGGGATGTGTGCATCCCTTGACTAGAGCTAACTACCTTGCCTCATCTCCTTTAGTTGTTTGCATGAATCAGCAGCCTTAGCCCTTAAGCTAAGTGTAATACTGTAATGTATTTGGACTCAAGCAGGGTACAAATGGATTGCACATTTCATTTCATTTCTTAATTTTCTCATACCAAATAATGCCTTAATCCTAACTTTTTTGGATATTCACATTCAGGATTCTGGTTATGGATTCAGACATCATAATTGTGTGCATATGAAGCATCAATTCAGTTGTCGTACTGATCGATCTGGATTAATTAGTGATGCCCATTGGTAAGTCGTAAGTAGCTTGCTTGTGCTTTTAAGAATCATATGGTTCTTTCAAAGCCATGTATAATAATACTTTTTGGCATATTAGATGATATCTAGGCCTACAAAACATAAAACTAGACATAGAGATAATTTGTTTATAACTATATACAAGGAATTGATTATGTCCTGTATACCTCTTGCTCCTTTGTCAAATATATTATATATTTAGTATCTGCATATTTGCTAATTGTAAATTCATTCATAAGGATGATTATCTAACAAGCTTTACTTTTTAATTAGATTTCTTCATGATAATTATTTTAGTTATTATTATTCTAAAAATATTGTCATTTTTATTGTCATGATCTACTTTAGGGAATTCATGTTAAAGACTATGAAACACCCTAAAAACCTATCATTTTGTTGGAAATTTTAATGGATAGCTAGCCATTAACTACAAAATAGCTAGGATATTTTGCAGCATTTTTACCGCGATTCCAAAAAACAACCGCGATAAAAAGGCTAAAAAACTACCGCGGTTCCGAAAAACAATCGCGATAATTTCTTTTTATTGCCCCCAGCAGGAACGCAGTTATAACCGCGTTAAAAGACCATTTTAACCGCGATAAAAAGCCTTTTTTGGCATAGTAGTATATAATTAAGATGCTAATTAAAAATATATAAAAATTAATAAAAGTGCCATGCATGGTAGCATATCCACTCCCAATACAGTTGCTTCACAAATTCAATTTTTTCTGAACAGAAGTGAAAAAAAAACAAATAAAAGAAAAGCAAAAGAAGAAAAGAAACAAGAGAAGCATGACACAGAAGAAAGCCCTAACTTCTCCGGAACGCTACACCCTTAGAATCAGAGAGAAGATGGAGCTGCAAATCAGAGGGAGGATCAAGAAGCAATCTGAACGAGGTTGTATCACGGGCTCCTCTTTTCGCTAGCAAGTCCGCGCAAGCGTTCCCTTCTCTAAGGGTATTTCACAAATTCAATTAAAAAAATTAAAAATAAATTCTGATGTTAATTAAAATTTTTTAAAATAAATATTTTTAAAAAATATTTTTAATTAATTTTTAAAAAAAATTATTAAAAAAATATTTTAAATAAATATTTTTTTAAAAAAAATTCAATATAAAAAATGCTATAGTGGTGAAAATTACGAATATCATGGAGCAAAATAATAAAAATATTTTATTTTTTGTGTGAGAAATATTCTTTCTTTTAGTAACAGCTTTAGTAAAATAAAATGTGATGTTAATTAATTTGTGTTTGATTAGAAGTTTCCTTACGCAGTTTCTGTATTGAATCTTCTTTTTTTTTCCTTACAACACAAAAAACATTATGTTAATTTTTATATTAATTAAGATTAACTCCTCTTCTAAAAAGATTTTGAAAATCATTTTTATATATTTTTTTATAAGAAAAAATTGAATTAAAGAGAGTACAAGTGTAAAACCTATTACAAATTACATCACTCAAGTCAAGGATGAAAATGTAACTAGAAAATATTACAATTATACCACCAAAAGCCAACAAGAATAAACCGCACAGCCAAAACCAATACCACCAAAAATCATTTCTATATTGTCTTAGTATATATATCTATAAATAAAAATTAATTCCATTAATATGTAACAGCTGTCAAAGGTTTTAAATATAATTTAATTATAATATTTTGTTGGTTGATTCTAAACAAGTTTTGGGTTTTAGCTACGGAGTACCTGTAAAATTTGCATCTATGTCAAACTAACCTCAATAACAAAGTTGATATAAATTAAACTACAATATTATGGTTGCTTAGTGTGTTTGATTTTATTTTATTTTTTAAACCCTAAAAAATATTATTTTTTAAACTACAATTCTACAATATTATTTAAAAAAATATTTTTTACAAATGGTATTTTATAAATGAAATGATTTATTTACAATATTATTACCATAAAAATAAAAACAATCTTGTTAACGAGTGCTCCCGGAATAGTGGTTAAAAATGCATATATAGAAGGTTTTATTGAAAATCATGACATAATTGCATCTATAACATTAAATGTTATATACTCCAATAAAAACTTTTTATTTTTAATTTCTTAACCAGTGCTTTAGAGGCACTCGTTAGCTTTTTTTCAAATAAAAAAACTAATTTTTCAAAACATATCCCAAAGTTTTTCAGAATTTCAGGAATCATTAGCTTTCAATTTTTTTTATTTTTTTATTTTCAATTTTAATTATAAAAATGTTAAATTTTCACACTTTATTTACTTTAGAGACGTTGTGTAAAAAAACAAAGTAATCAATATAAATTATTTAACTGATTTATGTACAAAACATTAAAAATAAGAAATTAATAATATGAAAATAATGAATTTTTTATAATAAAAATTATTTTTTTATGATTAAAACTAAAAACTAATTTTTCAAAACATATCCCAAAGTTTTTCAGAATTTCAGGAATCATTAACTTTCAAAAATTATTTTTTATTTTTTTTATTTTTCAGTTTAGTTTATAAAAATGTTAATTTTTCACACTTTATTTCATAATTTAGAGACGTTGTGTACAAAAAAAATCAATATAAAATTATTTGACTGATTTATGTACAAAACATTAGAAATAAGAAATTAATAATATGAAAATAATGAAATATTTTTATAATAAAAAATATTTTTTATAATTAAAACTAAAAATTAAAAAGAAAAAAATTGAAATCAAACGTTGCGTTAGCTTTTAAAAATAAAATAATAATCACACTTTGTAAAACTATTTTCATAAATTATCTGTAAAATAGATTTTCCAATTTTTTTAAAAAATAAAAATTATTTTCAAAAATTGTAAATATGTGAATTTTTTTCTAAATTATTGAGAAAATATGATACTAAGAGTGTATTTGGTAAGTCATTTTAGCTTGAGAGCTGAAATTGGTAGATGAAACCATTTCAGCTATGTTTGGTAAGATAATTTTATTGGGTAACTAATAACTTTACTTGAAAACCTACTTGAGGTAGTTTTTTTTTTTTAAAAAAAAACTCCCATTTTCAGTTACTAGCTAAAATTTTACTACAAGTTTATCCTCAACCAACCTCACTCATTATTATTTAGTAATATAATGATGTCCCTGTATATCATTTACCATTTTCAGCTAGTTTTACCCAACATTTTCAATCAAATCATGAAATCAATTAATTTTTCAGCTTTCAGCTAGCTCTCTAGCTTTGATCTAGTTTTTCAATTAGTTTTACCAAATACTCTAAATTTTAAAAAAAATTATCCATATATTATCATTTAATTAAAAAAGTTAATGGCTAAGATAGGATTTGATCATAGTTTTGTCCTTATTATCTCATAATAAGACCTCATGTTACTGTGTTGCATTAATATTTATTCACCCAAGAAATAAATAATAGTCAAGCTTTGATGAGTAGTGACCACATGCTTGTGTTTCTCAGAGTGCGAGTGGGGAAGGAATGGGAAATTGTCTTGATCAAGTCTGTCTGAGCCAATTAATTAATTAATCAAAAGCACCCCATCTGCCAAGAACTAACAAAGAGTGGCTGGCTGGCTTTATTTAAACTTGAAGGGACATTTTGTTAGAATTATAAGATGATATGTTAGTTAATTAATTTGTACCTGACCTTGAGTTTGTTTGACTAATTACATCTATCATTTGTTGATGATTGACACCTGGCTAGGCCCTTAGTTGGAGACGTTATGCCCATGGTTTTATTTATTCTCATTCCTTAAATAAAGGGATTTAGGTACAGTATGAACATAACAAGTCCATTGATTGTTTAAGGAAACAAGATATTTTCATTGGACACAAAATCTCTATCACGTGGGCTACGGCCAATCAGTGTCATAAGCTCCAAAAGGTCCTACTCAATCCAAATATTAAAAAAAAAAGGACAATTGTTTGGGGTTTTAATTAATTCACTTTAGTGGTAAGCACTAAGCACTATAAACACGGTATTGGTAAGTTTATTCGTACAATTAGAGTATTCTCCCATTTCATGATATATATAATGCCACAAAAGTGAACCTATTCTCTAAATTGCAACCTTCCATTTTGGACTTTGTACGATACATGGTATATATAAAAAAAAACTATTATTTCACTATCGTACGAATTGTTACCCCGTCAATGGGCTCGATAAGGGGCGTGCGTGGGATATTAAAAGCATTACATGGAGATCAAGAACGGTTTGGCACTTTATGATATTCTATTCCAATATATAGAAGGAAAGAAACAAATGTTTATTTGACACTCCAAATTTGGAATGTGATAGATATAAGAAAAGGAGATATGAGAGGAAGAAAAAAAAGAGAAAAAAAAATCAATCTTGTATATTGAGCGCACTCATAGACTCATGGGCGTGTTTTTTTTTTCGACAGAGCTAAATATCGAGATTAAAATTAAAATAATTTCTAAAATTAATATGTTAAACTTAAATAATAAATAAAAGATTCGTAGTTATTATAGTATTTATATAATGTGTATATAAATTAGAGAAATAAGAAAAATTAGTAATTAGAAAAGTTGTATAAGAAAAAAAAAAGAAAAAGGAGCAGGGAGGTGATAAGTATAGCTAGAAAGGTAAAAGCTAATATCCTAATTAATAAATCTTAAACTATAGAGATCAACATTAAAAAAGGGGCGGAGAGAGGATAAGTATTGAAAGAAAAAAAATGAAAATTTGGTATACATACACTAAACAGAGTCTAAAGGGATTATTGGAGTTGGCAATAATAAAAAGTTTTATACTTTCATGAAATAATCAAATACTGATTGGCACTGTACAAGGAATCAAGAGCGGGAGAGATTGCAATTTTTTCTTTTATAAATTAAATTGGGTAAAAAGCAAAATACTTCATTGAAAAGTGTAATAGATGTCGAGAGAGGGAGATAAAAGAATAAATAAATAAAAGAGATAAAGTATATAAAGATATGATAAATGATGTAATGGAAAAGAAAGAGAGTAAAAAAAAATAAAAAAAATTGTGAAGTGAGATCTAAGAGTATATCGAATGTGAAAAAAATTAGAATTGAGAAGGTCCATTAGCCTGTTTATTTACAATTTTAAAAAATCATTTTTTATTTTTAAAAGTAGAAAATTGAACAACCTGTTTAGCAAACAATTTTAAAAAGTGTGACTGTTTTTTAATTTTTAAAAATTAAAATTCTGAAACTACTTTTAGGTGTTTTAAAAAACTTTTTTTTTTAGTTTTTCTGTTTTTTATTGAAAATTCTGTAAATAAAATTTCATTTATAAAAAACTGTTTTTAGTTTTGTAAAATAATTTTTAAAAGTTAAAAATAAAACCGAATTAAACATCTCTTTATTTACCTTTTTTTGTCAATAAAGATCTTAGAAAAATTACGTGTTTTCGAGTACTAAGAAATGTCCCCCATTAAAACAAAATGAGTTGCTTTCGATTTTCCTTGTCTTTGATTAAAGGAAAACATTATTTTTACACTCCATTTTTATTTTGTATAATGGATGTAGGGTCGAGAAAGATAGAAAATAAAAGAGATGAGTGTTTGGATCCTTTTTAGTTGTTTCATCTCTGTTAGCTATAGAATAACTAGGAATTAACCATCGATTTTTAGCTATAGAGTAATTCCATAGGTAATTTCTAGCTATTTCATAGCTAATCTTGCTAAAGAGTGTCAAACACTTAAAAGGATCCAAATCCAAAGATATGATAAGCGATAATATGAAAATAAAAAGTAAGGTGTAAAAGAATATGTAAAAAATGTAAAACAATAAAGATTGTTAATTTAGTGATGCTTTTGGAGATGATATTGTCAAAGAAACAATTTTGATCTCGAGTTCAAAATAAATAAAAAAATCAATATGTTGAATTGTAGGATTACATCTTTAGATTGTAAACAAATTTTTTCACTTATTCCAATAAAATAAATATGATAAAAAATTAACAATTAAAATATGTTAATTTTAAAGAGAAAACCCTCCAAATTAAAGCAACACTTTTTTTGAGTTCTCAACTTATTCAAATGTTAATTATGTTAGTTTTAATTTTATGGTGTCGGATACTTTTGTTCGAACTACCGTGACTTAAGAATTTTCTCCATTGATTTCCTATTTCTTGTTGTACATTAGTTATCAAATAGCTTAGAAATTAGCTGTTGATGAGCAATGATTTAACTATAGCTAGTTTTTAGTTATTTATAGTTAATGCAGCTGGAAACAATTACACAATTTAGAGAAAATCAATACCCTTTTACTCCCTATTTTTTAATTTCATTTTGCTTATAAAAAACAATTAGAGAAAATCCAAATTATTTAATAAAAAAGAAGAAAGAGATAAAAATGAAAACAAAAATGAAATTGTAAAAGAAAATAGATATGTGAAAAATTTGAGTAAATTAACAAATCAGTCCCTGACTCTGTGGGAACCATACAGTTTCGTCCTTAACTTTTCTAAAATAGCACTTTAGTCCCTAACTTTGTTAAAACATGCATAAAGTGCATGTTTTTCAATAAAGTGAAAGACTAAAGTGCATGTTTTTTAATAAAATAAGGACTAAAGTGTATGTTTTTTAATAAAGTATGGACTAAAGTGCTATTTTAAAAAAGTCAGAGACAAAACTGTATGGTCTCCATAAAGTCAAAGATTGATTTGTTAGTTTACTCGAAAAATTTTGGTGTTCACTATCAAGTTGTTGAAGTTTTTATTTTTAATTTTTTTGGTAACCGTTGTTGAAGTTATTTGCCTATCTCGTTGTTGTATTAGTTGAATAATTAACAAAGTGAGCTTGATCTGTAAGTGATAAATAAAGTATAGACACAAATATGGAAAAGACAAATAATAGCTGTCTGTCAGTTGTCAGTGAATATTTTAAAACGATGAAATTAAAGTATTCAATATTATATGTTCTGATCAGGTTATTTTCTGACTATACCAGTATTTATTAATGAAAAACTTGATGTGATCATACACAAACTAGTTAATTAAAATATTATCATATTGAAGAAAAGAAGAATCGGCATGGCTTTAAACGACGATATTATTCAGTCACAATCTTTATATATATATAAGTACGGATGCAAGCAATGGCGTGTGAAAGATAGCTCCATCCAAACCTGAACGAAAATTGCAGTTCCTTGAAAAATCGAAACTTTTGACCAAACCAATATATAATATATTTTCCCACAAGATAATTATATATAAATAAAAAATATTCTTATTTTTATTAAATTAATTATTTAATTTTCAGAAACTGTTTTAAATATTTTTTTATATTTTTTTAAATCATAAAATTGCAATGAATATTATATTAAAATTTTAAAACAATAAATAATTATTTTATAAAATATGATACGTAAAAATAAACAGAGCCACTGCTAAAAAGTATTTGTCTCACATTCGGACGGTTTAGATGTCGAGATACTTAATCGATATTGAAAAAATATTTCAGTATCTGAACCGTCTAATTAAGATCGGACTACCAAAATTTCATAACTGCACCAAAAAGTGACTGCATACAATTCAAATTTTCGTACATACTTCGATTAATTTGGAGTCATTCAACAACACAAGTTGAATAACTACACATATTATAAATATTGTGTAAGAAAAATGATTGTTTCACACTCTATTTTTGAAAAAGAATGTAAAAGGTGTAAAGATAAGAGAGATAGAAAAAAATGAAAAACATCATAAATTATGTAATAAAAGAGATAGAGAAATTAATGAATGAAAATGAGGAGAAAAAAAGGATTAGAGGGAGCAGTGAATTGTGAAAAAATAAGGATTAAAATTATAAAGTGCACTTTAATTTTTTTGTGTAAGACTATATGTATACTCCATCTGAGGTAATTCCTTCGAGTGTTTAAGCTCCATAGCCACGACTCGAACTTTAGTTAAATTGAAACAACTCCTTACTAGTTGATTCATGTGTTTAACAGTAAATCATAAAATGCACTTTGATGATGATTTTGATTTTGATTTTATTTTTAATTCTATGAAGTAGAATCTACTAAGAATTTTAAATATCTTTTATGTTTAGGAATAAATGAAACATTTAAATATAATATTAAAGTTTTGAGTTAAATTAAAATTTTATTAACGAATGTCAACAACAACAACGTTAGGAGGGGGACTACCGTTTGCGATGGTTGAAGCCTTGAAGGTCATAAGGCCAACTCTTATGTGGGGTCTGTAAGGTTCTGTAATTATATTTAAAGTGGGAAATGATTCTCTCTTGTAATAAGTGTGATCATGTGAGAAAGATAAGGACAGAAAAGTTTCAGTATTTTTTAAGATGTGAATTTTATAATTTTTTTAAAAACCATCTCTTATTTTTCACTAACAGGACCTGATACGATCCCGATTCAATTAAAATGACATTTTATTAAAAAAAAATAGAATTTCCCATATTATTCATACTTATTTAACTTTTTTTTATTATGTCTCAAGTTAATTTAGAAAATTTAGACTTCAATTTTGGTATATTTTGATAATTTATTTGAACTTATATTTAGTGTTTTTATATAATTTTTTATATTTTAAATATTTTGATGAAATTAGGATTTTTATGTTTTTATAATTTATACATTAAAAACATTATATAAAAAATTACGTAGAAATCAACTAATTCAAATCAATTTACATCAGATTAAATTAAATCAAACTAATAGAATAATATTATAGAAATAATTAAATTATATTAATTAATTCTACCGTAATTACCATTTCATATACTATATGTTCTTCTCTTTATTACAAGCAATAAAAAACGTAACGAAGCTAAAAGGTAGTAACTTTTTTTTCTCTATAAGACGAAGATATAAAGGTGACGTTAGTTACAAATTAAATTGGGTGGTGGACCGTGGACGAATCTGATAATTTGACAGTTCCAACTTCCAATACCAACTCGTTATTGGAAGGAATAATTAATTAGAAAGTGAGAATGAAAATGATTTTGGAGTTTTATATAAATAGAAATACTGAGAACATGGGAGAAGATTTTTCCAATTTTAGAAACCTTAATACATATGAAAGGATTAAATCATACTTTAGTCCAATTTGTATATAGTCTTTGCGGCAGTCTTTCCACAAGTTGGCAGTTCATCACATGTCGATGTTTGATTCTTTCTTTAGTTGTTGGATTTCATGAAGTTGCCAGATCCTCTTTTGCAACTTGCAAACTGCAAAGCAACACCAACCGCTCGCTCGCTGTGTAGTTGTCTCAGATCTCTCTCTAGTAAAATACTATGTAAATATCCATATAAAAAAATAAAAAAAAATTATTCATTTTTGGCCTGTTGTGCATTTTCATTTTCAGCTTGACCTGAGCATTAATATCGCCAGCTCTTTTCAAAAGGATTGATTCTTCATATCAAAGATATACTAATAACTACTGATCAACAGGATGTGTAGTAATAAGCACTGGATGTGGTATTAATCATATGCACTTAGATAGTAGGATTCCTTTGTGTAGGGTTAGCTCTTTCCTTCACGTGATCAAGTGATTAATTATATTGATGAAGGGCTATAAAGTTTGAATTATTTTTTTACCATGTTTTTAATTAGGGTTATCTAGCATGGACCACTATAGTAAAAAAAAATGTAAATAGATAATATAGTAATTTGAATTTCTAATTATCAGATTTAATGTTTATTATATATATATATGTGTGTGTGTGGGTTGAAATTAAACCAACTTTTTAAATATTAGTTGAAAAGAATAAAAACTTAAATCAATAATACCTGTAATATAAAAGTTTCTCTCTTTTAACTTTAAATTAACATATCCTCAATGTAATTAGTATAAGCGGTATTAAATCCATATTTTTTCTTAAACCAAACTCAAATATTCATATAAAGACTATATTTTATAAAAACATAACTATTTGTTCACCTTTAATAACCTATAAAATTAATGTAGACTAAAATAGGAGACCAAATTTTGTTTGATATCATCCTTTCAGTTGTTGCTAACATTTTGAGTAAAACTATTTTATTGATATATTAATTATTCATAATATAATAATCTCTCTTTAAATAAAATTTATAATTATTTTTGTACTGATACAAGTTACTTTGGTAATATATTTATAATATAATCTATATTTTTTCATGATTATAATTAAGCTATTAATTAGATATTTTGAATTACAATTTGTTAACCATAACTATGTATGTAAAGTACAATTAAAAAATTAATTATAAGTTACCGGCAGGTTTGGTGAGGCAATATAGATAAAGATATCACGTGCAAGATACCAACATATTGACAATTGTAATTAATTCTTTTTCTGTAAAGTTTTTTAACAATATTTTTTTGTAATGACATGGAAGTTTTAAATTTGTATATGCTATATTTCACTTTTGATTAATTAGAATTCCTGTATCTAAGAAGCCTTCTTGCTTGCCGTAGACATCATCCCATTACCTTAATCTAGTAGCTAAGACAATTGACAATTAATTTAATTATACTTGTTTTGTAGTAGTTTTAAATGCGGTTAGGATTTGAGTCCAGATCCAAAATAATAAGTGATATAGGTTTAATGTATTTTAATTTTGAATACCTTTTTGGTAAATTAATTACTTTTATATACATTAATTTTTTAATTGCAAATAAACAATTTATTATTCTTTATGAGATTTTTCTATATTATTTGAATATAATATGGGACTAGTTAATATTTTTCAATATATTGAGTTTGTCTCTTACTACAATTACTCCCTCTATCCTATTTCATTTGAAGTTTTAGTATTTTTTTTGTCCTATTTTAATTATCATTTTATAATACCAATATATCATTAAATGTCTTTTTCCAATTCCACACTCTTATTAATTAATTAATGTGTATTTATTAAATAATATATTTTTAATATGGGAGATAAGGGGTATAATAGAAAATTAGTTAATAATGTTTATAAAACTTAAAATATTAATGACATTCCTTAATTCTAGTATCACAACCTTAAACGTAAAAAAAATGGGACGGAGGAAGTATTTTTCAATAATATAGTCAAATTTAAAATTGCCACTAACGGGGTTGGTTCAAATGATACATGTTTTATTTCTCTTAAGTAAGACCTCAGGTTCGAGTCATGCGGATGAAAAAAAATCTTTGCTGGGAGAGTTAGCCCCACACCTAGCCACAAGGATATAGGTGTTCCCGGCTTGAGCAGAATTGTCTCCCGTAAAAGATACTTGTGGTTCACAAAAAAAAATTAAAAACTGCCTATATTGATTTAATTGCAAAAAATAAATTTTCCACAATTCTTCATTAATAATCTCAACTACATAATGAAAATATTTTTTTGATATAGTGATGATAATAGAAGTTAATTCTATTTTCATACAAAATATTTAAATTAACTCATCAATAATCCAATCATAGTTACTTTTATAAATGAAAATATAACACTGCTTTATCTCTAATTATACCTCGTACTAGTTATGGTAGCCATTAATCATGAGTTTTGAATCTAGGGAAAGCTTTCATACTTTACAAACAGAATCCTCCTGATATATATAGTGATTGAATTGATGCACCAGTAATGCCTATACCCTCAACTTGCTTCTACAATATGCATAAACTAATAAATTAATATTGATTTCTATTTTAGAAAAGCAGACGAAATAGAAAAAGGGACGGGTTCACGGATTGTTTGCATCCTATGTTTCTTTTACATATATATATATATATATATATATATATATATATATATAATCTGGGCCTTGAATATTTATTGTTATTAGATTATTTGGCCGTAACCTTAATAATACTACCGTGTTTGTTACTTGCAATGGATATACACAAAAAAAAAAAAAAAAAAAGCAAAAGAGTGATGTGATGATGAATGAGGTGGCTGCTAACATGAAGCAGCACACTTGGTAGTGTAGCTGTAAGGCAACACATGTGACCTGTTATAACAGGTTCGTTTTACTGAATAGAGTGAATAAATATTATTTCATCTGTATCCCATAAAATTATTGAAATTATAAAAAGACCCCAACTCATTTAAAAGTTTTTCATAATTTTTTTACAGACATATTTAAATGTGTCTAATTAAAAATAACGTATTAAATGTTTTATATTTTATTTAAGAAAATCTTTCCACTCCACTCGAGGTGTCATCCCCTCCTTCTATTCTCTTCTTTTGATTAAAAAAAAAAAAGGCTGATTTCAAATTTATGCTAGCATTGTGTCGCTGTCTCCCTCTTTTACCTTTTTATAGTTTTTTTTTTCTAATCACACTTTTACTTTTTATCATTATATTAAAATTATTAATTTCATTATATGTTTTCTTCGTGTTAATTTATTTCATCACATAAAAATAAAAATTAAAAAAATATAATAAATGTGTTTGATTTATATTAAATTTAAAGTATTTTTTTAATATATCATTTATCTTTCTATTCTATTCATTAATGTTTTCATTTATTAACTCTCTTATTTATTATATTTATCTATTTATTCTTTATCGTAAAATTGTTTCTTCAGTACACATGTCACGTCTTCTCATTTACTTTTTTTAGTCTTTTTATTCTCACTTCAATAAAGTGATTGTTTTTTTTTATGAACCACATATATCCTCCACAATAGACAGTATTGAAACACTTTCTCTCCTTATTTTTTCTTATTTATCTGTTTCTTTATATAAAAAGACAAATTATTGAATACAACAAATGTGTTGATTTATATTAAATTTAAAGTTTTATTAATATATAATTTATCTATCTATTTCATTAATTAATGTTTTCACTTTTTATCCTTCTCCTCTATTCTATTTATCTATTTATTTTATATCTTAAAATTGTTCCAGTACATGTGTCACGTTTTCTCACTTGCGTTTTTTAGTCCTTTTATTCTCACTTCAGTAGAGTTTTTTTAATCACAGATATCCTCCATGGGAGACAGATCTATCAGCTGCTCCCCTATCAATTTCTTTTTTTTCTTTTTTTATTGTTATTTTTATTATATTAAAACAATTTTTTTCTTTATGCATTCATGTTTATCTATTTCTTTACATAAAAACACACATTAAGAAATACAATAAATATGTTGACTTACATTAAATTTGAAGTATTTTTTATATATAAATGTTTTCACTTATTATTTGTCTTATCTATTCTATTTATCTATTTACTCTTAAATTGTTCCCCAAGTACATGTGTCATGTTTACTCGCTTGTGTTTTTTTAGTTTTTTTATCCTCACGTCATTAAAGTGATTATCTTTTATGAAACACGAGCATTCTCCATGAAAAATAGTTTTGCTTCTATCATTTTCTTTTTTATTTTTATTTAAACTTTAATTTTCCTTTATTATTATTATTATTATTATTATATCAAAATAAGTTCTCTCATTATTCATTCATGCTTATTTGTTTAATTTTATTACATAAAAACGTACATTAAAAATATAAAAGTTGTGTTAATTTACATTAATTTTAAACCGTTTTTGAATATATAATTTATCTCTTTATTTTATTCATTAATTATAGGGACGTCAACGGGGGTGGATAGTACACTACCCCTATCCATACTCGATAAAATTAATGGATACCCCAGCCCGCGAGTATCAATTAATATTTAAAAATTTAAATTTTGTAAAATAAAGAGAAAAAATATTATATAATATATTATAATATCATAATATATTATCATTATATAATATTATTACCTGTTAATATGTTAAAAATATCATCATAAAATATTATAAAATAAATAATCCTAATATTCTAATATATTTAATAAAAAATATATTTTAATGAGTATGTGAGTAACTGCAGGACGAGTAGTATAATATTCATCCCCACCTATTTTATAAATATACGGGTAACCACTGTGGCTATATCCACGGTACGAGGTTTTTTTTTTACATTCCAAATTAATTATCTATTATGTTTATCAATCTACTCTCTATTTTAAAATTGTTTTCCCCAATGGACGTGTTATTAAAGTGATTATTTTTTATAAACCACTGATATCCCCACCGAAAACATTTATAATCTGTCATTTTCTTTTTTTAACAAAATTTTATTTTATTTTCTTATATTATTTATCTCTTCCATTACATTAAAAACACACAGACTTGCCATATTGGTCCACCATTCACCAATGAATAGGGCTATTTTGTAATTCTAAAATTCAACATATTAAGCTCTTCAGCTAAGCGGTATGAAATCTCCACCATTCAATATTATTATATCAATAAATCTAGCGGCCAAAACTGTTGCCTTAATAATCCGGATGGTGCTTCCGCCGCGATGAATGAAGAACCATTTTGACGCTTTTGTCCAAACCAAAAAGCAGGAAAAGAAGCGCCCTCGGTTTTGGAAAGTCTACGTGCCGTTTCCCAATACGTCACAAAAATGCATTTTTATTCACCACTCACAGACTCCCCACGATTCCAGGGCTCCAAACACAGTCCTAGGATACACACTCACCCACACGCACTCTTCTCACCTCTTCCGTACTCGCCGTATCTATCTGACACGTGCCCCTTGCAATCTGTCTCTGCTCCTCTCACACTACACTGGATATCATATTGAGCGAGTACGCTTTGTTTTATCCACTCGGGGCGGGTTAAATTAAACATCCCACACTAATAAAACCGCTAATCTTTCAAAACCGCTTTTAGGTTTCCCCAAATAAGAGGGTTTTGGTTGTGACCTTTGTCCTAAATAAAACCACATTTCTGGCTTTCCATATAAAGCATAAAATTGCATCATATAAACCTACGAACATCTATTTTCTTCATCTTCTTCTTCTTCTTCCGTCTGCTTCCTTTTCTCCTTACAAGTAAGTTACTTTAATTTCATTTTTTTTCCCTTTAACTCCTCACTATTAATATTGGGATTTTCATTCATTAATTTCACAAAATTTCCCCCTAAGTCTGTAATTTCGTCCTTTTTTTTTTCTTCACAAAAGATTTAATCTGATTAACACTATCGGTACTCGATAAGTGTGGTTTTGGATGATCTTAGTAGAGTTTGGTGACTGATCTATCAGGTCAAAGAAAAGGAACCCTAAGTTTGACCAAAGATGGGGAGAGGAAAAATTGCGATTCGAAGGATCGACAATTCAACGAGCCGTCAAGTGACTTTCTCAAAGAGAAGAAATGGATTGCTGAAGAAAGCAAGAGAATTGTCCATTCTCTGTGATGCAGAAGTTGGATTGATTGTCTTCTCTAGCACTGGCAAGCTTTATGACTATGCTAGCACAAGGTACCATTATCTACTATCTCATTTTTTTAATTTTTAATTATAAATTTCTCATCTTTTTAATTTCTTTCGGTTTGATTTAGAAACTGACTGAGTGATCTCTTCTCTATGATATCTAAAATTGTATGTGAATTTTTACCACTATTTTTTTTATTTACTGGGGAGAATTAACCGCTTATTTAAAATAATTAATTAAAGTGAAGAATTAAATTAATGTGCACAGCTAGATGCACGTTGATTGTGTTTCTCATATACTTGGTGGTTGGTGTCAGCAGTGCAGTATGACATGTTGCTTGCATTATTAGGAATATATATATCTGTGACTTTCATGTCTTTTGTGTGCTTGCCTTGCTATGTATTCTTAATAAAAAAATATGCATGCGCCTATGCATGTGTTAATCTTCATGATTATTATCCTGATCTGTATATATACCTTAGTATTTCTTAAGGAAATTAAAAAAAAAAGAAGAACTAGTAGAATGTGTGTGTGTGTAACTTTCAAAATGAGAATATGCTCTCCTCTTCTTCCTCCTCAATCCTTCATATATATCTTCCTTTTTGTTCCTAGCTCCTCTAAGTTTATTCCTTCCATTCTAAGCACACAATCTTAAGCTTCTATGCTTTCACTCTATTATTCTAAGAACTCATCTACATTTTGAATATATATAGGACTATTGTATATGTAGGTATCTTAAATCGATCGGTAAAACGTATCCTCATACATATACTATAAATATAATATAGATTAATCAAGGCATTGAGGTATAGTATTTGGGAATATATATGTCTACATATTTTGCATTGAACATGGGCACGGGAATGAATGCGCGCAGGTACCCTTTGCTTTGATATTCCCATAAATGCTTGCTTTCGTACAATCATTCTTAACATATATAGTAATTAAAAGACTGTAATTAAGAATAAGTGAGATGCATTATATTGCAATCCACGCATGCATGCGAGCCATTGTTCCGCGTGCAAAAACTACAAATTAAACACACACAAACAATAGGGGGAACACTAAAGTTAGAATATCAAAAAATTGTGGCAATCAATTCATATATAGTTTATATATTTTCCATTACAAGCACCTATTTTTAGTTAACTTTTTTCATATAAAAGTTGCCTTTCACTAATCTAGTATGACCAACTCGATCTTATATATATGTCATTACTTTGGTTAGAACTGCTAAATTGTCAATTATATATACCTACCTGCATTTAAGTCCAAGTAGTTAGTTTCTTATGATATGCGTTTTTTTCTGACTTACTATTGCTCATGTTAGAACCCTAACCTTTGCTAGTTTTATGGCTTATTACTTACATACAGTAATATGTATTACTCAGCTAGATTATTTGCTTGTCTTTGTTGGTCTCATCCATTCAAAGGAATTAACCCAAAATGTCAAATTACAAAGCATTTGTTGGTCTCATACAGTATTATCTAATTTATATAGATATTTTTTTTGGTTAAAAATTGGTATATATTTAGTTTTCACAGAGTTATTGAAACAGAATAGTTAACTTTAATTTACATACTACTTGGACCTGTCTTTTTGGGTCATTTCAATCCTTGATCTCTTGAATTCTTTTTTTTTTCCAGCAAATTCAGTTGATCTGTTAACAGATTGGAATCATGTGTTTCTTTCCTTCTTTTTTGGATTCCCTTCCATGTGCCTATAATTAATAAAAACATAACATCTCAATAAAAAAAATCAACAACAAAGAGAGAGAAAAGAGACAGGAAAAAAAGATGGGTAATTTTAATTCTGCTAACCTATCTAAACTAGTTTGACCCAGATGTTTTATTAATCAAACCTTTAAAAAGGCTACCTGTAGAATTTAAACAAAATAACAAATTCACAAACGGTATATTATGATAAAGTGCATTAAACCACGTCTTATAGTTTTATATTCTCAATTTTTTAATTTATATTATTACCTAGAGTTCTGTTATTTAGTATGAGACAAATCATCTAAATATGTGAGAAGATAGAGAGAGAGCGGGAGGAAAAAAATTTAAATAAAAAAGAAGAAAAAAGTAAAAGAGGGGGGAAAGTAAAAAGATTCTTTTACAAATTAACATTCTTGCAAAAGTTAATGAAGTGTTTTTCATGGCTAATCAATCTGATTTTATATGATGTTGAACCATTATCACCACCAGTTGATTATGCTTTTATTGGAGAGACAAATGATGAAAGAAGAAATGGGGATATATATGTTGTTTCTATCCTCTATTAATCTGCTTAGTCTAGTTTGACCCAGTTATAGTATTAATACAATCTTTTAAAAAGACTATCTGTAGAATTTAAGCAAAGTACATGAATGATCTCTTATGATAAAGTGCATTAAACATTAGATAACATCTTTTTGTTTATATTTTCAAGAATAAAATCCCTAAGTTGGCCTTCCATAGATAAGATTGTCAACACATTACTCCTCTAAAGATTTTAGGAGGAATGTTAGTAACAATAGGATGGGTGACCAAAATAGACTTTGGTTATGGCTTCCATGAAAATATGACAATTTGCCAAAAAAAAAATGGGTAGAGAGAGTGGAAGCAATAACGGGTGGAACCAATTTCCAAATGAAAAGATGATACTTAGAGCATCACCATCGTGGGATGCTTGCTCCTGTTCTTATGAGTAAGCACCGAGTGCTTAACTATTGCAAGCGATGGAGCGCTTATGTTATTAGAGTTTTATTTAGCACCGGTGTTTGTAGAAGCATCGGGTGCTTAACATTTTTATATTAAAATAATTATTATGTGATGTGAGATTGGTTAATAGGTAGGATATGAGATTCATTTATAAAAGTTTTAAGAGTTGTTGGGATAGAATTAAAAAGTGATTAAGTTGTTTAAAGTAATAAAAATAATATAATAGTATAAAAAGTATAGAAAATTATAAAATATTGATTTAAGAAACTTTTGAGAGATGTTAGAGATTATCTTATGCTTCCCTAATATATACGTGTGCATCTTCTCCAACGTGGTGGATGAAGTGGTTTCTCTCAAAACTAAGGTTCACGCAACTAGAGTTTAACACGACTGATGGATCTTCACAGTCCACGAATAAAGATATGACTAGTAGATTGGTTCATGATGTACAATGGTGGATTGCGCCTTTGTGTGAATTTTGTGAGAACACAAAATTGCAAAATAGGGCTGGTTGCATAAAAGAATATTTTCTATTTTCATTTTCTGGTTTTTAGTTGTAATTATCAAAATATTTTAAATTTTGATTATAAAAATATCATTTTTTTAAAAATTTTGTAAAAGAAACAGTGAAAATAACTTTATATTGATTTATCTATTTTTTTTTACAAATATCTAAAATTTAAAAAAAAAATGATATTTTTTATAATTAAAACTAAAAAATAGGAAATGAACATATATAATGTTTTCTTAAAGTAAACGTACTCATTTCCGTTGGCCAAATTGTTGTGAGAATCTATATAGACTTAATGCTATTGTTAGGATCTAATGGTGTATGAATAATAATAATAATAATAATAATAATAATAATAATAATAATAATAATAATAATAATAATAATAATAATAATAATAATAATAAATTGACATTTATAATGTCAGGTCAATCCCTGGGATTAGTTAAGTAGAGGGTTTGAATTTTGAACTCTCATTCATCTCAAAAAAATAAATGTAAGTTCCTTTGTATAAATGTTTTTTAAGTCTAGAGCTTTTTCTATTTTAGATCGAGCTACCCTCTCCTCATGGTAAAATTTACTTCAACAAAAAAAAAAATGAGTGGCCTGTTCAAAGATGCAGAGATGTTGAATCTGAAATTGAAGTCTTTAGGAGTTTCTTTGGATCTGATTGCCTTTATAATTAACATTGTTGTGAGAATGTATAACAAAGATGGATATTTGAAAAATTATTGTTCTTTTCAAGATATACTTGAGACGTGATATTATTCCAAACAACTTTTCATTGTGTATTTCTCATTGGGTATTTATTTAAATGACCAACTTAAAGGTAACACATGTATACTAACCAATATCCATAACTAACATAAACCTTTGTTCAAGTAATATAGATTTTGTTATATATAGTAATTAAGAGTTTGTACCTGACACGAACCTTTCATTTATATTATAAAAGTAAATGATAGTGATGAAAGAATGATGGAGTGGGAGGGTTTCAAAATATGAAATGATAAATTGAAATAATCGAAACTAATACCTTAACAAAAAAAAGTTGATTTGGCAAAAGTGGTAAGTAGCAAACAATTGACATGTTGACGCTATAGCTTGTGTTCCAATTTTAATATATTATAAATAGATGTTCTTGATTATATTAAAATTATTATGTGACTTCCTAATATATCTTTAAATTCTTTAATTTAATATCTCTTCATAATTTTTTTCTCCTAATTGTTTCAATACATAAAATGTATTGGGAAACATCACACAAAGAAAAGTATTATCCAAAATTAAAATTATCAAATCAACTAATTGTTCTTCTCATTTCAATACAGAAATTGTGTTGAAAACATCACATAGCTAGGGTCTTTAAACCATTTGTTCTAATACAAGTTGTTAGGAAGCATCATACAACAATTAATGAGCCAACTGTAAATAGGAAATAAGATATGTGTGTGTTGTAAGCATGGATACATTCATTCTATGAGTAACTCTTATGTACTTATATGTACGTGTGTATTAATGTAGAAGTAAAATAGAATATATATGCAATGTAAATTTAGCAAGAGTTGCATTAATTATAACTTAAGAGGTAAAAAAATTGAAAAAACACATAACATACTCAAAGTCTCATAGTTTAAGTATCTGGATCCATTATATAAAATGACAGAATTAAAGGGAGATATAAACCATATATACTTCAAACAAAGTGAATGAAATACTTTGGGTATAATTTGTGATTGAAACATACCGCTTAAGTTTAACAATTTTTTTTACTGCACAATTTATTTTATAGGATTTTATCACACAATTATAAAACTTACAACATTATATGAGACTAAATATTAAAGCCAACAAGAAAGTATTTCAAAGTTTCCAAGAGAAAATATCACGATGGATGATTCGGCACATAAGACAATATAAGATTCAAGACTAAAGTATTGAAGAGAAGATTGGGATAATACATATTTTGGAAAAGATGACCGTGTCTCAACTTCAAGGGTTTGGGATTGGATTTGGGATAGCATCAATAAAAAAAGACAAATATGATGGAAATTAAATAACTCAACAATTATAGAAATATTAAGAAAAACTATAAGTTAAAATTTAGATTTAAATAATCTATCAGTAAATATGATATATGATAGGGCATTATAATGTCGTTTAATCTATATAACCAATTCTATCTGTAGGAAAAAGCATGTGTGCATATACGTGTTGGGTGTGGATATGTATGTGTATAGCCTGAATTTTATAGTGGGAAACTCATTTGAAAATCAGATTGAATGAACTTATCTGTTAAGACCTGACCCAATTTGATCACTCGTCAGTTCATAAAGTCCAAATTTTAAATTAAATTGGTTTTTTCGTACTTTAACTTTAATGATAGTTGGCTTAAATACATTTTTGTTCCCTATATTTTTATAAATGAGTGATTTTGGTCCCTTTAGTTTTAATTGCTCATCTTTGGTCCCTATACTTTTGTGAATGGGTGATTTTGGTCCCCTGGTTTTCATTGCTCAATTTTGGTCCCTCTTCTTTAAAAATTGAACAAATCTAATTTTATCATTAGCCTCCCATTAAATATTTAGTAGAGTTTGCTGACATGGATTTAATTTTGTGACGTGTAAATTATTACATGACAAAGATTATTATTTAATTTTATCCCTTAATTTTTTTAAACGAAAAATCAAAACTTGCATATTTCAGTTCGCTTTCAATTTTATTTTAAATTTCATTTCATGTCCAAATGGGATTTCAGTTCGCTTGGTTGATGGCTTGAAGCAGACCTGCAATTGTTTTAGTTTTGAGACTTGTATTTGCTTCATTGTTTTTGAGGAAATTGGAGTGTAGTGGTGGGATTTTGTTTTTTGATTTTGTTTTCTCGTTGTATTAAATTATGCAGAATCTGATTTTATTTTCTGATTTTTCATTTAAAAAATTAAGAGATAAAATTAAATAATAATCTTTATAATGTGATAGTTTACGCGTCACAAAATTAAATCCATGTCAGGAAACTCTGCTAAATATTTAATGGGAGAATAACGGTAGGATTAGATTTGTTCAATTTTTAAAGAAGGGGGACCACAATTGAGTAATTAAAACTAGGTGGACAAAAATCACCCATTTATAAAAGTATAAAGACCATTGAACAATTAAAACTAGAGGACCAAAATCACCCATTTACAAAAGTATAGGGACAAAAAATGTATTTAAGGCCAGATAGTTCTTGGAATGCATTTATTTGACATTGTTTATCTTAGAACATATATAAACTACTATAATTAGGGAGTTTTATGAGCTTTACCGTTTTATCTTCTTTTTTTTTCATTTATCTATTATGTTTAGAGAATAACAAGGCTTGCTAGCTTGGTAGTCATCCTGGCTAAAAAAAGTGAAGGGACGAAAGGTTACCATATTTCAAGTTATGTATGTCAAAACCTTCAATTAAAACTTGTAATTTTCTATTAAAATTAAGAGAAGACATTTGCTGCATTTTGCAGGTTTATTGGGTTGCGACTAGCCACGAATTGTTTGTCTAATTTTTTTTTATCCAAGTCTAATTTCTTTTTAAATGATTGGTTCTTGCGATGAAAGTTTAACTGTTGATGGATTTGGTCAACAAATATATTTTGGGTTTGTACTGCCGTAGCTCTATCATGGACATAGATAGTCTGACTTACTCTTTATTTTAATAAGACACAACATAAAATTCAGTTAATAATAATTAAATATTAAAAATATTTTGTCAAAGTAATATATGACTAATATTCCTATAAACACATTAAGATAAGCCACTAGACATATTTTATTCATCTTAAGTTGCCAATACACTCTTATATTGACTTCCTACATTATGGCAGCATGAAATCTGTTATTGAGCGCTATAACAAGCTAAAAGAGGAACATCATCAGCTAATGAATCCTGCTTCGGAAGTCAAGGTAACTGCTTCTACACCATCCATCCAGTTAACTTCAAGCTTTTGAGCATTAAGTTACTATACATACATAATTCCATTAGTTCGTGCATATATTCTTTTTCATTTTCTTTCAAAAAGATACCTAAATTGCAGCTTGAATTTAGCGACTAAAGTTGAAAGCCAAATCACTGGAGTATGTTTGTAAGTTGAATTTTGGAGGGGAAAAGAGGGAAGAGAAAGGTTTATTGAAAGCCCTTCCCCCTTTCTGTTTGTGAGTTTGAATATTTTACAAAGTTTTTCCCTCTTCTTCTCCCCCTCCCTTCTCCCTCCAATCCTTTCCTTTCCCTCCTCTCAAAACTCACAAACACACCCTAAAACTAATGATTAATACGGAAAACTACATATCGCCCTGACAATCCAATGCCAATACTCGGTCCAATGATGTCAGTAGTAGTCGCGACTCTTTCAAAACCTGTATTTTAAACCCTGATTATACATAATGGCTCCCACCCATATATTTGGCCTGCCTTTTCAAACTGCCATCTCATATTTCACCGTTTATACACGTTTCAAAGCCTCTTATTCCATAAAATATAGAATTCAGAAGCAACATGTGCAAGAGCTTGACCGTGCGTAAGGATTGCCTCCCTAAGATATCTGCTTCTACCATGAGAAATTAGTATTCTAATGCATGCTTCCCTGTCTCACTGGCTAGTCCAAATAATTGAATCTTGCAGCAGGCTTCAGAAGACCTTTCTAACACTTAACTCCTTTTATGTTGTAGGAAAAAATCCTCCTATTAATGTGAAACTACTTGAAATCATTAGACTTTCATAATTTCAGGGGGACTAGGAAGCTTAAACCAAATTCTCGCAAAAAAATAAAGCTAAAACTTACTGCTTCAGTACAGTATTTATTAGCATGCTTACAAAATCTTAACCTTCTTTGTGAACATCTTGATGAGATTGATTAAATTAATATCAGCATAATCATGTATTATGCAGAAGCGTAGTTGCAAACAAAAGGCCCTCTCTACAAATGTGAGTATTAATAATATTTTACAAGTCCTGTCAAAATCCCAGCCTTCCTACCTTAAGGTTTACTCATAGCATGGTTCATGACACCATTCTGCAGGTTGTCTTTTACTGGCAAGAAACACCAACACAACTATTAAGAATCTCCTGTTAGGCATCCAACTCGAACATCACCAATTCATGTAGGTTTGTATGTGATTATTATAGAAAATTACATACTTTCTGAATTCTAGTAAAGATCATTGCCTGACTTGACATCAGTAATGGAGTCAAACGTTAGGTCTGAGAATCCACATGACAAACTAGGATAATGAAATATGAATCTATATTGTAAATGAGCTCCATGATCTATCTCGTACAAAAGAAATGCACACCAACACTGTAGTATACATGCAATCATATTGTTCACTTAAATTTAGCAGTGTTCCTTAAAAGCATTTATACCTTTAGTATGACTTTATGCCATGTTACTCTTAGTTAAACTGACCTCTAGACCATTATTAAGACTACCCATATAACATTCTTTGTAGGATTTGGATTCATCTAAAGTGGGAGAAGAACTCACTTTAGAGGATTAAGTGAGAAGTTATAATCATTGATTGGAAAATCAACCATTAAGATTGTGATCATATTTATACACATGTATAATAAACTGAGGTTATTTAAATCTCAACCGTTAATTTTTCAATCAATGACTACAATTCTTTACTTTTCACTCTAAATTGAATCCCTCACTTTAGAGGAGTCAAATCTTTACTAGTAGGCTTACAACTCTATAAATTCACAAATAAGTAATATCTACTCACCTTGTGCTCAACAATTGTGTTATTTCATCAAGAAGAATCTAGTGTGACAAAAGACATATATAGTGTACAGTTAACTCAAAACAATTAAAATTGAAATGAAAGAATGCTTACATAGGTACATTTTAATCTAGCAATGGAAAATATAAAATTACAACAGAAAAGTTCAGAAGATATCTGTTGATGTCCTGGAGAGAAGCATGCTAATAAGGAGCCCAGATGTACTTGCCAAAGAAGCACCATGGAAGGAGATGGCAGCCAAGATTCCAGTGAAAGCAGCTCTATTTTTCCAGCTACATCTAGCTTGGATAACCAACATGGTATCTGGACTTTGAATGAAAGACAGCTAGGACAAAGGTGAAGGACACTAAAAAGTATATTTGGAGTTTTTCTTATTTAAGAAGAGGGTAAAGAAAGAGATCCCTTCCATTGATTAAATAATAGATATTGGGCCCAAGGCATACATGCTCAACTTTCATAATATGTTCCCAATAAAGTTTGTAGTTGAGCTAAATCTCCATTTGTTTTGGTTCATTCTAATGTTTGGGGTCTTAGTCACACTGAGTCATCTTTGAGGTTCAGATAGATACTCTGACACCTTTATTGATGATTACTCGCATTGTAATTCGTTATTTTTAATGAAAAATAAGTTTAACAGTTTTAAATCGAAGTCAAAACTCAATTTGGTGTTTCCATTCATACTTTGCAAAGTGATAATGGCCGCAAAAAACTCAGCCATTTCAAACTTTTATGGCATCTAATAGCATTCTTGACCAAACATGTTGTGCTCATAACAAAATGGGGTTGTTGAACGCAAGAATCATCACCATATTGAAACAACTTAGACACTTTTCATCCATGGCAAAGTTCCTTCTCATTTTCAGGATGATGCTATTATCACTACTTGTTATCTCAGTAATTGAATGTCCTTCTCTAACCCTGATAATCAAGTATCTCATTGTGTTATTTCCCCATCAATCTCAGCTTTCTCTGACACCCTGCGTCATTGGGTTTACTATTTTGTCCATAATCTTACTCCTAGTTTTGACTAGTTGTCTACCCAATCTCTCACACGTGTCTTTCTTGGTTATACTCGATGCCAAAAAGGTTATCGGTGTTACTTTCCTACTCACACCATGTATCTAGTCTCAGTTGATGTTACATTCTTTGAATCTTTACCTTTCTTTGCATCTTCTTCTACTCTTGAGTCTATCTCAACCATTTTACCTCTTCCTCCTATTACATCAAAATAGACCCCACTAGAGATGCCCCAAGTTCAAGATATGCCTACACTTGTTTGTCCTTTCCAAGTCTATAATTGTTGACCACCTCCACCCCAACTCCTCCACTTGCTCAGTCAAACCTCTTGAACCTAACATTCCCATTGTGCTCCAATAAAGTATCCAATCAAATTGTAATCCTTCTCCTCATTATGCTACATTATCAGTGTTTGTCTCTTCGCACTATGTTTGTCTCTCTTCCTTATCTTCCACGTCTATTCCGAAGACTACATGTGTGAACTATAGACAATGGTACTTAGGACCCTGTTCCTCCTCTAGGAATATACACAACTGTTTGGATTATGACAACACTTTCTCTTCTATAGATGAAGTGGCCTCTATTAGCCCATTTCTAGCTAAAACAACTATTTGTCATTGGTCTCTTCATCAATTGGATATTAAAAATGCTTTTTGGGCTTGTTTATTACTCAAAGGGTGTTTTCTAGACTTATTTGTTATCTCCACAAATCTCTATATGGCTTAAAACAATCTCAGACTTAGCTGGGTAGATTTATCTCTTTGGTTCAATAATTTGGTATGATACAAAGTAACACTGACCATTCTGTCTCTTATATCCATTCATCTTGTTAAAGTCCCACATTGCCTAGGCCCTAGAGATAAGGCTCACCCTACAAGCTAGCTTTTAGGGTTGAGTTAGGCTGAGGTCCAAACCCCAAAAGCTAGCTTGTAGAGTGAGGATTGCCCAAAGCTTATATACTTTTAATCGGCCTTATCAAGAGTCAATGTGGGACTCTCCAACACACCCCCTCACGCCCAGGGATAGACATCTGAAGCGTGGACATCTACGGGTGGGGGCCCAATAACGGATCTAGGATAGGCTTTGATACCATATTAGATTTTGGACCGAGCCTAACTCAACCTCAAAAGCTAACTTTTAGGGTTGAGTTAGGCTCGGGTCCAAAATCTAATACATCTCAAGGGTGCCTAAGTATGATTATGTATGTAGATGATCATCACTAGTAATGATCATCATGGCAAATCTTACTTGTCATCACTTTCAGACAAAGGACCTTGGTCAACTTTTATACTTGCGAACAAAGGTGCCATAATCCAAGGATGGTGATGGTGTAATGATTTCTTCAAAGGAAGTATGTCATGGACATTCTTAAGAAAATAAGTCCGGTGAATGCAAAAGTTGTTGATACTCCTATGATCCAACTACTAAGCTTGTGCTAAATTAGAAGGAGCCATTTTCGGATCCATAGAGATATAGGAGATTAGTTGGGAAATTGAATTATCTTATAATCACCCGTTCAGAGATCAGGTAAGTATGGTAAGTTAGTTCCTAAATTCACCTACCGAATACATCAGGATGTAATTATGCATATCCTAAAATACATTTAAAGGGCACCAACAAATGGAGTCACACTAGTTATGGGTATTGTGTGTTCATTGGGGGTAACCTAATATCTTGCAAAAGAAACATAATGTTGTTGCAAGATCAAGTGCTGAAACAAAGAATCAAGCCATGGCCTTAGCTACTTCTGAACTAATTTGACTTAAGCAACTACTTCAAGAACTTAGATTCAGGTGGTATTGTTAGTTTAGACTTTAGACAGTTAGACGACTCAATTATTTAGTGGGGATTGGTTAGATAAATAATCAAGGGGATGGAATGGTAGAGGAATCGTTCTAAACTGTTAGCATTTGAAAACTAAGCATCTCATTTGTTGTAGAAAAGGGAAACCCTTGGAGGAGAATTCACTTCCTATCAAAATTTCTAAGACCATAAGGTCAAGAGTTTTCATTCGTTGTTGCCCTCATTCTACATAGCTGTCTTAGCACATGCTTTGTCCACACTTCAAGCCAAAAGAACTCACGCATGAGGTGTGTTGGGAGACATAAAACCGTTCATGGACCATCACTTGATAGCTTAAGCTTTTAAAAGAGTTAGTTCTTAGTAAGTATGGCAGTTGAAAGATTCAAAATACAAATAGTATACATAGAATGCAGAGATGCCAGATTCCACAATCCTATATTCCTAGGGTGCCAAGATTCCAAACATACGATAATCAATAACAAGAGTATCATACATACTGGTGTAAACGACCCTGTTTTGTTTATTTACCCAGTCTCAGTTAGACTCTTTGGACCCATTGATAGAAATGGAAGCATTAAGCATCAACTATTCACGAAGTGCAAAAGTTATCTCCCTTGACCCATAAAAATGATGCCTCTTATTCTCCAAATTGAAGTCAATCATTGTGAGGATAATCTATTTAGGAAGAGTATCAAGAACAAGGTTAGACACAAATAAAACTACATGTAGCAAAATAATTGGCAAATCACCATATTAGCAATAATTTTAGTCTTAAAAGCATCACCATGTTGGTTCTTATCCCTAATGTTTGTCTTCAAATTCTCTACCTGCACTTCTTGCATTTTAAGTGATTTCCTTTAATGATGATAACTGTTAAATATATTTGACATCTGTATTTCTACTTGCTAGTTTTGGCAGACAGAAGCAGCAAGCTTGAGACAACAACTGCAGTACTTGCAAGAATGCCACAGGTAAGAAAACAAACAAATGAACAACCAGCAGTAGCATAATTGTACTAGAAGCAAGAAATAAAGAATCTAGCAGGTTACGTCATCACCTTTGGTTAAAAAAGATATTACTGGGAGGGTATAAAATAGGAAAGGGAAAAGGAGAATTTTATCACACACCTTTCCCAAACTATACCAAGCATCCAAAAATAGGAAAATGATATCCATCTTTGCTTCCTTTTCCCTCCCAAGCATTTCTATAGCCTGAACTCTTAAATTTACTTGAGACTTGAGAGGCACCCCACAGTTGAATGAAATGGAGGACATGCTACCAGACCCAAAAGACAAGACATAAGAAACGAAATTGGACAGAATAATTCATAAATAACAAGTTTAATCTTCCATAATGTTGATTGCCTATAGGCTTGAACAAGAAGTTTATTGACTAGCTCCTCCACCACTACAGAGCAGATCCCTGTAGTATATTATATAATTTTGCTCCACTGACTCACTATAGCATTTATCAGTAAATCATGTCACCTGAAAACATTTACTGATAGTGCAAAAGAAGTTGTAAATCATACAAATTTAGCTTTTTAAACACAAAACTAGCAATGTTTATAAAAAAACTTAAGCTCAGAAACTTATGATATTTTTCTGTTAGAATTAGAAATCAACCCATCTCAGATGAAAAAGTATTTCATACTTTCTTTTGGTGAAAGCAGGCAAATGATGGGTGAAGGACTTTCTGGTTTGGGTATTAAAGAACTACAAAACCTGGAAAACCAGCTGGAGATGAGTTTGAAGGGTGTTCGCATGAAAAAGGTATTATGGGCCATCTCAAATGAAATCTCTTACATTTAAGATTCCATCTCTTTGATGGTACATTCATGACTCTTACACTATCATCTATTTCCCTTCAGGATCAAATTTTGAGTGATGAGATTAAAGAACTACACCAAAAGGTTTCAGGAGACTGGTTTTGTTCTTTCCATGTTTTACTAGCGTTTTGCCACAAATTCCTGACCAATTTCCATTAATGACATTGTAGGGAAATCTCATTCATCAAGAAAATATAGAACTCTATAAAAAGATGGAAATCATCCAAAAAGAAAATGCAGAGCTCCAGAAGAAGGTAAATGATCAAGAAAACACATTCTATAATTTAAGAATCTGTTTTTCATCTTTTCATAAATACATATGCAACCCTAACAAAGTAAGGAATGTATAATGAACAAGCCTGCACAAACAGAGACACAGCACAGGGAGAGGGCCATATTGAAAAGATTTTGCCCATTTATTAGGCCTAATGCTATTTATCTAATTGCTTTAGGCTTTAAGTTTACTTCAGCTAAATCTAAACAGAAGATTTGGATCTTAGGTTTATGAAGCAAGGAGTACAAATGAAGAAAATGCAGCATCCAATCCTTCATGCACTATCAGAAATGGATATGATTTACATGCACCTATCAGTCTCCAGCTAAGCCAGCCACGGCCTCAACACAGTGAACCACCGGGCAAAGCAATGAAACTAGGGTATTCCCTCAAACCGAGAATGTATAACTTATATACAGATCGAGTCTATAATTTTTCTTTCTAATTTCATTAGAAACTAAACATGTAAATTCTGCACCAGATTACAGCTGCATTAGCAAAAACTGTTCGATAATCAGCTATGGTCATCATTTATGATAAGCTGTCAACAACTTGTGCATACGTATGATCAAAGCTTCTATGAGTGGGAATCTGTAGTTCAACAACCACATTTGTTCCATTCAACAGTACAACGCATATATGGTATGAGATTATCTATCAAGAAGCTTACATTTTCTGTTAAGGTCTTAAGGATCAGACATAATGACTACCTCTGTAAATTTTATGCAATAAAGATATCAACAATTGTACCTGGTGTCTTTTTATATAATTTCTACATCTGTTGTGATCAATTAAATGGGATTCAGAACACAACCACCTGTGCCTATACCTTTAATAAGTAATCTGCAACAGAACGGAAACTATGTAGGTCATACCGTCACAGTAATTATTGTATTTCTTTCAAGACTTATGAATTATGATTCTTCACACTTACAGTGAATTGTAAAGCAGTATTGCTAACAATAAAGAGGGAACAGATATCCCTGAATCAAACACAATACTCTTGTATCTATCAACCCAATATATAATGCTACAACGTCATAAATAAAGAAATAAAGGACTCAACATAGACTCATAGAGGCTTCCTTCGTGTATATCTTACAAGCAGCAGAAACAGGGAGTTATCTACCAGGGAATAGGAAAAGCTTCATCTTCAAAAGCATACCCAAAATATATTACGTAGTTAAAGCATCAGAATATTCTGATCAAGTCGTCAGTCAGTCATAAACATGTATAATACAGCTGACTTTACAAACAGACAAGGAAAAGCTGCCACACACACACATATATAGGCCCTGTCTGGTGTTGTAATTCAAGCAGTACAAATTAATTAATAAAATGTTATTCATATCCATTCCAACAGATGCACACACATCCGGTCATCACATAGAAACCATCATTCCTGAGTCATCCAGGAAATCTTCATTACATTATTTGGCCGAACAAAATTTAGCTGTATGGTGACATGGCATCACTACCAATATGATTGTAAGAATTAAAGGAATTGCAACTGTATTCAGAAAACTCTGATACAAACTGCAAAGAAAAAAACCCAATGGCAGATAGCACAAATCCATTTTGCCCAATCTACCAAAGTTTCAGCATTTCACAAGGATTTAACATCTAAGTTCTGTGTATAGTTTTTCATATTTGCCTAAACCCTAAATATTAGAGATCAAACTTTTAATGTTAATCATATAGCCACATGTCAAGTGGGACAACAACACGACATGTCAAGTGGGACTAGACCCGTGTCTCACCATTGTCATAGTCAAGTGCACCACTAGGGAAACAGTATAGGCCAGGAAATGAAGACGTTCAAGATAATACCTTCTGAAGAGCTACCCCATCAAGAATATCACATCAATGGGTAAAGATAATCATAGCATACATAATCCAACTAAAAAGACAGTGGAAAGCATGTTACAGCACTCATTTTTATGAATTATTCACACAATAAATTAATATGAGATTGCCAAGAATAACAATAAAATTGCTCTTCTTGTAGATGCATCAGGGGTGCAATAGATCAATCTAAAGGGATATCAAAGTGTAGATCTATATTCTCATGGATCATCCTTGGATTCCTTTAAAGCTCTATTCAATAGCAAAGTTCAAGTGGATCAAGTGGACGCAGTCAAGTGAAGGCAAAATAAAAAGATTTTACAAAAGGAAGCTTATAATATGAGTAAAACCCAATGTGTTATGAACCAAACTGTGTCACCAAAAAAGATTGTCAAACCACAATCCTCAAGTACAAAAATTTCTTTTTCTACAATTACTTTTATGACCTCCCATGACATCTCATGTACACAATAGCATAAGTTAATTATTGATTTGTTAGTTCCAATTGTTTAATAGTTGACACAAATGTTCACATGATTCCTAACTACAAAATTGATAATTATAGGGCTGCGTGTACTTCAAAAGGAAATGCACAAATTATTCCTAATTATATAAAGATATCCAAATTACATAGATGGAAAATGACATCAACGCCTATTGCGTGATTTTAAATTTTGTATTAAAGCATCATTCAAGGTTTAATAACATCTATAACCATGCAACAACTTCTGATTGCAGGATCTAATGAGAAACTGTTTAGTAAACTAACCACCAGTAAGCAGCACCAAAAGCAATAAAGACTGACCATAGATCAAGCTGAACTTGGTCATCCTGACTAATTTTGTCCAATATTAATTTTTATACTAATGAGAGATGGGCAGTGCTTTGAAACATGATCAAATTCACAGCAGCCTTTTGCTACATGTCAAAATCACAGTTTCAACAAACTAGTACACTGACCCTCCTCACCTCCAGCATACCATCTCAACTCAACTCTTTCATTTGGTAAGGACGTATTGCACGAAAGATAATGACGGAAGACAGATCTTGGAAAATAATGGTGGATTTGAATATATCTAAAACATGAGCAGCAAGATATAAAATTTTACATATCTCTTTTTCATAAAAGAAGATATTACCAAGATAGCAAAGAATACAAACAAGACAGGCAAGCCTCTGAAACTTGAAACAACTAGTGATAACTGATAATTTTCATCACTGTGAACATTTCAATTACCCAGAAAAACCTGATGCCCAATTACTCCCACCTGTCCATATTATCTATTTGACAACTCTGTGAGTTATATCTTCAAACATCGAGAATCATACAGATTTGACCAGTGATAAAGAATCTAGGCTAGGATTGAAGAACTTTCTTTGTCCAACAATCATGCAGCAAGCCAACTACACTCTAGCTATATCTGGTTTCATTTGAGTTGACAAAACACAAAATCACAAGGCCGGCCCATACATTGGCATAGCCATATAATGATTTCAGCATACATACGGAGGCCAGTGACACAATGTTTAGAAGCTTCAATTTACTGAGAATCAAAACTTGTTCGAATGACTGTGCACTCTCAAAGACAGACAGAAGGAGCTTTGTCAAAAAGCCAACTTCACGTGGCCAGGTTCTAATTTCTAAATTGAAAGAAATAACCGAGCTTTATCAAAATTTGTTCAAATGACTGTTCACTCTCTAGGACAGACAGAAGGAGATTTGTCAGAAAGCCAACTTTATGTGGTCAGGTTCTAATTTCTAAATTGAAAGAAATAACCAAGTTTTAACATATAATGGCCTCTATTCTCAACCCTACTAGCAATTTAGATTTTGGTATAGGAACTTAAGGGAAGTAATATAATTATCTAAGCATTATACTGCAAGACAGATGTAGGCACTAGGCAGCAACATCTATTTACAAGATTGTCACCAAATCATTGGAAATGAATACATAGGCCACCATGTATTTTTGCTATAAGCAAATCAAGGTAGTCAAAAGAAAAAGATGTTCTCAAGGTGATAAGGGGTTTTAATACTTTGAGACAAGAGGCACCAAATTCGTACACTTCACTATAGAACAGAGAATTGAAATATATGTATATTCACCAACTATTAACTTTACCAGGAAAACACAGATAACCACAAATAACCACAAATAATCATGGTATTCGGCAGCTACTTTAGAGACCACACAACAACAATTCAAATGACATATTTTAATGTTATTATTTCAGTACACTTAATACTCCAACTAGTCAGAGAGATCATGCATGACTACATTTCAAAATAGGTCATCAACCTTTCTTTTTCTTTTAAGAGACAATTTTAGAAAATGCCATACCTTTAATAGATGATAAGCTGAAAGACCTGTGAATGTAAGATCCTTATCATTATTACAACCCCCCAGCCAAGCTGAAGACAATACTCCAATTCATCATGCATCCTTTCTGGGTATGAATAAAGGGGAAAATGTCATAACTCTTTACCAATGAATAGAAAATGACTAAATATTAGCAAATATACAATAGCTTGGTAGATCATCATAGCATATCAGTTGCGAACTTTTTTTAGAAAAAAGAAATATGAAAAACAGACAAAGTAAATATTGTTCTCATTTTTCAAGTTATCAGGTTCATGTTAGAGTGTCTCTTAAGATTAGACTTTGCGGAAAATATTTCATATCTTATCTTATCATTAATCATAGCAAGCTTGTCCACGAGTGCTCAAATTTGCATTGGTAACACTAATATCATTTTAGTAATTGTGGTAGCCAATCATGTCTTTCATAGCAAAGGTCATGAATAATTTCAAACACATAGCTCACAATAACTTACCATACATTGATGATCCATTTCATACACTATTATACCTTTATAACAAAAAGTAAACCTGAAGTATATGGGAAAAAATAATAATTACCAACAAAAAAACAATTCAAATTTGCTAGCAAAGAACGAGTTCTCTTTGGAAGGGGAAAAAATGAGTCTTGTTCAACAAACTAATTATCCAGGGGTTCAAATTTATTTTTATTGTAAAGTGAATTATTAAGAATTAAATCTGAACCTCATGATATCAAAATCAGAAAGTGGAAAGTCCTATAATGCAATGGAAACATAACTTCATTTGATGTTTTTGTTGCGCACATCAATCATAATTTTAATGATACATTAGGATTTTTTATCAAGATGTTACATAAATTTTCTTCCAATACATACTCAGATTTCTCTCTCTTTTATGCACCAAATTTTATGGTGTGAATGAGGAAACCAGTTCTTGAAGGTTTGATGACCCGCACCTTGCAAGGGCTAATTCCTATTTTTAAACATGGAATACAGTTCAACTCAAAATTTTGGTTGAAAATTTTAAGACTAATAGAAGGGTAAGTAACCCAAAGCCCCTCCATTTTATCTTAAAAAGAACTAAATGGATACACCAAAATCACGTGAGTAACTACACACCAACAACAATAATCAAGCCTTTTCCCACTAAGTGAGATCGGCTACATGAATAAAGTGATGTCATGATACCCTATTATATATTAAGTTCACAAATAGATCATTTACCTCTAAATCTCTCTTTATGGTTTAGCCTATAGTTTTTATTGGTCCCCCTCTATCCCTAACTAATAGACTATCCTCCATTTGGTCAATCTTCCTTATTATTGCTTCTGCAGGTCTTCTTTACACATGCTCAAAACATCTGAGATGAGACTTCATTATCTTTCTATGATGGGAGCTACCCCAATTCTCTTTATAATGATTATATTCCTAATCCTAATCCTATTTTGTCTTTTGTAACCACTCATCCATCATAACATTTTCATCTCTAGGGCATTGAGCTTGCTTTTTTGTTGGCTTTTTATCGTAATATTTAGTCCCATGTTGCAGGTCATATAGCTATGCAGTAAAACTTCCCTTTAAGCTAGAATGGTACTTTTCTATCACATAACACACCCGAAGCATTTCTCTCTTTTATTCACCTTGCCTGGATCATATTATTGACATTTTCCTCTATGTCCCCGGTTATTTTGTATGATGAATACAAAGTACTTGAAATGTGAGACTTGTGGTATTGTATGACTAACTAAACTAGCACTCATATTAATCCAAGACCATGTCTTAATTACAACATTGACAAAAAACAAATAAAACTCTAAACTCTAACATACAGTACTTGATTTGTGCTTGTGCACTATATTTTTCAAAAATCTTATGTACAAAATCCTAAATAAATTAAAGTTTAAAATGACAAAATAGATACACCTAACCCGGCATGATAGATTTTAAAAACAACATAAAGAATGCATGGCCTCAAGTCAAAAAAGAAACAAAAAAAAAAAAAAAACATAATATATATATATATATGAAATTGAAATTTCAAAAAATCAAACTATGAACAGACTTCTAAGACAATACATTATAAAACTAGTATGTGATTTCGATTGGATGCTATGAATTTGAAGTTAAGAATAAAAATCTAACTAAATAAAGCAAACATAATTGTGAAAGAAGAAAAATATGAAATGGACTTAGGCAGAAAACAGAAAATATTATGTTGATATTGGCACTTGGGCACAAAACAAAAGATAGTGTCAGGACCCTCATGCTAGAGAAATCAAAGAGTCATGTTCAGATGAAAGAATCCAAGCCATATTGGAACTTCTTAAGCTGTATCCTACAATGTTCCACCTGTATTAGAATTAGTTAAATAGAATAACTTGTATACTTCACAAATAAGTACCAGTGAAGTATCCAAAAATATCGATATCAAATATGTATCACATACGATATGAGAAGATTGCAAGTAATGGCGTTCATAGAAAAAATCATCAAACCAATGCCCTAGGTGAAAAGGTACAAATGCCTAGGATGAAAACCATTCATCAATTCAATACTCCATAGTCCACACAAAAAGACATACACAAGTGAACCAAATTCACGTCAACAATAGGCACTCTCACAGGTGACACCCGACTTGCTTCTCCATGCGTATCTAACTAGGAAATCAGTTATTTGCAACTGCTTGATCCCATGAATGGCCACAGATATCAATTTCTGTCTTGCTTCATGCAAGCAATAATGCAACGAATAAGATAATAACTTAGACCGACAAAAACAACACGCAGCGCCATGGGCATGAAAGCAAGCACAATTACAAACATCATCAAGCCATGTTTCACATAGAAGGTTGAAGAAAAAACAGTTCGTATAAATAGAAACTGACATGCGAGCGCAACCTGATAAAGGAAAAAAAAATCCAAAACCTAGATAGATTTATTAGAAGCCAGAGAATCAGTGCAAGTTAGAGAAGTAGAAGCACCATGGATAGAGACATGGAATTGGAAACTGCCGAGAAGGTGGAGCACGACGGCGACAACGAGGTAGAGACGAAGCGAATCGGTAAGATGCGAAAAGAAGGCTGTTTGGCCTTTTGTAAGCAAAGGGGAGGTGACAGCAGTAAACAGTAATCGTACAACAAAAATAGCCACACGTCGAGAATGGAGAAAAATATTTTGGGGACGAAAGGATACTAACCAATCAAAGCGCGGAGATCCTTTGCGGGGCGAGGTTAGAAAATAGAAACAGAGGGAGATTTTTGTTGATTTACATGCTCTTTTTTTTTTTATACATTGGAAAGTAATTTACATGCTCTTTTATAAAATTCATTCACGTATTTCTATATGCTATATTTAAATAAATAATTTTTTGTACACCAACAAAATAAATCAAAATTTAAATTTTTTCATAATTTATCATATATATTGTTTTAATTCTAATTATTAATTAAAAATAATCGTTGTAATTTTATATTTTAAAATTCCCCAGCCTATAGTAATTCTTTTTATTAAATTTCAAATTTTCTTGAATTTCAAAAAAATAATATTAATCTAATTATTCAATTATATATGATTAAAAATGATTGAATTCATAGATGTAATTAATAATTAATTATAACATTAACAATATTTGTCAATTTTCAAGAAGATGTGTATCAAATGTTTCTAGAAAACTAGTACTAATCGTGTTTTACACAAGTTATTTATAGAAAAAAAAATTCTTAAATGTGAAGAAAAAATTAAATTAAATTAAATAGATAATCAAATGGTAGGATAAAATAATATAAAACAAAGAAAAAAACCCTAAAGGGAGAATAGACAGAAAAAGGTAATATGAAAGATTAAATGTGATAAAAAGTAAGGGTTTAATAACTATGAGTTATATATATATATATATATATATATATACCGTCACTCTAACAAAAATTATAAAAATATCCAATTATGTACTACCACATTATTTATTGAATTTAATAACATATGAGGTGTCATGTTCATTAAATGATGTAACGACACACTATTAAATGTGTGTAAAACTTCTCGTGTGTATCAATTAAATCCAATAACTATATACTAACAATGTCAATAAGTTTTACATGGATACTTAATCATATTTTATCATTTTAACAAATAATATTACGATGTATAAAATAATAAAATATCATCAAATATTTATGTAAAATTTATGTATATTTATTAAATTCTATAAATAATAGCACTATAGGAAGTGATTATGTATTGAGAAATGACTTTGAACGAAAAAATATATATATATATTGTTTCTACTATATGATCAGAAATATTTTAACATATAAATATTATTATTACATTTAATGCGACAGTTTTTATAGCTGAGAAATAATATTTTTTATATGTGTACAAATTAGTACAAATTAGTGAAAATAAAGTCCATATTTACAAAAGTAAAAACCTCAAAATTGAAACCAACCAATTTATAGTAATTTAAAATTCCATCATTGCCTACAAAAATACAATATTACTTGAAATAAATTAAACATCACAAAAAACCCCATATAAGGCAGCGGCAGCGATGACGACCACAACAACAACAATTCTAAAAACACTTGTTAAAAAAACAATAAATAAAAAAAATTTTATTAAAAATCACAACATTCATTACATTCATTCATTATTATTATTATTAGGATATTTATTATTATAATAATTATTATTATTATTATAATAATAATAAATATCCTAAAAACTAATAATAATAATAATAATAAATCCTAAAAACTAATAATAATAATAATAATATAGAGAATATACAGAGTGGTTGGGGTCTATAGATCCCACATGAAGCCACCAGTGTGAGAGAGATGAAAATGGGTCAGTGAGGGAAAATATTCAAAACAAAATAATCATTATTATCATACACATGAAGGGAATAAAGTGTGAAAGGAAAAAAAAAAAAAAGAAAACTAGCTAAATAGCTATTGTTGTTGGAGAAAAAAACAAAACTTTACTTTCAAATCCAATAAGTAATGGTCATTTGTGATGGTTGCGAGTTTTTATATTTTGATTTTTCAAAAGTTTCAACTAAATTTTTACAACTCAAAACTGAAAATTATTGATTTTTAAAACGTCCATTTTAAAAATCACAAAAAGTAATTTTTAGTTTTTAATTTTAAGTTGCAAAAACTTAGTTGAAATTTTTTAAAAAACAAAAACTCATAACTCATAACTACTACAAATAGGCCCTAAATAAAAAAATAATAAACATATAAGGGGAATAAGAAAATATAGAGGTAGTGGGATCAACAATATAGAATTTGAGGAGGCAAAATATCAAATCTCAAAATATTTATTTGCAATTTTATCAAAGTTTAGGGGTGCACTTAGACACCCGCGACTATGAATAGGTCCGCCATTGCTCTTGTCCCATAGCCTGTGAATCAACACCTAGAACTAGCAATTCGGGTTGCTCGTCTCGGTCCGGCCCAACTCGATGCAGATAGCGAGCTAGGATAAAAAGTCTGAGAGTAATTCAGGCTTAAAAAATAGGTGCCGAACCCTATATTTTTTCGAGCTTTTTGCGGGTAGCCCGATTTTTTATGGGTTTTTATAGACTACTCGACCTTTTTTGCAAATTTTTGCGGGTAGCGGACTTTTATCGGGTTGGGCTAAAAAGCCTGGGAGTTATTCGAGTTTCTAAAATTAGTGCTCGAGCCCTACGATTTTGCAGGTTTTTTGCGGGTCAGCCCGGTCAAGCTAACACATTTTGCCGGCTCACAACACCAGGCCACACCCTGAGTTCCTATCCTCATGCCCATAATCATCAACCCCTTTCATCCTGAACCAGAACAAGTCCCTCTCTAGCTAATCCTCGCTCTGCCATCTACTGTTGCCGCACCACCGAACTTCGTCTGCCATCAACATCCCTTACCTCTCACTTTTTCACTATCGGCTCGAGACCACCATTGTCCCTAAGCCATATGCCTCAATCTCTGTCAAATACCAACACACAAGGCCACTCAATTCCTCCAACTCTTGCCATCTCTGCCACTGATTCTCCCATGTGACACCAATGTTAGTACAAGTTACAACCCATAACGCTATCACGCTGCTTCTATAAATGGTGGAAGAGAAAACCAGATGTGTGACGACATGGGGAAGAAATGGAAAGGGGTGCAACAGTTGTAGAAGGAAAATAATGGGGGAGAAGTTTAAACATGGAAGAAGGGTTGATATAGAGTGTGTTTGGTAAAACTAACTGAAAAGTTAGCTTGAATTAACTGAAAGCTGAAAAGCTAGCTGAAAGCTTAAAGCTAGCTGATTTGGTTGAATGTACTTGGTAAAACTAACTGAAAATGGTAAAATGACATATAAAAACATCATTAATTATTAAATAACAATAAATGGGGGTGGTTGAGAGATAATCTTGTAATTAATTTTCAGCTATTAGCTGAAAATGAGAGTTTTTTTTTAAAAAAAAAAGCTACCTTAAGTACATTTTCAAGAAAAGCTAGTAGCTACCCAAAAAAACTATCTTACCAAACACAACTAAAATGGTTTCAGCTACTAATTTCAACTTTCAGCTAGCTGAAATTACTCACCAAACACACTCATAATTTTTTTTTGCCACATGGCACTCACCAAGCCACATCACTGCTTAATCGAGGTAATTTAACATTAATTAAGGACTAATTTTGATGACAAATAATAAATAAGGGATTGAACATTAAAAAAATGAAAACGGACTAAAAGTAAAAATGCGTGCAATTAAAAGAACCTAAAACTTATTTAAACCTTTTAAATATTTACAAAATAAGCAATTCAAAATCAAAATACTTTTTATCTTAATGTACTTTTACTTTCTCACTTTTTCACTTAATATGCTTTATTTGATTGAAAAAAAACATAGAAAAGAATCAAAAGAGAACAAATAAAGCAAAAACAAATTTTAAAAATAATTATTAAATGAAAATTATGTACCATCTTCTTGTCTAAAAAAATTATGCATTTTTTTTCTTATTTTTAATTGGAAAATGATGTATTGTTTGAATGAACAGTTATGATTAAAAAAAGAAATGGAAAATTTTCTTCTCACTTGTTAGTATGAGAGAAAAAGTGAGTAAAAAGAGATTGAGATGTGTATATGAAGACACTTTTACCCTTATATAAGGAGTTTGCTCAATTTAAAATTACACATATTAAATAGAGAATCCGTATCTATCATTTACCATTGACTTCAAATCAATTCCCAAACTTAAAAAACAAAACCTCCTTTTAAGTTCTAGACCTATTTTAAGTTCTAGACCTAATTAAATGTTAATTACATTAGTCGTCATGGTATCGGTCACTTTTGATCCTCAAAAGAATAATGTGACCAACATTTGAATAGGTTGAGAAGACAAAAAAAAAAGGCATTTTTTAGTCTCTAAACTAACTTGAAATTAGTGATAAATGTTGTAAACTAATTTAATCGTTTAATTTTATTAAGTAATATGTAATCGAGTTAATTGATTAATCCATTAATGTAATAAATTTAACCAATAAGTTTAACCAATTAATTGAATAAATAGACATATAAAAAGGATGTTTCCACGACTAAAAATTGAGTGTTATCACTATCTAATCGAGTACATGATGATTTACACCTATTGCATGACACTATGACCAATTTTATGCATTATTTTATGCATTATTTTGCTTCCAATCAAAGAGAGAACAATGGAAGAGTGAAGAAAAAGACTGGTTCGTGGAAAAAATATGAAAACGAAGAAAGTGGGGTAAACATGACAAAGTTATTTCTCTCTTCTCTTCATACTGAATAATATCTCGCTTAATGGAAAGAAATTTTTTTGCAAGTTGCAAAATAAAAAATAAATAAATAAACAAAAAATCTTTCCATCCTTTTGTCAAACAACCATCCAAATGAGTGAGAAGGCATGTTTCTCCCCAATCTCTCTTCTCTATACTTCTTTCCTCTCAAAGTCCACCTATCCAAACAATGTGTTAGTTTCCCAAAGAAGAAAATCCTTACAAACTTAGTAAGCATTTAATTGGAGTGGAATGAAGAGGATGGGAGAAATTTTTAAAAGAATCCCTCATTTGGTGCAAATATTTGGAGGCGATGAGAGAGGATAAGTTGGACACATCCCTCCTTTTTGCAATTTTTAGCTCCGCTCCAAAATTAAGGGGATTTTGCAAAGGGAAGAAAACTTAAAACATAGAAGTTATAAGGACTAAATTGTCCTTACTTATGTTATATTGGCATGACAACATGGAGGTGGAAATTGGGGAGAAATTGGAGGTAGGTTAGAGATAAAAATATAAGAAAAATGTTAAATGTACATGTTGTATATGCAACATAGAGAGAGAAGAGAGGAAGGAAAGAGAAATGTGAGATGTGATAGGTGATGTGATGGAAAGAGATAGAAAGAAAAGTGTATTGTATGAGTTGTTGTATATTTTTTGTTATATGAATTTTATATCTCAAAATATAATACCCAATCCCATTCACATCAAGGTCAAGGAAACTAGAGTATCAAGCCCCACCCTATAAAAATAGATAATAATAAATATTTCTAAAAAATACAAAATTAAGATTTAAATCATATCTTTAACAAAAATGTAAATTTAACTTTATTATCAATTATTATTATGATTCAAATTATTTAATCATTCCTCAAATCTACCTTCATCCTATCTTTCTAAATCAAGTTTAAATTTTCTCTAAATCCACAATTAAAGTAGGTTTTTCTATCAAAGACAAATCAGGATGGGGAAAATACCCATGGACTCAAATTTAAAACATGTTTAAAGCCCTTTTCTGATTTCAGTTTATGTTTTAATTATTATAAAAAACATGAAAATCTAAAATGATCTTTAGAGTTCTTTGGCTTTTTAGATTTCAAAACAGTTGATAAGAAACAAGCACCCAAGTAATATTTCTAAAAAATTTTATATTTTCAAAAATAAAAAGAATAAAAAAATCAAATAAGACCTTAATTACTATACTAAACTTATACCTACCCTGATCACTCTTTTTCAAGTTGTGAAGCTTCTTCTCAACTTCCTGGTCATATAAAAAATTGTAAAGGAGCTTGTCATTTTTAAACTTAGGGGTATTCGTGGTCCGGTGGTCTGAATTAGGACACGTTGGTCTGAATTAGGACACGTTTTACTTGTCCCTCACTCGGCCCTAATTTTTTATCAGGTCAATTCAATAAACCTGAACTCATTTATAAACCCAAATAGACACGATAATGTATGAATCTAAATAAAATCGGGTCTACGTATGACAGGATCGGGTTGACTCGGCATATAAGCTAAATATAATCATGAAACGATCATATAACAATGTTAAAAAAAAATAATTTATACAATTAGTAAATATATTACATACAATAAAATTTCTCTTAACATATATAATTTTTTTTTTACTTTTTTTAAAGAATAACATTATATCATCATATAACTTTACGTATAAAATATATTTTTAAAACTAAATAAAAAAAACTTAAACTCAAAAAATAATTGTTAAGTTTTACGTATTATATTTATATACAATAAAATTAATAAATTATAAATAATAAATATTAAACTTATGTAAAAAAAAAGGATGGGTAACCTAAAGGTTAACCCAAACTCATCCTCAATCTAATGCAAAGTCATTAAATGAAATTTGATAAAACCTAATTTAGTTTTATTCTTTTTTTAAGGACAAAACCGGTATTACTGGACCAAACTCAACCTAAATAAAACAGATCATTATGATAGGTAAGAGAGACATATCAGGTCTTAACACCCCTATTAAACTTATTCAGCTGCTGATGTTCACGTACGGTTTTATCTGGTTTTATCTTCCACTATTTTCGAGTGGATAATCACCATTGTTGTTATATGATATAAGATATGTAAATGATACCATTCGTTTTGAGCTAATTTCTCTCTGTCTTAGCTGGAAAAGTAGTCATTCTTAAATCATCTCGCATCAACTATGTGTCCGTTTGATTTACAGTTGAGTAGAATTGATTCTAGAAATAAATGGTTGGGATGGATGATGCACGCTTTACGAAATACGTTGGACGGAAGTGATTTAAAATCAATTATGTAGAATTGATTCTGACTGTTCCAAAATCTAAAACAAACGGGCACTATATAAAAATGCAAAAATAAAAATGCAAATTTTGCAAGATACCAAAAGGCAAAAAGTTTACTTATTTCCCATCATTGCTAGCAAATAAAAAGAAAAAACCACCGCCCATTGATTTTTTTACAAAAGCTACAGCTATGATACTTAGATGGATGAAGCACTCTGATTGATTCGTCGAACAAGATGTATATATGAACCATTACATTATAGACCAATAGACAACTAATAATTAACCAATTAGGTACTACTATAGTAAACTTTTGTTATCGAAAAGATAAAAATATTTGAATTGTAGTAATTCAAAAATATAGGAATTAGCACAGATAGATATCCCCGATAATGAGCAAATGGATAGGTATCATACTTGTTCCCAAAATGAGCAACAAGTCGGCTAAATATTTAAGAGCAAACGAGTTTTAAGATACTTTCTTGTGAGTACGTGCCAGAAGAAGTTCTAGCATAAGCAATTAAGCATCAGATTTCAACGTGTCCACAGTCCACTGTTCGGTGTGATATTATTTCCTCTCTATGAGAACTAAATGAGTTCTTATTTATTTTTAAAATTGAGATAATTCTTGTATTTGTGTTTTCTTCTCATTTGAAGAATATATCTAAAATGAGCTGCCCCAAATCTAATTGAAGAGGATAGAAACCAAACCATTCATCCCTTTTTTTATGTCTTTTTTTTTTTGTCTATTTTTTAATTAATTAAAACATATAACACTTAAAAGAAAAATGAATAAAAAAGATGTTATCATTAGAAGGGAATTTTCTTTTTTGTTATCGTTATAAGAGCAGGGCAATGTCCTTAACCCCTCTGCTCAGCAATTCAATTGTGTAAGCATTATGAGTACGGTAAAAGATACGAAACAATTCCAAACAAAGAACACATTAGATACTAAAAATTTCTTGATCAGAATATTGCCATTTACCTAAATAATCTAAATGTATCAATTTAATTTAATGCAAGAAAGATAACGGAATTCAACTAACACGCGTACGAAAACAATCTTGCACCACCAGGTGCTAGCTACTTCCGATAAGCATAAATTGGAAAAGAAAAGACGAATCAGCAAATGTTCATTAGCATGGAGAACCCATGCCAATTTCTAATGAGAAGCAGTCTAAAAGCCAAAAACGCGTATACGTAATGCACCCCCAAACTTCAAACTAAAGGGAAATTAAAACACACATATATATTCTGAGAATGAACAGCTAATTAACAAGACCAATAAATGTATACAACAAGACTAGTAGATGAGGACAGATATGAGTCTTACCTGACAGAAAGAGAAACGCAGATCCGTTTTCATTATTTTGCTTCCTCAATCTTGGCCAGCTCAGCTAACTAACAAACAATTAACCTGTTTACAATAAGAAAAACTATAAGTTCATCAGTTAAAAACGCCGGCGGTGAAAAAGCCAAAGAAGCAGCCATATACTTGCCGGCAATAAGCGAAGCACGACGGCGATCCGGCGGAGGGGACAGAGAGCGAAGCAATAACGGTTCTTCATTTTGAACCGATCCATTGATAGATTAGAAGACGAAGAGAATAAATCAGCGTTTGGTTTGCGGAAGGAAGGGCATCATGAGGTACTATAAAAACGGCAACGTGGTAGAGAGAGAAGAAAATATCTGAGGTAAAAAGCATTAAATTATTAACAACTGTCAAACGGGAAGATGAACTTCTCTGCATAAGGGGGTATCGTGTAATTCGCATAGCTAATAGCTGGTGCTCACTGATTGGCCGTCCATTATTTAATTAATCAATTTTAGAGTTCTGTTACTTTTGTATACTAGTATATTTTTAAATTAAATATGTGTTTAAAACTTTATAATCATTATATATTCTTATAAAGACAAAAAAGTTAAAAAAAATTGACCCTTTCAAGTTTTAAGTAGTAAGTTTACCAATTTAGTAATTAATTTTATGTGACTACTCTTTAGTTGAAATAAAATATGAGATTGTGTTAGACACTCAATAACCATAATAAAAAATGTTTAATTTTAATATTAAAAAATAATATCGAAGGATGAAAAGTTAATTTCATATAAAGAATATACATTTGTACTAATTTTAGAAGATAATAATTCAGGGCCGTATCTAGGAATTTCGGGGCCTTAGGCAAAAATTAAGACATGGGTCATGTTAGACTAATAATTTTTACGTTATTTTTCTGACTTTTTGAGCTGTAAAATTATTTATTAATGTTTTATAATCAAGTAATTCTAATATCTTATTTTCAATAAATAATATAGCTAACTCATTCAATTTATCTTGTAGCATAGTTGATCTTAAATATGATTTAATCAATTTTAATTTTGAAAAGCTTCTTTTAGCAATCGCGACAGTTACAGGTAATGTTAATAATATTTTATATGCATGTATGTATTTGGAAAAGAACCTAATCTTTTTATATAGTTCAATCTTTTTAATGGTGTGTTAATTTCATTTGTTAGAATTTCTCTTAATAACTTTAATTCTGAAAACAAATCAAGACCATCAATATCAAAATTATCCTCAAAACTCAAAATCTTTTCAAGATTGATACAATATTTTTTCAAGTCATCTTCCCCTAAAGTTTTAAATTTATTTGAATCAAATAAAAAATCAAATATGTTTTTATATTCTAAAAATTGTTCAAATCGACTCTCAATAGAAGAAATAGACCGATCTAATATATACAAAAAATAATCAATGCGAAACGAATTTTCAGCAGAATGAGCTATCTCATCACTAATTGTGTCATCAAAATGTTTTTTCCTATGAATCTTACGTTTTTCATTGAACTTTGACTCTATATTCATTTCAATAACCGTACAAGTAGCTAATAGATCATAGGTTTAACAATACTACCGATACAAGGAAACTCACTGTTGAGTCTTGAGTAACCTTTCATTTGCAAAAACTAATAAATGGGATGTGGATTTTTAAGTAATTTAAATGATAAGAATAAAAAGATATAAAAAATGTAAAATATGGGTCTTATAAAATATTGGGCCTTATCTCGAACATTATTAAGTTTTTAAAAAATAATTATATCAATAACACTACTATTAAAAAAAATTGGGGGGCCTTATAAATTTGGGGCTCTAGGCAATGACCTTAATTGCCTTATTGAATATCCGGCCCTGTAATAATTTTCCTGTAATTCTCATCAACAAGGATATTGGTTCAAGTAATATATATTTTATTCTTTTAAGTAAGGTCTTGGTTCGAGTTTTGTTGATAGGAAAAATCTTTAATAGAGAATTAATCCATCATGATGTAGATGTTCTCTACTCAAGTAGGATTACCTACCATAGAATATAAGTGTGATTTACACCCAAAAAAAATTTACACTATAATTCTAATGGAATATACGGCTCACCAATTAAACTTAAATCGCCTGAGAGTACCGTTAAATTCAGCATATGTGTTTGATTTGGCGTTGAAATTGGCTAAACTCAAATTTGAATTTCTCGACGCAACTATTTCTAACATTGAAAATATGATTTTACCATGTTTCAATGTTAAACCAAACATTTTATCAATAAAGATGTTTCATTTGGTACTATCATTTTATCAATAGAGATCTACAGTATTAGCTTATTTGACAAAATTCATATAGTCTGACTTAAATTTATAATGTGAAATCAATTACAATTTATTACGAGAAATGTTAAAAATATATTTTATAAATATTCTTTTTAATCTGCATAGATTTACTAAATCACATGAGTCTTGTTTCGATATTCCTAATTCGGTAAAATTATTTCGTATTCGATGAGACGCATATACTAATAATGTATTTAAAAATGTATATTATTAATATTTTTCATTTATTATTGCTGGAGTGCAGAAATTTGTCGCAGACAGTGGACACCGGAGTTTTTTAAATGCGGTTAACAAATATGATTTAGGACACGTTCTGCGCTAACTTAAATTTAGCAACTGGTATAAGAAGGTTGTGCTTTAGAAATTAGAATAGGACTATAGAAGGAAACTTACCAAGTAGTACAAAATTAAAATATGGTATTAGTTCTGAGTGGACACGTATAACAGCGGAACAGCTGTCGGAAATTGGAAATTTGGGAGACAGAAGACAGCGATGGAGGAATGGAGAAGCGTTCTTTCACTTTATCCATTGATTGTAGACAAGCAAGTGGGCAAGTTGAGCATAATTCATTGTAGCTTTGTCGACATTCAAGGTTTAAATTCATTTAATCTTTTTTATACCTTTAAGATGATGAATGCTTCTTTTCATGGGTCTAGCCACCTCAAATATCCTTTTCCCACTTGATAATTAACTATGTTATGTTTCTGTGTCACTACATTACGTACTACTGTGGAATTAACCTTGGAGAACATGCTTGAAAAACTCAAATTCTTTTCACTTACACTAGTATATTTGATTTTACCAAATCTACAATATAAATGTGGAATGAACAACGTTATTCTTAAGAGTATTGTTATTCATACAACAATACAACCATACAACATATATAAAAAGACAAAAAGAGAAAAAAGAAAAGATGAGAAAAAAATGTAAAATGTAATAGGTGATATAGGATTCAAATCACCTGTCCCCAATATATGTCTCATTTCCTATCCCACCAATCAACATTTGACATGTCAAACAAAATTTCCATGTGGGATTCCTATTTACTAACCATGTCTTTAACGTCTTTGGTAATAGATATCTTCCTCACTCGAATTGTCCTCGCCCCTCTTTCAAATTCAATAATTTGCAGCAACCCAATGCCTCTAGCTGTGAGCCTCGCATATTTTTGTAACTTCTCCATCCTCCTCAAGTAACAGAGCCAAGAAGACCCTTTCCTCTTGCCATAGTCATAAACATTTTAGGGGCTTTGACGAACCATAGAAAATTAGAACGCCTTGTACAACTAGGATTCATTAATAAGTGTTTGATGAAGCAAAGTTACGTAATTCTGAATTTAAAACCCTAACTAATTGATATTGAAAAACTATTTTTTTTTATCCATTGGTGGGATTATGGATGTCGCTAATCTTTTTAAACCCAACAAAATTGAGTAATTAGGTTTTGATAGGTGGAACTTAATTCACCTTTAGAAAACTATATTGAAAAGTCCAACGTGAAGTCTTAATTAATTTGATGTAAAATATTGATTTAATTAAAATTTAATATGATAATGGATGATTAACCCATGACAATTTTGCTATTGGACAACTCTTCTATACAAATAAGAGTATATATTTTAGAAGAATTATGATAGTGTATGTATATACTGCAGAGTTATAGAGAAAATAAAAAAATCAATTCAGATTGAAATTTTTCCACTCATATGCCAAGATGCATTTCAATGGGGGACAATGTTTATGAGTGAGACAATTTCAAATTTTTCCATTATTGACTTGGTTGTATTACTTATTAGAATTGGTTGTATTGCTTATTAGAATTAGAGGAGGATGAAGATGTTGCTAAATATGTGTGGCTCCAGGCGAGAGTATTTTGGTTGTTGCAGGTTATTGAATTTGAAAGACGGGCAAGCACAATTCGAGCGAGGAAGACGTCCACTGTCTAACGACATTAAAAGCATGGTTAGGAAACAGGAATCCTACGTGGAAATTTTATTTGATATGTCAAATGTTGATTGGAGGGACAGGGAATGGGACATATATTGGGGACAGGTGATTTGAATCCAGGTGATATAATGGAAAGAAATAGAGAGAAAAAGTGTACTGTATGAGTTATTGTAATATTTTTATTGTATGAATTTATTTTCTCTATTCTTATAACCCGTTTGGTTGGGCGTTGATCAAAATCATGATTTTGTGGAATTAATTTTAAATCCCTTCCGTCCAATATGTTTCGTGAAACGTGCATCACTCATCTCAACCATTGATTTTTAGAATCAATTCTACTTAACTGTACGTAAACCAAATTGACACTTAGTGTGTGTTTGGATTGACGTTTGCAAACTTGAGTTTAGGTGAACGTGATTTGAAGGGAACTTAAGTTTGTATAAACGTGATTTTTTGTTTGGATAATTTGTTGCAAACGTGAGTTAAAAAAAACTAAAGGGAACTCAAATATCAACAAACGCAAAAGTTAGGAATTATTGCATCCAAGTAAACTCAAGTTTCCATCCAAACTCAAGTCATGAATGTTCATCCAAACATTATGAAAAAATTGAACTCACGTTTCAAAGACCAAATACTCAAGTTTACTTGGTCAAAACGCTCATCCAAACACACTCTTAATAGTTAGATTCACATTTGTATAGGTAATGATCTCATCAAACTCACGTTATGGAGTGAGAAATTAGCCTGTGTAGGATTAAGTAGTCTCGTTTGGGATTTCAATTTTTTGCTTTTAAAAATTTTAAATAAATTTTTACAACTTAAAATTTAAAATTAAAAATAACTTTTATAGTCTTCAAAATTGACATTTTAAAATCCATAAAAAGTATATTCGTCACCTTCTCAAACGGCCCTAAATATAGTGTTTTTAAAAATCAATTGAGTTGTGAGAAATGTATGATGAAGATTTATGCTAACCTTTTTGTTTTAGAATTTGTATTCATCGTAGTTCTTCTATCCTAAAAAAATATATAATCGTGATTATTAAGGAAACTTGGAACAAATATAATGCTACACACCTATCAAATACCGTGAAACAAAATATTCTTATATTGCTCAACTATATTTAAAGAAAAAAAATGCTCATTGTGTTTTGAGAGTAGGAATATTTATATACTTTATATTACCGTTCATTCTAATTAATATACTTTCACAGTTTACTAACTTTAGAAGAAGAAAAAGTTACAACTCGTATATAGCATGCTATAAGAAATAAACAAGCAATTAATAAAATATAATACAATTGGTAGATAATTAGATCCCTTAAATAGGTAAATAAAAGTTTCATAATTTTCACCACGAGCATAAAAAATTGCTGGGATGGAAAATACTCGCTTGGATAATCTTACATTTGAGTGTGACTTTAAGCCACATATCCACTTATTAATAAAAGTTCACTCTCGTCTCTCATCCTCTTTGTTACATCATTTTAATTATTTTACGAGTATCAATAAAATATATTTTTTATTTATTGTAAAAGTTTGAATTTCTCTTTATTCATTAAATTTTTTATTTAATTTAAAAATATATTGATTAAGAAATGTCTTTATCCCTCGTATATTTTTATTTAAAATTTAAACTATACCATCTTGTACATATTTAATTATTTTTTTCAGTCATGTTAAAAGTAAAAATAAGATAAAAAATGTTACCACGGGAGATTGAAATGCTAGTTAATTTAATAAACCTAATCAATTAATATTTTCATGGTTATATTTAGCAATTGTTTTAAATAAAGTTCTATTTTCAAAATATAAAGGAGTCAACACTATAGAAGTTCCCTCATGCACCGTGTGTTCATTCACTTTGTGTTATTTGGATTATAGGGTTTAGGCTTTTTTTTTTTTCTCTTTCAATTCATCTTTTTTTAGAACTTTATCTTATTTATTTTTATGGTTCTGCTTTATCTTTTTTTCTTGGGGCATTTCTTTTGTTGTCGTTCACTTTTTATTTTTAATTTTTTATTTCTTTATTTTTTATAAGATACATTTCTATCCCTTTTTGTTATTTTTTTTTTAAGTTTTTTTTCCAAAACCCTAAACCTTAAACGTATTTAGGGTTATCTTTATATATCACATTGATTTTTTGTTTTAAATTTCAACTTGTCAACTTTTTTTTTTGTTTGTTCTATCAATTTCTCTAGGGCAATTTCCATTTTTTTTCCATTCTCTTTGATAACTTAAAGGTTTATGGTTATCTTTGTGTATCACATTGATTTTTTGTTTTAAAGTTTCAACTTGTCAACTTTTTTGTTTTTTCTATCAATTTTCTCTACGGCAATTTCCATACTTTGTTTCCATTCTCTTTGATAACTTTTATTTCATTAATCATGTGATACACAAGTTAACATTCTTATTTTGTCAATATTTGTAAGACAAGTAGAAAAGATATATGTTTAAAGTTAATAAAAAAAAACATATGAAATATAAGGAGACTATCATATAAAATTATCAATGTGTTTTTTAATCATTATATTAAAAATTCAAATAATAAAGAGAAATTCAAGCCAGGTGGATAATATTAAATAAGGATAAATTTAAACTTTTGTGATGATAGTCATTCAGCATAGTTTTAAAAACATGACCAAATTGATCGATTCGACTAGAAATAAGTCTCGTCACTTATCCATTCAACCCCAAAAAACTTGTATTTTTTGAAACCAATGAGGACCCGTAGGAAAAAACAATCAATATAGTCCAAAATTGATGAAGACTAATGTCAATCTTTTTTTTTTCAAAAAAATCACAATTTTTTTTTGTTTGATGCAAAACATTTTCAAGATAAATAATTAGGGTCATAATTTGGTATCCTCCAATCAGAGAGGGTTTTGGTACCTTCTTGTTATTTTTTTTATTGAATTGAGGTATAAAGGCCAAAACTACATAGGATTAAGTCATGTACTCCGTCCTAAGAAGACATAAAGTAGATTTTAAATAAGATATATGTGTACATTGCAAATGAAAATGTGAAAAATGGGGAAATACAATAAAAAATAGAGGATAATGGTTATAGGAGGTCAAAAAGTCTTTTGAAAAATTTAAAATACAAATTCTAATAATTAAATATTGTCCCGTAGTTGTAAAAATACTAAGACCATTTAAGAAAATTGAGAGAAATTGATTAAATGATCAAAGAAGGTACCAAAACCCTCTCTTACTGGAGGGTACAGTAGAATTTCCCAATTAATATACATCTTTAAGATCATTATACCCATTATTATTAATTTTTTATCTCATAAGACATATATTAACGTTATTTATATTAATTTATAACTATATATATCTTAATATTTTATAATTTTTTATTTCATTAAATAAAATTAATATCACATAATATTATATTTTTTATTACTATTTGAACCAATTAGTTGTGAATAAGTGATTTCATCGATTCAATTACTAATATGATTTTTAAACATTAACGATGAGAAACTTTTCAAATTTTTATAATTTGTAAAATAAAAAAAAATTATGTGTAATAATGTGGATGATGCGTAAATTTAGAGAGTATCTAATGTTGAATGTAACACCCTTAATTTAAAAAAAAAATAATTGCGAAAAAAAATTAAACTTTTCAAATAGTTCATAATATAGTTTCAAAATATAATTATAAATGTAACGAGCTGACTGACCGTCATATGACAACACACTAAGCAATGCGGAAGTTCTGCTTTAATTCAATTAAAAATATCATAAACATACAAGAGAAATGATATTCAAGCTGAATAAAAATATACTAAGGTCAACTATGTGCCTTATGACAGTGTGAGCTATTAAATCCATAGAGGTAAAACAAGCGTTCAACATATCATAATGAAATAACTCAAAAGAAATCCTAAGTTGATCCATGTTACAACTCAAAAAAATATACCTCCTAAGCATCGGCCATCAGCCACGTGCTTCATACCTGCTCCCGTGTCAAGAAACACGATCATCGCAATCACACACAAACAAGTAAGGGTAAGCTCTCTTAATAAAATAATTATATAAATATATATAAAAATCACATATCTTTCAAGCTAGATTAATGACATTTTATCTTCCATAACAACGACAACAGTTCAACAGATATGACATCCATCTTATATACCTCTTTTAATTTATCTAAAATAATAATGAAAATGAAAATGCAAATGTCATGCAGACACGACTCCATGGAGATTTTCAATAACAATTGAGCGGTTATTGTGGGTCACAATCCCTTAACATAACCTAACAACACGGTCATTCGGGGAGTCCACACCTAACCCTGTGTAAGATTGTGGCATTCGGACTAAGTGGCCGTGGGTAGTGGCTTACCACGACTATGGTTTGCATTGCCAAAGTCTCATGTGGGATTCGCCCGCCCACCTATCTTCAAGGCCCAACAACAGCCTGCCAAACAACCCTTGGCTAAGACCCCACCAAGCAGCCTTCGCTTACGTGCCTACTCATAAACAACTTTCAACTTATGCAAAATGAATGCATGTATTGATATGTTTGACATACAACTTTACAATGAATTCACACTAATTACATAATCTTAAGAGATCCAACAACCTCTCATCAACACCATTCAACATCAACAAAGTTATTGCCAACAATATCACGTTATAAAAATCAATACTTATCAAGCTGACACTACTGCATTTTAGTCTTTTAGCGACATTTAAACGTCTAAATTTATTAAAACGTTACGAGTACAGTGATATTGTAACATTTTTCCAATTAAAAATGACGTTACGTATCTCTTTATACGTTTATTTTTTATACTCTTTAATATTTTTTTTTTTAAAAAAAACACAAAAACACAATACCCATTTCTCTTACCTTTTCCGTTTCCCCCACTCTCAAGTCTCGACTCTCAGCTTTTTGGAATTTTTCCTCACACATTTCCGCTCTTAATTCCTTCTTTGTAGATTATAGAATAATTTTCCTCATCAGTGTTCATTGTGGACTAGAGAACAACAAACTCATTCTTCTGAACCTTCACCTTCCTTTACCTTATCAAGGGCAACAATGGCCTCGAGAAGGTTCTCCGCGAGTCTCGTGTTCCTCCGGTGAGGTCTTCTTCTTCTCTCTGCTATCCTTGTTTAAATATGCTTGATCTTTCTTCCAAATGTTTCAATCTACATCTCGATTCGCATTCGCCGTTTTGGATTTCGAGTTTCTCAACGATACTCATTTTTTTATTTGATCTCATGAGATTTCATTTGTTAATTTTGCCTCCATTGGTCGTAATCATTGTTAATTTTTCTAATGGATTTTAATGAAATTTCTAAATTATTTTCTCTAATTATATTCTAATTGTAAATTTTGATGAATTTCATGATAACTTTTCCCTAATTTTTTCGTATACTAGCGGCCAAATTGTGCACGACTTTGTTGCTGTGTGTTTATGCCTCTGGCATGGATTTATTGTTATTTTTAATATATGCCTTTCATTATGTTCAATTTTTTACATAGATAGCATAATTATGTACTTGAGGTACTTGAAGGCTTATATCGGATGGGCTGCATCCTTTTGCTACTCATTCAAACTCCAACTAAGGTTTCATTTCCCTTATTGAAACTTATTGAAATCAACAAGGTTACCGAGTTGTGACCCTTGTAATTCAGAACGAGCATATAAGGCTAAGATGTTTTTGTATCATGTGGTTAAGTTATGAATGTTTAATAAGACATAGTCATAATAAATATCTTGTTTTGATTGAGGATTTTATAGTAGAAGAGTTATTATGCAAATTGGCATAGCTAGTACTATTGCTCTTTGTTGAGTACTATTACTCTTTCACTTTAATTTAATGAGATTTTTATGCTGATAAGAATAAAAGGTGATGTAACTTATGGTGGATGCTTGCCATTTATTCCAGTTTAGTTCGTTAAGTGAGAATGCATTTCATTTACCTGTTCAGTGTCTACACATCTTCTTATGTAGGCTGGAGAAATTTATTTACTTATTTATGTAGGGTGGAGAAATTTTACGGATTAGGATACTGGTAAAAGATGACACTAAAAGAACAACAAAAAGGTCAGTTATATGAATTCATATTTATTGAATATCTAACCAAGAAGTGAGTAAGTAAGCACAGCTCCCTCTCTATCTCTTGAATCAACTCAATCATTTTTTTAAATAGTAGTGATTAGTGACTCTTATTTTAATTATTACAGGTCCATCTCACCAACCACAGAGGCATGGAATCATCTAGTCTGGCTCATATATAACTTCAGCAGTATATATGAGCATCTCAAGAACCAACGACACTTTCCTACTAGTATATAGGTGAGCACATTTTTGAAAATATATTTAGAAACTTAATTTGGATATCTATAACATGAATTTAAATTAATTACAATCACCTGTAAGAAATTATTACCTAAGAGGGGATTCTGGCCCGAAAAGGAATAATGTTGCTGCTTCTGCTCTCTTTTCTTAGTATTTGGCTATTTGAAATCACAAAGCCAATCTTCCTCGTGTTTCAGGTAAATAAAAGACCACTAGTCATGACACATTTCTAGTAATAATTTGTTTTTATATTGTTATTAAGTTATTATCCAATTACTTTCTCCTAATATGAGTTTGTGATGACAATTTAGGACTAGTAAATAAAAGACCATTAGTCAATAAGAAACAGTTTAGCAACTTATTGAAAGAGAGGGATTGAGCTCTTACTAGTTGTCTATGTGGGAGGTGGAGATGGAAACAGGGGAGAAAGATTTGGGATGGGAAAATGTTAAGAGGGATTGAGACAGAAGGGTGAGGTCAAAGAGTCGATATATAAGGATGTTTGTTTGACACACTTTCTTCGTGACAAGGATGAGTTGACTCACGTGTGGGTATATTAATTGCTACCTCTCTACAATTTGTAGCACTCCTTAAACTCTTACATAAACATCACATAAAACTTTCATCTCTTTTTATTTTTTACTAATAGGGACATTTTGTTATTTCAACCATTAAAATTGCATAATTTGTAGCTAGAAAGTAAAATTGATAACCCTTTTGGATTGTCATATCTGAGGAGATTATTATGGAATGTGCAAACACTCACCTAAATATTTTAAAGAAACCACCCCTTTCTTCTCTAATATAGAGCATGCTTTCTCTCATTTATATCAGTCATTTTGTTATGACAATCCAAAAGCACCAATTTAGCATGGTTCTTTGCTTCAATTATCAGAGTAATTTCCTCTATCAATGATAGAAAAAAAAGGATTGGAATACAAGACACGGTTCTTTGTTATATATGGTTATGTATTTCTTTACTCATATAAATACAAAGATTATCTACGTCAATACATGCAGTTGTGTTTCTCTCTCCCCCTCCCCCTTTTTCTTTCAAGAGAAGAGATACAATATGTATTTTTCCCTTGAGTATACTATTTTGTCAAATATTTTATTTATTAATCTGTCCTGGAATTTGATATTTATTTGGGAAGACTTTTCTTTCTTTTAAATTATTATTAGTCTTCCTTAAGGCATGCTTGAATTTTCACATGTTAATTATTATTAATTTTGTCTTTCTAAAGGTGAGTACCAGTACTGTGATTGTTTTGTAGACTTTAATCATTGAGATGAGTTTCAAGTGAAATTAAGGGCTGAAATTAAATAACTTGTAATCCTGCTTTTACTGGATAGTATTTAGATTTCTATTCTTTCAATTTCTAGTTTAATGAATTCTCACTTTTAATGTTTTGAAAAAAAATGTACAAGTGAATTAATTTTTTTGGTGAATCTTCAACGTTGGTTAGTTGATTTTTCTTAGAGTTGCTTGCTCCTTTTGAAACTTATATTTTTCTTTTTTTTCTTTATGACCAGGTCGTATAGATGGCTTTGGTGGGATCATTTCCATTTAACTTCTTGTTAGACAAGTGGCCTCACTAACTTAAGAGGGGGGTGAATTAAGTTATTCGATATTATCTATTCTTTTGTCTTAATGAATTATCTTTCCCTAATTATACTTAAAAAGCCCTTTTCAAAGATGAAAAATGAATGTTTTACTCTTAATAAAACGAAATTGTAAATGCAATAAGTAAACAAGAGTTAAGGGAAAAGAAATTGCAAACACAATTTATACTGGTTCGGCCAATCCACTTGCCTACGTCCAGTCCCCAAGTATACACTTGAGATTTCCACTATTTGTAAAATCCTTTACAAAGCGATGAATCCTCCAACACCTTGGAACCCTTCCTTGTGTTGAGAACCACCCACATACAAGAGAGGCACCCTCTCTTCAACTCAAAGTATAAGTACAAATTTAATTGATGAGTACAGTTGAACTCTCCTTTAGAGTAGAAATTACAAGTTGAAAGCCTATAAGAGATCTTAATGATTTGCAAGTGTTTGGCACAAGATGATTCAAAGTGATTTCAAAATATATATTTATTTCACATGATAAAATCTTGTTAAAATTCGAATCTGAGTCATATATATATAAGGATGAAGATGAAACATTGTAATCTTTGATTAAATGTCATGTCTCTTCAAGATTTTCAAAAACAGAACACTGGTAATCGATTACAAGGGTTTGGTAATCGATTACACAGTTCAGTTTTGCGAACAATTGTGCCTAAAATTCAAAATTTGAATTTCCTGCACTCTGGTAATTGATTACAAGAATTGGTAATCGATTACACAGATCAAAATTTTTGAAATTTAAATTCTGGAACATCTGGTAATTACACATGTTGGTAATCGATTACCAGTTCAAAAATTTTAATCTTTGAACTGATTTTTAATTTATGAAAATATTTTCTTTAATTTCTTTTTCAGTGCCAAAATACTTGCAATTGATAAGAACTCTTTTGACATATTATATCTAACTCAATCAAGCTTAAACTAATAAACATTTGTGTTGACTTGATATTGATCTTGATCTTCTATTTATTCTTTGATGCTTGAATTGAATTTAGTTCTTTTCTTTTGCCATTGTCTTTCTCATTTATTTCATTCTTATTGGCATCATCAAAACCTGTAATTAAGGCATCTACACTTCTTCCTTTCACGCCTACTCTCTTGAATAGGTTCTGTAGTTCTGGATAGTAAGTGTTGAGGGTCTATTACAACAATGAGAAAGGTAATAGTTTTGTAAATAGTGACATTATCTTTTATGTTTGGTCCTCTATTTCTTTGAGACTCATGCTTGGATTGAAATGCATTTCAAGAGAGTGGCACCACATCGTTAATTTCCAGTCATTCATTCATTTATCAAAATACTAAAATTGGTGCTTTGAACTTTGGTGGATTTCTTGTTTTCATATATATATATATATATATATATATATATTCTTGAAGTATTTGAAACTGAATGAATATGATGTTATTTCTGAATTGTTGCAGAATACAAGGGAAGCTAGAAATATATAGCACCCTGGGAACCAAAACTGACACAGCAAAAAAAGGAGGGAAATAACAACTCTTAACAGAAACTTAAACAGAAAAGAAACATACTAACAAACTGCAAAACAGAAAAACAAACTGCAAAACAGAAAACTAACACATATTAACACCCCCCCTCAAGTTGGACGGTGGAGATTTGGTAACAAAAGAATCAAATGAAGCATGGTGAAGTGGCTTAGTGAAGGCATCAGCAAGTTGAGCTGTGGAAGATACTGGGAGCAAGTGAATTAGGCCTTGTTGAATTTTCTCACGAACAACATGGCAGTCAATCTCAATGTGTTTAGTCCTCTCATGGAATACAGGATTATGAGCCAAATATATAGCAGATTGGTTATCACAGTAAACTGAAGTGGAATCCAAATGAACCTGAAGATCACTGAAAAGGTAGTGTAGCCACTGAATTTCACAAGTGAGGCTGGCTAAAGCTCGGTATTCTGCTTCAGAAGAAGAACGAGAGACCGTAGTTTGCTTCTTTGATTTCCAAGAGATTAAGGAAGAGCCAAGGAACACACAAAAACCAGTGATAGACTTTCTGGTGTCTAAGCAGCAGGCCCAATCTGAGTCAGCAAAGGCTAATAGTTTTATATCAGAGGAAGCAGAGAAAAATAGACCTTGAGCAGGACATCCCTTTAAGTAACGAAGAACTCGAAGAGCAGCCTTGTGATGAAGATCTAAAGGATTGGACATGAATTGACTTAGTTGCTGTACCGAATAGGCAATATCTGGGCGAGTAATTGTGAGATATAAAAGCCTCCCAACCAAGCGTCCATAACTGGCAGCATCAGGGAATGGTTGACTTTGATCAACTTGGAGTTTGACTGAAGGGTCAAAAGGGGTCTTGGCAGGTTTGGATCCAATTAAGCCACTGTCTTCTAGCAGTTCAAGAGCATATTTTCTCTGGTTCATGTGAATGCCAGATTTGGAGCGAGCAATTTCAAGGCCAAGAAAGTATCTGAGTGAACCTAGATCCTTGATTTTGAATTTATCATCCAAAATTTGTTTAACATGAGAAATTTCATTCATATCATTTCCATCTAAAACAATATCATCCACATAAACTAACAATGCAGTGAATGAATTAGAAGTGGACTTGGTAAACAAGGCATGATCTGCAGAAGATTGTTTGAAGTTAAGGGAAATAAGAGTAGTAGACAAAGTGTTGTGCCACTGTCTGCTAGCTTGCTTAAGGCCATAGAGTGACTTATGCAACCTGCAAACTTTAGAGGAACCAGATGGAAGCAAACCAGGAGGGGGCATCATGTAAACTTCTTCATGCAGATCTCCATGAAGAAATGCATTATTCACATCCAATTGTTCCAAAAACCAGCCTTTGACAGCTGCTATAGCAAGTAAGACTCTCACAGTAGTGATCTTAGCAACAGGTGAATAAGTGTCAAAGAAATCAACTCCTTCCAATTGTGTGTAACCCTTAGCCACTAATCTGGCTTTGTACCTTTCAATGGATCCATCAGAATGATATTTAACCTTGTAGACCCATTTGCAGCCAATAGGATTCTTACCACTTGGGAGATCAACAAGGGACCAGGTTTGGTTTTGCTGTAAAGCTTGTAACTCAGTATTCATGGCCTTTTGCCAACAATCCAATTTAGATGCTTAAGTATATGAAGTTGGTTCAGGAATAGTAGTGACAGAGAGACAAAACCTTTTATATGAATTGTTACAATTAGAGGAACAGAAGACAGGGGATAAGGATGAATACCTGCAGGAGGAATCTTGGAACAGCTTGGAGCAATCACTGAATTACAGTGAAAATCTGCTAGGTAAGAAGGTTTGTATCTAATTCTGGTGGAATGTCTTGTGGGTTGAGATGAATGACTTTCTGAAGGAGGATTGAGAGCAATATTTTGTTCATGGATCAGAGAAGAGGTGTTGTTTATTGGGGAACTGTTAGGAGGTATGGGTGGAGAATATAAGGTTTCTGTGTTTGTGGTGGTCAATATGGGAGGTTGGTTTATAGAATGAATACTTGATAACCTTGTGAAAGGAAAAACATTTTCATAAAGTATGACATTCCTTGAGATAAAAATTTGATGAGATTGGAGATCATATAAAACATAACCTTTGGTGCCTTCCCTATAACCTAAGAACACAGATTTTCTAGCTCTAGGTTGGAACTTGGTTCTGTGTGATTGGATTGTAGTAGCAAAGGCCAAACAACCAAAAACCTTTAGGTGAATCATGCTAGGTGGCTGAGCATACAATAATTCATATGGACACTTTAATTTTAATAAAGGGGTAGGTAATCTGTTAATGATATGCACAACTTGTTGTATAGCAAAATGCCAAAAATTTTGAGGAATATTAGCTTGATAGAAAATTGCTCTAGCCACATTCAAAATATGTTGATGTTTTCTTTCAACAATTCCATTTTGTTGGGGAGTTTCCACACAAGTTCTTTGGTGAATTATGCCTTTTGAGGAAAAGAAGTCATGCAACAGAAATTCCACACCATTATCACTTCTAAAACACTTCAACTTGGTATTAAATTGTGTTTCAATATAAGAAATGAATTGTATTAAATGGTTTCTGGTTTCAGTTTTTGTTTTCATTAATATAATCCATGTAAACCGAGAATAGTCATCAACTAAAGTAAGAAAATATCTATGCCCAGATAAGGAAGGTACAGAATATGGTCCCCAAATATCTCCATGTAGAATGTCAAAAGTTTTATTTGAATGTGTTTCACTAGTATAATGTGGCAGTTTCCGTTGTCTAGAAAAATGACAAATATCACAGGGAGAAGTATTCATACAATGAGGAATGAAAGGAAATTGTCTAGATATTACTTGCATAAGGGAATTTGAAACATGGCCTAGTCTAAGGTTCCAAAGAGAGGCTTCTTTTGAGACAACAGTAGTCTGGTGGGCTGAAGCTGTTTGAGATTTATTTTCTTGTGGTAGCAGATTGATCACATATAATCCATGTTGCAGCCTAGCTGAACCAATCTTCTTCCTGGAAGTATTCTGCACAATTGTACAAGAGTTAGTGTCAAAAATCAAATGGCATTGTACAGATTTGATCAATTGAGTGACAGATATCAGATTAACATGAAAATCTGGTACATACAAGACATCATGTAGGATTAATGAATCAGATAAAATGACAGTACCAGAAACAGAAGTGGTGACCTTAATGCCATTAGGTAAGGAAATGAGTATTGGTTGAATGTGCTTATATTTAGCAAAACTGTGAAAATTGAAAGTCATGTGGTCAGTGGCACCTGTATCCAAAAGCCACCGATTGAGTTGTTTACCTTGAGAAATATTTGGAGGAGGATCATAAGGAGAAACAACTGAGTTAGCTGAGGGAGTATGGTAGACAGAAGGTGATGTAACTGAATTAGCTGAATGTGCAATACTTGATGCATTTGTTTTGGATTGTTGCAAAAGATCAAGAATACTGTGATATTGCTCTTCAGTGAAATTATTCCCTGATCTTGTAGTCTCTTGGTAGCTTGAAGTATCAACTGCATCAGAATCTAGAGGAAAATTGTTAGCATTAGCAGAATTAGCCATTCGAGCATTTTTGGATTGATAACCTGGTGGAAAACCATGCTTGAAGTAGCATGTATCAACTGTATGATTTGTTCTCTCACAATAGGTACAGAACTTGGTTCCTTGCTGGCCTCTTCCTTGATAATTTCTTCCTCTGCCTCTGTTGGAATAACCACCTCTTCCTCTATGGAAATTATAATTTCCATTATTCCTTGGCTGTGAATTTTGAGAGCTAGATACAGCTAGTGCCTTAAGGTCAGAAACAGTGTCAGAAGGAGCAAGAACAATATTGAATTGTCTTTCTTGCTGTATCACCATATTAAAAACCTTGGTTATGTCAGGCAATGGATCTAACAGCATTATCTGAGATCTAACTTGAGCATATTGCTCATTCAATCCTTTAAGAAAACGAATTACATAATCTTGTTCCTTATATTTCTTCATAGATTCAATAGCACCACAAGAGCAAGGAGTGGAGCATTTACAGGCTAAAGTAGGTCTGAAATTGTCTATCTCTTCCCAAATGGTTCTCAATTCAGTATAAAATTCTGAAACTGATAGTGTACCTTGATTCAATTTGTAAAGCTCTTCTTGCAAATCTGCAACTCTGAATATGTCTCCTTGATAGAATCTGTTATGAAGATCCTTCCATACATCCGAGGCCTTCTCTATCCAAAGAATTGATTTCAGAATTGATTCATGCACAGATCTTTGAAGCCAAGAAAGGATCATAGTGTTACATCTATCCCAAGGTTCATGAAGAGGATCATTCTGAGGTGGTTGTGGTAAGCTTCCATCGAGGAATTTCAATTTATTCTTCGATTTGATTGCAAGTTTCATTGACCGAGCCCAAGCATGATAATTCTTGCCATCTAATGGAGGAGTAACAAGGATCAATGCCGGATTTTCGTTGGAATGGAGAAAATATGGATTCGAAGGATTTGTGTTGAAGTCTGCATAATCTGTCACAGCCATGGAGAAGATGAAGGTTTGTGAAGAAAAGAGAAGAAGAAGAGAGAGGATCGAAAAAGCTCTCTGATACCATCTTGAAGTATTTGAAACTGAATGAATATGATGTTATTTCTGAATTGTTGCAGAATACAAGGGAAGCTAGAAATATATAGCACCCTGGGAACCAAAACTGACACAGCAAAAAAAGGAGGGAAATAACAACTCTTAACAGAAACTTAAACAGAAAAGAAACAGACTAACAAACTGCAAAACAGAAAAACAAACTGCAAAACAGAAAACTAACACATATTAACATATATATATATATATATTTTGAAAGTCTAAAGTTGCTTCTAACTTGTAGATTTTAGTATACTGTTTCTTAAACCTTACATTGGACTTAAACTACATTTAGAAATATATTATTTAAGCAATTTATTTGTCAGTTCTGTATTCTGGTTATTTTTTATGACATTTGAATTGGTATGATTTAAAGTGATGATGTATTGTTTTTATGTAAAATGTTTTAATGTCAATTTTATGATGTTTTCTTTGTTTAATATAGGAGATTGTATTAACTAATACTAAATAGCCTGTATAAGTTAACAAACTATGAAAACCTTGATAATCATGAAAAAAAAGGAATTGGAGTTATCCTCAAATTTATATTAATATGTCTTAAAATGAGTATTAAAATTCATATTTTTAAAATGTTACAATTATAAGTTAGTAACATTTGTTAAATGTTATAAAAAATGTCAATTAACAACATTTGTTAAATGGTACAAAAGAAATAAATTAGTAACATTTTTTCAATGTTATTAATAATATGTTAAAAATGTTATTAAAATCAATTAGTAACATTTTTATAATGTTGGTGATAATATGTTAAAAATGTTGTTAAAATCATTTAGCGACGGGGGCTTTATACTGCATTTGATAAAATGTTGTTAAATGAAAAAGTAACATTTTATCATAATTTAATAACATTTTTTAAATGTTGCTAAAAGTTACTTATATAGTAGTATGAGGAAAAAATCCCAAAAATGACAAAAGAAATTTATTTTCCGTAATTCATAAAAAAATTAATAACATATATATTTGTATACTTTCCACTGTAGAAATTAAACAATAATATTCTATAAGGATATTTAGAGGTTTTACAATTAAATTATGAGCTTCCCTTACCTAGAAATTCTTTGATCACCAAACTCTACTTCAGAGAGAGCTCCCAATTCCAATTATGAGAAATAAGAGGTCTTAGGGTTACTCTCTTTCAGATTCTATTTTAAAGAAAAAATTAAAGTGTACTATCTTATCCCTTAACAAAATAAACTAATCAATTAAAACAAATTTTTAAATTCAAAACTAATCATTTCGAAATCTCTTCTTGATATATATATATATATATATATATATATATATATATATATATAAACCACTTGTCACTCTTTAATTTATTTAAATGAATAACTAATAATACCGACAATAATTTAAAAAAAAATTGGTGTTACATACTCAAATTCAAATCTTATAATTAAACATTATCCTAAATTTGTTATTAACTCCTATCTTTAATCCTTGTGATCTCATTATTCCTATTTTAAAATCCGATACTAAATTAAAATATTAAAGCATATTTCTCTCATAAGATTATCATTGTTAATCTTGATTTTATTATATTAATATAATAATTACTATATTTATAACAATTAAATTTAATTGTAATCTTAATAATGTGATTTATCTCCTAAGAATTTTATTATTATACTTAATACAATCAAATTTGATTAAGATCTTAATGATCTGACATCTCTCCTAATATATATAATATTATATTATGAGTTATGATCCATTGACACCAGGTGTCAAACTTCAAGACTTACACCAATTAATAACTTTTTGTAGAATGTGAAATTGACCAATCCAATCGTTGAATCATATTATATTACCTTCATGATCATGTATATCAAATTTCAGAAAATTTGGACATCCGTAGGTATGTTATCTAATAGTGGACTTTTACTTATATTTTAAAAACATATTATACGTTAAAATAAATTAGTTTGATGAAGTATCAATTAGTTTTTGATTTTTATAAAATTTTATAAGTTTGATCTACTTTATAATAACTTTCAATTTAACAGTTGGATTGATCAATTTCACATTCTACAAAACGTTAATAATTGGTCTAAGTCTTGAAGTTTGACACCTGGTGTCAACGGATCCTGACTCATATATTATTATTATATCATAAATACGATTATATTAATATTTACTATTACTATTATAAAACTTCTATTTTTAACGTCATCGAAAAACAATTATAAGTATTTTAATCATAATTTTAGATTTCTAAATTTTGGGACGTTATATTGAAGAATGAGATTAATTAAGGTTTAATATATAGAATAGAAATATATAGTAATTTTTTTATTTTTCTTTTAAAAGGTGACTATTTCAATTTTTAATTTGTCTTTTTAAATTTATTTTTCCTTTTTTCAATATTTTTAGTTCTCTTTTGCTGTTTTTTAAAGTAAACTTTTATCTTTTATTATTTATGTCAATTAATTAATTTATTTTACGCTGATATTTTAACCATTCATCCAATGAGTAAACTAGCACTTAGGTCCTTGACTTTGTGGGCGTTGTGTAATTAGGTCCCTAACTTTGCTAAATTGATCCCGTAGTCCCTGACTTTAACCTTCATCATGCACTTTAGTCCAAACGTTAAGTTTCTGTTAAATCCTTGCTGAGGTGTCACTCAGTAAAGACTAAAGTGCAATATTTTTTACAATGTCAGGGACCAAAATGCATAGTGGTCCCTTATTTTCTTCTTCCCTCTTCACCATACAGTTTGGTCCCTGACATTGTCAAAAATCTTGCACTTTAGTCCTTATTGAGTGACACCTCAGCAAGGATTTAACAAAAACTTAACATTTGGACTAAAGTGCATGACGGAGGTTAAAGTCAGGGACTACGGGATCAATTTAGCAAAGTCAGGGACCTAATTGCACGACGCCCATAAAGTCAAGGACCTAAGTGCTAATTGACAATACATGGCATTCGAGTTTTATGGATACTTTTAAGATAATAAAACAATAATGATCAAGTATAAAAGAAAATATACTTTAAATTCTAAACAATAATATCCAAATGATAAAGAGAGTGTCATGTAAAAATCATCAATGACCTTTTTAATGAATGTGTTCAAATTTTTTTTCAAAAAATCTAAAAGATACAAATAAATTAAATCCCGTGTAATAGTAAAAAATAATATAAAAAATAATATATTTAGGCACGAAAACATAATATTGGCGAGGGTGCCGACGTAAAATATATAGTAGCTATGTCTATGAAAGCAATGCTAAATTATCCCAACAATGGTAATCTTTATTTTTCAAATTTTGTATTATGATTCTTAATTTGCATCGATCCATCTAGTTGCTATGGAAACCCTAGCAGACAGCTCTCTCTCCCGTGAGGAAGAAGACCCGTTGCACCGCAGCAAGAAAAAAACGAAGGTAGGGGCAGGACCAAAGGAGTTCTTCAGCAGGAAAGTAGTGTCCTACAAGGATGTTTGCCTTGGAGTGAATGGTGTTGATGATGGTTATGCCTCGTCAGATAGAGAGTACAATCCTTTGGACGAGGAGGAAGAAGGCGAGGAAGAAGATGCCGAAGAGATGCAGGAGGTGGAAGAAGATAATATGAGGATCCTATGTCCTACTGTGAAGCTCTCAAAATCTGAGAGAATTGGAGCCTGTATCCCTTGGAAGAGAGCAGTTATTGTGAAGCTCCTTGGTAAAAGGATTAGTTTGAAGTTTCTGCAATCTAAACTACATAAACTTTGGCAGCCAAAGGGACGCATGGAGGTTATTGACTTGGACAATGACTACTTTATTATTAGGTTTGCTGACTTGAATGACCTAAGTAAAGTTTATGAAAAAGGCCCATGGATGATCATGGGGCATTATTTGGTGTTACAGAGATGGAAACCGGAGTTTCTCCCTGTAACATCCTAAATTTTATTAGGATAAATATTAATTAAATTAAAGAGATTAATTAAGAAAATAATTAATTTAATGGGAAATAAATAATAGGAGTGTCATTATTATTAGTTTTGTTTCGTAAAGGTAATTTTAATTGAAAATATAATAAGGGGTGAGAGTGGGCCCAAGCCCAATTAGTATATCTGTAAGGAGGGGTAACAGAGCACCCTAATCCTTATTTGTATCATTCGTCAGTAAGCGAAACGCTAAGGAGGGGAGAAACGGAGTCTCAAGAGAGAGCTGCTGTGGGCTGAACGCCAAGATGATATAATCTAGTGATTGATGATCTATTGTATGTGTATTGACGAATTATTGAATGAGAGTAAAGATGATATCGAAGATAATTGAAAAATGAGTAATTAGGGATTGAGAAATTGGGATTTTGATGAATTGATGGTATAATCTGTAATAGATTGATGATTTATTGAGTATTTGATGTTAGTAATGAGTATGAATGGTGTTTAGACGAAAAAAACTGATTAGGGATTGATTGGATGGGTTTAGAGGGGTGAGGAATCGTGAAATCTGCGATCTGCGTCGCGGGTAATCGATTACCAGATATGGTAATCGATTACCAGAGTGTTCTGGGCAACCCAGAAGCACTGTTGCTTGCTGGTAATCGATTACAGAGGTGTTGTAATCGATTACCAGAGAGTTTGTTTGTGAGTAATCGATTACAGGGGTGTTGTAATCGATTACCAGAGTGTTTTCTTGCAGGTAATCGATTACAAGGTGGTTGTAATCGATTACCAGAGACCTTGTTTGCAGGTAATTGATTACTAGAGGTTGGTAATCGATTACCAGAGTGGATTTTGAGATCCTAACTGTTTGGTGATGATTGATGTTGCTTGAGAGTACTTTATAATGAGTATTGTGTTGATGATTAATGATGTTTGATGAGGATTGCGATGCTTATGATGATGAATAATGATGATATTTGATGATGGGTGTGATGATGTATAATGATGATGATTGACGATGTTTGATGTTGTTTATGATGATTATGATGATGATGTAAATGATGATAGTGTGTATCACTTATGGTGTGATGTAAATGATGATAGTGTGTATCACTTATGATGATGATGTAAATGATGATAGTGTGTATCACTTATGATGATGATGTTATTGATGATAGTGCATGTCACTTATGATGATGATGTGAATGATGATAAGTGTATATCACTTTATTAATGATGATGTTTGATGGTGAGTGTGATGATGTATTATGATGATATTTGATGATGAGTGTGATGATGATAATGATGTCGGTGTATATCACCTTATTATGATGATGTTTAATGATGAGCATATTGATGTATGATGATGATGATAAGTGTATATCACTTTATAATGATGAAGTTTGATGATGAGCATGTTAATGCATGATAATGATGATTTATGATGATGGTGTATATCACCTTTTGATGATGATGTTACCTAAGTTGTGCGGGCCCATAGAGGGGGTACAACTTAGGAGAGATGCCTTGAGCATATGTGATGAGAGCTGAATTGTGCGGGCCCATAGAGGGGGTACAATTCGGGAGGTGAACTGAGTTGTGCGGGCCCATGGAGGGGGTACAACTTAGGAGAGATGCCTTGAGCATATGTGATGAGACCTGAATTGTGCGGGCCCATAGAGGGGGTACAATTCGGGAGGTGAACTGAGTTGTGCGGGCCCATAGAGGGGGTACAACTCAGGGGATCAAGATGGGGCGTTCGATGCACGGGCCCATAGAGGGGGTGCAACCTAGGAGTGATTGTACGGGCCCATAGAGGGGGTACAACCTAGGGTCGAATGTCGTTGTGCGGGCCCATAGAGGGGGTACAACCTATCGGATAGTGTGTGGTAACACCGGTAGACCACCTTGGTACTAACTAGAGTGATTGACGAGGTGCGCCCATTGTGTGGAGTTCCAAGTCATGATCTTTGGGTAGATGATGAGAGGAGTATTGATGTATGATGATAATGAGTATGATGATATATGAATGATGTATGATGATAATGAGTATGATGATATATGAATGATGTTATGATGATAATGAGTATGATGATATATGAATGATGTTACGACGATAATGAGTATGATGATATAGGAATGACGTTATGATGATGATGAGCTTGGTGAATGTATAATGGATAGATTTATGTGTTATAAATAGGAATGATGGTAGGGCATGTATATGTTGATATAGATGATTAAATATATGCTGAGTTTAGATGAATGTTATTGATTGGTGATTTTAATGTATTGATGGTATGATGTAATGATGTTGTGGGTGAGGATGGGTATTCTCTATGTGTATGTATGGGTAGTATCCTTTTTCCTCACCGTATTCTGTGGATATATTTTACAGGTGCTGATGAGGACACAATTGGTGTCGATTATGAATAAAAGGGTATGCTCTGATAGATGTGACATCAGGGTGTGCTTGGGGGTTTTACCATGTTCCTAGATTAGGAGTATTTTTTATGAACTTCTGGATGCCTTGTATGGCAGTAGACTAATAGTAGTTCTTTTTATGAATTGGAGATTCCGCTGCTTACTATTTAAATTATATTCGAAAGTTTATTTTCTTTTAATAAAGTCGTTTTCAAATTATGAGATGTTATAAGAGTAATTGTGAACCTTTTTACCTAACGTGGGACTTTCCCTTTTCTAAACTACAATTTCTTAAATATATAAGAGTATGGGGTAGAAGGGTGTCACACTCCCTTTTGAGGATGAGTTCAAACGCGTATGTGTCTGGATCAGGGTCCCGGGGCTCCCTATTGAGTACTACAACGACCACATTCTCTGGAGAATTGGAGATGTTGTAGGTCATACCATTAAAATTGACCCCAACACCTTGAAGCAACAGGAGGATGACCTTGAATCCAGTATGGTGACTGAGAGAGGGAAGTTCGCTCGCATCTGTGTTGAGGTGGATCTCCGGAAGGTGTTGATCTCCCGCTTCAGATTGCATGACAGAGTTTATTGTGTTGAGTACGAGGGACTCCACCTGATTTGTTTTAATTGTGGCTGCTTTGGCCATAGGAAAGAATAGTGCCCTCTGTTAGCTGTTAACGTGATGAAGGAAACCGGTGATAACACTGAAGTGGAGACTGCGGCGGCAGGAGGAAAAACAGAGGAGACTGGTGGTGCGCAATGAGGTCCACCGGCGGAAGGGCACTTTGGTCCTTGGATGATGGTGCAACGTATGTCACGCTCCAGGATCTCCCAAGGATCTGCGGGTGAGATCTCTAGTCCAATTAATCAGGGAGGGACTGATTCGAGTGACAAAATAATGCATGGATCACGTTTCTCGGTGCTAAATGAGGAAAGGAATGATGATATAAGGGAAAGTAGGAGAGAGAATAATCAGGAGGAGATCCCAATTAATTCTGGGAAGGAATTAAATGCCCATATTTCAAAAAAAGCAAAGTCAATATCATACCCTATCTCGTCAAAATCTACTAGCCCAATCATTGGTGCCAGCAACAACAGGAATATTCCAGGAATCGTGGCTGAAATGGCTGACGTCAGCGATCTGCGCAAGAAGAATTCCCTGCAAATTGTCAAAGTGAGTGCACGTGGTGATCAAAACAGTCAACGCATGGAGGCGCAGCAAACTAATCTCGAGATTCATCCCGTGGTGGGCTCTAACAGCGATGGGCCCAATCTTGGGAACCAAAATTCCTTGACCCAAGATTCAGAGAAAATAGTTGCTACTCTCAACCAGACGAACAACATGGATTTCGTAATTGATACATCTCGGGAGTGTGGTGATTCTACTGGTGGGTCAAACTTTACTGGGCCGTTGATAGCCCTTTATGGGAGACCACCAGATGACAAAAGGGAGCACAGTGACAAGGAACCACCAGATGGAGATATTGTCATGACAGAGAATGTCCCAACTACGCCCCTTGGGCAAAATGAGGACAATAGTGATCGCGTGATGGGCAACGTAGCCCAGGAGTTTCAGCCTAGTTTAGGCAACAAACCTGCTGGTTTTTGATGAATTTTATCACTTGGAACATTAGAGGGGCAGCATCTCGAACTGTCCCTAACCTACTTCATGATTTAACTAATAAACATAAAGTTAGTTTGTTGGCAATTTTTGAGCCAAGGGTGAGTGGTAGAAAGGATGACCATGTAATTAAAAAGTGTGGTTTTCAATATCATCATCGAGTAGAGGCCTCGGGCTTTTCAGGTGGTATTTGGATCTTGTGGAATGAAGACTATTTCAAGCTGGAAGTTATCCAATCTCACACGCAGTTTGTTCATTTGAAGGTGATTCCTTTCAATGGAGATGGGCCTTGGTACCTGACCTGTGCTTATGGAAGTCCTCGGGTTCATATTCGGAATAGTTTGTGGAAGGAGCTCAAAAGTATTGCTAATTCCATGGTGGACCCGTGGGCTGTGTGTGGTGATTTCAATGCATATTTAGAGGGGAGTGAAAAGCATGGTGGTGGAGCCCCTAATGTAGTGTCAATGTCTAAATTCAGGGAATGCATGGAGTATTGTCAGTTCCTAGATGGGGGGTTTAATGGTCCTCCATTCATGTGGGAATGACGGGATGTACGTGAACGCCTTGATAGAATGATTTGCAATGGAATGTGGAGACTAAGATTCGAAGAAGCCTTTGTTTACCACCTTCCAACTTTAAAGTCTGATCACAAGCCCGTTCTTGTTAGAATGTTGAACCTGGGAGCTAGTGTCCGCTGCAATAGACCTTTTCGGTTTATGGCGTCTTGGCTTGCGGATAAGTCTTTTGAGAAAGTTGTATCTGATGCTTGGAGAGCTGGAGGGGATTGGTGTCAAAAAGTTAAGAGCTTTCAAGACAAGGCTATGGACTGGAACGTTAACTCCTTTGGAAATATTTTCCATAGGAAACGACGTATTATGTCTCGCATGGAGGGCATAAATAATAAGCTTCAAATGAGGGGCCACAGAGGATTGGAGAATTTGCTTAGGAGACTTTGGAGAGAGTATAGCCATATTCTAGATCAAGAAGAGACTTTATGGAGGCAGAAGGCTAGGTGTGACTGGTTTAAATCGGGTGATAGAAATACAAGATTCTTTCACATGACAACCATTGTTAGAAGGAGGAGGAATCAGATAGAAAGTCTTTCTAAAGATGATGGGTCCATAGTGGAAGACCGGGAGGGGGTGCATGAGGAGATTGTGGGGTTCTTTAAAATGCTGTATTGTGAGGTTGATGAGCCTGTAGCTTTGCCCATGAGAGGTCTGTTTCCAATCATTTCAGCTCAGCGTTTGATGGACATACAAGGTATCCCCTCTTCTCTTGAAATTAAGGATGCAATTTTCCAAATGGGGCCTCTGAAGGCCCCTGGTCCTAATGGTCTGAATCCTATCTTCTACCAATCCCAATGGGATTTGGTGGGTCATGATACTTGTGCCTTAATCCAAGAGGTTTTTAGACACCCTTCTAAGATTGCTGAAATTAACCATACTTTGATAACACTTATTCCCAAAGTTGACAAGCCTGATCGAGTGAACCAATTTCGGCCTATCAGTCTATGTAATGTAGTGTACAAAATTATTACCAAAGTGATGGCCACTAGAATGAGGAAGGTTATGTGTGACTTGATCTCTCCCAATCAATGTAGTTTTGTCCCTGGGCGGCATAGTTCTGATAACGTGGTCATTGCCCAGGAAATCTTCCACACTATGAGAAGCCTCCGGGGGGATAAGGGGTACTTTGCTCTCAAAGTAGACTTGGAGAAAGCCTATGATAGAATCCAGTGGGACTTTTTGATTGATACACTCAGGGATATTGGCTTTGAGGAGAACTTTTGTGATCTTATTAAAAATTGTGTGTCTACTTGCACCATGCAAGTTCTCATCAATGGGGAGAAGACTGAAACTTTCAATCCTGCTAGGGGTTTGAGACAAGGGGATCCCCCATCCCCTTATTTATTTGTTCTTTGTATTGAAAGGTTGGCTCACATGATTCAGCAGAGAGTAGCAAATGGAGACTGGAAACCTATTAGCCTTTGCAAAAATGGTCCCGCTATTAGTCACTTATTTTTTGCAGATGATTTACTTATTTTTGGTGAGGCTTCTACTTGCCAAATTCAGACTGTGGTGGATTGTCTGGACTTATTTTGTCAGTGCTCTGGTCAGAAAGTGAATGTAGCAAAGTCAAAAATCTTCTTCTCTCAAAATGTGCATTCTAGCCGAGCGGTCCAATTGAGTAATTTGGCGGGATTTAGTCTCACAAATGATCTTGGTAGATATCTTGGAGTGCCCCTTCTTCACAAAAGAGCAACCAGGGATACGTATGAGTTTATTTTGCAAAAAACCCAACAGAGGTTAAGCTCTTGGAGGGCTGAGTCTCTTGCTTTTGCTGGGAGAATTACTTTAGCTAAATCTGTCTTGGTAGCCTTGCCCACCTACACTATGCAAACCATGCTTCTCCCAAAGGCTGTTTGTAATGATTTAGAGAAGATGCACCGCAATTTTGTGTGGAATAGCTCGAATTCTTCTTCTTGGCACTCGGTGGCGTGGGACAAATTTAACAGACCTTACAAATGGGGAGGGATGGGTTTTAAATCCCTATTTGAATTTAATCAGGCTATGTTGATGAAGTTGGGATGAGGGTTAATCCATGAACCAGAGGCTTATTGGGTTAGAATAATCCGATCCAAGTACCATTGTGGGAGTGATCTCATTCCCAAGGTGCAGCAAAAGTCTAAAGAGTCATTAGTCTGGAGGGGGATACGATCTACTTGGTGCCATATCCTCAAGGGATTGAGATGGGTGGTGGGAGATGGGAAATCCATCCGTTTTTGGGATGATTGTTGGCTGCTTTCAGGAACCATTCTTCGAGATGTGTGTTTGATCCCTTTTCAAGACATATGGTCCACCTCTCTGTTAGTGGAATTTACAGTTGCAAACCAGGGATGGAATCTTGATGCTTTGCGCACCCTGCTGCCCGCAGATGTAGTGGAAGAAATTGTTGCTCATCCTTGCCCGCGTGAGGATCTCGGCCCTGACTCGGTGGTGTAGGGGGGAACTAGCCATGGAGAGTTCTCAACAAAATCAGCTTATGACTTGATTGTCCAGCCTTCCCCTGGTGTTCCCAATCCGGTGTGGCAAGCTGTTTGGAGGTGGGAGGGCCCTCAAAGGGCGCGCTGTCTCATGTGGTTAATTCTTAATAATGGCCTTAAGACAAGGAGTAAAGGCTTTAGATCAGGCTTCATGGACTCAAACCTTTGTCCTTTGTGCAGAGTCCAGGAAGAAACATCGTTACACATCTTGCGGGATTGTATTTTGGTGAAGGAGGTTTGGAATTTTCTTGCCCAAGGAAATCTGCCCAGCGATTTCTCAACCTTACCCCTTCATGGGTGGATACTCGAGAACTTGAGTAGTAAGTTCGATAGGCAGTGGAGATTACATTTTGGTTTAGCTCTGTGGGTGATTTGGCGCGGTAGGAATGAGGTCGTGTTTGATGGGAAGACTTTTTGCCCGAACGAGGTTATGTGCATGACGAGGTCTTATGCTGAAGCAGGACACTTTCAAGGGGTTTCTGCTCCCAGGGAGAAGCGTGCTCGCGAGGAGCTCATTAAGTGCTACTTTCCTGACCCGAGCTGGATCAAAATCAATGTTGATGGCTCGTTGAGATAGGGTTCAAATGGTATTGGCTGCGGTGGTATCTTTAGAGGAGCAGATGGGAAATGGATGATGGGATTTTCTTATAACATGGGCAGAGGCAGTGCTCTGCTTGCAGAGCTTAGAGCAGTGGAGACAGCTCTGAAAATTGCTTGGGATAAAGGGTTTTTGAATATTTTTTTGGAGAGCGATTCTCTCACAGCTATCTCCCTCATTGAGAAAGACATTACTTCGAATCACCCCTATGCACATATCCTGCAACAAATTCACCATTGGAAACAGAAGGCTTGGCAGCTGAAATTATCCCATGTGTTCAGGGAGGGAAATAGAGTGGCGGATTGTCTAGCTAATATGGCTCACTCTTTGCCCTTGGGGCTTCTTGTGTTACCTAACCCCCCGGGGAATTGATTAGATTTGCTCTGGCAAGACTCTGTTGGGGTCTCCATTAGTCATAATTTCTCTGTTTAGTTTTGGCCTTTTGGCCTTCATGTAACCAAAAAAATTTGCATCGATTGTGTATACGGTATAATGAGTGATGCTTATTGTAAATAAACCCAAGTGTGCAGTAATCAAAGTGGATCGTTTCACTTACACTGGCGCTAATTTGAATTTTTGTGCGGAGTCCCCTCTGCAACATTTTTTATGGGCTCTTACAATTGGTTGATTCCTAGGTTGCTCATGTCGGTTTGGCTTATTGACACGATCCTATCCGACCTCAACCAAGATGTCTCAGATGCATTGCAAGGGATTGAAGATCCAATGGCCGGGGTCAAATCTGAGCGGTTAAAGAGAGATTTGCAACTCTTGATCATTGAAGTCCAAGTGAAAGTAGACCACCAAGCAGAAGAACCAAAGAAGTGGTTTAACTTAGCTCGGATTGAAGTACAAGAGTGTTATCCGGTCTGACAATCGGTTGTGTCTGTTATCCGAATCTTAGGATAGCCTATTTCGGGAAAATGTATCTAATCAGATCATAACTGATTTATTTAGGATAAGATCTGTCAGGAATCAATATCATGATCTCTTACGATTATATTTACATCTTTTAGGATTATATTTTATCTTATTTAGGATTAAATCTTTTAGGATTATATTTTATCTTATCTAGAATTAAATCTATTTAATTTATGATTGTATCTTTTAGATAGTTTATTTTAGGAAATTCCTTTGCTATATATTAGCATTGAGAATCAGTTTGTAGACAATTATTTTTATCAATAAAATTTGAGTTTTCTCATTGTGAGAGCTTATTCTTTGTTATTGGATTAAAGAACTACTTGATAACTTAGGTTCTACCAGCAGGTCTTGGTTAGGGTCTAGTTGCTTATATCTTGATAACTTTGGTGCTTCCGGCAGGTCACAGATTGTGTCAAGTTCCTATCTTTGATAGCTTTGGTGCTTCCAGCAGGTCTTGGATTGTGTCAAGCTCCTTACAGTTATTTACAGTTATTTACCGTTAATTGATCTTCAAGACGTTCCTATCTTTACGCTTTCGGTTCGTATCATTTGGTACCAGAGCTTCGGCTCTTGAGATCAATTGGTAACATCTATCCTTATATTTTAGTCTTTATCTTATTAAAAAAACAAAAAAAAACTGCATTAGTTAAAAAAAAAGAGGTGCAGACAATACAAAAAAAAGGAGATCTACAGTAGTAAAAAAAGAAAAAGGTGGGTGCAGATAGTAAAAAAAGGTGCAGTATTAAATTTTCTCAACAACAAATCATGTTCTGTTGTTCACAATATTTATTCCAAGCAGAAGATTTCATCTGGGGTGACAAATCCATCTGAATTGAAGAGTTGTAACCGGCTACACATCTTGATTACTTTCCGGGATAGTGTTTTGTCACTAAAAGTTGTCAAGTTATCATCAACACCTTCTGTATTACTTGTTAGTAGAATCTATCCCAAAACTTCCTTATTTCAAGAGCTTGTAAGGATAAGTTGAGTGGAAAAAGGCAAGAGTGGTGAGTACAATATAGTGAGAAAAAGCCAAAAATTGGAGTGATACACGGGAGAATCAAAACTTTTGAGTGAAAACATGTAAGGGAGTGTTGTGAGGATTCTTATTTTTATCACTAACATCATTTGATTTACAGCCAAATTTCTTTTAATCATGAGTACAGTAAACCAACGTGAGGAGGATGCTGGAGAAATAAACCTCAAATCGTTCCTCAAGACACTACAAAGTGAATTTATGAGAATGAGTGCAAGAATGGATGAGATGGAAGATCGGTTTCCAAGGAGAAGGAGTAGAACGTCTCCTAACCACACTGAAGAAGAGGAAGAGGAAGAAAAGGACAAGGGAAGTAGTTCTAGAAGAGAAAGCAACAGGGATAATCATCTTGGAAACATCAAGATGAGCATTCCTTCTTTCCAAGGGAAAAATGATCCTGAGTTATATTTGGAGTGAGAAAGAAAGGTGGAGCATGTTTTTGATTGCCATAATTATTCTGAGGAGAAAAAGGTAAAATTAGTTGTGGTAGAATTCACTGATTATGCAAGTATATGGTGGGATCAATATGTGTTGAGCAGGCGAAGGTGTGGAGAAAGACCGATTCAATCTTGGGAGGAGATGAAGGTCGTGATGAGAAGGAGATTTGTACCAAGTCATTACCACAGAGACTTGTACAGAAAATTGCAGGACCTACGTCAAGGTTCTATGAGTGTAGATGATTACTACAAGGAGATGGAAATAGCCATGATGAGAGCCAATGTGTAAGAAGACCGAGAAGCAACAATGGCTAGATTCATTAGAGGGTTAAAGAAAGAAATTTCAAATGTAGTGGAACTCCATCATTATGTGGAGATGGAGGATTTATTACACAGAGCAATCCAAGTATAGAGACAACTCAAATCCAGAGTTGTAAGATTTCCAGGAACTCCTAGTACCTCTTGGAAATCCTGGGCTACCAACAAACCGACAACTCGGCCAAAAGAAGAGGCAAAGATGGGACAACCGACCTCAGCCGGTAAAGGTAAGTCTGAATTCAATTCATCCTCTAAATCACGTGAAATTAAATGTTTCAGGTGTCAAGGTCTTGGATATATTGCTTCTAATTGTCCGAACAAAAGGGTCATACTTATGTGTGACAATGGTGAAGTGGAAAGTGCAAGTGAAGAAGAAGATGATGAAATGCCTGAGCCGGAGGATTGCAGTGATGTGGAATACACCGAGCCAGACCACGATAATGCATTAGTCACCAGGAGGGTGTTGAATGTACAACCAAAAATGGGGGGAGTAGAGGAGCAACGTGAGCACATATTCCATACAAGTTATCGCGTAAGTGATAAGGTTTGCAGTCTTTTAATTGATAGTGATAGTTGTACCAACGTTGCTAGTATTTTGATGGTTGAGAAATTAAAATTACCTACCATAAAACATCCTAATCCTTATTGACTGCAGTGGCTAAATGATTGTGGGGACATAAGGGTAACAAAACAAGTTTTGCTTTCATTTTCCATTGGAAAATATGAAGACAAAGTCTTGTGTGATGTTGCACCTATGCATGCTGGACACATTCTATTTGGTCGACCATGGCAATTTGATAGGCGAGTAACTCATGATGGGTATCACAACAGGTATAGTTTTAAATTGAATAATAAAACCTTTGTGCTAACCCCTCTTCAACCTTCTGAAGTATATGCAGATCAAATAAGAATTGCTAGGGAGAGCAAGGAGTTGGAAGAACAATTTTCTGTTCAAGAAAAAGAAAGAAAAGAGAAGAAGAGAGAAGTGGGCATGGGTTCGAATCCGACTTCAAGATTGGATGTCTGTTCGACGTTACAACCGAGCCAAGGCAGAAGCAAGGTGAAAGCTTTTGCAAGAAAAAGGGAAGTTGAAAGTGTATTATTAGATAAAAGGCAATTATTGATTCTTGTTTTTAAAGACATATACTTCTCTGATGATTCTAACAATTCTTTACCTTCTGAAATTCAAAATTTGTTGAAGGAGTTTGGAGAAGTCTTTCCGGATGAGCTACCTCAAGGATTACCACCTTCAAGAGGTATAGAACACCAGATTGACTTTGTACCCGGTTGTGCCCTACCAAATCGACCAGCATACAGAACCAACCTAGATGAGACCAAGGAGATCCAAAAATAAGTCAGTGAGCTAATGGAAAAAGGGTATGTAAGGGAGAGCCTTAGTCCATGTGTTGTACCGGTAATATTGGTACCAAAGAAAGATGGTTCTTGGCGTATGTGCACTGATTGCCGAGCCATTAACAAGATTACGGTAAAGTATTGTTATCCAATTCCTAGGTTGGACGACATGCTTGATGAGTTACATGGGGCATGTTTGTTCTCTAAAATTGATTTGAAAAGTGGTTACTATCAAATTCGAATGAAAGAGGGTGATGAGCGGAAAACTGCTTTTAAAACAAAGTATGGTTTGTATGAGTGGTTAGTGATGCCCTTCGGCTTAACTAATGCACCCAGTACTTTTATGAGGTTAATGAACCATGTATTACGCTCTTTCATAGGAAAGTTTGTGGTAGTTTACTTTGATGACATTTTGGTTTACAACAAATCTTATAATGCACATGTTGAACACTTACATGTTGTTTTTAAGGTATTAAAGGAAAATAAATTATAAGCTAATTTAAAGAAATATACCTTTTGCCTTGATTTTGTTGTATTCTTAGGTTTTGTGATAAGTTCAAATGGGGTAAGTGTAGATGAGGAAAAGGTTAAGGCTATTAGAGAGTGGCCGACCCCAAAGAGTGCAAGTGAAGTGGGAAGTTTTCATGGGTTAGCAAGTTTCTATAGGCGGTTTGTGAAAGACTTTAGCACTATTGTTGCGCCTTTAAATGAACTTGTTAAGAAAAATATTGTGTTTAAATGGTCAGATGCACATGAAAAAGCTTTTAACACTTTAAAAGAAAAATTAACAAATGCACCCTTACTTGTTTTACCTAATTTTGATAAAGCTTTTGAGATTGAATGTGATGCTTCTGGTGTTGGTATATGGGCTGTTTTAATGCAGGAATCCCAATCGATTGCATACTTTAGTGAAAAGCTTAATAGGGCAGCATTGAATTATCCAACCTATGACAAGGAATTGTATGCCTTGGTAAGGGCATTACAAACTTAGCAACATTATTTGTGGCCAAGAGAGTTTGTTATACATTCTGACCATCAAAGTCTAAAGTTTTTAAAATCTCAAGGGAAGCTTCAAAAAAGACATGCAAAGTGGTTGGAATTTATTGAGATGTTTCCATATGTAATAAGGTATAAAAATGGTAAGGATAATATAGTTGTTGATGCTTTGTCAAGGAGGTATGTTTTACTTACTTCTTTACAAGCAAAATTGTTAGGTTTTGAACAAATTAAAGGTCTATATGAAAGTGATCCTGATTTTAAACAAATATGGGATTCTTGTTCTAACCGATCTTGTGAGAAATTTTATAGGTATGGAGGATTTTTGTTCAAGAGGAACCAACTGTTTGTACCAGTCAATTCTTTAAGAGAATTGTTGATTAAGGAGACCTATGGAGGCGGTTTGATGCGACACTTTGGAGTGCAGAAGACACTGGACATCCTGGCCGAGCACTTTTTCTGGCCGAGCATGAAGAAGGACGTCCGAGCTGAGTGTGAAAGGTGCATAACATGTAAGCAAGCTAAGTCAAAATTAAATCCACATGGGTTTTATACACCTTCGACTGTTCCTGAGCAGCCTTGGACAGATATTTCCATGGACTTTGTGATCGGTTTGCCAAAAACTCAAAGTGATAAGGATAATATTTTTGTTGTTGTTGATCGGTTTAGTAAAATGGCACACTTTATTGCGTGTTCAAAGACAAATGATGCAACACAAATTGCCGACATATTCTTTAAAGAAGTTGTCCGATTGCATGGTTTACCAAGGACAATTGTGAGTGATAGGGACATTAAATTCCTAAGTCATTTTTGGAGGACTTTATGGAATAAATTGGGAACAAAGCTTCTATTTTCTACTGTTGCACATCCTCAAACAGATGGACAAACTGAAGCAGTAAATAGAACGCTTTCAACCTTATTACGTTCTATCATTTGCAAGAATCTAAAGCAATGGGAAAAATGTTTGCCACATGTTGAGTTTGCATATAACCGGACTGTACACTATACTACTTCTTTTTCACCCTTTGAGGTTGTATATGGTTTTAATCCACTAACTCCTTTGGATATTTTGTCATTACCTATTTCTGAATTTTTCAGCTTAGATGGTAAAAAGAAAGCAGGTTATGTCAGGGAGTTACATGCAAAGGTCCGAGCTAATATTGAAAGGAAAATGAACAGTATGCAAAACAAGCCAATAAAGGGAGGAGGAAGGTAATATTTAAACCAGACGACTGGGTTTGGATTCACATGAGGAAAGAGAGGTTTCCAGCTCAAAGGAAGAACAAACTTCAACCAAGAGGAGATGGTCCATTCCAAGTTCTAGAGAGGATCAATGACAATGCATACAAGATAGATCTTCCAAGTGAATATGGTAATGTTAGTGCAACATTCAATGTAACTGATTTATCCTTATTTGATGTAGGTGATGAATCAGATTCGAGGACGAATCTTTTCAAAGAAGGGGGAATGACACGATCCCATCCAACCTCAACCAAGATTCCTCAGATGCATTGCAAGGGATTGAAGATCCAATGACCGGGGCCAGATATGAGCAGTTAAAGAGAGCTTTGCAACTCTTGATCACTGAAGTCCAAAGGAAAGTAGACCACCAAGCAGAAGAACCAAAGAAGTGGTTTAACTTAGCTCGGATTGAAGTACAAGAGTGTTATCTGGTCTGACAATCGGTTATGTCTGTTATCCTAATCTTAGGAGAACCTATTTTGGGAAAGTGTATCTAATCAGATCATAACTGATTTATTTAGGATAAGATCTATTAGGAATCAATATCATGATCTCTTTGGATTATATTTACATCTTTTAGGATTATATTTTATCTTATTTATGATTAAATCTTTTAGGATTATATTTTATCTTATCTATAATTAAATCTATTTAATTTATGATTGTATCTTTTAGATAGTTTATTTTAGGAAATTCCTTTGCTATATATTAGCATTGAGAATCAGTTTACAGTTATTTTTATCAATAAAATTTGAGTTTTCTCATTGTGAGAGCTTATCCTTTGTTCTTGGATTAAAGAACTACTTGATAACTTAGGTTCTACCAGCAGATCTTGGTTAGGGTCTAGTTGCTTATATCTTGATAACTTTGGTGCTTCCGGCAGGTCACGGATTGTGTCAAGTTCCTATCTTTGATAGCTTTGGTGCTTCCAGCAGGTCTTGGATTGTGTCAAGCTCCTTACAATTATTTACAGTTATTTACCGTTAATTGATCTTCAAGACGTTCCTATCTTTACGCTTCCGGTTCATATCATTTATGCTACTTTTATTTAAGTTTAGCATCGCTCTAGTCTATACTACATGTTTAGTGTATACCCAATCATTTCGATTTTGCCATTTATACCTCCGATTGATTTTGATTCTTTTCCAAATCCAATTAAATTTTAATTGAATTGGTTCGGATTGGATTTCAGTTTCTCAAAGAAACAAAAAATATAAAAATAAATAATGTAGTTTAGAGCTAAAATAATGTCATGTGCATCAAATGATTAAAGTTCTTAAACAAAGCACGCTAGTTTCCAACAATGGGTGCGTGCTCGAAGTGGTGGCGCACATAGAGAAAATGACAGGAGCTTGCAGCGAGATTCTCATAATGGTTCACGATTGGACAAGGGTTAGAGATGAGGCGGCAGCGCAAGCGGTCATTCATGGCAGGACAAGGCTTGCTGTAGCAAGATGAGATGGTGGCATGAGCGATCCTTCATAGAGGCAAGAGCTTGCTGTGAGATGATCATTAACGACGAACAAGGCTTGTATAGGCAGGATCAATGGTGGCCTCATTTTGAAAGTGTACATTATGAGATGAGCACTGTGCAAGATTAAGATAGGGACTAAGCCACTGATGAGCTAAGGGTAAGGGGCGGTGAGAACTAAGGAATGAGTGAGAATGTGAGATTGCTAATTTTAAGGTTTAGAGGCCGTGGATAGAACAGTAACACAATGTTTAGAAAACTTTGAATTAGTTTAGATTGTAACAGTTCTCACAAGTAGAATCGAAATCAAATGCAATACAATAAAAATCTTTTTTTTTTGCGGTCTGCGATTTGTTCAATTTGCGATTTTTTAGATTGGGTTTGAACACCCTTAGCCATGACCAAAGCATGAGGGTAGAGCTATCAAAATCTGTTAGGTTGGCTTCCACATGCCTTTGATGTGTAATCATTAAGCACATTCAACTGTGATGTGTAATCATTAAGCACATTCAAGTGTGGACTTATTTAATAGAAAGTTTTACTTGTGGTTTTCATAACATCAACACTAAAAATTAATATTACACAACCCAAGTTTTTAATTAATCTTTACAATACTTTGCTTCTTCCATGTCCAATAAACAAGTGTCAATTTAACATTTCATTAATCATTGATTTAACAATGCATCAATCTTTTCATACAAAGAGTGTTTTCTTATAATTTAAATATCAGAACATATCATACTTTGTATAATATTGATGTTTGTTTATGGTAATTTTTAGTAATTATTTCTTTAAAAGCGTAGACAATTTTTTAAATATTATTTCTAAATTGATATTTTTTTAAATAAATTAAATTATAAAATGTAAAATATTCATATTGAAGAATTTTTTAAAAACAATAACAATTATATTTTAGTAAATTATGCAAAGAAAAAGACCTTCAGTCTTTGCACTATTATTACTGTTGTTGTTAAATGACAATATTATTAATTATATTAGTCATTCAATACTCTTATAAAAGTGATGCATATTTTATTATAAGTTTATGTAATTTTTTATATTTAATCTCCTAAACTAGTAAATTTGATATACTTTCTCCAAAAAGAATTAAGGTGATTAAGATAACTATTAATTTTTTATTATTTATAATATAATATTATAATTTATAGTATACAATAAAATAACTATAAGAAGGAATATACTTGAAACTTTTAGTTTAAATAAGAATCTAGATTGTATGAGTGTGTGGAGAAAGCGAGAGAGTGAGAGTCAAGACAATTGGAGGAGCAATAATTAAAAAAATATAAATGGGAACAATATAAGTCATGGTCTTAATCATATAAAATTAACTTATTTTTAAAAATAGATTTAACTTACGTGTGTGTAACATGAGAAATTAAGCTAGATTTGCCAATAATCTATTGTCCATAGAAATTTTTATGGTAATAAAGATTATTCTTCTTTGTGTGCCAAATAATTTTTAGTTATTATGACAATAATATTTATAAGAATCTTTTAAAAAAATCATCAAACTACCTACTAATGGCTGCTAGCCCGAAGCCCCGGCCCCGAACACGATGACAATTATAGAAAAAGAAAAAGTACATGTAAAAACTTCTTAAATAGCAAGTAGTCTGTCCAGGTAAGGTAAGCAAGGAATGAAGCCAAAAATGTGGGCCAAGTGCAAAGGTCAAAAAGGAAAATAGAACCAGTTTAATATTTTGTTGAACACTCGTTGAAAAGCTGAAGTGTCCATTGCGGCCTTAGAATGTGCAATAAAGAATCTATTAATTTGAGTGCATTTATAATTTTATAATAATGGCCTAATGGGGATTGGTGGCGGTGTCTTTTCAACACTAATGCTAATGTATATAGACAGAGCTAATGTATGTTAACTGGCCTAAGACAGTCTTTACTCAAAGTTTCCATTTTATTGATTGACTATTTTATGATAGAATAAAACAAACTTTTATTCCGTTGTTTAGGAAATGAATGAAAGTATATGAAGAATTTTTTTTTTTTCGTATAGCTACCTCACCAAGTCACCATTTGATGTCATCTGGTCACACTCACACAGATCATTTTAGGTACACCTACACTCTAATTATGTCACCTTAACAAATTTGGAGTAGATATCATGTAATCTATATGATGTGTACAAGGCATTTTTTTCATGTCTGATAGACCCAAATTTTCAGTGCAGATCCACAATATAATGGTGGTAGTTGGCTTTTGGCTTGACGCCACCGTTTTTTTTTTTTTTTTCCTAAATCAGATTATTATTGCCGCTTATTATACCCCACTAAGAAAGCACATCAATAAGAAGTGTAATAGACCATATAATATAAGACTAGCTATTTTCATGGGAAATATACTGGTTTTTACATATTACATTTTGCATTTCTGAATATGTGTCTTTCATGCATGGTATTGTAATGAAACCATTAAAGAGGCATAGAATAGAATCACTAGTTTACAGGGCAACCATCAACCACTATGCCCTTTGCTGTTGGGCAAGATGCCAGTGGACAATGTTCGCCTTCAGTTCCCCACCAACTAATACTCTTGTTTTCCAAACTTAGTGAAAAGTACAGCAGCACAGTCATAAAAGCAACCCCAGTTTCAAGTGCTGCTGATAGAACATAGTTGTACCTCTGCCACCACTTCTTTCTGTAACGGAAGATAAAGAAATTGAAAATTGTTCCAACCAAAATCCAGGCATTGTAGTTCAATGGTGTTGCTGGTGGCATCATTCCAGTTGCTCCAAGGAGAACTGGAAGGTTAATTAGGGGAATCCATGACTGTTTGGGAAATGCTTTATGCAACAGCCAAACAATTATAGGTCCTATTGCACCTCCAAGGAAAAACCAATTCATTGCACTGTAGTTTCCTTGAGAACCAAAGATCCGTCTTGGTCCTACCAGACCCCAAATAACTGATGCATCAAAGAAAACACGGTCACCAGGACATGTCCAAGGACTGTCTGGTGGAAGGAGATCATCATGACATATATTCTCAATTGAGTTCAGCAACCACCATGCTACCCCAATGTTGATGGTTCCAGCAAGGATTGTACCTATGAACTATACTTGCATGAACAAATTCAATGCATCAGGAACTATATAGAAGAAATGTAATATCAGCATATAAGGTAAGCTACTTGTTTGTGATACAAAGATTTGGAAAATTAAAATAAAAATCCAACCTTTAAGCACATCTGATATACATGATTCTGTATAGTGAGATGAAATTTTCATTTCGTGTTTAAATATCTTAACACATCAAATAGTTTATTGACAAATCTACTTGCATGATTTCATCCCTAACATGTACTACTGCTGGAACTAGCTTCTGCTTTTCTACAAGCTTACTTCAAATCTAGAAATGTTGGTAATTGTCATTAATTAAATTTCCTGTCCAAAGAATTAAGCAAAGGGAAAGTTATGATGAAAGTAAAGACAATAACCCTTGAAATTTACTGCAGATGTGACTCAATGTTTTTTGATAAAAATACCTAATCTCAGATTGTGGGATATGCATGCACCGTTTGGAGCTTAAGGAACCACCTCAAACACACTAATTAAGATGACACACCTGATGATTTTTTAAGAATTTGTTTCACTGGCTAAGAGCATTCTATGAGTAAGTCTGTAAGTGTTCATAATTGTGCCTTAGGTACCATTTTTTCTTTTTTCTTTTCTTTATCTGATCATAGTAAGTAAATAATCATAAGCTGGCATATGAACTCAACATAATTTGAGGGAAGAGGAGTGGAGTTTTGCTTTGAGAATATACCTGAACCAAGAACATTGATCTTGGAGGGATTTTCATGTAGTGTCCAAGCTTGAAATCACTGAGGAAGGAGACAGCCTGTGCCATGCTAATGTAGCCATAGGTTTTGAAGCATACATTTGCTATTGGTCTTCCAGGGTAAATGAGACCAAAGACATACTCAGTGATGATGTTCAATCCTGGAGTCTGTAGACAGAGCATAACAGAGCAGTAGTCAAACTTGAGTTTTTGTGGTCCGTGAAGAGTACTTGATGCTTAAAACCTCAAATGGACTATCCACCTAAAATTACACACAATACAACATACAAACCTAATAGCTCTCTATCTTATCTTAAACCATTCTTAGATTTGGAAGTAAGCATTTTAAGCTGGGTGTTATTGAAGAAAATATCAGTATTTAGTTTGTTATTGAAGAAAATATCAGTATTAACTAGCCATGCCAACTCAGAGAGGAAAAAATGTATCTATATTCATATTATTTTATAGATAAACACTAGATATATAATCAATTACATGTTTTCCTCTAATAGCATTAGAGCTCCTATGACCAAGTGGCTAGGAGCTGGATCTTGTCACCCCTATACTTTTTAATGATAGTTAAATTTCAGCACAGGGTAGAGTTGGTCTAATAGGGCGCAAAAGTTGCAAGATTTTAACCTGGTTTGTGGTGGCAGTTATGATACTAATGGGGAGGGTAAATACAAAAGCCAGGGCTCCAGCAAAGAGAAGTCCCCACCACGGCATCTGAACCTGGTCATTTAGAAAGATGCATAGTATGAGAGAAACTGCAAGCGTCACAACCAGCAACGCATGAAACCACCAAGAAGGGATGTCTTTGTATCTTTTCATCAATTTTGTGTGGATATCTTCTTTTCCCTTGGAAGAAGCACGGTAGCGCTCCATAATCTCCCTGGATATTTAGTTATGTATCAAAATACAACATTTTTTTGCTGATATGATAGCAAGCTTAATAATTATGTATTTGGATGGAAAATTTTAGAATTCCAAAAATTATGAAACCTAGTAATTTAGAATTACTCTATCTAAAACAATGTAAAAGTTCAAGTTTCAAAGCGAAGCAAACTATGTCATGGTGTACACATTTTAAGATATTGCACATGAACTCTGAAGAAAGTTGTGGAAAAATCATCATAATTGTTTTAATCCGATCTATCTTTTAACACATTTTTTCAAGTTATGCTGTAAAGCATAAAACATTAAAATTTCCACAGCTTTAGCAACTGTCTTAGAATTCTGAGAATTATTCCTTAAACATCAGATATTCACTAGTTTTCACAATATGCAACTGCAGATTACCTTTAAACCATATCAATTACATTCATTTTTGACAACCGAAGCAATATAGAATTGAGAACATACTACTGCATAAGTTTGTTACAGAATTTTCAAACTCAATATATAACATTACATCCCTGGTTTAAGAATCTTCCTTTTGTCCTGCCATCTTATGAAATTGATATCATAAGAAATTAAACACCATTGCTAAATAATTTGAGTAGCGTTACGTACCTTCCATAGAAGCAAGCAACATGCGTAAGGGTAGATGCTATGGTAGCAAATCCAAAGCCGTAAGTGAGAGCAAAAAACACACTGAGATGAATTCTACCTTGCTCTTGATACTGTGCAATATCTAGCTCAAACTTGTCATTGACAATAGCAGATATGTTGTACTTTTGACCTTGGGCTGTGAATAAATGTGAGGAGAAAATGGGGAACCTATTTGCATGGTACACATTTAGGCCCCAATATGCAATAGGAATCACAACATAGACTATCAATGCATAGCCCACAAAAACATTGACAATGGCAAAGAAGGGTGAGATAAGAGGGCTGAACAAGAATGATGCCACAGTAGACCAATCAAGTGTGAGTGCTCCAAGTCCCAAACCTTTCATGCCTGAGCCTATCTGCTGAGCTGTTACTGACTTGGAGAATATCCAACAGACCCATGATATGCTTGTGAGTGTTGTGAAGAAGTATCCAGGGATCACATACCATGAAAAACTGCACACTAGTGCAATAAAGAAAAACTTTGCCCGTGAAAGTCGGTGGTCATCTTTCTCATGCAAAGCTCTGCATATATACCAACAATTTTGCATTTATGATTTAAGTATATGGTTCAGTAATACAGAGTCTGCATACAATTTGGATTCATGTGAAACATTTTATTGCTACCTCTGGCATAAGATGCATATTCAAATAACTGTGATAGATACTGATACGGAAATGATACATCGCTACGAAGCCATAAATATTGATGTGAATGACCAAACAAATTATAGGTAATGCTAAGCGGCAATAAGTCTGGTTTGCTATCAAGGTACAATTAATGATAAAATTGAAAATAATTATAAGATTGCAAAAACTGATGAAAGGACTAAATAAATGCTTTATGTCACGTAGCCTACATGGGATTTGGAGGAGAGGGGAGGGGAGAGATTTTAAATGAGTTTTCATGTTTGCTTCAATTTTTAGGAGGATATGGGGCCAAAATCCCTGGTAATATTATTTTTGCTCCCCTCCAATAATGAGGGATTTGAAGGGGAGGGGAGGGAGAGTTTAAATCAAATAATTAAAATGACTTAAATACCCCTACACTCATATTAATAAAACTATATGTTATAAAATAAAGACTAAAGAGATAAGTAAAGTAACTTTATTTTCCCTCTCCCCCATTGTGAACCAAACATATAAGGGGTTATTTTTCCTTCCTTTTCCTCCCCTCCTCTTTGAACCAAACAAATAAAATGTCACCTCCTCTTCCATTCCCTTCATTAAAATCCCTCCCCTCCCCTACTTTGAACCAAACAGTGCCGTAAAGAAGAGTTTACAACCAGTTTTGGCACTGCAAATGTAATTTGTATGTCATAATATATAATATTTCCACTTTGCAGGTCAAGCCTAGTTCTAATTTTTAAGCTTTTAAATAGTAGTTTTAAGATTGTGTTAAAAAAATATTTAATTTTGAGATATTTTATGTAAAGTAAAAGTAATTTTTTATTCTATTATAATTGTAAAGAGTAGTTTCTGAAATAATTTTTAAAATAAGTATTTTTTATTTAAAAAAAAATCTGAAACAAATGCACCACAGATTTGTGCCAATACCAAAGCAGGGGAATTCCACGAAAGCAAGCTCAAATACTTTGACAATTACATTCTTGTTTTCCAAGTCAACTGTATTTTTTTTTTTTTGGTCAATAAGTCAACTGTGTTTAAGTTTGACAAGAATCATATATGGCCCAGCTGGGCCAGCTCACTGTCATTATTTCCACAAATCCAAATCCAGAAGACGTTATATTCATCTCTCCCTCCTCAATTGATGGCTATATACGAGGAAAGATAATAAATATTCGGCCCCGGCCATCTCAAATCAATAAAGAGTAATTTTCTTGATCTCTATTCATATGTATGAGTTTCAATAGCTTACGTACTGTACATTGAATAATAATAATAATAACAATAAATCAGCTAGTGAAAAAAATAAACAAAACATGTGGACTGGATTCCACAATCTATGAAATCCGATTTTTATTTTTTTCTCTTTTCTTCTGTATCCAAGTCGCTGTTTTGTAAGCCATCATCAAGAATATTCTATTAAAAGTAAGGAAAATGATAAATGCTACAAAAAGCGTATTCATGAACGTTTATGAACAGTTTTCCTGCAACTAGGTGATGGTTAAAATTTGGTTTATTTTAACAAGTAAAGTAAATTCATAATGAGTTTTCATGTTCTTAGAGTAATGATTTCATTCATTTTTTCATCTCAAATTATCTTTAAACTAGCTTTATACAGCAGAGTGAAGCACCAGAGACATACACATATAATGACTAGACCTAATAAACAAGAGAGAATAAAGGGATTTGTGCCAAGTGTATAACTACAAATGATGTAGTAACAGCCTATAAAAGAGAATATCTGATTAGAATATCTAGAATATCTGATTGGAATACATGTCGTTTAAAGTAGCAACTCTTAATGAAAAAGTAAACAGGGTGGCACATATATATGATAAAGGAGATTTTTCATTTTCTTTGACATACCGGAAAAGTGAGACCTGGACGAGGGTGCTGGGCCACCACATGTGGGCCGGTTCTACCACGTACTTCCTCAGTAATCCGGCCCATCCGTATCCTAGCACCTGCAATGCAAACACTCCATCAATTAATTTAATCCTCCATTCACAACGCCATCATTCAACCGTTACCATTTGAATAAAACTGTAAAAGGATTTCGGACCTAATATATTTCTTTATTGTTTTAAAATCTAAAGAGAATAGAGTACACCTCAATAATTAAGCAATACTTAATGCCAAAGCTTATATAACAGCTCAATTACTAGGATAAATTATATTTAGTTCCAAATTGGAATATAAAACATATAATATTATCTTATAACCTAAACTAGAATTAATTTTCATAAAACAGTCCAACTCAAAAACAAGAATTTCAACAAAACAATCATGTTTGGAAAGAATAATTATATTTTCAATGGTAATTATTTTGAAAGACAACTAAGAATAAATAAAATGGTATAGGATAGTGAAGGCCGACAAGAAATTGATGAAAAGAATATAAATTGTGTCTAGTGGCGTAGAGCAAAAGCCAAAAGTCTTATATATAGAGGAAATGGAAAAGATATATAGGAAGAGTCATGTTTAAGTAAAATAATGTGAGGAAGTGGAAGACAAACAGTCAATCATGACATAACCATAAAATGAAAGGGACGAAAAAGCAGCTATGTTAATTGAAGGAAAAGTAAATTTAAAAAAATGAAAGAAATTAAGGGGATAATGATTAGTTTGTGAGGTGCATCTGCATGACTGACCTGAGTGGTAATGATGAGAAGCCAGGAAGCATGAAAGGAGATGCTGCGTCCGTAAAAGGCTTTGATTATGTTTACGATACCTACCGCGTAGGGTGACCCGGATCCGAATGCGCTCCCCGCATTGGCGAATATGGTAATCAGGACGTGCTCCTTCATGTTAAATGGACCCGGGTTGAAGGAGAATACATTTGACCCGAACCCGGGGATTCTGAACTTGGTATTGGGTAGAACTGCGGCCATGAAATGGCCGATGGGGAGAGTGGCGACTTGAACGGTGATGAGAGTTATAATGAGGGGCTCCGTACGGTAAGCGAAGAACTGGTTGAGGAAGGACAAGAGGGAACATGAGAGAAGACCCAGGAACCACATACGGAAGGTCCATACGGGTTGGGTCGGGTCGTCGGTGTTGGTCACGGTTAGCCGGACCTCCTCAATGGGTGACAATTCATCTTCGTCGACCACCTCTGTGGTTGTGGGTGCTGGCTGCTTCTCTGTGTCTAAGCTCATGATAATGTTAGAGAAAGAGAAGAAAGTGGTGTGGTTTTTACTTTGAAGAATGAATTTAGGTGTGGATGCTGTTGTGTTACATAGGCATTGAGATAGAGACTTTAGACTTCAGGACCAAAAAAAGAGACTTTAGACTTCATATTACTTGTGGTTGGTCCCTCCAGTTGTCTTTAATGTCTATCCTCCTGGGTCTGGGTGTGGTATGGTGACGATCGATGGCAACTTGGCAAGTGCAATGAGATGAGACTTTGATTAACCTTCCTTTAGATTCTTGTTGATTCGTTGTCACGGGTCATGTGTATAGTATCCAAAAAGTTGTATTGTGAAACCAATATGTATAATAATAATACAATATTGATAGACTTGTTACATATATACTTAAAAATATTTATCTGATTGGTGTTTAAATTTTAAAATAAAAACTTTGTTTATATCTCACTAGCATGTGTGAGAGATTTAGGTGGCTGTTTGGTTTATAATTAATGTTTTTCGTCCCTATAGTTTCGGCCAACTATAGTTTTTGTCCATGTACTTTAAATCCTGTGTTTTTTGTCCCTAAACTTTCTAAACCCCCAAATTGTGGTCCTGTACATCAGTGAGATCTATTAACCTAAAGAGTTGGCTAACAAAAGTTACACGTCAACCTCAATAATGAATCCAAAATAACTGACTGATTATCTAATTAATTTTTTATTGATTTTTAATTATTAAAATAACCATAATTACTAAATTAGGATTTTCACTTGAGCAATTTTTACCCGATAAAAAACCTAATTTCATAATTATGGCTATTTTAATAATTAAAATATTAATAAAAAGGAGGATTAATAAGACGAATCAGCTATTTGGGGCTCACTATTGAGGCTAACATGTAACTTTAGCAGATCTCACTAACGGTCAGAGACCATGGATTGGAGGTTTAGAAAGCTCAGGGACAACAAACAAATGATTTAAAGTATAGGGACAGAGATCAAAGTTGACCGAAACTATAGGGACGAAAAACATATTTTTCCCTTAAATAAATTAATTATAAAAATTAATTATTGAGATAAGTAATACATATTTTATCAAGTATATTAAATAAAAATAATTTAAAATTAATTTCGAATCAAACTATTCAACACATAATCAAACGAAGGCTAAATAATTTGTATGAGATATATAAAAAAAGTTTGTATACTCCACCTTATTCTAAAGGAAAATTTTTACTTTATTCACTTTTTTTAAACTTTTAAAACTATCACTATTAATTATTCTCATTTTGCTAATAATTAAAAAAAAGAGTATTGTTAATATATTTTAAGGATCAATTAAAGATTTAAGAATAAACATGAAATTATAAAATAAATATTTCTACTTTCTAATTATATTTTTTAATTAATTATTAATTTATAATTCATTTAAATCATTTTTAAAATTATAAAAATATTTTTTATTACTTTTATCCTTTTATCTTTGCACATTTTATGTGATTTTTTAACGTGGTCAAATTTATTAATAAGTATCAATAATATGATAAATAACATTTCAAAAAAATATTATAAAGTGCATCAAAATTAAACTTTTACAAATTTTTTAAATAAAATAAAATAAAATAATAAATATTATGGTTTTTTAATATTTATTTGTTTTTATTTAACATTTTGCTTAAATAATTAAGTAAATTTTAAACTAATTCTTTAAGAGAGCCCAGCAGTATATCCTATAAAGCTCTAACATTCAAGAACATCGTTATAACTAGTTAAGCCATATTCATATGATATGAAATTCGGACAGTGGTATATTAAGGTTGATTTGATACATAACATATTAACGTGGTATATATTTCTATTTGAAGCTTTCCAATCTTTTCTTGTGGTATATATTTCTATTTGAAGCTTTCCAATCTTTTCTTATAATCCATCGCGATTCCCTTAATTAGTTCAAAACTAGCTAGTTTCAACAAGAGCCTGCATCTTTTGGTGTATTTATTTATGTATATATTGTCAGTTGATCACTTGGAGGATGAGTGTATGAATTGTCACAAAGCAGCTAGCGATATTTATTAGTGTTTGGACTTTTTATTTTCTCGTTTTTCTCATTGTTATCACTTAATTAGCAGTAAACAGACCATTACATAATGGCAAGTTGGTTTATCTGTATAATTATTTTGCGGCTGGCCATATGTAAACGCGTTCCTTACATTCCTCCCAAAGTTTCTTTGGAGCGACGCCTTTTGAGAATGAAGACTTTTTTTTTTTTTGGGGGTCGAATTTGAGAGTGAAGACTGAAAAGGGAGAAACACGCCGGTAGCGGTGGGCATATATAGGCTTATAGAATTAATACTTTTGTGTTTATATTCTATTGTGTGCCAGTGGAGGGGAAAATGTAATAATAATCAACATCCATGCACATTAATTCATACAAAGTAGTAGTTTAGTTATTTAATAGAAGATAATGGTGTACTATTTATTTATTAGCTCACATATATAATTTGTATAGACTATGTAATTTACATAAAAATCTTTCATATGGATTGCATATTACAAATATATATACTAGTTGATAGGATGATGAATGGATTGTAAGTACTATCAAAATGAAAGCTAAAATTCAATCCGTATCCTAGTCTAAGAAAAAAATATTTAATAGTATTCTAATAAGACAATAAATATTGTATAAAAATATCATTAAATTATGTAAGTAAAACTCAATTAACATAGTATTAATATATAATTAATATGATATAGCAGTATACTCAAATTTATATATATAACATTATCCGTAAATGAGAAAAAAATGAGTGCACAAAAAATGTGTATACATCATTTATGAAGGCCACAAGATTTAATTAATATTATAAATTAATTGAAAGATGAGTGCACAAAATTAAGTTGTACATAACATAATCTCACAAGGTCATCAATAAAATGACTAAAATTCGTTGGCGTGTGTGACTGCATTGAAATTTTTTAAACCGCTCAATTGATATTTATGTAGTTTGCGCATTAAAAATGTCTGTATACTTTTTTTTTTCAAATGAGTATCATTTATTGGAGATAGTCTTATTTGAGTCGAATAGGGTATTTATGGGCCGTAAAGTTCACCTTTCGAGTATTTAATACAGCTGTATACTCAAAGATCACTAATTATGCTGTAACAACCTCTTACCAACTAATCCACGTGTGTTCGGTGATTCTTTACAAAAAAAAAAAGTTTGTATATAGTGCTACTAATTTTCATGAATCTTCTATGTCAAGTACAATCGAATTTTTATAAATTAGCATGTTACATTTTAGTTCATATTTAGAAATTACATCGCAAAAGCCAAATGGTTTGTGCCTCGGCTAACTGGCCTCTAAATTACTATCCATATTTTAAAATGCATAAAATATATATTATACTACTAAAGAAAAAACTAAAAATTATAAACATTTAATTATACTAAATAATAAAGTCTCAATTTTTTAAACACATCAATCAAATACTAAGTATTAAATTAAATATATTACAAAGATTAATATTTTATCATATAGTATTAATCTACTAGCAATAAGTTTTTACAAAAGTAACCAAAATTAAAAAAAAAAATTTGCCTGATTAAATAACTAGTATAAACCTATATTCTCATTTATTATCAAACTAGTAGGTGATCCGTGCCTTCGCACGGGTAAATTAATGGTATGATTTATATTGTCCGTGCTTCGTACGGGATAAAATATTAGTTATCATAAATACTTATATATTAAGAGAATATGTTTTAATATAATAATAAAAAGAAAATTAATGTATGAGAAAAAAAGAAAAAAATGGTAAGAGTAATATTGCCTCTCGTGGTTCATTAAAAAAATTACTCTTATAATGAAATAAATAATAGGAACGAATAATTAGTGAAAATGATTTAATATAATAAAAAAGAAAACAAATTAAAGTGCGATAAAAATAAAAGAAAACGACAAAAGCAAGACTCTCCCGTGGAGGGATACCTATTATTCATTACATAAAAAACCATTACTAAATTAGGAATAAAAAATAATAATGGAAGTTTGAAAACAAAACATATGTACTATGGAAACAATTTTAATATAGAGTAAACAGGATAAATAAAATGGTAAGAACCAGACTGTCTCTCATGGAGAATACTCGCAGTTCATAAAAAGATTCTTTTATAATGAAACATAGTAATGAAACAAATAATGAGAGAAAATATTTTAATATCATAATAAAAAAGAAAACGAAAGTGTGATAAAAAAAATAAAAGGAAAAGGAAAAAGATAGGATTAAGACGGTTTCACGTGAATGATACATGTGATTCATAAAAAAATCACTTTATTAATGTGAGAATAAAGAAGAATGATATTATATGTGAATGATTAATTAAAAACAAACAAAAAGGAGAAAAAAACACTATAATAGAAGCTAAGAAAATGAAGATATGATTTGATAAAAAAATGAAAAGAAAGTAAAAAGGAGGATACAGTTTTTGTCATCGTCCATTTCTAATTTTTTATTACATAAAAACACACATTGGGAAATATAATAAATGTGTTGATGTACATTAAATGTAATATAATAATAATAATAATAATAATAATAAAAGAAAATTAATGTCGGAGAATAAAATGGTAGGAACAGTCTCCCGTGGAGAATACCCGCAGTTCATAAAAAAATTCTTTTATAATTAATGAAACATATTAATAAAAACGAATAATGAGAGAAAATATTTTAATATCGTAATAAAAAAGAAGAAGAAAGTGTGATAAAAAAAATAAAAGAAAAAAGAAAACGACAAGATTAAGACTACCTCTCTTGGAGGGTACCCGTGATTCATAAAAAAACACTACAATAGAAGCTAAATAAATGGAGATATAATTTTGAAAAAAAAATAAAAAGAAAGTAAAAAGGATGATGTGATGTTTTTTAGAGGGAAAGAAAGCTACAGGAATAAGACTGCCTCCCGTGGAGGATCACTTTACAGACGTGAGAATAAAGAAGAATGATATTATAAGTGAATGATTTATTAAAACAAATAAAAAGGAGAAAATTAATATTTGAGAAAAATTAAATGGTAGGAAAAGGACTGACTCCCGTGGAGAATACCGCAGTTCATAAAAAAAATTCTTTTATAATGAAAAATATTAATAAAAATGAATAATGAGATAAAATATTTTAATATCATAATAAAAAAGAAAATGAATGTGTGAGAAAAAATAAAATGGTACGAACAGGACTGTCTCCCGTGGAGAATACCCGCAGTTCATAAAAAAAATCTTTTATATTGAAACATATTAATAAAAATGAATAATGAGAGAAAATATTTTAATATCATAAGAAAAAATAAAATGAATGTGTGAGAAAAAATAAAATGGTAGGAATATGACTGTCTCCCGTGGAGAATACCCGCAGTTCATAAAAAAAAATTATAATGAAACATATTAAGAGAAAATATTTTAATATCTTAATAAAAATTAAAATGAAAGTGGGAAAAAATAAAAGAAAAAAGAAAATGACAAGATTAAGACTGTCTTTCGTGGAGAATATCTGTGATTCATAATAAAAACACTACAATAGAAACCAAATAAATGGAGATACAATTTTGACAAAAAAATAAAAAAAGAAAGTTAATGTGTGAGAAAAAATAAAATGGTAGGAACGGGATTGTCTCCCGTGGAGAATACTGCAGTTCATAAAAAAAATTCTTTTATAATGAAACATATTGATAAAAATGAATGATGAGAGAAAATATTTTAATATCACAATAAAAAAATGAATGTGTGAGAAAAAATAAAATGGTATGAACAGGATTGACTCCCGTGGAGAATACCCGCAGTTCATAAAAAATCTTTTATAATGAAACATATAAGAGAAAAAATATTTTAATATCTTAATAAAAATGGAAATGAAAGTGGGAAAAAAATAAAAGAAAAAAGAAAACAACAGGAGTAAGACTGTCTCTCGTGGAGGATACTCGTGATTCATATAAAAAACACTACAATAGAAGCCAAATAAATGGAGATGCAATTTTGATAAAAAATAAATAAAAAGAAAGTAAAAGGGATAATAAAAAAAAGAAAATTAATATGTGAGAAAAAATAAAATGATACGAACAGGATTGTCTCCCGTGGAGAATACCGCAGGTCATAAAAAAACTTTTATAATAAAACATATTAATAAAAACGAATAATAAGAGAAAATATTTTAATATCATATTAAAAAGAAAATGAAAATGTGAGAAAGGTAAAAAAATAAAAGAAAAAGGAGAACAACAATATAAAGATTGGCTCCCGTGGAGGAAACCCTTGATTCATACCAAAACACCACAATAGAAGCCAAATAAATGGAGATACATTTTCTATAGAAAAATAAAAAGAAAGTAAGAAGGATTACGCAATGTTTTTGAGAGGGAAAGAAATTGATTAAGAATGTGACATGTGGTAAGTAGGGGTTTTGTTCTCCTATGGTATATTAGATTAGATAAATAGATAGTAGATAGAATAAATAGATAGATAGATTATTAGAAAAAAAAAATAGTTTTTTAGCAAAAATAAAATAAAACAAATAGCCTTTATTTTTAGTAAAAGAAGGGACTTAACTTCTCTTGCACGCATAATCTGTTGCAGCAATTGAAGGTCAAAAGCTTTTAGATAAGACAATGTTAGACTTTAAAGAGAAGAATGGAGAAAGAAAACGTAATTGGAAGCTTTTTAGGCGGGTTTTTTTTTTTCCCCAAAGATTGACACTTGGCAAGGATGTAAACATTTTTCTTAGTAGTAAATAGATAGAATAGAATAGATTCTACCATCAGTTTAATAATTAACAACAACGATAATGATAATAATAATAATAATTTGCATGAAAAGGTTGTGTGTTAAATCAAATGATGTAGAGAGTAAATCATCAATTTGGTCCTTGTAAGTGTTGTCCGCTGTCAAGTTAGTCCCTGAATTCGCAGAAACTAGAAATTAGTCCCTGAAACTATATTTCATCCGTCAAAGTAGTCCCTCTATTAACAGAAGTATAATTTAGTCCTTGTAAGTTGATACTTACTGTCACGTTAATCCTTCAAATTTTAGTACGTAAATTCAAATAAGTCCCTAAAACTAACAAACCACTATCAAAGTAGTCCCTAAAAGATTTGTTTTGTTAACAGAGGGACTGCTTTGACAGACGAAATACAGTTTCAGGGACTAATTTTTAGTTTCTGCCAATTCAGGGATTAACTTGACAGCAAGCAACACTTTCAGGGACCAAATTGATGATTTACTCTGATGTAAATGTAAGTTTCTATGTAACTACTATTTGAGCCCAGAGACTTTCCTTGTTTTTGACACTGGGCACCATATTTCCATCCTAAATGTTTGTAACAAAAGAATGACGCAAGTTGCATTATTCATTTACTCTCTATATAATATGTACCTTTAGTTTTTTTTTTGTCAAAATACAACCATTAGTCATCTTGAAAGTTTCTACCTTTCTAACTAGCAATGAATATCATTTATAATGGCAATTTACAACCTAATCAGTCTCTTCTTTCTTGGGGAATAACCGCATTTCATGATAGCATCACAAGGTTGATAGTATTGGTCTTTTGGGGATTGCTTGGTTCTTTACAAAAAAAAATGTTTGTATACAGTGCTACTAATTTTCATGAATCTTCTATCACTACTGCAAAAAGGGCCTTTCACGACGGTTAAAAAAGGCCTTTTACGACAGTTCTACAACCGTCGTGGATCCAGACATCGTTAAAAACTGGACTTTTGACGACGTTTTTTACCTGTCGTCATAAATAAGAAACAACGACGGTTGTTTTTAAAACCGTCGTTGTTTGTTACCTATACATCGACGGTTGTGGTCACAACCGTCATTGATTTGGCCAAACCATAAGGCCATCAGCTGACTTTTTAACGACGGTTAGGCTAGGAACCGTTGTGGTTTCCTACATTCCACGACGCTTCCTGACCTAACCGTCGTTAAAAAGTCCGTTGATGGCCTTATGGTTTGGCCAAATCAACACAAAATTTCGGCAACATTTCGCATTGGTCTTCAGGTAGCACGAAATGAACGTGGTGAACCACAATCAAATATGCACCCGAAGAACAACACAAATGCAACGAACCAAAATTTCATGAAATGTATGAAATGATTATTAAAATTTACTAATTAATGAACTATAAAAAAAGTAAATTAATCTTCCAAAACCGTCCATCCGGACAATTCAAGATCCAATAAATTAACTACAGTACTCCATCATTTTGTTTTATAAAATAGATGTATGAAAAAGACAATTCAAAATGGAGGGAGTACTATATAATCTCTATATTGAATCTCAAACGAGAAACTAAAGTTCACTCAATTAATGCATCAATCAATTAATAAAAACCAACAATAAAATAAGGCAAAACATGTAGTTACATTAAATGAATAAACATAAACAGAGGCAAAATATTTGTACAAAACCAGCTAACAAATTATTTACTTGTTTCTAAATTTAAGTTTATTTATATACCTAAGGAATTCAGTATTAATTCCTAAATCTAATACTTAACCAAACTAAATTAGGGAAGGGTTATACTTAACCAAACTAAAAAAAATTCTACATTAATTTAAACAATTCAAAATCTAACTCAATAACCTAATTCAAATAGACTAAATTTACTAACTCAATAACCTAACAATTCAACAAACTAACTCAATAACCTAACACAATTGAACAACCTAACCAAACAAATTCCAATTCTAATAATACAATTGCAATAGTTCTAACAATACAATTTTCAATTCTAATAATTCAATTGCAATAGTTTTAACTAAAAAAATTAAAACATAGCTTCACTAACCTTAGGAGGGGAAGAGGAACAACAAGCCAATGGAGGAGAAATGAAGAGGAACGGTGGGAGAGGCAACCGGAGTTCCACCACGTTGGAAGAGGGAGAGAAAGGTACGGTGGGGAGAGAGAAAAAGGGACGATGGGAAGTTTGGGCGGTGGGAAAGGAGGAGGGACGGCTGGGGATGGTGGGAGAGGAAAAGGAACGGTGGGGGAGAGGTGCTGTGGGGGGAGAGGGACGGTGGTTTAGTGAGAGGAACGCTTTAGAGCGAGAGGGGGCTTCTTCTTCGCGCGGCGCTGTGAGGGGAAAGGCGCTGCGAGAACTAGATCTAAATAAGACAATCTACAACGGTTTTATTTATAACCGTCGTAGTTTCTCTCTTTTACTTCTGCACCCCACGTTTATTCTTTTAACACCCATATCATCTGAAACAATTATGCTATCTGCACCCTCTTTTTAACTTCCTGCACCCCTTCTTCTTTTTATTATTCTGGACACTTAGCAAGACTACGACGGTTCTCTTTTCAACCGTCGTAGTTTTCCTGTTTCGCTTCTGTACCCCCGTTTCTTCTTTTCACACCCCCTTCACCAGAAATAATTGTTCTATCTGCACCCCCGTTTATTCTTTTAACACCCATCTCATCTGAAATAATTATGCTATCTGCACCCTCTTTTTAACTTCCTGCACCCCTTCTTCTTTTTATTATTCTGGACACTTAGCAAGACTACGACGGTTCTCTTTTCAACCGTCGTAGTTTTCCTGTTTCGCTTCTGTACCCCCGTTTCTTCTTTTCACACCCCCTTCACCAGAAATAATTGTTCTATCTGCACCCTCTTTTTTAACTTCCTGCACCCCTTTTTTCTAGACACTTTTCAAGACGGTTGTATAGGAACCGTCGTTGTTTGTGCTTTCCGTGACGGTTGTATACCGTCGTTGTTTGTTATACAAAAAAATTCAAAAATGTCACTGTGTCACTTTTAACAAGGGTTACGGGATAACCATTGTGGAATAACCATCGTAACATGCTGTTTTTGTAGTAGTGTATGTCAAGTACAATCGAATTTTTATAAATTAGCGTATTACATTTTAGTCCATACTTAGAAATTACATGGAAAAGGCCAAATGGTTTGTGCCTCGACTAACTGGCCTCTAAATTACTATCCATATTTTAAAATGCATAAAATATATATTATGCTACTAAAGAAAAAACCAAAAAAAATATAAACATTTAATTATACTAAATAATAAAGTCTCAATTTTTTAAACACCTCAATCAAATACTAAGTATTAAATTAAGGGTTTTTCTAATATGTGCAACCATTGCACAGGATAATAAAACAAAACTGGAAAGGTTTTATTGGGAATTGCAACTATCACAACACTCAATGCATTGGTAATGTTAATGGTTGCAATTCCCAATAAAATCTTTCTATTTTTGTTTTATTATCCCGTGCAATATTGCATAGGTTAGAAAAACCGTTAAATTAAATATATTACAAAGATTAATATTTTATCATATAGTATTAATCTACTAGCAATAAGTTTTTACAAAAGTAACCAAAATAAAAAAAAAAGTTTTGCCTGATTAAATAGTATAAACCTATATTCTCATTTATTATCAAATTCTACCATCAGTTTAATAATTAACAACAACGATAATGATAATAATAATAATTTGCATGAAAAGGCTGTGTGTTAAATCAAATGATGTAAATGTAAGTTTTTATGTAACTACTCTTTGAGCCTAGAGACTTTCCCTGTCTTTGACACTGGGGCACCATATTTCCATCCTAAATTTTTGTAACAAAAGAATGATGCAAGTTGCATTATTCATTTACTCTCTCTATATAATATGTACCTTTAGTTTTTTTTTTCAAAATACTTACCATTAGTCATCTTGAAAGTTTCTACCTTTCTAACTAGTAATGAATATCGTTTATAATGGCAATTTACAACCTAATCAGTCTCTTCTTTCTTGGGGAATAACCCCATTTCATAATAGCATCACAAGGTTGATAGTATTGGTCTTTTGGGGATTGCTTTCTCTCCATATGAGATCTCACACTCACTTTATATGGGTTTTCCTCTACTCTTGATGAGAGTTTTCTTTACCCTCTCTCTCTCTGTCTTCCTTCTTTCATGTTCATAGTCACCTTCTTTCCCATCTTTTTCAGTCATTTTTCCCCTCATTTCTGGCCATATATGACTTATGGCTCTTCCTTCTCAAGATTATGTCATTTCCTCCTCCTCTTTATTTCACCGTTATTCTCCTGTCTAATAGATTATGTTAGAGTCCTCTCTCAACAGGATCTGGATCGTCTCCCGTGTCTCCAACCTCTCCATCAAACATCAGCTACGAAATAGCTACGGAACAACTAGGCAATTAAATTTCATAGCTAATCCGTAGCTATTCGGTAGCTAATGTTTGCTGAGAGGCTGGAGACACAAGAGAAGATCCCTACACCTCTCAACATTGTATACTCCTGTAATACTAATTATATCCTTTAAGCATTGTAAGAGTCGTTGGCCATTTTTTCAGTGAATGATTTAAAAAAAAACTAATATTTTATATATTGATATAATTTATTCTTACAAATATAAATACATATATATTGATAAATTTTGGCATGCTATATTAGTTTTATTATAACATAAACGTATTCTCCAAACTTATTTTAAATTTTATAATTAAAACTAATGGTTAGTGTGTGTTTGGTTTACTCCAAACCACGTTTTAAACGTGGATCCGGGTCCACACTATTGAGAGTAGTGTTTGTGCTTATCAACGTTTGAAACGTGATATCAGGGTAAACCAAACACACTATTCATTTTTTTGTTTATTTTTTATTGAAAATTTTTTAATTGAAAAATATGTTTTAAAATTTAAGGTAGTTAGACTTTTTTATAAAATACCATTTTAATACTTCTTTTGTCATAAACGTTGTAAAAAATAAATTTATATGATAGTTTTTTTTAAAAAAAATGTTCAAATACACCGTAATTTAATCTTGTTGCGACCTGAATTTTCCAGTTGTACCTAACTAAAAATGAAGTCCAAATGCAACTTCAGTTATTTCCACGCCAACGTAATTTCTGCTCTTCTAATTCTCAATTATTTTCGATCCCTATCGATCTAAACCCCATGTCTCAAAGCTCATTCTTTTTCTACGTTTGTGGATTTTTCATGTACCGATGTTAGCTGGCAAAGTCTTTGTCAATTGTCCCTGAACTGTTTGCATGGGAAAAATTGGGATCTTTCACATTTTGAGTGTGATTGCTATTAAATAGAAACAATATGTAATGTAAGAACCAATCAGGGATAATTATCTGGTTTGGTTTGATTCGTTTTAGCACTACGTTAGTAGTAGAAGTCATCGGTGAACCAGTGCCAGTGGGTTTGGGTTATTTCAGCCAATTAATGCACGCTTTCTTACAATAAATAGTCAATAAAAGAAGTCTGCATGTCGTTGTTATTCTTGGAAAAAATAAACAACCAGAAGAAAATACAACAAATTAGGAGAAGAAATCATGTGAAATAAAAAATGATAAGGTCAGAATTAGGAAATGGGGACATGCACAGTAAAATGGAATAAAAAGGGACAAAGTTTTTAAGTGAAAATTAATTGGAGAATTGGCCGGGATGAGTGGGGGAACAAAAGATTTGGGAGATGATCAAAGTTTTGCAACTCAGACGTTATGGGAGAGATGATCAAAGTCATCAAAGGCTGAGATGCGTGAAAAATCAAATAAATTACTAAATATGTTACATTTATTTTATTTAAATATAATTAGTCCAAAATAAACATCAACAATATCTAGGTAATGTTAGATATATTTCATTTATATATCAATTATTTGATTATTTGAAGAGATAATAATAAGAGGGAAATTTTGGATCAATAGACTAATCCAGCCCATTAGAGACATACAAGGGCCAATTTAATTTGTTTGTGTTTAGAAATTTTTTTTTTAAATTATTTAAAAAATAATTTTATTTTAGATATTCTTGTATAATCATATATAAATTTTCGTTTGATTACAATCATAAAAAAACACTTTATTTGTCACAATAAATATTTTTACATTGTTAATTAAATGCTTTCACACTATTAAAAAGTTTTTTATCTCTTCTATTTTAACTGTTTTTTCAAGAAACAACTCAGAGTTGCTTCTTAAAAATAGCAGAAAACAGATTATTTTCTGATTCTGCTTCTTGAAAAAAGTTTAGACAAACATCTTAAAAATTATTATAAGTGATGTTTTTTTTAAAAAAATGATTCTTTTAAGAAATAATTTTAAACAAACAAACTCATAAACCACACCAGTTAATTCTTATTGCGGGTTATGTTGGGTTAAAACAAGATTGAAGTTTGACAAAAACAAAAGATTGTGAAGTTAAATTTTTAAAACTCCATCTATATTTAATATTAGATTAATCAACGGAACCTATCAAATTTTATCCATTAGCATCTCTATTACTGTTAACTAATATAACATTATAGCTAACACAAGAACTAATTTTGAAAACAGATTGCATTTTTAGATATCTCGTAAATAATTTTTGTTTTTTTTATGAATTAATAATATCAACCTGATATTTTTCATGGACCAAATATAACTATTTACTTAAAAATTAAGGAAAATTCAATGATATGTACAATCTACCACTGTTGTGAAACTCGGACCGGACCGGCCGGTTCAACCGAGAACCGGACCATGAACCGGTCCGATCAGATTATTAGATCGGATATGATATTAATTAAGGAAAATTCAATGATATACACAATCTACCACTGTTGTGAAACTCGGACCAGACCGACTGGTTCAACCGGGAACCGGTCCGGTCAAATATTAGATTGGATATGATATTAAACCGGTTATGACGTCATCGGACCGGTTATAAACCAGTGAAACCGGTCGAAACTCGGAGCCATTCAACGGGTCAACACGGTTTGACCGTGTCTTTTTATTCTGTAGGAATTTAAAAAGCGCTGGCTGAGGGAGTCGAAAACAAATCCCCCACGTACAAGCCAGACACGTTACCACTCTACCACTGCTTTCCTTGATAATTATTACGCGTGACTTTGTATATAACTAATCTATTAACCTATGAATACTGGATATGTTTATATGCATCACTGATCACTCCCTTTTCTTTTATACTTTTATACGACAAAACGTTTTAAAAATTTTATATAATATTAAATATGTATAATATCTATTATTACATAAATATATTTTTATATTATTTAATTATTTGATTATAAATATATAAAAGTTGTAAATATATTTTACTATTAATAAATTATAAATAAGTACTTTTATTAGCTCAATTATCAAAATGATTTTAAAAACATTCATTTTTGTCTTTAAATTTGTTTATAAATCTCAAATTTTCAGTATAAAATATATAATTCTTAATATACACCGGTTCATGCGGTTCAATCAATGACTCACCGGTTCGATCAGTGACCCAATAACCCGGTACCTCGACCGAGTCAATCACCGGTCCGAGTTTAATAACATTGCAATCTACAACAAGTCTGTTACTATTAGTATTAACTTATTTATTACAATTATTTATTAATTAAATGTTCGCGCCATTCCCATGTGAATGCTTTTCATCAACTAGAGACAGCCGTGTGGACACAGGTTATTGGCCTCTACACCAACCAGAGCCCTTTTCTTTCGGTCCAGAATGCAATTCCGTACTTCCTCTCATTTTACTTGTTTTTAAGATTTTTATACATAATTAGGAAATGTAATTAATTTTTTAAATTTTATTAAATATATTAACTAATTTTCTATTGTATCCTTAATCATTTATTATTAAAATTTATCTCATTTATTATTTATAAAAAATATATTCAGTAAAAAGTATTAAATATTTTTTGAAATTTTAAAATGACAAGTAAAATTATTAGTCAATTTATTTTTAACTAAAAAACAAGTAAAGTGAAATGGAGGGAGTATTGTTCTATTTTATATAATAAATGAAAATCAATTAGTTATGATAAATCAAGTTATGAAAATTATAAAAGTTAGGGAAATATTAATAACATGCTTTTTATTTATTGAGTGAATTAATGTAAATCCACTTTTAAAGAGTACTAAAAGGATTATGTTGAAGTACTAACAGATATTGATTCAGGTGGTATGTATTTAATTTCTCTTAGTTTTGAGTTTTGTGGGTGGTAAAAATCTCCGATGGAAAAACTAGTCCAGTCTTTAAAAAAAAAAATCATGTTGAAGAATATTTTGCTAGTATTTTTTATATTATAGGTTAATATCTTTATAAAATATTTTAGTGCAAATATAATAATGTAACTATTTGATCGCATTGCAGGAGTTAATGTGATTGCATGAATGAGAAAAAGAAATAGATAAAAGTGCGGTGATTTTATACTAATGTTTCTAGAAGCCGTTTTTTACTTGTGTGGAAAATTATTGTTCCTGTCCTTTTTGCCCGTGGGTCAAACACGTGACATCAGTTTGTAAAGGGTGATGCAAAGATCCAAATGAAATTCCGCCTCCATATGCAATTTGTGCTTCCTTTTGACTTGAAGCTATTGAAATTGTGATGATTTTAGGATAACCTTTTAAGTTAGGCTATATGGTTCTCAATTTTAATACTATAAAAGATAAATTTAATTTTATAATATATATTCTTAATTTTTTAATTTTAATTTTATTATATTTATAAAAGGTTTATTTTTTGTGATTTATCCTAAAATTTCCTTGAAATTAAAAAAACTTTATTAGAAGTCCTATATATTACACATAAAATGTAAAGAGATACAACGAAAAATATTTTTTTACAATATTAAATGTATCCATTACGGGAGATATGACGTATATTACGAGATGTTGTTGGGATGTTGGCTCCCCTGGTGGTGGTTATCTGTGCCTTGATGACAAAGGTTGTTCGCGGCGTTCTTTCCGGGATGAGGTTGGCGGGGTGTGGTTGCGGGATGGTCGTCTGGAAGCGGATCTTTCTCGCCGAGGTGATCGTGTCCTTGATCTGCTGCACCCTTGTCGGCTGGATTCGTGTCGAGGGTCATCATTCTTGTAACTCCTCCTATAGTCGTCATCGCGCCAGGATGATCCTTTGTAGTCCTTTTTAAACTATCCAACTTCCCACGTCGGATGAGTTTCTCTATAGCATCTTTTAAAAACAAGTAATGGTCAATGTCATGTCCTTGTGACTTGTGGTATCTGCAATATTTCAACTTGTCAGTATCTGGGCCAGCCTTCATCGGTCTCGGTATCTTCACCAACTGATCCACTTGCTTAGTGGTAACGAAAACTACTTTAGACTTAAATGCATATTGAGATTATTTATTTAAGAGCTAAAAAAATAATTACTTTTTTAAAATTACGTAATTATTTAAAAAATAAATTAAAAGAAATGTTATGGCCTCTTCTTCCTCTCTCCTTCCAAATAAACAACTTAATATGAAAAAAGCCACGTTAAAAGCGAAAATGGTTTTTTTTTTATTAAAATTTCATATGACTTTATCATGTAATTATGTTATGTCTATTTCTCTTCATGAGAGATTAAATATATGAATCATAATAAAAAAAATACATTAAATATATGAAATCCTATCAACATTTAATCTTATTCTTTTTTTGAAATCAGAATAATAGTTAATTTAGAATTTCAGAAGCTACAAAAAGTTGGATATAAGGCGAGACTTCATTCCACCAAGTATTATATAGGAAATTACAAGCCATTGCAGCTAATGAATGAGCAACTACATTCGTAAATAAATATAATAAAACTTTTTTTTGCTAAGCAAAGCGAAATGAAATTAAAAGGAGTACAAGGGGTACTCCAACCCATATTACAACTAGTAGTATGAACAATGCAATACACCTAGCCAAATAAACCAAGCACCCAAAAGAAAGTAATAAAACCCAGCTTGAGAACCTTAAAACCAAACCTAAGCATAATTTTAGGACAAACCCCTTAAAACAAATATAAGAGAAACAAGTTTACAAACTAAAATAAAGCACTTCCAACGATATACAAGGTTGAGAAGGCGAAAAGCTAATGAACCAGAATTTTGATCTCCCACCAGAGTCAACCAATAGCCTATTCCACAAAATAAAACCGTTGAGATATCCATCAAGGTCCACCCAATCCATCATAATAGAACCAACCGATGCAGCAGAGAAACAACATAGATACCTGAAGCCTGAACATAAATTAATGTACCCCGTACTGCGGGATAAGACAGTTAGCATGTTGCTCAGACCAACAAGAGAATGGATAACAAAACTCAATATCTTTAGCTTTCAACCATTTCTAAGAACGCAATTTAATCAATTCTAACAATTCAGGAGGAGTTATAGAATTATTAGAGAAAACAACTTCATTTATTGCCAGCGACGGACTCTAGACAACTGTTAACCAAATCACTGACCACCTATACTGAGTTTTCAAGGTCCCAAGAACTGCTCAAAATGAGCAATAAAATTAACACGATGAACAGAAACAAAACCACACCATTGCACACATATCATCCAAATTTGGTAAGCAAATGGACATTCAAAAAATAGATGAGAAGAAGTCTTTACACCGAGATTGCACCATACACACCGTGCAGCAGAAAGATGTAAGATTCCCCTCTTAACAAGATTTATTTTTGAAGGTAACCTGTCTAACAACACTCGCCAAGCAAAACAGGAAACCTTGGAAGGTACAAGGGAGCACCAGATAAATCTATGAAGAGGAATATCAGCAAAGATAGAATCATTTATAATTAAATGATATGCTGATTTGACTGAATAGTAGCCCCCCCATATCAGCTGACCACCTCCAAGTGTCTTCATTGCGTTCATTAACCTGAATAGAACTTAATCCAAGAGCAACAAAGATAGCTGAGACAACTCCAATTGAAACAATTGCCTCATCCAACTCCAAGCCCACCCAAAATCCTCCTCTCTACTCACTAACATATCTGCAACAGACACATCTTTATTATTAGTAATAGAAAACAATCTCTGGTAACGCTCACAAAAGGGAATAGAAATACACCAAGGATCTTTCCAAAAAGAAGTACTCCTCCCATTTCCCACCATTCTAACACAAGCATTAGAGAACCAGTCACGAGATATATTCGCACCCTCCTTAATACTCCATAAATCCAACCATCACCTAGAACCACTCCGTCTCCCTCCTCCCCTACTCAAAGAACCTGCCCCATATATAGATGATAACACTTTACTCCACAAACCATCCCTCTCTACTAAAAGAGGGTTAGAATAAAACTGATACTGAGAAATCAAATGCAAATAAGTTGTAACTATGTGATGAGTTGAAAGACAATAAGAGATATCTGACAAAGCATTGACAAGATTTTTGCAGTCTGTTTCAACCAAGAGAGCTTCAATATCTCATGAAATTTTATTTTATAAAAGTTCAATTTTTTATTATTTTTATATTGTTTTTATTCTTTTTCTGGTATGTTGACCCATCATAAAATGAGAGATGATTGACTTTACCGACTTATCTTGGAAAATAGATGATTTGTCCCACCCTAATTTTGATAGATTATTTATGGGTTAAACGGGAATGGTTGCTTTTGACACCCCTTTCTTACTTTTCACCCCAATAATTTTTCGAAGTATTTTTAACGGCTATGCTTCCAACAAATTATTTTTGAAAAACTTCAAAAATTAATTTTTATAAATGGATAAGCGTATTTAAAAAAAGAAAGAAAGTAATAAAGTCGGTGGAAAAAGTAAAAAAGGGGTGGGAAAATCAACTCTAGTGTAAAGAATGGTAGACCAAAATACAGAACACATTTTAGCTTAGATTTAATTTTAAAACTAAGTATCCTTTAATATATAATTTAATTAAACATCGGATCCATAAAAGTATATACCCCTGGGGAGTTCAGATGACGAGGAACTCGTGCATAGTTAAATACAATTAGAACTACTTTATGGCATGGACTTGGGACAAATACGTTCATTCATCATGTTTCATAGATTTGTCTGGGTTGGATTCTATTCAATTCAGTATGAGTGAGTGCTGATTTCTAATTTCCAATTATTTCAAAGTTTCAATGATTTGAATCAATTCCAAATATGTTTGATTTTTATTTTCCTGGAAGGTTGATAGTGGGTTTATGATTATCTCTTTCATATAAAGTGGGTTTACTACGATACTAAGCACACACATAAAACGATTAAACCACAATCATTTTGAAATCTAAACCACAATCATTGATAGTTAGAAAAAAGGGAAAAAAAAGGGACTCAAACAGTAATTGTGATTATATGATACAATTTAAGGGTCGACAATCACATGTCTTGTTTGTTATATCTTTGATATATTTTAATTTTATTTTGAACTACATAATTTGTACCTCTCAAATAGGATATATATTGGCTAAGTAAAAAGTTACTGCAATTGAGACAGTGGCGAGAAATTGAAATAATTTACTCAACATATTAACCTTATTATCATTAGTGTATATAATATATAAAAATAACAGTTAAGTAACAAATCATTGTTATGGTAGGTAAAATATAAATATATTCAATAATCAATTCTTAGGACTGTAATAGAAGATAATTATGAAGTACAGCCCTACAACTATTACATAACATTCACGCATGTCGAATTTAGTTGGTTACAACTGAATTGCAATGTAACACTACTTTTTTTTGTCAAGAAATGTAACACTACAATTCATAACTTTTTCTATTTCTTTTTTCCTTGCACAAGTGTTTTTTTAGGTTAATGAACAAACGTTAGTTCATTACCATCTAAAAGACAGTGGAGGAACAACCGATAGGCCTTTGCTATTCCCACCCTCTTTTTGTTATTTCCACCCCATACGATTATTTTAAAAATATTTTTCTAACTACCTCCACCTCTTCCCCTTTTCTCTCCCCTTCACCATCAACCCCACCCCCACATATAACCACCACTGCCCACGGGGAACCCCCTCCCATTTTCCCATTCCCACATTGTTTGGGAACCATTTTAAAAAATCTTCCGAATATGTATGTTTGGAAGTAAAAATAAAAATTGACTTACGAACACAACGTACGTAAATCAAAACAAAAAAAGACCTGTTTAAAAATAATTTCTTGATACACATGTTTAAAAGCCAAATTTTTATAAAAAAAAAAAATTACAATCATACGTGTTTCTATGATAACTTTCAAAATTGGGTTTCAAACATTTTTATTTTTGAATTTTAAATAATGTGGGAGTGAGAGAAGAGAGGAAGGGGAGGATGAGGGTGGGGTGAGGATGGGGGTGGTGTACCGGTGGTGAATGGGAAGGGGTAGGGAAGTTGGGGAAGATTTTTTTTTTTTTTTAAAACGTATTGAGTGGAAATAGCAAAAGAGGGGTTGGCAATAACAAAGCCCAACCAATAATACAAGCAGGCCCATCACCAAACGGTCCAAAAGACTAGAAGATCCAGCAAGTCTAAGGGAAATAAAAACAAAAAACATAAAAAACACTAAACCAAAATGGGTGACATAAAGCCCTTGGGGTCTATTCCATAGTCTACGGCCCAACTGCTTGCATTAATCCCAGGCTCTTTGACCAAAATACTATTTAAAAAGACCATTTACCATTAAAATATATACAAGGTTTATTTACAGTTTTGGTCTCCCTAATTTTTCATCTTGTGATTTTAGTCCCTTAATTCTTTTAGTGAATTTAGTTCCCTAATTTTATAAATATGGTATAATTGTTAAATCTTCATTCCAATTAATGATTTTTACTTATGTGAAACCCTAATGACATAACTGTTACTACAATTTTCATAACATAGAAATATTAATTAATTTAAATTTTTTATTACTAATGTTTTTAATTTGGGCCAGACATTTTTCATTGTGGGATGTGTTGGGTTAAAACAAGATTCAAGTTAAATTTTTAAAACTTTATATATATATATATATATATATTAATTAGAATTATGAGTTAGCCTATCAATTTTTTCCCCATTTTGACATTCCTATCATTGTTAACTAACATTAGCTAACATGAAAACTAATTTTACACACAAAAAATTTTTAGATACTATCTCATAAGTAATTTTTGTTTGTTATGAACTAATATATTGTGCAAAAATAATTTATATGAACTGGGTTATGAATAATTTCAAATTTTAATTCCAAAAATACATAACAAAATAGGAAATTTGTTAAATGAAAATAATTGAACTGATGCAGTTTAGTTTCTTAAAATTGTAAATTCTACAAAATTATAAAATCTTGCATCCAACCCCAATCTAAAATATGTTTAACTTGACGTCATAATGGGAGGGAACTCGTATTTCTGTCCTAATTAATTAATTTATTTTTTCATCATTGTATTAAATAAATTAAATATATACAATTATACAACATGATAGTTAAAAAAGACTTTTAATTTGTTAGGATTGATTTGATTTGAGTTTTTTTTTTCATCATAGGAATTATTTGAGTAAGCAGTGATTTTCATCTCTCAAAAAATTGCGTTCCGTTAATTTGATTCCTGAAAAACAAAATTAATACCTAAAAAATACTTCTCTTAATTATTTTAACATTAACTAAAGTGACAACTTGGCACGTTAAATGAAATGGTGAACTCTTACTTAGCAATTTCTTATGGCTATGAGTATGGGTGTTTATATCCAAATCACATAAATCGAACTGAAATTGAAATTTTTTATTGGACTGATTTTAAGATTTTAGGTTGAAAATCGATCTAATCTAACCCAATCCAAATCGAACTTATATATACATATATTAATATTTATAAAATAATCATATATTTATGAAATTACTTATATTAATATATTTTTTATGATTTTATTATCTAATATCGTGTTAATATTTTATAAAAATATCAATTTAAAACTAGTTTTTAAATCACTTTGTCTCATGTCATTCTTTTTATATAATTTTTTATTTCTTTTAATAAATATGAATTCCAATAAAATTGTTTACTATTATTTCATAATTTGACCATTTTTACCTAATATTTATTGTCTATTTAAAAAATGTAAATTTGATTTGATCCAATCCAATTTAAATTGGATCGGATTGAGTTTGAAAAAAATATATTAAAATTGATCGGATGAGGAAATGATAAAACCACAATGATTTGATCATATTTTTCCACCTCAAAACCGATCTAAATCGAATCGCGAACACCCCTTGCTATGAGGAACTAAAATGATAATAAGTAGTGACTTTGAGGGACTGAATTGATTAAAATGAAACTTTCCTAGCATAATACAAAAATTGTAAACAGATAACTTTTTTTCAAATTTCTTTGCAATTCATGTAAAACACCTTAAACTTAACTTTGCTTTAGAGACGATTAAGCGCGACTCAACCCTATGGCCGACAAAACACTTGCTTTTAGGCCCCATAAAAATACCCTTATTTTGCTCCGAAAAAAATTATTTACTATTAATATTTTAAATAAATTAAGATAGTTAATGATTATGTAGTGAATAATATTAAATTACCAATTGGATCTAAGTATTTTTTCTTAAAAAACACCATTTTATTATAACTTTATCTATTCTCATAAATAATGACATTAATGTTTGTTTCTATCTATTTTTAACATTGATTTGTCTCATTGCTTATTTTATTTTTTTGTGGGTTTTCTGTGACACCATTCTGCCCCAAATAATAAAATAAATACCAAGTTAAATTATAATGAAAACTACAATTAACTCCAAGGTAAAAAGGTTCACAAAATCCTCCCTTTAACAAATAATTATTCAAAATCCATCGCTGACTCCATAAAAGAATATAACTAAGGTTTTCAAAGAACTTAATTTCCAACATAACTATGATATAACTTGGTCATATAAGACCCTTAGGAATAACTTTTTCAAATCTTTAAATAACAAATAAAAGATTATAAGCTCATAGATACTAGCCCCGATGTCACACATATCAGAGCGAGACTCTATCCCTTCAAAATTCAACACTTTGAGTTCCCTCCTCATTACCTAAGAAGACCACAAGAGAGAGCACGGTGAGGAATGAAATACAGACACACACACACATATATATATATAATACAGAAGGCCCCCTGTTCCCACCCATCACCATACACAACATCATTGATCTCAATCCACACACTATACATTCCACAAATTAGATTCACGCAATTATAATTTGCACAACTCTTATACAACCACAAAATATTGTGTATGCTCATACCATGCACATGCACAACACCTCTCCTAAGATTCACGACTTGGAACTCCGCACAATGGGCGAACCTCATCAATTCCCTTAGTTGTTACCATTAATGGCCCTACCGTTAAACACCCTCATTGCCGGTAGGTTGCATATTTAAACACCCCTCTTGGGCCCGTGCAAAGACACTCGCTCCCTCCCAACGTTACCCACCTCTTATGGACCGATGAGTCGCATAGTAAAACACCCCCTCTTGGAGCCATGCATTGAATGCCTCCCATTATGGTCCACCCTCTTCGTCACCCCCTCTTTGGGCTAGGGTATTTTTAGCCACGTTTGGCTTCTCATGCATCTCATACATCATATGCTCATGCTCAATGCATCATCATCACTTCACACATCTCTTATGCAATATTCTCCACTCTAATCATTCCACATCACATCATGAATATTGTACACACAAAACATTCACATTCACATTCATCTCATCATAACCAAATCACACATGATACCTCACAATCATATAGAATAATCACCTAACAACACTTCATGCCATAATTAATACACATTGTACATCCAAGTCAATCTAATCAATTCCATAAAACGATTCATATTTTAAATAAACATCCATCATATAAGTGGATGATCACAACATCACATAAACACAACACCCTAATCTCAGTTTTTGGCTTGGTAATCCATTACCAGAAGGCTGTAATCAATTACCAGAAGCATCTGTTTTGGCCTGGTAATCCATTGCCAGAAGGCTGTAATTGATTACCAGGAGCACCTACTCCAGTTTTTAGCCTGGTAATCGATTACCAGAAGGCTGTAATCGATTACCAGAAGCTCAATTACCACACTTCTGCCCAGAAAGATCCTGTGATCGATTACAGACTCCTGTAATCGATTACCGGCGACTCGAGAGCGACCACACCTGCGTTTTTTGCCCCTTTTTAATCCCCTCTTTGAGCCCTACTCAGATCTTTATGTTCATAATTTGTTTAGGCACATTTTTACTGATTAAAATTAGTGAAATCATCAACTACTCCTACGGATTACCATAAAATTAACATCTAGTCAATTATGAATTCTCACCGCTAAATCCTAATACGACTCCTTTTCGACAATATCGCTCACAACTTTCAATTCATCAAGAAACATCACAATATGCATCAAACAGAACAAATTCCAAGCATAAATCATGTGATTCACCGTTTAGATTTTAAAAAATTAGAGATCCTAGAGGGACTTAGGGTTTCCCTCACTACCCAAGCGCTCCCGCATACACATATAGTTGCACCCCTTTCCCCCTGTACCTTAGGAACGACGATTAAAGATGAATGGCAGAACTTTTCTGACGGTCTACACTTCGGCACCTCCTCCTTGTAGAGTCGCTTCTCTCATTCCTAGAGTTTGGTTGTCTGACATATGAAAGAAAACTAGGGTGAAACAAATGACCCATCCTTATTTTTTAATACTTAACTGGGTCGGGCCTACTCCGACCCACCCGTCTCCCTTTTTAATTAAATAATACACTTTCTGAAACATAATAATAACTATAATAATAATATTATCATTTCTACATAAACCTTATTTTATTTATTTATTTTAGAAATTATTAGGATGTTACATTTTCTCCTTCTCGTTGTGCTATATTGCTATTGTCTATTCTCCCTCTTACCCTCTCAATCTCTATTTTTTGTGCTATATTAGCTCGACGCATAAGTTTATTCTTTAGTGAGTACTATGTATAAAGAAGTATGTCTCTCTATTTGGTTGGACTCTATTGTGTTAGTGTGAATAGTTTTGTTTATTCAAATAATAATTTATTTAAAAAAATGTAATATTTTTTTTTCAAAAATTACATTAACAAAATGCACCAATCATAATATATTGAAGCATGAAAAAGATGTCTTTATAAATTTTGCTATAGGCTTTGACAAATGTTGAGCTATCCCAAAGACAATTGAACAAAATTTGAGGCATGATGGGAGTTGGATTAGAATGTTTTCATTTGCCAACAAGCTTTATGAAAGTTGCCAGGATGGAGAAGAAGGGAAATGAGGTTCCATTTTACGATTATAGTAGTAGAATTGTTATACGAACCTAAAAAATCACAAGTGAATTTTGGGAAGTTATTTTTCACGTGTGCCCTCTCAAAGGTGATATTATAGAAAAAAGTGGTATTTGTTCTCTTTAAGCTTATGTATGTCATTGTAATGTGAACTCAAATTGCTCACTGTGTTATTTTTACAGTATGGTGAATTCAATAGCAAGTACTCGTTTGGGTTGATGATGACACTAAGTAAAATTATTCATTTGTCAATGGGGATTATAATAACTTATGGAGGAATGAGGAATACGCATATAAAATTGAAAATATGTGCACTGAAGTTGTTCATGTTATTAGTTTTGATTTTATTGGTAAAATATGTAATATGTTTTAGGGTTCGATGGAGAAACGAGGTTGAGTATTGTATTAGGAGTAGTTACTTCTATCCATTGGTTGTAATTTGTTACTTTTAACCTATGTTTATTGTTTATTGAAATTAAGATAGTCTACACACGAGTAAATGAATCAGTATGATAGTAGGCATAAAAAGAACTTAAAAGTGAATCACATAATTAAACAAATCAACATACCCCATTGTTTACAAAAAATTGGTGATAAGATTTCATACACAAAACATTCAAAAGACATAACATTGAAGTCCATTATATTATACAAAACATAATATTGATAAAATCTTGGTGATGCAAATGAGAATGTTATGATTTCCACCGATCATACTTTTAATATTGTCTAATTGTTTTCGTAACAAAATTAGGATGTTAGTGTTTACATGGATTGGGGAAATTTTGAGGAAAAAAAAAACCTAATTACAATTTTTACATTATATATGAAAGATTTATTTTAGTTAATATAGTACCTCAAAATAACCACTCATTGTGATTTTAGTCCCATATATGTCATGACGACATAAAACTGCTACATGTGACATTTAATGTGCCATCACTATTAGTCTAATCATAGTGTCTTTGAGTTGATTGATTTTTTTTCCTTGAGTATGTTTGTGAGTTAAATTTTGGAGGGGAAGGAAGGGAAGAGAAGGATTTATTGGAAGTCCTTTCCCCCTTTGTGTTTGTGAGTTTAAGTATTTTACAAAGACTTTCCCTTCTATTCTCCCCTCCATTCTCATTTCAATCATTTCCTTTCCCTCATCTCTAAACTCACAAACACACCCTTAACCTCACTTATATGAACCTAGTTTTTTTGGTTTAATTTATTTAAGTCTATTTTTCTCTTAACCTGACTTGATTCTTAAACAGCAACATTATTTCAATTTACCATAAAAATAAATAAAACATCAACATATTTCAAAGCAACGGAGATAATTCCCTTTAAAATAAACTTGTCTCTAAAATTAGAAACGTGTCCACTCTTTATTTAATTTAAAGTGTGTAATAATTTAAACCACTCCAAATTAAGATAGATGACTTGAAAGAAAGAAAATTAGTAACAAATTTTTTCTTTTATAATAAACAATTAAATAGAAATGGAAGCAATTCTTTAAATTTTTTTTTCCACCAATCAAGATTGGTTTAAGTGGTACATGCTTGATTCATGTTAAGCGAGTTTGAGTCGAAAAAAACTTAGCCTGAGAACTAGTCCCACTAAGACGTGAATATTTGATTTTTTATTTTGGTACACCGTGACACCTTTTACGGTTTTATAATTTTATTTACCTTTTGGCCAGCATTAAAAAAAAAAAGAAGCTAAATTCCGGGCACGATTTTTAGTTTAAAATTAAAACCTCAAAGAGAATTTTAAAACTTGGAGTTTTCAGTTTATCGTGGGGACAGATAAGAATTTGAATTATATAGGCTATGAATCGGAAAGGGAAGTTTCGTAGAAGCTCAACTACTTGAGTGAAGTATTTGTCATATCTGATGATATTATTATTATTCTGTTACTTAATTTGTTTCTCTTCTCTCTTCCTTTGAACCTTTCAATATTCATCAATGACGACGTTCGCTTCAGCCAAATTCAACTTTTGATTTTTTCATGCATTATTTTCATTTGGACATTCAACAAGGTATTGCACTTCTTCTTTAGTTTCGTGTTACTTTGCTTGGCGGAGTAAAATTTCAGCGACTGCAACTTTGATTGATTGATTCATTCTTGGTCGGTGGGGTTTGTTACAAGATTTTTGTGAACCTTCTCTGTTGAATGCACTTCTGATTGTTCCTTAGTTTCAGTTATTTTAGGTCAATTCCATATCGAGTTTGACTTTGGTTCAGAGATTGCAAATAATATCACATCAGCGGCTTATATAGGATATGAGATTTGAAATGTCAAGTTTATGAGATAGGAATTTTTGAACCTTGAATTTGGAGTTTCTGGATCAAGTTGTTTGGTATCATTTTGTTTATTAGTTGGAACTTGGAAGCCTATTTTGGGGCATGGAACTAGCTCAGCATAGAATAATGGAGAATGGAGAAGCTGAGGAGATGGACGGTGAAACTTCTGCAAGGGTGGCTCTCACGGAAAGTCGAATCTACCCTTCCCATCCTGCAGGTTTGGTGAAGAAGAGAGCGTATATATTTGATGGGTTGGGGAATTTTTATAACAAGGAGTGGGATCTAGCAGACCTTTATCAAAAAGAAGAAAAGGAAAGGGCTGTACCAGAAGGACGGGGGAATGAGTTTTCTTGGTACCATGTGGAACTTCCAAAAGGAAATCAAAAGTTGTCACAATCTGCACAGGACCTCATTGGTGTTCTCTGCCCCCCTTTGAAACTCCAAGACATTCTCTCACTTGTTAGTAATGGACCCTTTTGTGCACATGTAGATGGGGCACTTGTCTTCCGGGTTAATTCACCTGGTCCTCCCTCCAGTGACTTCACATTTAGAATTGCTGCTAGAGTTACTGAAAATTCAGTAATTACCGTGTCCTTGGGGCGTGTTCCCCGTCTAGGCTTCTCACGCATGGGTGAATCTCTGCTTTCTGAAATTCCTAGTGTTGAAAGCTCCCCTCAATTTAGAGGTCAGCAGAAGGAAAGAAGTGGGATTGTGATTAAGGAGCATGTTCTTGAATTCTTATTGACCATGAATCACTCTGAGGAAGCTGACAACCCTGTGCCTAGATCTGTCTCCAATCTTGTAGTTCATATAATTGACACACATGTAGATCAGCTTCAAGATATTGTGACAAAGCTTGAGATGGAGTTGGACTCTGTGGAGCTCGACTTAGATAAAGGTAATTTCAATTTCATACTCCTTGATCCCCACTAGTCCCATTCTCTGGCAATGTCATCCACAGCCATGATTTCACTTGCTTTTACCATTCCCAGTTAAATGACTTTCGGGTATTCATTCTCAACTTTTAGTTCTCTTCATACTTCAAATCTTACAAATTCTAGCAGTTGTTGATTGCTGCAAGTTTGCCTTGGTTTCTATTAAATTGATTTCAAAGGAATAGTGATATGAATTTAAATGTACTTTGTGGTCTTTCTATTGTAGGAGGGTTGAAATTGGCCAAGAGATGACATTTGAAGTTTGTGATAATTAATTTGTTTGATTATTTTTACCTCTGATTTCATTCAACTAAATTTGTTGATAAAAGTAATTGAATGTAATCCTAAATCTTTATGTATTAGTTTCTAAACCGTGCAATAGATGGCACAAATTTAAGCTGTCTTTATGTTGCTGTATTTATAGGAGTAGAGGAAAGGGGCCCAACTAAAAAAGTTACCCCCAGGCCCATTGCTCATTGTTTCCTTTAATATCTGTTAACTGAATCATTTATTTCTTTATCAAACATCTTAATGATGTACTGTCCTATGAAATATGAAGATGTTATATGGGGCATTACTAGTCTTTTCATTGTTGGCTTGTTTTTCCTTGCATGGATTTCAATGAGACTTAATCTGATTGAACAAATTATTAGCTATTCATTAGGAAAAAAGACCTGAGAATTTAGTGTCTGCACTACAGGATCGCTTCTCTAAGAAATAAGGCAACATGCTGTCTCTAGCAAATCGAATATACGTTTCTCATAACATGTTCCTGTATTCAATACGTTTCCATCTGGAGGCAATATTTTACCTGTTTGAAAAGGTTAGAAATATGCCTTTCCAGAGTCAATTTTTATTTAAAAGTTAAAATACAATTTTAAATATAACTTTTACATGTACGGTGTGCTATAAACTATTTATGCAAGTCTTGCCCATGCTTTAAAAAAGTAACACTGGCCTCCTTGTTTTCTGAATTACACAGACCCCTGATTTTAGGAATCTATGCATGGCTTAAGGGGAGGTTTATGTTATGTTGAAATGTAAATGAGGGAATGTTAGTGTAATTTAGCTAATGGCAATATAATTATTGATTTCATGAAAACCTGTATATATCCATAGATTTCAAGGCCCATCTAATTTATTCTGACAATAGCTGAAAATTTTGACTGAATCTTGTTTCCAAAATATGGCCTTGTGCTTACATCCTTGTGTCTCCATTTTTATTTGTAGTGTTTTAGGTCCTCATATGGCTGCAGGATGGTGGTAAAGCATTCATGCCTTTAAATGTTTTTATCACTGATCTGCAATGAGGAAGACCTCGTGAAGGCCTCATAGATTATAATATTTGGCATAAGGAGTGTGACTGTTTGAATGAATATTCAGTTGTTAACTGTTTAGTGTTTACACCACTCTTCCCCTGGCCAAAGGTCGAAACTAGGGGAAGAGAATTCCTGGTATAGCTGGTTTATAGAATAATAACAATGTTAAAATGACATTTTGATCTAGTGTAGCCTAAAGCTTATCTTCAAAATTTGTTTATCACATGTACTTAAATTTTATTTCATCCGAGTGGCTTTTATGTATAAGCTGAAATTTCTGTTTCTAATTTGTCTTTGTGCAAGTTGCTCCTGTACTATTTCCTAGATGTGCAATATTTAAATTGTTTTATAGCATTGAATTAAGGAACAACCATTCTGCTTGGTTGTAGGTGGTTATGCTCTGAAGAAACAAATGCTAGATGACAGAAGATTCCCCAAACTGCATATTAATTTGCAGCGTCTCCTGCAGGTGATAAATTTACTCATTTTATGCATTCATTCTGATTTAAATTTTATACCCTTGCGTGGAGAAACAAAAGGCAGCAAGCTGGAGCTTAAATAAATCTCAGTAAAGCTCATTATATCAATGAATCATGAACAATTTAACATTATAGTTTTGTGATCAAGCATAAGGGTCATGGGTCACAGCAGCTTAGTATATTCGATGGCATCAAAATTCAATAACGGTATCTCCTGAATTTATAAATACAGATTAATCAATTTAATCTGGTATAGGGTACAAGAGGATATTTATGTGTTTTATTCTGCATGCAAGTATTTGGTTTGTTTCCACTTTTCTTTTGGCACAATTCTGACAGCTTACTCAAAATTGCTTTAAAAAATAAAAAATAAGGCGATATGGAAACATAATTGCTGCTGGAAAATAATTCTTTATCATGTTAGATGGAAAAAATGAACAAAAAAAGAAAAGAATGTCAATATGAGTGTGTAAATTATAGTAATGAGGAATGTTGATGACACTACTGTTTTCATCTGATCTGTTCTCATATTTATAAATTAAATTGTATGGACTAAACTTCCTCTTGCTTTTGCATTACCTTGATTAATTCTATTCAGGTGATTGCCCATGGAGAACAAGTATTTCTCCGTGTCAAAGAAAAATGCTCTTCCAAAAGGTGGTTTGCGAATGAAGACATTAACTCCCTTGAAGAACTAATTGGAAGGTTAAGGAGACTGAAGGAGAATGTAGGGTTTATAGTAAATCGTGTCACAGCAATTCAGGCTGGTCTTGACAGCTGGCAATCAGAACAAATAAATAGGAAACTGTACTATCTTTCATTCCTTTCAATAGTATTCCTCCCTTTGTCCATCATAACAGGAGGTTTGCAATCTGATTCTTTATGAACTTTTATCATTGACATCCACCGGCAGTACTGTATGGTTTTGATTTTTAAGTCTCTGATTGCAGTCTTTGGCATGAATGTGGGAGGAGTTCCATGGACAGGTCAAGATGCTCCAGAGCTAAAGGATGGTTTTCGTAATGTCATGCTAGTCTGCGTCGCCATGCTACTTCTTGTACTACTCTGCTTCATTTTCCCAGCTCTTTATACTCGTGTAGCTGCTACTTGGCAAAATAAAAGAGCTCTGGGAAGAAACTGGTCACTGAACAGGAAGTCATTGCTCAGGAGATCATTAAGAATAGGAGATAATGAGAGAGGGGGCTACCTTCGGATTTAATTGTAGGGGGTGACTATTTCATTTCATTGCACTGCCTATTTTATTCTCCGAATGAACATTGAAGTCATACTATCACTTCCTTCTGTTTTCAAGAATGTCTCACTTACCCAGGCAATTTCATCAGCCGGTTTTCGATGACTCTCACAGAAGAAACATAATAAACTGATATTTTGTTGTCAGAAAAACAATCACCTAAACCCTTAAATGGAATTCTCAATGAGGCACTGATTCTATGGTAAGTCAATGGAGATTGTGATCAAATGAAGCTTATTGCTTATATTCTTTAATTTTTTTTACCCCTTGTGGGGGGGGGGGGGTATATGAGTCCATCACTTTCTTTTCTTGACAGTTATGTGGACATTTTTAACTTGTACAGTGTACACTTTTTCTTGGTTAGTGGCAGACTTTCCAATTTCTTTTTATTATTAATTGTCACTTATTTCAGTTATTAGGAGCATCGTTTGGGTCCCTAAATAGACTGGGACTGTGTCAAATTGCTTCTATGGTTAGACATTAGTACATTGATTACTGTTCCCACTTTCTGTTCCGAGCTTAATGGTGTGTTTGGTTTGCACTGGATTTACGTTTGAAGCGTAGGTCCACGTTCTGTTTGGTTTTGTCCGGATCCACGCTTAAAATGTGGTTTTGGGGTAATGGTCCCCATTATCCCAAAATCACGTTTTGAACGTGGATCTGGGAAGACGCTATTGATAATAGTGTTGGCCTAAATCCACGTTTGAAACGTGGTTTTAGGGTAAACCTATTGTGTGTTTGGATAGGCGGTGAGATAAGGTACCACATCCCGAGGTCCATTTTCAAGAAGCAATACATTGTTTTTTTGAAAAATATACATTGAAAAGTTGCGCGGATCCACATCAAGGATGAATACCCAAACACACACTAAATCCTTGACTTAACAACAAATTTATTTTTTTTCCCATCATCAAAGACGGTCAGACAGAGGAGAAAAAAGAACCAAACACTTGTTCCTATGTCTATTTTCTTTTCTCAATTTTTAAATAAAAAAATGTGAGAGGAAAGGCCGAGGGGAAGGTTTTTATTATTTTTTGTATTTGTCACGTGAATATAAGAATTTGTGGGTGTTTTTCTCCGGTGGGATTGCCTCTTGGGTCTGCATGGCACGGGAATGAGTTCTTTTTAGAATAGGTTTTGTTTTTTTAGTGGAAGACTACGTGTATTTTCCTAAGAGATAATCTAGGACTTCTATGAACGGTAAAATTCTCTCTGTATACCTAAGACTCGAACTCAAGATTAGATTAAGCTGGAATAGGTTTTGCTTTGAAAATAAACAAAAAATATAAAAAAGATAACGGAAAGCATTAGGGAGAGGATCATAATTTCATCTCAAATGCAAAAATTTTGACACAATGATTTGAGTTATTTCAACTTTTTTTTGTCAAGGGTTATTTCAATCTAAATGATTTTTTTCAATTCCTTTTTCAACTTGTACTCTACAGGGTTCAATTTGTGAACCAATTAATTTTATAAAAAAAGGTTTGAGAAAAAGTAGTAGAATGGACAAAATATGCATATTAAAAAAAAAGGAAATTGATCGATTATGCAAAAGATGTTAAGACATTAAATTTTATGAATAGATATGTATCATTTTGGTGTTTGATCGGGAATCCTCATATGTTTGACATAGCTCTGAGTTTAACCCTCGAGTGAGAAATAATGATTAGATAAAATCTTTCCAAGAGTGACGATGATATGATTTCACAATCCAATATCTACCATTGATCATGGTTTGCTTTTACTTTATTTTCACAAGAAATAACATTCCTCAAAAAGTCATGATAGCTGGATATGTTAACTTAAAATATATTTGATTTTTATGTTCTAAATAAAATGTTGTCGAGAAATAAAATGATAAAATACAAGAAAATTCCTTTAGCTGCAGGTATGTGAAAAAACATTGCTGCTATTTAAAGTTCACCAACACTTTTTTTTAAAGGGACTGTTATACTTATATGTCACGAAAAAACTTGAATGGAAATTTTGAATGGTTGAAGAAACATGAATGCACCGTGATAAATATAATTTGAAGTGTATATACTTGACGTAGAAGCAACGAATAGTTGCTGTGAATCCGAATGCATTATTGAGAGTATTCCAAACACAGTGCATTTATCCTCTTTAGTTTCGAGACATAAATAATTTCTAGCTCTTTTTTAAATTCATCAAACTGTACACGTTAATTTCTTATAAAAAGCTTCCCATGAATGGTTTGGTAAATTCTGATACTCATATCAACAAGTTTTAATGCATAGAAAATTTTCTAGCTATGATCCATAATTAGAGGTTCTTTACATTTTATCCAAAGTAGAACAGAAAAATATTAAATTAATTAAAAAATGAAAAATTAATAAAAATTGAAATTTAATAATACTACTATTTGAGATAATATTGTTCTAGATGATAATCAAAGTCTTGAAGGGTGACTCATATCCATAAAGCCTGTAAAAAAAAACATTTACTTTGTCCTACGATCCAATGAAAAAAAAAAATCCATTATATAAATCCACTATCTATGCACATATGATATCATTGAAAAAAAAAATCTTTTATCTGTAATATTACCATTTTACTTGCTCATAACTTAGCATTGTAATACTTTTTGCACCTTCACAATTTTTTGGAGAAGGTTTAATGGAGCTCAGGCCGAAAAGAGGCTCAAGCTGAAAAAGACAACTTGATGGGTATCCAACCCAACATTTCTCAATCCAAATATTACAAAAAATAAATACTGTTTAAATATTTAAAAATATGTAATAAAACATATTAAATATTTCCTATAGCTAATACTTTTTTTTAACCACAGATATCCTCAACAGGAGTAGGGGTGATCATGTGCTGAGTTGGGTTGTATTTAAGGTATTGACGGACCCAACCCGATGAAAAGATATTGGGTTGGGTTGGGTTTTTTTTTCCTTTTTAGGAATGTACCCAACCCAATCCAACTCTCAGGTTGAATTAGGTCAATTAGGTCCAACATTTTAAAATGTTTGTATTTGTAAATAAAATAAAAAATGAAAAAATAGAAAATACTTTAAATAAAAAATATAAATTGTCATTATAAGTATGATAAAAATAAAAACCTATAATTTGATAATAAAGAAATCAATTTATACAATATTAAATATTAAAATGTGTAACTTATTAGTACAAAAAAATATAAAATTTATTTTTTTATTAATGGTTAGGTTGGGTTGATCGGGTTGAGAGTATGTAAACCCAATACCCAACCCAATCTGATTGGGTTCGTTTGTATGGAACTCAATCCAACCCGACTACATAACTCAACCCAATTAAAAAATTAGGTTGGGTTGATCGGGTTCATTGGGTCTACCAAACCCATGATCACCCATACATAGGAGGTAATCTTGTTTGAGTGGAGAACATCCACATCATAATGGGGCTAATTCTCTTGGCATGGATTTTTTCCATGCACGAAACTCAAATCCAAAACCAACACTTGAACCAACTCCTTAAATAGTCAGTAACATGATGCGTACAATTATTATACTACCAAAAAGTCCCAACCAACCAAGGAGAGGTCGTTGTACCCCTATGGGCCACATACCCAATTTAAAGACTCCCCACGACACCGTTTGATGGTCGATCTAGAACCTTCCTCCGCTGATTCTCTCTCATCGTAAGCAGAAGAACTAGAATAATCTGGCACGTCATTAAAAAACAGACACTGTTTACTTTTCTTTTGGGACCAAAACCCTAAACCCTCCCTCCCTCTGATATAAAACTTGTCACACAACATTCATCTTTGCCTTTGCATTTCCATTTCTCTTCTGATCTTCCGGACATGGCCACCGCCGCCTTGCTCCGCTCTTTCCGTCGCCGTGATGTTGCCTCGGCTTCCTTCTCTGCATATCGCTCGGTAACGTTCCCAACTCCTCTCTGCTTCTTTCTCTTATTTTCTTCTTCCTTTGTTACCTGTGGTGGTTGCTCCAAATTACCGAGATTTTCCGATTTGATCCGTATAGATTTCAATCCATTTGTGGTTGCTATTGTTATTGAAGATTTATTGAGTGGGAAGGAACCCTTCCCATTGTTTTGAACTATCTATTTCTTGCTTTTTGTTCAGATTTTGCCTCTAGTTGTTTATAGTATGAACTTTCTAGTCCTCGCAATTGATTTTCTAGTTCTTTTCCGTGGTTATTGAATATCGTTGTGCACCTACTCATGCGAAAGAAAAAAAGGTACAAGTATTACTCGCCAATTGTATGTTCTAGACTTCTAGTCTAGATCTTTGAACTTGGATATTTTGAAGCTGTTGTTATAATGGAACTTTCATGCCAAAGTACTTATATGGACGATATAAGTAATTATCACTCAGTGTGCTACAGAGTACAGATTGCTGAGGCTCACGTACATTACTGGCTTAATTTTCTTTTCTTCCTAGATGATCCGTGCTTTTGTGCTGACTTTGTTGTTACCTAATAATATTGCTTTTATTACATTTACAGCTAGTCTTAGCTATTCATGGCCTGCTTTTCTAGCCTACTCTATTAAAATTGCTTTCAAAAATCTAACCCAATCTTTTTCTGCGCCTTAAGAAGTATGTGAACGGTTGTTAATATTATGGCGTTTTCTGTAGAATTGTAATTGTAATTATTATGGCATTATGTATGGTGGCTATTGCTCTGAAGGAAGCTTTTTCTTACTTTCACATGGTCGTGCAGTTGACAGGCAGCACTAAGCCAGCATATGTAGGTCACAAGTGGTCAAGTTTGTCTCGACCATTCAGGTGCAATATGTTGTTTTGATTTTGTTTGCAACTCTCATGGAGATGTTGTGCTTTCAATCTTAGATGAAAATTACTCATTATCACTTTTCATCTTCACTGCAGTTCAAGGCCCGCTGGAAATGATGTTATTGGTATTGATTTGGGTACAACCAATTCATGTGTTGCTGTTATGGAAGGAAAGGTAAGACATTCTTGCTTTTAATTTGTTTATATGTTTAAACTTTCCATACTTGGTAATTGTGTTGACTTGATTTATATCTGTTTCAGAATCCCAAAGTGATTGAGAATTCTGAAGGTGCTCGTACAACACCATCTGTGGTTGCTTTCAACCAGAAAGGGGAGCTGCTTGTAGGTACACCAGCTAAGCGTCAGGCTGTTACTAACCCAACGAACACACTCTTTGGGACCAAGCGTTTGATTGGTAGGCGTTTTGATGATTCTCAGACACAAAAGGAAATGAAGATGGTTCCATACAAGATTGTTAAGGCTCCAAATGGAGATGCATGGGTAGAAGCCAATGGGCAGCAGTATTCCCCTAGTCAAATTGGTGCCTTTGTTCTCACCAAGATGAAGGAAACTGCAGAATCTTATCTTGGAAAGTCAGTTTCTAAGGCTGTAATTACTGTACCAGCTTACTTCAACGATGCTCAGAGACAGGCAACAAAAGATGCTGGTAAAATTGCAGGTCTTGATGTACAGAGAATTATCAATGAGCCCACTGCTGCTGCACTTTCCTATGGGATGACCAACAAGGAGGGTCTCATTGCAGTCTTTGATCTTGGTGGTGGAACGTTTGATGTGTCCATCTTAGAAATTTCTAATGGTGTTTTTGAGGTATGCTAATTTATTTCTTCTCTGTCTTCCTTTCTTAATCTGTCAGAAGGAATTATATGATAAGCGTGTACTGATAACATCTTCATATCAAGGTTAAAGCAACAAATGGTGACACTTTCTTGGGCGGAGAAGATTTTGACAATGCCTTGTTGGAGTTTCTGGTGAATGAATTCAAGAGAAGTGAGAGTATTGACCTTTCTAAGGATAGGCTTGCCTTGCAGAGGCTTCGTGAAGCTGCTGAGAAAGCTAAGATAGAACTGTCTTCAACATCTCAAACTGAGATCAACCTGCCTTTCATTACTGCTGATGCATCTGGTGCTAAGCACCTGAACATCACATTGACTAGATCTAAGTTTGAGGCTTTAGTGAACCACTTGATTGAAAGGACCAAGGCACCATGTAAGAGCTGCTTAAAGGATGCTAACATATCAATCAAGGATGTTGATGAAGTTCTTCTTGTTGGAGGGATGACCCGTGTGCCTAAAGTCCAAGAGGTGGTTTCAGAGATCTTTGGAAAATCTCCCAGCAAAGGAGTAAATCCTGATGAGGCAGTTGCCATGGGTGCAGCAATCCAGGGCGGTATCTTACGTGGAGATGTCAAAGAGCTGCTACTCCTGGATGTAACACCACTCTCTCTGGGTATTGAGACTTTGGGTGGCATCTTTACAAGGTTGATCACTCGTAACACTACTATTCCCACAAAAAAGAGCCAGGTAATTATTAAATTTATTGATGATTGTTCACGACTACTGTTTCGAAGTTGCCTATATCTGAAGAAGGCTTTTTCAGTCTTTCAAAAAGTAATTTGACATTGAAACCATGCAACTTTATGTTCATTTGAAAATCCCCATGTCCATGTAGTATCTTGTCGATTGCATTACACATCAAACTAAGTTTAAAAATAGAAGCCTATCCAATTTAGTTGGACTTATTTTTGTTATGTGGTTGAATCTTTCTGACTTGTGATATCCTTGTTTCAGGTCTTCTCAACGGCAGCTGACAATCAAACACAGGTAGGTATCAAGGTGTTACAAGGTGAGCGGGAAATGGCTGTAGACAACAAAATGCTTGGAGAATTTGAGCTTGTTGGCATTCCTCCTGCCCCCAGAGGTATGCCTCAGATTGAGGTCACGTTTGACATTGATGCCAATGGGATTGTTACTGTCTCTGCCAAAGACAAGTCCACTGGTAAAGAACAACAAATAACTATTCGGTCGTCTGGTGGACTCTCAGAAGATGAGATTGAGAAGATGGTCAAAGAAGCAGAGTTGCATGCTCAGAAAGACCAAGAAAGAAAGGCTCTCATTGATATTAGAAACAGTGCTGATACTACCATCTACAGCATTGAGAAGAGCTTAGCTGAATACAGAGAAAAGATTCCAAGTGAAGTGGCCAAAGAGATTGAGGATGCAGTTTCAGATTTGAGACAGGCGATGTCAGGGGATAATGTTGATGAGATTAAGTCAAAACTTGATGCTGCAAACAAAGCTGTGTCCAAGATCGGGCAGCACATGTCAGGTGGTTCTAGTGGTGGTTCTTCAGCTGGAGGTTCTCAGGGTGGGGACCAGGCTCCTGAGGCAGAATATGAGGAGGTGAAGAAGTGAGACGGTGGAGTGTTTTGTAGCCTGATTAATGTCTAGATAACAAGTCAAAGAGGAATCATCTTTTTTCATTTAGTAGAAGATATAAAGTAACTTATTTTTGTATTTAATGTTGGAGGTCATTTTTTTCCCCGGAAGGCTTTTCAATCTGTAGTACTTTTGAGTACTAAACCATGAAGTTTGAATAACGATATTGAAATTTTTGCGTAGTGATATATATTCTCTACTTACTATGATATGCTTTTATTTGTATTTTGCACATGCATTGAATTGATTGGAGACTTCAGAATTCAAAGATGCAGAATGTAATTACAAAGCGTGAGGGTTATAGATATGATGTAAGGAAAGTAGAAACAAGAGCAGCGGTGTAAGGTATGTAATAGTACTTATAGCCTGATTGTTAACAATCGAACGTCATACAAACAGCTTAATTAAGGGTCCCCCCAAAGCTTATTTAAGGGTCCATTTGGGTGGTTGGTTGTGAATTTTCAATTTTTTATTTTTAAAAATTTTAAATTAAGTTTTTATAACTCAAAATAAAAAATTAAAATTTACTTTTTGTGATTTTTTTTTTATAATTAGGGAAAAAAAAGGAAAGGCCAAAACAAAAGAAAAAAATAAGAAACAGACAGAAACTAGCCTCGGGCATATGTCACTCCTAAGGCATTAGCTAACAAGAGAGTGCTCAACTGTGGAGGGGGAGCATGAAGAACCCTAAAATGATGATTTTCCTGAGCTCTTTTTTCGCAAGCATAGTTGCGCATGAGTTGCCTTCTCTGAGAGGATGTTGGACATCCCAATCTCTGCCCAAAATCTCTCTGACCGAAAGGATAATGGCAGCGTACTTATGGTATGTAACATATCTTCCTTTACTAAATAAATCACACTAGTTGAATCTGTGAAAGACACTAGCTTACGAAAATTAGAATCACAGGCAAGTTTGTGGTTTTTAAAATGTTTTCATCATGTCTCCATTTTAGATCTTCTATTTGTTAAAAAAAATTATTTTCAGTTAATTTTATTATTTCTCTCAACTCCCTCTCACGCTCACACTTATTGGGGTAGTTAAAATTTCACTCTCTAAGTTTTCATGTTCTTTTGTTATTAATTTTTTTATAATCCATCATTAGGGGTGGAAGTAGGCCGAGCCGAGATAGGCTTTGTAGGGCCAAAGTTTGGCCTGCATTATATTTTTGTGGCCTAAGTCTGGTCTGTTACCCGTCATAGGCCATATTTTTAAGCCTAGCTTGGCCTGTTTCAAAGCCTGATTTGACCTATTAGTCTGTTTAAAAGCTCATTTCATATTATGGACTTTAAATAGGTCAATAAATCTATCTCTAAATAGGTCGGTGCGCTTACAAACTAATAGACTTACTTTTTTATAATGTAAATATATCACTAACATATACGTTTAGATAGGACAATAAGTCTATATCTAAATAGGCCAACAGAAGAATTTAAAAAATTATATATTATTATACTATTTATTATATATAAAATATTTATATATTTATTAAAAATAATATTATTTATAATATGCTAGCCTGTCAAGCTTAATAGGCTTTCTAAAAATAAATAGACCAATTAGGAGAAACGCGATATTTTGGGGATTAGTTTGAACATCGTGATATTTTATAAAGACTTATTTAAAAATCATGATATTTTTTATGGATTATTTGGGAAAAAGTAATCATAAAAAAACAGAGAAACCATTTATGAAAAAAAAAAATTTGGAGAACTGCTTTTAAAAAAATAAAAATAGGAGATCAAGTGAGAAAAATGCAATATTTTGAGTGACCAAAAATATAATTTTAAACCCATTTTTTATGATATTAGTTGCTCATAATGTTAACGTGATTCTTCCTATAGCAAAACCCTTTTTTATTCTTTCTAGCACAACCCCTTTGTTTTTTTTTTTTTTGGTAACTTGGGCAAAAAAACAAAAGAAACAAGAAACTAAAAAACAAAAAGGGGGGAAAGCTAAATCCTAGTGAAAGTCACTCCATTAGCATCCGACTGCAGCAGGGGCAAAATCCCTTCTGGAGGATCCTGGAAATGGTGAAGTGGTAAAATAACCTTTGTTCCCATCTTAGCTAGGTACTCTGCACATTAGTTACCCTCTCTCAAAATGTGATGTACATATACAATCCAATCTCTAGCCAAATAATTCTGAATTTCCTTAATGATGGAAGCATGAAGATGAAACTCAGAGACACTCTTTTGAATTAGATGGACAACTACTTGAGAATCAGACATGCATTTCAAGTCCTTGACATGTAATTCCCAGCACATGCGTGATCCTTCAAGAATAGCAACTAGTTCCGCTTCTAGTATATTAACATTCCGCTTCTAGTATATTAACATTGCCCAAGTGGCCATGATAGCCATGAATCCAAAGGCTTTCATGATTTCTGACAATCCCACCAAATCCAGCTACGCCTTGAATTACACTACCATCAGTGTTTAAGGCCATTTGCTCAATTGGAGGGGGTTCCTAACAGATAAAACGAGGGGGAGTAAGAGGTCGATTTGAGTGAAGATCAAACACTCTCTGTATGATAGAGTTAAGAGAATTAATCTCTGAAGCCAACTCAATAACACTAACCTCTCTATGTTCAAAAATAAAAGTATTCCTGCTACTCCAAACTTTCCACAACGTAGCCAAAGACAAAGATCCCGAATGTTGAATTCCAACTAAAATTCAATTACGGGCAGAGTCATTATTACTAACAACATTAATATGAGATAAACCCATGTGCCTCCAAACAAGCTGAGCTTTGTTACAATCTCTTAGACGGTGGAATATGCTTTCTATTTCAGTACCACACTGAGAATAAGTACCAACTAGAGATATGCCACGATGTGCAAGCAAACCCTTCGGGCAGCGCCTCATGATAAATCAGCCAGATAAAGAAACGGATACTTTCTGGAGCTTGAAGTTTCCAGATCCAACTCCAAGCATAGTGATTATCCTCCAAAGTTTCCCGAGTTAGCCACTTGTAAGCACTCCTAGCTGTATAGACACCAGAAATTGATTGTGCCCAAATAATAATATCTGGAATTCCTTCACAAAGACGGGGAGAAATACTCTGAATACTCTCCAAAATATCAGGAGGAATAGTTGTCCATAATAAAAGCTAAATTCCAAGTGCCATTCAACCATAAATCTTTAATCCTTATATTCACATAATGAATATCTATATAAGGAACCTTAGATCCTATAGGACCGCAAAGGAGCCAATTATCAAACCAGAAATTAGAATCTCCATTCCCTAATTTAAACTGAAAACTGGAAGAAAGCTCTTGCTTAGCCTTTAAAATGGAATTCCAGATAAAAGAGCCTCTTTTCACAGGAATGTTCAAGATATGCCCTCCCTTCAAATATGTTGCATCAAATATCTGGACCCGAAGCTTGTTACTGTGAATCAAGTTCCAAATCAATTTACCAAGCAAGGATACATTTTGTAGTCTCGCTACTTTAACACCCAAGCCTCCACCCCGTTTTGATCTAGTAATTCTCTTCCAACTAACCAAGTTAACACCCCTGCTAGCATCATTACGCCAAAGAAAATTGCGGGCCACATAATCTATTTTATCGCAAATATATTGCGGAAACCAATAAGCCTGCATGTTGTAAGTGGAAATCGAGGCCAAAATTGAGTTCACCAGAGTTAATCTACCCGGTTTAATAATTTATTAATAATTTATATTTTATTTATTAAACTTTATTATTATAATTTATGATCCTTCTTATTATTTTATTTTTTAAAAAATCTATTAGTATCTGATATCAAATTTTATAATTATATACATTTTCATGGTAATTCTAAATAAATTATAAATGTTGTACCATCTTATTTATAATAGAATTGTTTCTAAATTATTATTCATACAATAGAACATTTTAAAAAAAATATTTTTTATTGATATGTTTTTTAAATAATTCATTAATTATAAATATTTAGAATTTTGTAATTATTGATAGGTTTTATGAAAGTATTTTATCAAAAAGCTTTTAACTTAAAAAGTAGTTTTAACGTAAAAAGAATTAAAAACGCCAAACAACTTCTATTTTATTTTTCAAATATCTAATTATTTTTATTTCAACTTTAAAACAACTTATAAATTAAAAAAAAGTTAGGTCAAATGAAATAGGATTAAGATAGTTAAATTCTGGATAAGCAATTTCATAAGAGCTCATTTGAGAAATTTATTGAAATAAATTAAAAATAATTTATGAGCACATTATAAATTATTTTTATTAGTTTATCCAAACACTTAAATAAGTGTTTATGTCATAAGATATTCAAATAAATTTTTCTAAACACTTCCTACACATGTACAATAAGAATAACTATGATAATGTAAGAATTCATAATGATGCGAGTTAGTGGATTTGATCTTTAGTTACGAGATTTGATTCATAAATTTATGCGCATGAAAAAAATACTATTATGATGGTTCTTAATTTGCTGCTTGATTGTATTCTTGAAGAATTAATTTATTAATTCTCAAGATTGCGAAATATTATAAATAATGATGTAAGTACATGAGATAAGACACGCATTTTAATGACAAAAAAAAAAGACACGCATTTGACTTTATTTTAATACACATAAAATGGGATTGTAAGAAAAAAAAAACATAAAATGGGATATAGAAAAATAAAATAACGGTACATCTAAATTTTATTAGAATAATGAAACTGAAAATGATGGAATAAAATAATTTATTAAAAATTATTATGTCCATATACCAAATTATGTACACTTGTGACGTTATATAATTTATAAGTTTGATGAAATGTAAAAAGGTGATTTTGTTATGTAATAAAAATCACTCTAAAATGATACATAATTTTAAATGTGCACCATCACACTCATTCAAGTCATTATTATCATCCTTCATTATCCTTTACATATCCTCTGTAAGAAATTCATATCCTTATTGTTAGAGTGGGTTCATTGCCCTAATTCTCATGCCTTGCAATTACCAAGGATTATCCGCGTTTTCACTTGTTAGACCACTACCATCCTCACTTCTTAGATAGTGTGCTAGTTAAACCTTGTCAACATTTCATTCTCCTTATATCGGTTTATGGTGGTCAAAAGCACTCCTGCTTTATGCTGGAATGAACCTCCCCTTCTCTCATTTACCTTTTTTTCACCTCATTGTGTGAACTAATCTGACTACTAAAAGGGTGGACTTACAAGTTTGGTCGGGTGTTAGATTACTAATAGTTGATTTACTAATTTTTAGTTGATCTGATTATATATGATTGTTTATCAATATAGGTGTTAAAAGTCTTAACTCATTACAAATTAAGTTTAAAGTGAGTCGAGTTATATTGACTCACTTTTTTTATGAGTTGAAAAAAAAACCAACCTGACTCGACCCACCACATATTGGTGGTTTAAGTGAGTTATCTCATCTAATCTAAGAAAATAAAAAAAAAATAAAAAAATTATAAAAAATGGAGAAAAAAGTTAAAAAAAAAAATAAGAAAGTAAAAGATTTATTTGAAGTGAACTAGCCCTGCCAACTCAATTAGAAACCCACTTTGGCTTGTGGATTACGTGGGTTAGCTTACTTTAACCTGCAAAAATTAATAGCCTAGTTTTTACCTACTCAATCCATGTTTTGATTACAATCCTATTTAAGGTTATGATTATGATATTACATATTTCCATATAAAATAGATTTGATTGTGTTGATTTAACAGTGGTTTAAATGTTTTTTCTCTTTATTGAATAACACTTATTCTTCTAATTTTTTTTAAAAAATCTAAATTCAAATAATCTTATAACCTTTTTAATTATATATGTTTTTAGATTATAAACATATTTTTTTTTAATAAAATACAAACTCTCTCGTGGCATGGAACATGTTACATGAGCCATCCCTTTTTATGAAATTAGAACTTGCAAAATGAGTTGACTTATGGAATGTGAATCTAAGTTTTAAATTTTGAGTCCAAATTTAGTATAGGTTTTTCCAACACGAAGAAAAATGACGGCCTTAACCCACAAACTCACTAGAAATAGTGAGAAGCTAACATTTATTTGGGTTTGAGAACTTTTAAGTGAGTGTTTGGATTGACGTTTGTAAATTCGAGTTTAGATAAACGTGATTTATTGAACGTGATTTGAAGGGAACTTGAGTTTGTATAAACGTGATTTCTTGTTTGGATAGTTTGTTGCAAATGTGAGTTTAAGAAAGTGAATGTTGTTTGGTTGAGATTGTATAAGTGTGCGTTTGGATTAGCGTTTGTAAACTTGAGTTTGAATGAACATGGATTTAGTGAACATGGATTTATGATAAACTTGAGTATGAGTAAACGTGATTTCATGTTTGGATATTTTGATGCAAACGTGAGTTTTAGAAAGTGAATATTAAGGAAACTCAAGTTTCACACGCAGAAGCTACAAAAACATGCGTTTTGCAAACTCAAGTTTCAGAACCCAAACGTGCGTTTCATATGGGGAGCCAAACAAAATACATATTTTGCAAACTCACGTTTACGGTCCAAAACGTGAGTTTAACATTGTAAAACGCCAATCCAAACATACTCTGAATCACGTTTGTAGGTATAATTACTAAAAAGGACCGAGTGAGAGAGCATCAAGTGAGAAAACATGTTTTGACCCAGTAAAGGTGATGGGTAAAAGAGCAAATTGCCCACATCAACCTCACATGTCCATTTGAACTCAAGTATCAGTAAACATGAAAGCTATAATTTTTTGCTTCCAACTAGACTCAAGTTTTCTCTCAAACTCAATTCATGAATGCTAATCCAAACAATCCAAAGAAAGATAAACTCACGTATGATTGACACATACTCACGTTTACCTCTACCAAACGCCCATCCAAACATAAGTCCAAATGAATTTTGAGTTTTTAACCCTGCTCATTATGAGTGTGTTTGGTAAAACTAGCTGAAAAGCTAGCTGAAAGTTGAAAAGCTAGCTGAAAGCTTAAAGTTAGCTGAAAGCTGAAAAACTATTGAATGTGTTTGGTAAAACTAGTTGAAAATGGTAAAATGACATTTAAGGACAAAATTAATTATTAAATAATGATAAGTGGAGGTGGTTGAGGGTTAAATTTGTAATCAATTTTCAGCTACTAACTGAAATTTGGAGCTTTTTTAAAAAGCTACTCCTAGTAGTTTTTTAAGAAAAGCTTGTAGCTACCAAAAAAGCTACATTCCCAAACACAAATTTTTTAGTTTTGGCTAGTATTTTCAACTTTCAGCTTGGCTAAACAAACACACTCTATAACTCAAAATTTGCAACGGGTACGGTATCAAGTAGCCCATTTTGCCATTTCCGTATGATATTATATTTTTTTCTCTACAATAACAATACTTTTTTTTTTTTTGTCAAGCTCTCCAATACAAATAGAGAAAATAGCTTTAAAAAAAAATATAAATAAAAATAAATGCGAGTCCGAGTTTGCAAAACCCCAAGCAGAGGCTTTCTTGTCCCCATTGGCACTGTGAGTGTGAGGTTTAACTGACCCTAACCCTAAACCCACAACGCCATTTTCTCCGCCACCGTATTCCGCCGCCATTCATGGGTAGTAAAAAACGGGACAACTCTTCTTCCGACGTGGAAACTAACACGAACGATTCTCAGAAACCCCTCAACAAGAAACCCAAAAATAATGATGGTTCCGCCGCGCCGTCTTCTACCAAGCCAATGGAAAGCAAGAAGAAAAGGAAAGCTTTCGACAAGGAGAGGCGCCGCGCCGCATCCGCAGCCGATGCCGGATCCCGAGCCGGAGCTTCGGAGCCGAAACCTGCGGCCCAGTCAGCGGATTCGCCCAGCACCAGCGGCGGTGCGCTTCCGGAGTTTCACATTGGGGTGTTCAAGGACTTGGCGGCGGCGGCTGAGTCGGTGCGGAAAGCCGCCGCGAAGCAAATGGTGATGGAGTTGAAGGAAGTTCAGAATGCTTACGATGGGCTTGAAGATAAGGAGATTGGTGATGGTGGCTTCAAGTTGGAAGCCGAGAAAGACGATGGATTGGACAACTGTGCACCCTCTGTCAGATATGCTGTTCGTAGGCTTATTCGTGGTGTCTCTTCATCTAGAGAGGTCTGTGTTTTGTTGTCTGAGCTTCTGATATCGTAACGTCCCTTTCATTAATCATGGCTTTAGTCATGTTATTCCTAACGTCTCAGTGTTAGTCTGTAACAAAATTATTTTGCAATGCTACTTTGTTATGTAATTTTGCTTGCTAGTTATTGGGGTTTGATCTTCATTGCTTTTAGGAATATATACAAATTTTGCATGAACCCTTCAATATGCATGATAAACATTCTGTTACACTAGCTTGCATGCAGCAGCCAATTTCTATGCTTTTATATGAAAGCAACACGGATATGCAGATTGTCAACATGTTTTTTTTTCCTATGAGGTGGCACGGCACCTGAAATAATGTTATGATATATATGATGGTACTGGTTCCTTAATTAGTGTTCTACTAAGGCATGTTGTTGCAACTTTATTTGATAAATCTGCCTCTGATGTGTAATTAACTAAATATATTCTCTATATTGTGTGAGAAAAATGTTTCTGATCATGTTTCACTGTTAGTTGAATGTTGCTCATATAGATTTATGCTGGAATGAATAAATTCTGCTCATTGATTTTGCATAATTTTCCGATTCAATTGTTGCAAAGATAACATTGTTTAGTTCTTTTGCAGTGTGCACGACAAGGTTTTGCTTTAGGTTTGACAGTTTTAACTGGCGCTGTCCATAACGTCAGGGTTGAATCATTCCTTAAACTCGTAGTAGATTTATTAGAAGTAACTTCATCAATGAAGGGCCAGGTAGAAGATGGTGATGACTTAATCATTTTGTTTTTGTTCATTCCTCAGCTTGCTGAGTATTATATTTGTGTCTTCCTTGTGAAATTGCAGGAAGCAAAAGATTGTCTGTTGGGACGCTTATTTGCTTATGGTGCTTTGGCTCGATCAGGAAGACTTACACATGAATATAGTGTGGATAAAAACACTCCATACATAAAAGATTTTATCAGTGCACTTATCTCTCTTGCTAATAAAAAGCGGTACTTGCAAGAGCCTGCTGTCTCAATAATTTTAGACTTGGTTGAAAAGGTTTGTCTATTATAAGAACAAGAGAATTTTACCCTTAAAATGTCCATTGCCAAATCTCATGCCTCCCATTATGTTGTGATTTGCTTGGGTTTTCATGTGTTTCAATGTATTCATGATGAATGTTTGTACGTAAATTTAGTTGCAGATGCATATCCAAAATTTGTGGATGCAGATTATCTACCATTATTTGTTGGCGTCCTAGTAAATTTAGTTGTGATAATTTGAAAGGACCTTTTGGACTTATGGGTTGTTTTGGTGGATCACTCGGATTGGATTAATAGTACATTTGCTAGATCTGTTTGTTGTCTTCATATATGATATTCTGCTAATCATCATGCTGTTCTCTTTTTTGTGCTAATGATGATTTGCAAACATGTCTACTGCTTATCCCTATATACATGTGTGCATGTGCATAGACCTTCGCCGGTACATGCAAACAACTATTTGTGTCATTGGAAGTGTCTATCAAGCTTTTTTTATTGTTATTATTATTTTTAGCTTATTATTTGTTAATTATGTGCTATTATTATTTGTAGTTTCCTGTTGAAGCATTGGTGAATCATGTTATTGAAGCTCCTGGGCTCCAGGAGTGGTTTGAAGCTGCTATAGAAGTAGGAAATCCTGATGCTTTGCTCCTTGCTTTAAAAGTTAGAGAGAAGATTTCTATTGACAGCTCCAAATTTGGCAAACTCTTGCCAAATCCATTCAGCTCTGGCCAGCTATTCTCTGCTGATCACTTGTCCTCCCTGAGTAATTGCTTGAAGGTAGCTTATACTCATCTTTTTGTAACCAATACTATTTTGTATGAAGTAATAAAAAGAAATGGCTCTTACGTATTTTGTGAATGTGCAGGAATCAACGTTCTGTCAGCCTCGTGTTCATAGTCTCTGGCCTGTTTTAATAAATATTCTTTTACCTAATACTGTTTTGCAATCAGAAGATGCTGTGTCAGCTTCAAATTCATTAAAAAAACACAAGAAGAGTAGAAAGTCTAGCTCTTCTGATGAAGAAACGGTGAAGAATCTTCAGTCTTTTTGTGAGATAATTATTGAAGGATCGCTTCTCTTCTCATCTCATGACCGTAAGCACTTAGCTTTTGATGTCTTGTTTCTTCTTCTCCAAAAGCTGTCTGCATCACTGGTTCCAGTTGTTCTGTCAAACAAAGTTGTTCAGTGCCTGATGGATATACTATCAACAAAGAACACGTGGCTGTATAAAGTTGCACAGCATTTTCTCAAACAGTTGTCGGATTGGGTGGGAGACGATGATGTCAGAAGAGTTGCTGTTATAGTGGCCTTACAGAAGCACGGCAATGGAAAATTTGAACGTATCACACGAACAAAACATGTTAAAGACTTCATGTCACAGTTCAAAACAGAACCTGGTTGCATGCTTTTTATTCAGAACTTGATGAACCTGTTTGTTGATGAAGGTAATGCCTCAGAGGAACCTTCAGACCAGAGTCAAACAACAGATGAAAATTCTGAAATAGGCTCTATTGAGGATAAGGATTCTCCTAGGATCAATGGGAATTCTGACTTTTTGAAGAGTTGGGTTATAGAATCCCTTCCTAGTATCTTGAAACACTTGAAGCTTGATCATGAAGAGAAGTTCCGAGTACAGAAGGAAATCATGAAATTTCTGGCTGTTCAGGGTCTGTTCACCGCATCGCTTGGCACTGAAGTGACTTCGTTTGAGTTACAGGAGAAATTCAGGTGGCCAAAATCTCCTACACCAAATGCTCTTTGCAAGATGTGTATTGACCAGCTGCAGTTGTTATTGGCAAATGCTCAGAAGGAAGAGGGCTCGCATCCTTTGGCTAATAGCCTTGACCCAAATGATCTCGGTTCATACTTCATGAAGTTCTTCAGCACCTTGCGCAACATTCCCTCAGTTTCTCTCTTTCGGTCTTTGGATGAGGAGGATGAAAAAGCTGTAAAAAATTTGCAAGCGATGGAGGCAAGATTATCCAGAGAGGTAATTACAATTGTGACCTATTATTGATGCATAGACAAATATTTATCATGGTCCCTTTTTCAGTTTTTCATCTATGATGAGGTTAGCAACTAGGTAATTCAACATTCTAATAATCAGTTTCTTACTTGTCCTATTTCACTAAGTCTTATTGGATAGCGTGGTAGTTGGTTGTGTTGTCACCCACTACCCACCCACCCACGCCTCTATTTGGATTTGGGACTCAATACTGGCATTTATACATATGGGTTTCCTGCATTATTTTAAAGAGTTTTTCACTTTTGAGTCTTTCTTCTCTTTTTTTGTTTTTAAAATTCTTTATACTTGGAGGCATTGTTTCCCCTAAGATCTGGCACTTTTAACATCTTGTCTCTGGGAAGATTAGCAGTGAAGTCTGGGTTTTTGTCTTTACTGTTAGTGATGCTTCACATGACAATTTGGGAACGCAAAAGATAGAAGGCATTACTATGCTTCTTGGACCTGATCAACAAAACCGGAGAAATATGAAAATCAGTAGTTGATGATACGTCTTAAGATGTTGTGATAACCTTTGATTTAAGTTCTTGTACAAAATCTATGACTTGGTATAAGGAGTCTTGTATGTTTTGACCTCTGTATGCATTAAGGTTGGTTATCTGATTATCTTATTATTCTCTGGATGTTTTTGGATAAAACATTATCTAATGAAATATATCTTCTTGATATTAGTTTTACTACCTTTGTGCGTGTTCCTGCATTTATACCATTAAGTAAATTTTGTAGTTGAATCATGTGAACTGTATCATAATTTTATTTAAATTTTCAGTACGTACTCTTTTCTTTCATCTTTTTGTGGTCATGATAATCAGGAAAGGAGCCATGACTGTAATGCTGATGCTCATAGATTGCATGCACTGAGATACTTGCTTATTCAGTTGCTCCTGCAAGTGCTTCTTCGTCCAGGGGAGTATTCAGAAGCTGCCTCTGAACTCATCATCTGTTGTAAGAAAGCTTTTTCTGCTTCTGATCTTCCTGAGTCCTCTGGAGAAGATGATTTGGATGATGAGGATGCTCCTGAATTGATGGATGTTCTTGTGGATACATTGCTCTCTCTGCTTCCACAGTCATCAGCCCCTATGCGAGTTTCTATTGATCAGGTTATAATGAAAAAAGTGATGTTTAAGTTATGCAGCTTCATTACTGTACATCAAGTAGATTATAGTACCACTTTGTATAATATCAGTTCATGCCAATTTGTTGCATCTTAACATTGTACTGAGGGGATGCATAAATAAACTTTCACGTAGAACAACTATTTGAGACACCTGTCAATCTCATGTTTGTGGAAGGCAGGAATTCTTGATTTCGTTTTAATAGAAAAGTCAGATGTCCAAATATTTTAATTAAAATGGAAAATAACTAACTGAATCTTTTGCTCCCATTTAAATACTTAAGATTCCTTCTATTACAGTCCTGACATAATCAGCTATATTGCATTGAAATTATTTTAATTTTTCTTTTGGGCCTTATCCGAATTGAAAATATTGAGTTCTCCAACTAACGGATAACAGTATTTTTTGTTTGGTTCAATTCAAGCCAAATTAGAGTGCTGTAGTTGTAAGCTTTATGAGGTAATTCCTGATCTGGGTTTTATTTTGCTGCATCACATCATTGATTCTACCTGTTTCATGGACATTGTGAAGTGTCTATTAACATAAGCAGTGGGCACTGACATGGCATTTTATTCTGCAAATAGCCGGAACTAGAACCATCCCCTCTAACTCTGTTTTTTAATTTCATATATTGTCTTAGTTTGTGGGTGTTCAATGTTGCTCCCTCTAGATTTTCATAAAAATGGAATTTCCTAAAGCAGTAGTGCAATTTATTGTTGTTTCATAGGTATAAGGATATAAGTTGTGTTCAGTGTTGTAAGGCTAATAGTTCCCAACTTGCTGTTGTCCTTTGTATCTTTTCTGTGTATGCAGCAACCATGAAATCTGAAACATCCTGTGCGAGTCTCCTTGATTGTTTCCTCACATTGTTGGTCCCAGTTATGAATCCTCTGTTTAAATGAGGGCCTTATTTGTCCAATTATGTTTCCTCTTCTAATAGCTTTGATTGCATGGCATTTTCTTGTCATCCGAAACCCTTAATTGGATGGATGGTATGGATATGTGATCCAATGTAATGGACGATAGCTGTATTTAATCTGGTTATTAAATGAGATATTGTTAAGATTGGTTGATAATTTATTTTGCTATACATGACATGATATACATTGTTCAGAGATGTTGAAGTATTTTATTGAAAGACAACCACTAAGAAAACTAAGTTGTCTCTAGCTGGAATCTAAATTTAAAACTTGACCTAGATATCATGGCCTAAGTTATCTAACACTTATCTCTATGTATAGGTGTTTAAATATTTTTGCAATGATATCACCGATGATGGTTTGATGCGGATGTTGCGGGTCATTAAGAAAAACTTAAAACCTGCAAGACATCCAGATACGGCAAGTGCAGATGAGGAAGACGACGAAGATGATGACTTTATCAATATTGAAGAAGAAGAAGAAATTGATCAAGCTGAGACAGGTGAGACAGGCGAGAGTGATGAGCAGACAGATGACTCTGAGTCTGTGCTTGAGGCAGAGGAAACTGATCATGGCCATCCTGAAGCTTCTGATGATTCTGATAGTGGGATGGATGACGATGCAATGTTCAGGATTGATACATATCTTGCCCAGATGTTCAAAGAGAAGAAAAATCAGGCAGGAGGTGAAACTGCTCATTCCCAGCTTGTGCTGTTCAAACTTCGCATCCTTTCATTGTTGGAAATTTTCCTTCATGAAAATCCAGGTCAGTATACATTGCTTATATCATTAATCAGCTTTTGGGTTAATTTACGCTGCTACTCTCCAATTGTATATGTAATAATAGTGGTAAAAAAAGAAATCAGAAAGTGCTATCTTTGCATTTTACAAATAAATTTGTGCATGAGAAGTTCAAAATGCCCAGAATTGAAAGCGTTGTGTTAGCTTTGTCCATGACTCTGACAAGTTTTTATCTTGATCTCTTTAACTTAATCCGTACTTAAATTGGTATTGGCATCTTGATATTTTACAGGTAAGCCTCAGGTTCTTACAGTGTACTCAAAGTTGGCTCAGGCTTTTGTTAATCCACATACAGCAGAAGTTAGCGAGCAGCTTGGACAGCGTATATGGGGAATATTACAAAAGCAAATATTTAAAGCAAAGGATTATCCCAGGGGTGATGGGGTCCAATTATCCACTCTTGAATCTTTGTTGGATAGAAGTTTAAAATTAGCTTCAAAGCCATTTAAAAGACAGAAGTCCTCATCTAACTCATCAAAGCAATCAGCTGCTTGGAACCGACAGAAAATGGTTTCTTCCCTTGCCCAACAATCAACCTTCTGGATTTTGAAAATTATTGATTCAAGAAATTTCTCAGAGTCTGAGCTCCAGAGGATTGTTCAAATTTTTGAGAAAGTATTGCTGGGGTATTTTGATAGTAAGAAGTCTCAAATCAAATCTGGATTTTTAAAAGAAATATTTCGAAGACGACCATGGATTGGACATGCTGTGTTTGGATTCATTTTGGAAAGATGTGGAAGAGCCAAGTCAGACTTTCGAAGAGTGGAAGCACTTGATTTGATAATGGAAATATTGAAGTCACTAGTAACAGGGAGTAGTGATGATCAGAATGTATCGAAAAAGACTCTTAAAAACAATTTGGATAAACTCTCTCATCTAATGAAAGAATTGGTGACAAATATGCCGAGCAAACCAGCAAGGCGGACAGAGGTACAAAAGTTTTGTGTCAGGGCTTTTGAGATCTTGTCTAAGCTTAACCTCACCAAGTCTTTTGTTAAAACTCTGACACCTGATGCTCAAGCTGTCCTTGAAGCACAATTTGGTGAGCATTTCGTTAGTTTGAAGAAGCTGGAAAAATAAACAATGGAAATATAGAATTGATGCTACAACCTGATTGATTAGGAGGTTTACGCAATTACATTGTTTGCCACACTCAACACACCAAAACGAGTTTAAATTGAAGTGCCGTTCAAAACGTATTCATCTGACCATTGGAGTTTTCATATGATGAAAAGATCAGAGCTCCAAATTCCCTTCAAGAGGGACTTAATGGAAGAGGACTTGGAGGGGAGATGCAGAAACATTCTTGATGTGTGAATTTTTGGTAAAACTTTGAAATTGTTATTGTTTATTTCCTGGATATGCTTTGTTGCTTTTTTTTGTGAACTTTTGAATTGTTTACACATGCGGATAGAGTAAACCCTCATTTTGGTCCTCATTTTGGTCATCGAAAGAGTTAGAAGAAAATTGCATTTTTTATCACCGAAAGATCAAAAGTTATTTAATTTAGTTCTTAAAAGATGAAAAATTGTTCATTTTAATTTTTGAAAGATCTTTTTAAATATCAATTTAGTCTTTTTAGGAACTAAATTGAATGATATTTTTAGGAACTAAATTGAATATTTTTTTATCTTTCAAGAATGAAAATATAATTTCTATTTGGGTCCTGTTAACGAGTGTCTAAGGACACTGGTTAAGGATACAAAAGATTTTTGTTGGAAATCACAGCATTGATTATATTTGCAACATTAAATGCTACACATTTCAATAAAACATTAAATGCTTTTAGGGCACTCATTAGCATTTTCTTTTCTATTTTTCACGGACTAATGTACCTGACCTAAAATTTTCGGGACTAAATTGGGGATTTTAGGATTTACTTCGTTATTAAAGAGATGAGATGCTTTCAGCGCAATTTTTACTTCAGTATAAACCTAGTAGGCCGGGGACTTAAGTGAGCATTATTATTGTCGCATTGACGTTCGAAAACTTTTTATTACCCAGTTGCAAAAAGCGGGTACGTCAAAACACCGATTGTTTTACGATTCTGTAGTTTGATTTTATATTTCCAAACCAATTAGCATTTGGTTTTAGATTTACCAACTAATTAGCATCTCGGTTTATGCTTGGTTTGTCAAATATCTATTATCTGATTCTTCCAAAGCATTTGGCTTTAGATTTACCGGCTAATGATTTTTCCGGCCACCTGGTCCCAACATCACAATGTTTAATACTAATAAATTTTATTTGTTAGTGATCCTCATGAAGCAGTTTTCCTTGTGGTCTTTTTTCCCTTACTTTCCTGATTCTCAGGAAGAGTTTTTCATTTTCACATGATTCACCGTCTTTTTTTCCCTTGGCAAAATAGATTATCATGGACACTTGATATCTGTGAGTACAAAAGACAACTGTGAGTACAAAACGAATAAGTTGATCTTTTAACTGATTAAAAGATCCCAATATTTTCAATTAACAGATCCACAAAAAGGCCTTCTCCAGAGAGGATGACCCTGTCTATTTACTGTTGTAATACAAGGTAAATTCCAAAAACACTAATTCTCTCCGTTCTATTCCTAATCTTTAACACTATCCTAGGATTTTCACCACATTTCAGTCTACTTTCTGGCCTACAATTTGTTTAGATTAAAACTTCGGTTTCCGGAATCATTTTTACATCTATGTCACACCACATCCTCGAGCAGGTGCACAGCACCACAATCCAATCTGCTACCCCCAAACTGAACCAACAAACAATGGTCACAACCCCTGCAATTGTCAAAAGGGGAATCACAAATTAAGCCTATCACTCCATATGCAAAAAATTTAATTCATAGTGGCAAAAGAAAACTATACGAATGCTCAATGGGCACACCTCGTCGATGTATTCAAACCGCACCCTCAAGGGAAGCCAATGAAGCAAACACACTTCATCCGCCTACCCACATTGATCTTCTTCGATCATTAGTTTCAAAAGCCCTGGCTGCTATGAGTGCCCATTGTCTGCTTCAGAATCACTCCCCGAGGAACTCCCCGAATCCGAATCTGCATTTGTGATTAGACTTTAGTTACTTTCTCACACTGAAAAATGGTTTCATCTACAAAGCAAAGCCTACTAGAAACAGATAAATACCGCTTGATGACGAGGAATCACTACTTGAACTGCTCGAGCTACTAGAACTACTACTTGCGTGGCCTCCAACGACATCTTTATCTTTCTCAATTTCCACCGGGGGAAACATGCTCATTGGCATCTCGTCCCCAATGTCAACATCCTCATCCCCTGCTTCCACTTTCTTTGGCTTCTTTGCCTCAACTGGCGCTGCATCAACCTTCTCGCTAGCAGGTAATTCCTGTCCATTCAATCATCACAAAGCAGCAAAATTAGCATCTGGTAATAGGCCCTGTTCTCTACGCTAAGTAAGAAAGCAAATCCATTAAGCAGTGGTAAACAAATTAGGAGAGAACTTACCCCATTGCTTTTGTTCGATGCCACATTGTTGTTATTCATTAGAGCCTGACGCTTAATCTTGCTCACCATCTTCTTCCAATTAGTCACCAATCTATCAAGTTCCCAAAGGGTCTCTGTATCAACGGCCTCAATATCAAGCTCGATCTCATCCCCATCCTGCTTTAAGTGCCCATTCCTCTTCCTTATGATCTGCACCACCTGTTCCATTTTCTCTGGTGGCAAACTTTGCAACCCAATTCCCAACTTGTGCTTCTCCTCAAGACTCATTTCCCTCTTATTGGGGTCCTTGGCCTTCGGCTTGGGTTGCTTCAAAGGCTTCACTGGAGGGGCTCGCATCGGGGACGGTGTGCGCACCGGAGACTGCAACAACGGAGGGTTTGAAGAACTCGCAGGGGGCTGCGGGGGTTCTTGTTGCAATTTCGCAGGAGGGATTGGATTCTCCTTCTTCTTCATCCTCTCTGGCTGTACATGGTTCCACGAACTGGCCTGCAATTCCTCATCAAAATCGCGATCTTGTCTCTGCCAATCTTCACATTTCTCATGCAAGGGGCGATACAGCTCCTCAAACCTCGCAAGAAGCTGCTCCGCCATGGTGTATACATCGTGACCCTTAGGGTTATACAACAGTGCATTGTTGAACGTCAATCGCACATCAGACGCAAAATCCGAAGGCGTGGCGTACATGTTTTTAGAGAGATTAGACTTCACCGTACCTAGATCCATGGGTTTCTTAATAACATCGTAGTAATCGTGTAGACCCATCCCAACAACATCGACCGGAACATTGAAGATCCACCCATGTTTGTGTTTCATCAATTTCTGCAAAACCTGTGCACAACCCTTCATCAAGTTCCCCACCTCTGAATGCGACCGTTTCAAATCCTTGGCAGAATTCAACGGAAATGGACGCTTGTTGCCGGAAATCTTCTTGCTCATCGTTGATTTCTTGGTTGGGCCGTTGAAGCTCTGGCCAGGTTGAAACTCGCCAGATTCGATTCGATTCTTGAGCTTCCGAATCTGTTCGAGCTCCAAAACGAGGCGATTCTTCAGGTCGATCAGCTCCTTCTTCGTGTACGACGCCACGTTGAACGTCACGTATTGGGAGTGATTGACGACGTCGCTCGGTCGCCGGTTGATGGAGGATGCATCATCGGACGCCGATTGGGTTCTTTTGCTGTTCGCTAATTTAGGGTTAGGGTTAGAGTTAGAGAAAGGTACTTTTCCCATGAATCCTGCTCCACCGCCTCTATGCTGTGGCCAATTAGGTTCGTTCCGGTTAGCTAGGACGGCGGATGACATGGAGTCGCGAAATCACGGACGTCCGGTGAGATTCCGGCGTAACTCCGGCATAAATTTCCAAATGCAGGTTGAACAAAGCATAAGTCAGCAGTATAGTAGAAATCACGCGCCGACAAGATCCTCACGCGCCGTTAAAAACTCTCACGCGCCGCCGGTGGAACACAAATTCGGGATCCAGAGAGAACCGAAAAAACAAAAGCGTAACCTTTTAGGGTTTGGAATTTCACTTACCCTAATCTGAGCGAGGAACGAGAGAGGGCTAGGGCCGCTTCTTAAAGGCCATGAGATCTGCCCGTGGGTGCTTCGGGAAGCTTACTCAACCGTTGATTCATTCTTGAACAGCTATCCAACGGATAACGTCTATTCCTCGGCAGTCCAGAGAACTGACCGTAAGATCTGGCACGGACGGTACAGATTTTTACATAGTACCACGTGTCATTTTCGGAGATGGATGATGGAGGAGGTGGTGTTTTTATTTGGATTTGAGTTTGAAGTGAATTTGGGGTGAATGTGTCGTGCATTTAGGGTTTTGACAGGGGTCGGGCCCACATTGATGACGTGGATGGAGGCCAAACTGGCGGTTCCGGGTGAGGGCGAGAATGTACGCGCAGCGCGTGGATGCGAGGAAAACGCGTGTCCATGTGAAGGGTAGTAAGGTAAATGAAAAGTGCAGTTTGGAAGAGGACCGGTTCTTCCACTCCCTATGTTTTCACCTAATTATAATTAGTATGTAATAACCTGATCGCACGGTCTTACATTTTATTTTATAAAATTAATATACTTAATAGTATTACATATAGATACAAAATCTACGCTCATTTTATCACTCAATAATAAATAAAGAGTTTAATTAATATGTATTGTTAGTGTAATTTTTTTTTTACATTGATATGTGTTGCCACATCAATTAATGAATATGACACTCAATGTATTATTAAATTTATTAAATGACGTGGTAACACATCACACATCATTGAATGTTTGTGTAAAATTTTTAAACTGACAATATATAGTTATTAAATTTATAAATAAATGTATATATATATATATAATTGACAAATAATTTTGTTATTACTTTATCATTTAACATTTTTTATTTGACATGTACATATTAATGTTCATTAATTATGAATATAATTGTAAAATTTTGACATTTAGCTCGATACTTCTTTTTTGAATTTAAAGCTCATAACATCTTTATCACAAAATAAAAAATGATGCATTAAAAAAATATATATCACAAAATCTTATGAAATGAAGAAAAATAAAATAAAAAATATAGAACATTGTTATATGGGTAATATAAATTTGTATTTGCGTAACATTTTTTTAAATATATATATATATAATTTAAATATTTTAGTTATTATTTTTATAAAATAATGAAATTGTGAGAAAAATAAATTAAATTTAAATATATTTTTATCATTATAAATGTTATGTCTTTTAAAATTAGTCTTTATAGTTTTTAATTTTTAATCTTTAAAAATATACAAAACTCATAATTTTAGTTCTTGAAAACATGTTAGAAATGAAACTGTGTGAAAATGAATTAAATTTAAAAAATATTTTGTCTTTTAAAATTAGTCATTTTAACTTTTTAACTTCCAATCTTTTTAAGAATATAAATCTCATGCCTTTTTATACTTTCACTTCACATTTCATGTATTTTTACTCATGTATTTTTATCATTTACTTGTTTAATAAATTTACGAGGAAAAAGTAAAATCTATGTTATTTCCTCCACCTTAATCTTCTATTCTAATTAAATTAAAATAAATTTAAAAAAAAAAACTTTGAATGACAATAGTCTCTTCCTTCCACCCGTCCACAATTCTTGAATTATTATTTTTTTAAACAAAAACTTCACAAATTTTACTGCTCCCTCCCTCTCCCTCTCCCTCCCTCTCCGTGTCATCTCAAAGACAGTTTCTAGTTCCTCTAATACAGAAAGGGGCAAAAGGGTTTTTGTTTTGTTTTCTTGGCATTTTTTGATATTGAGATAAACTTGGACCAAACTGACGCGAGACTTATAATGTGATTGTCACACATCTATCATTGAGAATGAACTTGTTTGCGTCGCAATTGCCCATAAAAAGCCTCTGGCCTCTGCATTAATGTGGTTTATATGCCATATCTGTTTCAAATTATTACCAAACACCAGACCCAGCTTAAATTTAATTAAGAGAAAAATGCACTTTACTTTTATTTTTTTAAGAAGCAATCAAATTCTGTGTTTCAGAAATAATAAAAGTATGTGGATGAAATTATACAAAGACGTGTACGATGTGTTAGGAATACTTCTCTTATATATTTGTAAAGCTATATTAATTTTACAAAAGAGTATAATATGATGCCCTACTGGTTACGAATACTCTAACAACTTATATTAAATGCTTTTAGTTACTTAAAAAATAATTTTAAATACTTTTTAAACTTTAAGTAAATTAAAAAAATATATTTTTATTTTGATTTCTTTAATTAATGACCCGAAAATACACATTAGAAAATATTAAAAAAATTATCAGTACATAATTTAACCTTTACAGAGATACTTACATTTACCACATCCCAAAAAAATTAATAGAGGTTCAAACTTGCTATAATAAACTTGACTATAGTTATAACTGAGCCAAAATACTCTTACCCTAAACTTTCTTTCAAAAAAAAAAAACATATCCCATTTGAATTCATTTGGTTTTGGGTTGTTGTTCAGTTATAAAGGTGTGACTATATAGTAATAAAAAATCAAAGAGCCACCATTTGAAAAAAAAGAAAACATGAACGTTTTTTTATTCAGGACCATAAATATCCCCAAAAAATATAATTTAATTTGTTTCCATAGACTTTATGGATGACACAACTTCCTTAATATTTTATGCAGTCGGGTAGATCAATAATTATTTATATAACATCAATTAAATGACTTTAGCAAATAATTAATGTTATACAATACTACTAGAATATATATATTAGGGGTGTTCATGGATTGGATTAGATTGGTTTTGAGGGAAAAATTATCCAATCCAATAATTTTGGTTTTATCATTTAATCATTCAATCGGTTTTGATTTTTTTTAAATCCAATCCAATTTTAATCGGTTTGGATTGGATTGGATTTCGGTTTCTCAAATAAAATAAAAATGAAGTTATGAAAGCAAAATATTGACATCATTAGTAGTTTCCGAAATAATTATCATATACAAATTTAAAGCCAAAAAGTTATGTTTTACCAAATTGTTAATGTTTCTTCAATAAATAAATTGTAACTTTAAATCCTTAATTAAATAGAAAAATGAATCACAATTCCACTGTCCATGTAATAGTATTCGCTTATGGTAAATCCAATATGAGAAAAACATACAATTATCTTATCATATTCTATAACATACAAATTACGTGATGGCGTCCAATCTCATGATTGGATGTTATTCATTAAATATAGTTGTGCGGTAATAATTTTTTTATATCATCACAGAAAAATAATATCAATAATGATAATATATTAAAATATTTAGAAATTTTTGGATCGGTTTGGATTGGATTGGTTCTCACAGGCAGATCCGAAATTCAATCCAATCTAATAAAAAAATTTGGTTTTTTGCGGTTTGCGGTTTTTTCGGGTTGCGTTATTTCGGTTTGCGGTTTTTTGGATCGATTATTGCGGTTCCAATTGGATTGGATTATATTTGAACACCCCTAATATATATATATATATATACCCTTTCCTTTCTAAAAATACATTTTTCTCCATGAGAATCTAGGGTTTTAAGTTCATGCACCCACTAATGAGTCACTTTTCTGTCTTTGATCGGGAATCCTCACACATACATAGTTGTGGGTTTAATCATTGGGCCGAGGGTGATGGTTATTAGGTAAAATTTTCTAAAAAATGGGAGACTCTAAAATTCGAACCCCTGAGCTTGCAGGTAAAGTCTGTCTGGGATCACAGTTCACTTCCACTTCTACCAACCACTTTTTGGTCACTAATGAGCCACTTAAATCTTTATTAATCTTCACAAAATATAATGATAGTATAAAAAAACCAGTAAAACCAAAAATAAAAAATAATACTTAATTTTTATTTAAATTTGATAAATTTTGACGCCATATAAATTTTCATCTAGTATCTCCAAAGTTAGTAACTTTGCCCCCTATTTACAGATCCCCTAGTCAGGGGAAAAGTCTACAAAATGCTTCAGCCGAAAGTTATAAAGTGCGTAAAACGATGTATTTAAATTTAAAATGTAAACATTTTGGACTTACATAACAGTATATATTATACTTAAAATAATGGCAAAAAAGGGGGGTTGATTTTATCATTTTTGTTCACAAATTTTCCCTCAATTTTAAAGTAAAAATGGACTTTTCCATATTAATTTCATTGGAATTTTAGAGTATAATGGTCCAAATCTTCTAATATGAAAGAGTGAGTTGATTAATTTGAATTATGAGCTTTGGCCTTGAGATGCTTATTTGTCTAAAAATGTTATGACACTTTGGACTCATAGCGCCAAGTATTTAATTAGTTTTTCCTTGAACTTTTGTCTTGTCGATGTGGGACTTGTTTTTTTTTTAATTTTTTTTTTATTTTGAACAAGTATTTTATTTTACACCTTAAACCATTAGCTTATATATTTATTAGTTACTATCAATGCGTTGGAGACATATACCACACGTAGAATTACACCAATCATATTATCGTAAAAAATAAAGATATAAAAATAGTATTATATATATAAATTAAAGTAAAAATTTAAAGCCTTAATATATAAAAAATCTAAACTATGATCCATAAATATCATGTTGTTATTTTTGGATTATGTTGTAGATTAATGTAGACAGATGAAATAGAAGCAGAATAAAATGAAATTATATTAATTGTACTTTTTTAAATATTTAAATATGATGAAATAAAATAAAATACTAATAATTGAGGAAAGAAAAGGAATTTAACATGTATCTAATTCCCTCTTGCATTCATTGATATTTGATGAGGAAGCTCCCAAGTCCCAACCGCCAACGCCAAGTGCTTCAGAGTTGGAAGTCATATGGCAACAGAAAAGCAACCTCAGTATATTCGTGTTGGTGGCACATGCACAGCATATATAGCACTGGTATTTGATTCTTCATGGAGCTGAACACTTAACTTGCTGGAATTTTATTAATTAGACACATTTCTTACAATTTTGGTCCAAAAGAATAGCATCCAACTCGATGGCATTCCCAGTTAATGGGAGTTCTAAAGTATATTCACCGATTGACTTGAATGACAATCTGTCAGCACCTGGCACAATAGAGTATGGTTGGATCCCTTCAACTTAATTATAATCCACCGCATGAGTAAACCATTAGTTATTTTGATCCATGAAAATGAAGTCATCAATCAGTTTTGTCTCTAAAGACAAGAAACTCATTAATAAATCATGAAAATATTTACTATCGGTTATTTTAGTCTTTTTGTTAGCTTCACTTATTTAACATCATTGGTGTTAAATATGATATTACACATTAAGTGTCGAATGGATTGTGTAATTAGGTGACCTACCTTAAGCACACACACTTCGGGGGGCTAAAACGAAAGAAAATAAAGAATCTCTTATCTCTATCTAATTGGTGGTTTACTCACTTTTTTCCTCTTTTCTTTACCACCGAAAGAAATAACTCTGCTATGTTTTGTTAATAAAGAAAAAGGTTGAATAGTTTTTAGGTACATTCAAGCCCATCCTTCATCACCACCTATAATCCATTTTTTCTTTCCCTAAAAACTCCCATTTCTCATAAAAAAAAGAAGTGAAGGATGAAAGAAAAAGCATTTTCTTACTTTTGATACTTAAGTTTGTAAGGGATTTAATAAGGTTTAAAGAGATGAGATTATATTAGATCATTGTACCCAGGGTTATTGAAGGGAATCAAACATGTGGTCAGGGTGCAGCAGAATAAATGGATTCCCTCCCTTATTATGATCGTTAATGCGAAAACACGAATCAAGGCATAAAAGACATAACACATAATGACATACCTTATGAGGATTGTAAACGAGGCAATAACAACCACGTCTCTAGAGGTGTCCACGCCAACAGCCGAACTAGGAAACCCTCCTCAACTCTGCTAGTAGTGTTTAGAGAGTAAGAGCGACCACTCGTGTGTCTAGGGTAATGCATCTCATGCTCTATTTATAGAGTGGTGGCTAGGGTTTTACCCTTCACTCACTTATCCCTAACACATATGGGTCTGGCCCATTATGTTATAATTCTAATCAAATTAGAACTATTATCTTTTCCTAGCGGCTTGTTGTATGTGTGTGACCCAATAGACTTTTAATATTTGGTTATGATATTAAAATAAAACTCTTTTATATTTAATATCATAAATAGTGAGCGGTATTTAGCAATGCATCACTACTACCCAAATATTGAGATTATCAACAACTTTGACGAATCCTATTTTATGATAATAATTTATATGATCTGTCCCTTTGTCCAAATATCTAATTGAACACAAGGGCATGGAATGTGTCAACCTTGTATAGTTCAATTTATGTTTTCTTGATCCCCAAGTAGACTGTACAGAAAATAAACATCTCATGTTTATCCTCTTGAGCATGGCCATGCATTTCGCAGTCTCACTTTATCAAGAGGCCTACAGATATAACTCCTGTTACATAGGAGGGACAAATCTCATCTAGGTCACTCACATTCATCCACATAATTTATCATATGTCCAAATACCAACTTTATGATTACCTTGTTACAGGCAACGTTTGATGATATTTAAAACATATAATTCCTTATGTAGGAATCGCAGTGATTTCAGGTCAAAGGACTTCATATAATATTTATCAATTTAAGAAACGTTCATGACACTTATGTAACAATCCATGCAACGTTCTTAAGGTGGGTCTGTCCAATACACTATTACTCTTAATATGTACTTATGTGGGCACATGAAATCTCATATCCATGATCCGTGAGATGTGATCATCAATAAACTCACATACTAGTCTAAATGCATCTTTGTCCTAAGATGATACTTGACTAGGGACTATTTTAAGAATAGTTCTTCATAAGATCTCACGATCAAGTCATCTACTTGATTTCTTATGAAGTTTAAGCTTACTATTCTAAGGACAATAATTATATTCTAAAAGAATTAATAAATGAATTGCCTTTATAAAATAATAATATGATACAAGTGATGGATGTTCGAAATAAAACATATAGGTCTCTAGTGCATATACTAACAATTATGCCCTGTATTAATTGTGTCAAGATAAAATAAGGAAAATCATATTTCCAATTAGCTAAAGAAATTTATATCTCCAAATAACTAAGGAAGCACAACAAATAGGAAAGTGGCATTCCTATAAAAATCAAATTGTGATCTATATCTTTTAAGGATATTAGGATCAATAGTAAAGTAATTAATTGGAATTTCCATAAATATGAAATAAATGATGAAATCTTGTATAAAGATCTAGAGGAAACACCATTAAGAAAGATCTTATAGAGATATGTGAGTTTGTATTGAGTGTTATTTTATACTCATATTATATTAACCTTTTATATTGAACTGCCAAATGGGTAACTTAGGTTTTAGGGTGAGAGGTTCAAAGTCCAAAAAAATACTAGTAAAAATTAAGTATTCTCCTCGTTAAAAATGAATTTGTCACTTCTTTGAAAACCTTACTAAATGTCACATTACTTAAAATTTTTAAATGTGCCCTTGGTACCAAATTATTTTGTTAAAGACTTCATTAATTGGTTTATGCAAGAAATGCTTAAGAGTTTTCAAACAATTATCATAGGATAGTTGCATCCCAACTCCCTTAATCTGGATTGATGAGTTGATGGACAAAATAAGATAGAGACTGGTGGCATTAAGAACAAGAATATGAAAAGTCAGACAGGCAAGGTATCTATCTATGTGAGTGTGTGTATGAGTGGAGATCAAGCTACTCCAAGAGTAACTCTTGATAAGTTATTCCACCTAATAACTTTTTGTATAATAAGATTTTCACAAATATAATCGTTGAGTAATGTGATATTGACATGATGATCATGCATATCAAATTTTAAATGAATTGTAAATTTATAGGTATGTAACTTTATAGTTAGAATTTAATCATATTTTAAAAAGTATAGCATGCGTTAAATTGAAATTATTCGATGTAATATCTAATTGTTTTGAAAGATTTATGAAACTTTGTAGACTTTGTTGAAAAGTCCCACATTGACTAGAGATAAGGTCAATTAAAGTATATAAACCTTGAGCAATCTTCACCCTACAAGATATACAGCTTTTGAGGTTGAGTTATAGGTTCATAATCTAATATGATATCAAAGTCTATCATAGATACGTTATTGGGCCCCGCCCGTACATTTCCACACTCCAGATGTCTAGTCTTAGTTAGACGCGAGGGGGTGTGTTGGAGAGCCTCACACTAGAGATAAGGTCAATTTAAAGTATATAAACCTTGGGCATGATCCTCACCATACAAGCTAGTTTTTGGGGTTGAGTTAGACCCAAATCCAAAATTTAAGAGACCTGATCTTATACTTACGAGAACTTTCTATTCAACAATTGATATGAAAATAACTAACTCATGAGAAGTTATTAAGTGAAATGACTTTACTTAGAGTTACTTCTCGAATAATTTGATCTCCACATTTACATGTGTGTATATATATTGTTTGGTTTTATAAGTATTTTCCATGTGAGATAATTTTTTTTTTGTCAAAAATCCATTTGAGATAATATGTATCATCAAGATTTTAGTTCAAAATTGATTAAGTTGAACAACTCTATTGATTGATCTAAGCGCTTAGTGGTTTACTAAACATCTATACATCTAATATATATCATGATAAAAAAAAAAAAATCCTTCTTCCTTCCATTAAATGCCATGACCAATCACTAGGGCTGAGAGTTAGAAAATATATGTCGGGAAAAATATTAAAAAGAAAATCGTTGGCTTGCCATATCTCTCCTTTTTATATATGATAGTGAATGCAGTTGATGTCAATGTGACTGTTTTGGAGAAATCTTATGAACGGTCTCTATAATATAGATTGATTCAAGAGTAGGAAATGACAGCCCGAATACTATTCTGTTAGAGGGGTTACATGACGCCAATATGCCTAATATAATAGTCTAGTTAATTAAGTAGTTATTATATGCAACCGCCATTATTTGTAGACCAGGTGCATTCTTGTTAAGAAAAAAGCTACACTATCATAACCCTTTTCATATTGTATGCAACAGAGAGCAAGTAGTCCCATTCCTGATTGGTTGGTTAACTTTAGAAAATATATAACGGAATCATAAGCAAATAGTAATGTGAAATAGTAGGACATTTACAACTTGTTGCATTGATTGGTCATCTCAAATTCTTCACAAATATGAAAACTCTTCAAATTAGCACACAAATATAAACCCAATTTTAGTTGTAATTAACAAAAAAAAACCCAATTTTTAGTTGTAATTAACCAAAAAAAACCCAATTTGATGGAAGACGACCACTCTCTACTCTCATAGAAGTCGTTTTCGTCTTCAACCACTGTAATGCAAAATTTCACGAGCCACCGGGAAATTATATCAGATGGAGTAATAGAGACATGGTGGTAGGTGAAGAGAGCTTAATTTAGAGAAAATTGCTATAACCAGCGAAAAGCCATCAAACACAACCACCTAGATCAACTGATAAAAGATTGTTCCAACTTAATTAATAGTCTTGAGTTTGAACAATTCATCAAACACAAATTGAATTAAGAAGACGTTTTTTATTAAGAAATTAAATTTTATAAAACTATTGCATTAAAGATATAAAAATACTTTTATACTATTTTTTTAAGAGTGTATTTGGTAAAACTAGTTGAAAGCTAAAAAACTAGATGAAAATTGAAAAACTAGTTGAAAGTTGAAAAACTGACTTATTTGATAAAAAGTGTTCAATGAAACAAGCTGAAAAAGATAAAATAACATATAACAACATCATTAATTATTAAATCATGATGATTGAGGGTTGTTGAGTGATAAACTTGTAATATTTTTTTAGTTAGATGTAGTTGAAAAATGGACCTTTTCTAAAAAATAGCTAACTCAAGTAACTTATTAAGAAAATTAGTAATTATCTAAAAAAGTTATTTTATCAAATACCGATGAAATAATTTCAGTTACTAATTTTAATTTTCATATAATTAAAATATCTTACCAAACAAACGATACTCATTGATCGAGGTTAAAATTAACATAGCTTTATACAAGCATGTGATAAATTAACCCCTTTTATAATCACACGATTCTATTTTTAAAAAAACTAATTTTATTCAATTCTATTACTTTTAAATATTTTTTGGTGCGTGAAACATAAAACCAATTTTTATTAAAATACAAATTGATCATTAGATTGATATGTGTACTTTTAAATACCTTTATTTCAATCCCAACAAACCATAACTATAATAGGGTTTAATTTTCAATCCCAACAAACTATAATTATAATGGGGTTTCATGATCATTTCTTTATTGTGTTGATCCGCCCAATACTAAATTAGAATATATGCTTTAAAGTGTTTTAATTTTTAATTTATTTTCTTTTATAAAATAATATATGATTTTTTTAAATTTAATAACTTGCAATTAAATATATATAGTTTCTTTACAATCTTATATTTCTTATTTAGATTTTTAGATTTAATCTAAAATAATAATGTATACATCCTTTACAAATTTATTTTTTTCCTAAACTAATTATTTTTAACTTTCTATTTTTTAAACTTAATTTTAATTGTTTAGATGTAAAGTTGAAATATAAAGACAAGAAAAGATGTTGAGAAATCATAGTAACAAAGATGTCAATTACCCTTAAAAAGAAAAAAGAAAAAAAAGTAATATACTCTATCATGTTTACAATCTATCTTTGAGCATATTAACAAAGACATCATTATTCCTTCAGCACACTAGTGGGCCACTAAATAAAATACTTTCAAAATCACCTCTTTCTTAAATTGATAAAATTATGTGCTTTCACTAGGAATCACTACTTCTCTCAAATCCAGTACATTATAATGCCGAAAAAAAGTTATTATGTACAGTACATAATTTGTCCACAAAAAAAAATGCACAGTACATAATAAACATAGCGAACATAGTGGAATCGATTATTTTAATATTTTTTGATAAATTATTTATCAAGTTGTTTTTTTTTTATCAAGTTGTTAAAAAAATAATTTATGCTATACAACTATATAAGTATTTTATGCTTATAATACGTCAAATTATTTGGCGTCTTACAAAATGTCTTACAAAATGTCAAGTCATTGGTAAATGTCTTATAAGATAGTTCGTGTGACAACACATGTGTTTTCCCCCCTAGAAACACATGTGTTTTTCTTTAAATAAAGAATGTAACCAATTTATTAGTATGTTTATGAAAGCATTTAGATGGTTCCTTACTCCAACTAATAAAATGAAATGGAGGGTGTTTTTCATTTCAATAAAATTATTATTTTTAATATGACCTTACTTGAACAGGATCTGTTATATAGGCTCGTACTTTTGTATCCTTGAGTTCTAAGGAGACAGGAACCTCACTCTGGTAGATGAACCATGATCGTGTGATCAGAGCGTGATTAATGGCTTTGATGATCCCTAGCTCTGGGGTTTCATCTGTAGCCGCAGAGGATCGTTCTCAGTCAGTGTTCTACTGACTGGGATGGTCACACGGTTGTCTGACAGACTTAATCCCTTTGATAATAGTTGTGTAAAGGACAATTCAGGTTCAAGATGGAGAGCGAGAGTGAAAAACTATCTCTTTCAAAAGAAAAAGCAGATATTTTGCAACGTAGTACCAAGAAGCAGAAGGCGGTAGCATCAGATGGTTCTCCGGTGTGTTCTATGGTCTTTGAGACGCCTTTGGACACCGCTTTGGGCAAGAATCATGTTCTTCCTGATATCGGAACCTCTATTTTTCAGACTGCGACGGGCTTGAAGTTGAGTAGGGGACTGGTATCTTATAAGGATATCTGTATGGGGGTGAAAGATGGGGAGGTTTCTGAGGAGGGTTGTAGTAGTGAGGAAAAGGAGGGTAGTATGGAGTCAGATGACCAGGATGATCTCTCTCTCTCTCTCTTTGATCCTTTATGTCCGGTGGTTCAACTGTCAAAGGAGGAAAGGAAGCGTATTTGTTCTCCCTGGAAACATTAAGTTATCGTTAAACTTTTGGGGCGAAGAATAAGTCTCCGCATACTTAAGGTTAGATTGTAAAAAATGTGGCAACCAAAGTCTAGTATGGAGGTGATTAATCTAGAAAATGATTATTTTTTGGTCAATTTTAATTCTTTGGATGATTTAAATGTTGTTTTTGAGAATGATCCTTGGATGATCCAAGATCATTATCTGGTGATTCAGAAGTGGAATCCTGAGTTTTTCCCATTTGAAGATGATCTGAAAAGTGTTGCGGCTTGGATTCGTATTCCATGTCTTCATGTGGAGTACTATGATCCACATGTTCTTAGGCGTATATGAGATACTCTGGGACATACAGTAAAGATAAATGGAAATACCTTAAAGGAGAAAGTTGTGGGATTAGGGGAATTGCATACTGAAAGAACAAAGTTTGCTCATATTTGTATTGAGGTTAATATTCAAAAGCCTCTGATCTCTAGATTTGAATTGAATGGCCGGCGGTATAGGGTGGAGTATGAAGGGCTCCACCTGATTTGTTTTCATTGTGGCTGTTATGGACATAGTAAGGAATCATGTCCAGTGTTGGGTGCGGTGAAGGGCAAAGGTGTTCAAGTGTCATTAGACGAGAATGAGGGGGAGATTCAAAAGGATCTGGGTGATGTTAAAGTTAATGGTGCACTGTCGGCGGATGATGGCTTTGGGTCGTGGATGATAGTTCAGAAGGGAGGTAGACGGCAAGGGAACGGAGCAGAGATGTCTCAGAAATCTAGGGCGGATATCAAGGGGAACCGTATCTCAGGATAATTTAAATCAGGGAGGTTCTCATTTTAATATTCTGGATAATATCCCGGATATTGGGGAGGAGGTAGGTCACATTGTTGAAGATTTGACGGTTAAAGAAAATGCTGATTTGGAGATAATAAAGGTAGCTGAAAAAGGGAAAGAGGTGAAACAAATCCCGAAGAACAGCAAACAGATTCCGAGGAGTGGTTTAAAGCTTAAATCTGGTGAGTCAAAGGGGTTGAAGATTTCGAAATCTTCAGGATTAGGAAAGTCAGCTTTGAGTTCGGTTAGTGCTTCGCAGATTGAGAAGTGAAACCCTCATTCTGAGGTGGGCCAACAAAATAATAGCAAGACAATAGCACTGAAACTAATGTCTAAAGGGAGAGTGGGTCTTCACGCAAAGTCACGTGTCAGATTTAAAGGGGTAAAAGACGCGACACGTGCGGCTTCAGCTCAGCATACGTGGTTCAGTTCGGAGATGAAAAATATTATTCCTAAGGATATGCAGGAAAAAGATTTCATTAATTCTTGCATGGCCTTGGGACCCAAAATTCTGGGACGTTCCCATGCCTCATCGAGTAAACCACCCGATGGTAGTATTCATATGAGTCAGCCTATAGTATTTGATCAGCATAATGGGGGTGCCAACTCTGTTATTGTTAAGAAGTGTTTAAAGGGGATGGAAGTGGACAAGACTTTGGTGGGCCTGGGGGAGTTGACCCTTAATTTTCAATAATTGGTGTGTTTATGAAGTTCCTTTCTTGGAACGTTAGGGGTGCAGGGTCTCGTTCTTTCCCTCGCCTCGTGAAAGATTTGCGAATTAGATATCAGTTTGATGTTTTAGTATTGCTTGAGACTCGAATTAATGGTACTCGAGCTGATCGGGTGATTAATAGTTTGAAGTTTGCTAAGTCTATGAGGGTTGATGCAGTAGGCTTCTTGGTTGATGCAGTACCTTTCTCTCTGGTGTTTAGGGTCATGGAATGTGAATTATCACTCTAAACTTTTAAGTAATTTTTTTCACTTTTGTATCTTTAGTGTTAGACCGAGGATAATAAAATTATTTTTTATACAAAAGCTTAATTTTCATAAACTTTGCTAACATATGTATTAGATTTTGGACCTGGGCTAACTCAACCCCAAAAGCTAGCTTGTAAGGTGAGGATTGCCCAAGGTTTATATACCACAATATGGCCATATCTTTAGGCAATGTGGGACTCTAACACACCCCCTCACGCCCAGGGCTGGACATCTGGAGCGTAGACAACTATACGGGTGGCGGCCCAATAACAATGGATCATCTAGGATAGGCTCTGATACCATCTTAGATTTTGGACTTGGGCCTAACTCAACCCCAAAAGCTAGCTTGTAAGGTGAGGACTGCCCAAGGTTTATATACAACAATATGACCACATTTCTAGGCAATGTGGGACTCTAACAATATGTATATGTGATTGGTTGTTCATTTAATCACTATTGAACATGCATTTGCATCTCACAAATCTTTGGAGTTTGTACACCATAATTTAAACATCAATACAAACATGTCATTATAATCAATTATGTAATTTGCCCCTTAATTTATACAATTATTTATAGACTCTATGACGCAACACTTAAAAATCACTGTTTTTTTAGACGTTAAATATGTTTTTAGTCCTTGAAATTTGACTCAAATTTGATTTTAATCTCTAAACTTTAAAACAGTTGGTTTGAGCCTCTCATATTCTGAAATCACGTAACTTTAATCCCTCCCCTTAACACAGTTAACTTTGACGATGACGTGGCTAACAAATTTCTGTGTCAGCTTGTCCAGTCAGTTTCAATGACCATGATGTGGCAATTGAATTACACTTCATCTCATCCAGTCAAATTTCATCCAATCAGTTTCAATGGCCATATATGCTTTTGTAGCCTCTATAACTCTCTCTCAAGATCTGGTATCTCCCTCAACTTTAGTGGGTAGTGGCTAGACTCATGGTGTGCAATTTGGGAAGGGGGAAGATGAGTGTTGGGTTTTGATCTTATGGGGTGTTTACAGTGATGAAGATGAGTACTCTTGGTTAGGATGGATGATGTTGAAGAAGCTTTGTTTATGGTGGTTCAAAGCAAGGGCCAACCATTATGGTGATTGTGTGTGGAGGATAAAAAAACTCACCTCCCTGAGTGGGATCCTTCCCTTTTTGTAATTTTATTTTAATTTAATAAAACCATGAGTGAAATCTGACTGGACGAGCGAGAGTGTAATTCAATTTCCACATCATAGTAATTAAAACTGACTAGACAAGCTGACACATAAATCTGTCTACTACGTTAACGTCAAAGTTAACTGTGTTAATGATAATGACTAAAATTACGTGATTTTTGAAAATAAGAAACACAAACCAACAATTTTAAAGTTTAAGAAATAAAAGCAAATTCGGATCAAACTGAGACTAAAAACATTTAACCATTTTTTAGCAATATTTAGTTCATTGAGGATTCAAATCCACCCAAGCTCTTCAGTTGTTTCGCTGTTTATCTATTATATCTACAAGAAAAGAGTTCGCGCATGCCATGCGTCACTCTCTCATTCTTTTTTTTTTTTTTTTTTCATGATTTCCTTTTGTTCGTGTTCTTTTTTTTCTTTCTTTTCTTACATTTTCACTTTCTTTTAATTTTCTTTGTTTTTTTCATTTTTTTTATTTTTTATCATATTTTTATTATTATTATCATATTAAAAATATTTCTCATTATTCATTCCTGTTTATATGTTTCATTATATATAAACACACATTAAGAAAATACAATAAACGTGTTGATTTATTAATATCTTTCATTATAAAAGAAATTTTTTTATAAACTGTAGGTATTTTCACGGGAGACAGTTCTGTTCCTACCATTTTATTTTTTATTACACATTGATTTTATTTTTTTATTATCCTTTTTACTTTCTTTTTTATTTTTTTTATCAAAATTATATCTCCATTTATTTAGCTTCTATTGTAGTATTTTTTTATGAATCACGAGTATCGTTCACGGGAGGTAGTCTTAATCCTGTCGTTTTTTTTCTTTTATTTTTTATTTCACTTTCATTTTCTTTTTATTATGATAGTAAAATATTTCTTCTCATTATTCATTTTTATTAATATGTTTTATTATAAAAAGAAATTATTTATAAATTGCGGGTATTCTCCATGGGAGACAATCCTGTTTCTACCATTTTATTTTTTCTCACACATTCATTTTCTTTTTCTATCATTCTTATATTAAATTTAATGTACATCAACACATTTATGTTGTTTCCTAATGTGTGTTTTTATGTAATAAAAAATCAGAAATGGACGATGACAAAAACTGTATCATTCTTTTTACTTTCTTTTCATTTTTTTAACAAAATTATATATTCATTTATTTAGCTTTTACTGTAGTTTTTTTCTCCTTTGTATTTATTTTTAATTAATTATTCACTTATAATATCATTTTTCTTCATTCTCGCGTTAGTAAAGTGATCTTCTATAAAAGGCAGTCTTAATCATGTCGTTTTCTTTCCCTCTAAAAAATATTACATCATCCTTTTTACTTTTTTTTTTAATTTTTTTTATCAAAATTATATCTCCATTTATTTAGCTTCGATTGTAGTGTTTTTTTTATAAATCACGGGCATCCTCCACGGGAGACATTCTTAATCCTGTCGTTTTCTTTTTTCTTTTATTTTTTTATGATATTAAAATATTTTCACTCATTATTCGTTTTTACTAATATGGTTCATCTACCATTTTATTTTTTCTCACACATTAATTTTCTTATTATTATTACATTTAATGTACATCAACATATTTATTGAATTTCCTAATGTGTGTTTTTATGTAATGAAATATCAGAAATGGACGATGACAAAAAATGTATAATCTTTTTTACTTTCTTTTCATTTTTTTTATCAAAATCATATCTTCATTTATTTAGCTTCTATTTTAGTGTTTTTCTCCTTTTTGTTTATTTTTAATTAACCATTCACTTATAATATCATTCTTCTGCATTCTCACGTTAGTAAAATGATTTTTTTTTATGAATCATAGGTATTATACATGGGAGGCGGATTAAATCCTCTCGTTTTTCTTTTTCTTTTATTTCTTTATCACACTTTCGTTTTCTTTTTTATTATGATATTAAAACATTTTTTCTCATTATTTGTTTTATTAATATGTTTTATTATGAAAGAATCTTTTTATGAACTGCGGGTATTCTACACGGAAGATAGTCCCGTTCCTACCATTTTATCTATTTTATTTACTCTATATTAAAATTGTTCTCATAGTATATATGTCGTATTTTCAAACTCCTGTTTTTTTTTTTAGTTTTTTTATTCTCAATATAATAATATTTTATGTAATGAATAATAGGTATCCTCCACGAGAGAGTCTTGATTTTGCCATTTTCTTTTATTTCTATCGCACTTTTGTTTTTTTTAATTATTAAATCATTTTCACTAATTATTCGTTCCTATAATTTAATTTATTATAAGAGTATTTTTTAAATGAACCACGAGAGACAGTCTTACTCTTACCATTTTTTTCTTTTCTTCTCATATATTAATTTATTATTATTATATTAAAACATATATATTCTTTTAATATATAAGTATTTATTATAACTAATATTTTATTTCACATAGGCAACATAAATCATACCATCAATTTACCTTCTCTTAATATATAAGTATTTATTATAGCTAATATTTTATTTCACACGGGCAACATAAATTATACCATCAATTTACCTGTGCATTGGTCACCTACTAGTTTACTAATAAATAGACACCCTTCGCCTTATAGGTCCTCTATTTGTTACGAAAGGGTAAAAGAAGTTAGTACTGGTCCTTTTTTAAGATTTCACACACCATCCAGCATAAACCCAAAGATTTCTACCAGAGTCTTCCCAATTTGTTTCATTCAAAAAAGAACAGGGGATGACCAAGGTGAATTCTCATTTCATTAATTACAACAATACCATAAATAGCAATATATTAATTGAATTCTACTTATACATATGTAGTAATTTGATACAGGATCACCAAACAATAACAAGTTTTAAATCAAAACATTATTACAATAATAGTGTCTTTCCCTGTTTGGTAAAGTTATAGCATTAGCCAGCAAACACAATGGTTGGGTCACAGCAGCACTCATCCAAGAGGCAACAACAACACAAAGCTGCTAGGCTGCACATATATTTGGGGAAAAAAACTTTAAAATGAAGGCTTTTAACAAGAAATCAATGTCTGCTTGATTAAAAATTAAAGTTACTTTTTGCTTAATTGAAGAGCAAATTCCTATAATAGCTTACCATCCCTCAAGGAAACCTGGTTCTCTTCTCGGAGGTGGAGCAGCAGCATAGTACTGAGGAGGTGCTGCCACTGGAGGCGGCCCCTGATAAGGACCTGTGTGGGACATAACAACAATAATTATTCAGTAATAATTAACAGCAACAAATTAAAAAGTTCTTAATATTCAGACAAAGATTTATGCAGTGGACAAAAATTGATCAATTGCTACAACTAAACGGTGATTTTTCATTGCCATAAAAGGAGAAGAAAGGAAAATTGAAAAGGCATATATATATATATATATGGTGAGAAAGGTTTAGTTTAGTTAATTTGAGGGATGAAAATTGAAAAGTATATATATGTTGTATGTACCTTGAGCAGGATATGGATAGCCATATTTGATCTCACTCATCTCTGCAAGAACAACCCTTGCTCAAACCAGAAAGACCCAAAATATTTCTTGGAAGACAGAACTTATACTTGGGTTAGAATGCAGGGATTTCATATATGTATATATTGCATATATATACATGCTTTGAGGAAAAGGCAGGGAGAATATAACTAGTGGAGAGAATTAAGAAGAAAGATCCAGAAATTACATTTCATTTCATTTCACACTAGTTGGATGTTGGCATGTTACTTCACTATCACTATTAGATGCTATATTATATTTTACTTTACTAAAGTTATCCACCGCCACCATCTTAGAAGAAGAATAATTGAACAATATGATCTAAACTAAAAAACAGGTGCTTTTCTTTATAGTTGTAGATTCTAGAGAAGAAGACTATTAACAAATACAAGTGCAAGAACATCTTAAAAAGTTTGGACTTCCTTTTTGCCACGTGGCTTGATTAGAGAGGAAGAATGCTCTTATGTAGCCTCTCTTTCTTCAGAAGCTTCTTTAATTCATCACTTGTAATAAAAAGGGTCAGAAAAGATTGGGCATGCAGTCCCATGTGAATACAGCGTTTAATTTTGAGTCTAAAAAGCACTCACAAGATCTAGACATGGGGAATGCTATTGCTACCTATCTTTGCATTTTGGGTTAGTAAAAGCTTTAAGGCCGAATATATTCCTTCTACAGTGCCACACGCTATTACCGTGTTTTCTTTTATTCTTTATGGGGAAACTGTGGGATAGCGTTACTTGAGTGATTATTTAAGAATCTAATAACTACTCATTGTAATTAAATTGGATAGCCACTCTAGGTGATTAATTAATTAATTAATTTTTATACAGGAATATCTTAATTTATTAACATATTGATCCTTATTTATAAGTTTCTCCTTATGGATCCTTGATAGCACTTAATTTTTATATTTTGGGCTAATGGGAGGGTGGATATAAGAATAAGGTGTCTCAAATGGCATTGCCTGTGGGGAAAGGAATCATGGAGTAGATAATCTAAAAATCTATCTATATACAACTAATCAACAAGAAAGGCAACTTGTGCATCGATTAGTAATGAATTGTGGTTGTGAGGTGCCTCTTTAAATAGCAGAATCATGCTACCCGAGGTAGCTAAGTTGGGGGAATAGGAATACTTTGTAATTCGTATTATAAAAGGATATATTATATGAAATGCAGGGGCCAATTGGTTGTGCTTCTTTTTGGTCTGAAAGGGGATGCTTAGTGCAACGATTAGAGATTTTTGTATATAACTCTTAGCGGCTTAGCGCCATGAGCTGCAGCAGAATCAGAGCATCCCCTTCCAAATCCAATGTGACTAAGAAAATTTGCATTGGTAATAGACAATAGCTGAAATATGGTTCTCAAACGAGGAAGAAAAATTGAGATGAGCTTGTTTCATTACAAGTTAGAATAGAACGTACATTACAATAAATAATCAGTATCTTTCAACTCAAATTTTTGAATGATAATTAATCACTACCACAATATCAAACCCTTAATTTTGAACTTGAAAAGAGTGTATATGCAACATTTTAATTTGTTGATATCCTATTCCTGGGTATGAAGCTACAGATGGCTGCACTGTTAATTGTCTTGCCTATGACTTTGATAATGATCACAATCTTGAAATTAGCTTTTCTTCAACACATAATTGAACAATAAGAAGCAGTTGTTTGTTCATATTTGTTGGAAATTGGAAACTCAAGTGCAAGTCTTAGATCTAGTGCGGCTGTGAGTGAAGAAGAATTTAAAGACGAAGGCATGACAAGAAGCAGTTAAAGACAGTTTTCATCACCTCACTTATGAGATAATGGATTCTCGCCGAGTGAATAATTGATGTTTACCATAATGGGAAAATGATAGTCCTAATGGTCCATAATTTCAATTATGCAACTGTTGGCTACTAATTAAGAGCCCTCCAAAAGTGAAGAGCATGGTGTGTTTTTGGTTATATATGTACCTTCAACTTCAAAAACCAATTCTTCTTTGGAAGTTTCCATCTTCATATATGGGTATACATTAATGTAAACTAGAAAACATATGTGCGCGCACGAGTCTTTGTGTATGTCCACAACAGTGACAACACGCACCTCTACATACAAGAAAATTTTCTCAATATAACCAAATTTAATTTATCAAATCCTATATATTAAATTTGAGTTCTAATAAAATTTTCACATTCACTCTCAAAGTAACAGTTATGGAGGTTTCATATTAATCCACACGGTATTTCTTATTTTATTTATAAAATTTAAAGAAAATAAAAAAAAATTGAATTTTTCTTCATCCAGTGTACTATATTTATATGGTTTGAATATATTTTTATTGTTCGATTTTTAGTTCTAAAATATATTAATTAAGAAATAAATTGACATTTTTCACATGATAATCTCTCTATCTTTTGAATATTTCTATTTAAATTTTAAAATATGTATTTTTATACTTAATTTTTTTAATTAGATGAGAAGTGTCAATAAAATAAAAATATTGTTCCATACATTGTGTGGTTAAAATACTAATTTTTAGAAAAGAAACAACCCAACCCAACTCTTAAAAACTATTAAAATATTATTATTTTAATAAAATACCAAATGTTCTACGTGAACAATAAAATCAATTATTTGAAGAGATGATATATAAAAAATAGGGTTAAATATGTTTTTAGTCCCTGAAGTTTGGCTCAAATTTGGTTTTAATCCCTAAACTTTGAAACCGTTGATTTGGGTCTCTCATGTTCTGAAATCACGTAACTTTAGTTTCTTTCTTTAACACCGTTAACTTTGACACTGACATAACAAACGAATTTCCATGTCAGTTTGTCCAATCACTTTCAATGACCATGACGTGGAAATTAAATTACAACTTAGCTCATCCAGTCAGTTTTGTGGTCATTCCTGTTCATGAAAAAAATCTGAAGTTAAATTTAATAAAACCCTAAATAAAATATGACTGGATGAGCTGGAGTGTAATTCAATTGCCACAACATGGTCATTGTAACTGGCTGGACAAACTGACACAGAAATTTGTTTGTCACGTCAGCGTCAGAGTTAACGGTGTTAAGTGGGGACTTAAGTTACGTGATTTCAGAACATGAGAGACTAAAATTACGTGATTTCAGAAACACAAACCAACTGTTTTAAAGTTTAGAGACTAAAACCAAATTCGGGTCAAACATAAGGGATTAAAAACATATTTAACAAAAAAAAATATATTTTTTTTTATAAAGCTAAAATTACACTTGTAAGGGTAACTTTTTTATTAATCACACTAGTAATTGTTTTCTATGTATTCCAATTCCAAATTAGTCCTCTTTTTTAAGGTTTTTTTTTATATAGACCACAGATTATCCATATCATGACGGGACTATGAGTTTTTTTTCTATGCATAAAACTCGAATCCAAAACCTTGTTTGAAGGGAATCGAACATATAACACTTGAACCGACTATTAATTGGTCTTAAGATACTGTAAATGAAAAAATTAAAGAAAATATTTTCTATTTTTTTTTATCAAAAAAATCTTTTTTTTGTTGAAGAATAAGAAAAAACTTTAAAGTTTTTTTTTATCTAATTGTAAAGTGGTTAAATTAGAGATTGCTATTCACACTGCTTTTATTCCTTTTTTTTTTTTACTTTTAGGAATTAAATTTTTGGAATATAATTTTTCAAAATTGTATTCAAGAAATATAATTTAGAATAATTCAGAGACGTAATTTATAGATGGAAAATTTTCGTTTTTGAAAATCGAATTTGCAGAATACAATCTTTTTTTTGGAAATTTCAATCCTCGAAATATTTTTTGAAATGTGGTGTAGTTAGCAAAAGTGGATGGTGCAAATATCTGGTCCGAATAGCAATACACGGTTAGACGTAGCCCAAATCCAGGGTCTTGAGGACAGGCCATTCCATTCCATAGATAAGGCCCACTTCAACCATACATAAGGCCCACATAAGGAGCTCCCAATAAGTTGGCAAAAAAAAAAAAATGGTGCTCTGTCGTGAGTCACGCCACCGGCAATTTATTTTTAAGCCAGGGGTTTCCATTTGTGGAAGGTATCCAACTGAGTTGTATTGCATAATTGTATTAAATAAATTTTGGTGAAATTAGGAAGGTAGGTGTAAAATTTTCACATTAAGATTTTATGTAAAATATATATAGAATTTAATTTTAAATTTAAACTTCGTTATTATGATTAATATATCTGTCATATTATAAAATGACATTGACTTTAAGTAATTATATTATAAACTCTAATTATATTAACTAAGTAACATGTTATTGTTCATAGTAATTTTAAAAAAGTTTTTACATTAATAGTTTAAAATTAAACCCAATTATTTCTAAAAGAAAGTCTAATATGAATGCAATTTAAATATGACAACTAATTATCTTAAAAATTTAAACACTTTAATAATTGGGTATGGAAGCATTTTGCTAGTTGTATAGATAAATGTTAATTACAAACATGTAAAGTGATTTAAAATAAAAATACTGTAAAATCAATTTAAAATAGTAATATCATACAATATAAAACTGGTTCCATAATAGTAAGTTCAAGTACAAATAATCCTTTTAAGATTAAACATCTGAACTTTTGGTTCAGTACAAACAGGATTTTAATATGGAGTTATGATAAAAGTAAACGATAAAGTTATTTTTTAAAGAAGCATTTTTGTAAATTTGTGTTGGCTTCATATAATTAAAAAAGTTGTATACGAAATTGGAGAGTAAAAAAAACAAAAGGAGAGTCATTTCATTTGATAGAATTTATTTAGAAAATACAAAATATTCTCTGACTGCCAACTTAATTGAACTAATCCAACTATAATCAGATATTATTAGTACAATTTTATATAAAAGAAATATTTCTTAATATGGCCAACCCAATTAAGTTTAATCAGTTTAATTTTATTTTTTTATCAAAAGCTAACCCCCAATCCAGAACATGATCATCCCTACCTAGGACCTTAGACATTACAATATGCGCACTGCGCACAATTAACATTTTCTACTGTAGTTTTGTTCGTACGACATAATATCCTCTAAAACCCATTAACAGAGCAAAGCAAACTTCGGCTTTACTCTTCTATATAACTTTTTTCTTGCGTAGAATATGATGGTATCCAATGGGCACCACCATCGCAGCGAAAGAATAACTCCAAATCAAGTTGAAACGCAATGTAATAATTTTAGGTTGGTCTAATTGATTTTTATTTTTATTTTCCTGAGAACTGGTCTAATTGATTACAGCTCTGAAGTCTTGGCTTTGGTGAAACTTTAGTTATGGATTCCATAACGTATTTATCAGATTTCTTTTTAAAAAATTATATATAGGTATTTCTTATTACCAGGCGCAATGGAGCTTAGTCACATTTAAAACTTCTCACCCCTCCCGAAGAATGTGTTTAGTGGGGATCGAACCCGGAGCTCTTCTCACAATATCTCAGTCTGCGTTGCCAACTGAGCCACGTCTTATTTGTTTTCTTCTTTCCAAATACAAGACTTTTTTGAGATAAAAAAAAATCAGAAAAGTAATGTACAAATTAAATTAAACCCGTTTAAGGTCATGCATCTTAATACTTATATGAATTTATCCTCTCTGCATTGCAAGAGCAGTGTGGTTTGCTGTCTGACAATCACAACATAATAAATTAATAATGCATTGAGTCATCATCCATTCTTGAATGGGTTAAAAGAACTGGGATTGCATGAAGAGTTCCAAAAAAAAAACCGCTGAAATGTGTATTTGTAAATCCAACCGTTTATATTCATAAATTTTGTAATTTATATTTTATTGCATGCTAAACCATTTTTTTTAATATACTAGTAGGCTGCATATTAATTACCCAACCCAGAATCTTGGAACGTTAGATCTGTCAGTTCATTTATTTTATAAATCCTCACCTTATTTAATTTTATCCTATGTGAGATTTCTTAATTCATACTCACACTATACTCATATATTTAAATCCCTAACATCATCTTGTGGACAAGTGGTAGTTATTAAAACAATCAATTTTTTAACAGTGCTACAAGAGCGCATGGAGTACAACATTCAATATTGAACTAGTATAAGCATAAAGCAAAAAATCTACATTAAGCAGCTCCTGAAAGAAGTGAGAATTAGACTTAAGCAGCAAAAATCCTCACCTTATTTAATTTTTATTGTATGTGAGATTTCTTAATTCATACTCACACTATACTCATATATTTAAATCCCTAACATCATCTTGTGGACAAGTGGTAGTTATTGAAACAATCAATTTTTTAACAAAGTGCTACAAGAGCGCATGGAGTACAACATTCAATATTGAACTAGTATAAGCACAAAGCAAAAAATCTACATTAAGCAGCTCCTAAAAGAAGTGAGAATTAGACTTAAGCAGCAAAAATTCTACTATATATTGTAACTTGTATAAGGAACGTGTCTCTTATATTGACTTTAAGGAGAATTATTGGTTAGATTATTTATCCATCTTGCTTAACCTAACAGATAGACTCTAATTTGGTCTTTACTCAGCCTTGACTGTTACATTCACAACATGTGAGAAAACTTCGCTTCACAAATTGTTCCCCATATAATCAATAATTCAATATTCTCCTCTGATAATTATCAAAAAAAAAAAAAAAAACCTCCTCTGATAGTTGTATCCGTCTTGAACTAATCCATCTATATTAAATTAACTTAATTCACATATATATATATATATATATATATATATATATATATATCTAAGGAAATTTCTGTGACTTAAGCTATTGATTGAGTGGATGAAAATGAGAATCGTCAAAATTTTCTTTTTTTGACGAATGTAAGAATCAACTCAACTTTTTTTTTTGCCTATCTATCATACTTTATTGAAAATTCCAACTTATATACCTTTAATATACTATCTCTGTTACTATTTCTATTTATCTGTTTCATTTGAATATTTTTTATTGGAAAAAATACATTTTTCGTCCCTATAGTTTCGGTCAACATTAGTTTTCGTCCCTGTTTAAATCATGTGTTTTTTGTCCCTAAATTTTCTAAACCCTCAAACCGTGGTCCTGCCCGTCAGTGAGATCTGGTAACTTGATGAATTGACCAACAAAATTTACATGGCAGCCTCAATAGTGAGTCCCAAATAACTTACTGATCATCTAATTAACTTTTTTTATTAATTTTTAATTATTAAAATAATCCTAATTGCTAAATTAGGGTTTTCACCTGAGCAATTTTACCCGATAAAATACCTAATTTCATAATTATGATTATTTTAATAATAAAAAATTAATAAAAAAAATTAATTAGATGAATATGCTATTTGGGGCTCACTATTGAAGCTAACACGTAATTTTTTTACCCCACTCATCAGGTTAACGGATCTCATTGACGGACAGAGACAACGATTTAGGGGTTTAGAAAGTTCAAGGACAAAAAACAAAGGATTTAAAGTGCAGGGGCGGAGATCAAAGTTGACCGAAACTATAGGAACGAAAAACATATTTTTCTCTTTTTATTTTTATTTATTTATTCCATTTAGAAATTTAAGAAAATATTAATTACACTTTCTTACTTTTATCCTTATTAAGAGAGATAATGAGTGGAAAAAATTAATAAATGAAATAGAAAAAAAAATGATATATATATATATATATATTAGAAAAACAAGACACAATAAGTTTAATGCAAATCAAAATATTTTTTATATTTCTTAAGTTGTGTGTTTTCAACTTTTACCCCCTGTTTGGTGTTGTAGAAATGGGGGCGAAGAGAAATGAGATGGGTGGAAGTGGAGGGAAATAGACCCACTTCCCCTGTTTGGTAGCACAGTGGAAATGAGGAGAAATACACTTTTTCGGTGGGTCCCACGGCTTTTGTATTTCTCTCCAAAGTTGTAGAGAAATGCAGAGAAATGAAGTTGTGGTCACGCAATAATCGATTATTTTGTATCAATAATCGATTATTTTGTGTGATTTGATACAAAAATCGATTATGTTGTCAAAATAATCGATTATTTAGTCAAAATAATCGATTATTTTGTATCAAAAGTCGATTATTTTGGTTCTATTTCTCACCTATTTCACTCACCAAACAACCTACTTTCACATTTCTCTTCTATTTCTCACCCATTTCACTTACACCAAACAACCCTTATTTCTCCTCTATTTCACCTCTATTTCACCTCCATTTCTCTTCTTCCCACTTCTCTTCTATTCATTTCTTTTCTCTCTATTTCTTTACTCCCACCAAACAAAGCCTTAATGTAATGGATGGGGTAAATAGGAATTAATGGAGGTAATACCTCTAATTTAAAAGTCATGATATATCTGTTAAGAAATCTTATTTCCAAGTAAAATTTGCAAAATGCATTTAATTGGATGAAAACATTTTGTGCAATGAAAATAATAGGTTAATGGGGTGTGAGAGATCGATGTGGGAAAGATAGAGATAGACAGAAAAAAAAAAGAATAGAAAGAAAATGAAAATATGATAATTAATGAAAGAAAGAGAAGGAAGAGATAAAAAAACTTGATGTGAAAGGAGGTGAAAAATCAAAGCTCTTTATGAAATAATTGACTCTCAAAATACAAAGATAATTGATATGTTAAAATTCACGCGAGTGAGATGATTTATCCTATATTCATAATTGTGTAAATATCTAACTGATGTCATCCAAATTAAGCGTTCAGCTAATGTAATATATTTATTTGAATTAGCATAAGTATTATTCCTATATACTACTATTGTTCATTGAATGTTTGTTTGTTTGTCAATTGATTATATATCATCATGAGTACAAGTATATGTAAATGTATATTATTTAATTCTTCGAAACTTATGTCTATGTTAAATCTAATCCTCCTAACATGACAGGTTAAAGTGATGTAAGGTTAATTCAGAGTAAACAATATCTCTTATTCAAATTTTATATATGGAAAAAAAATTAAACATTTAAAAAGTTAATTCTTACATAAAGGCAACCGATGTACAGAGGCCTTTCTAGGAAGCATTAATGTGTTACTACTCAATATAGCAATTACTCAATTTCAAATGATTCATTGAGCGAAGCAAGACAGATCTCATATATGATAGATAGGTTGCAAATTTAAACTCTCATTCGTTTGAGTTTAAAAACTTTCACTGTATTTAGTTTTGTAAAACACACCCGTCATCTTCTGATCCTAATTTTTTTTTAATAAAAAAACAAAAGGGATAGCAACTAGTCTTGCACCTTCTTAAAAAGCATCCGTGTGTCTAACCAAAAAGGTACAGCTACTTTGATAGCTTTGAAAGTGGCACCCAAATTTTCTCCTACCAAACACGGGAATTTTATTCCATGGCATCTCTTTCCGAGATTACTGTTTGACTGGAACGCGTTTAATTTGGAAATCCTAGCGTCCAAAGAAAACATAATGGGAGGTCGTATCGTATTAGACTATTAGTCACTTTTTGTTGCTGTTGGGTGCTTGATTTTCATGACACTCATGCTTGGGACAGGAGTACTCTTCTCAGCTTTATTGTCAAAACTGACTCTTTTATACATTAATACACTTAATATAATATGCTGAAATTGCTGATACTATCAGACTACAAATTTCCACCATTGCTTGGTCATTCTGAATTATACAGATCTCCTGTTCAGCATTTAATGGAAAGTTTCGTTTGAGTTCATATTATGTTATTTCTAGCTAATAATTAGCATGCAAATAATATATAAAATGGATGACAAAAAAATAGTAAAATTATTCTTTGGATTTCAGCTATATATAATAATAATAATAATAATAATAATAATATAATTATTAATATTAATTTTGATGTGCAGATGAGACTTGTTTACAATGCATAGATTTGAAATCTAAAAACCTTTTATGTACTCTAAGAATATTAATTATATTATAACATTCAAAATAAATTTGTAATTACAGTATAATTATATGTATTGTTGGATATTGAAAAATATTATAAAGTTAAATATGAATGATATTTAGATTATGAAAGTATTGTTTTATAATATATATTTTACATTAATATATACATACATACCCCGATCGAATTCTAAGTCCTAAACTCAAAACCAAATATATAATACAAGAGAGAGGTGATAAAATTTGTGAATTCGATTTTTCTCCTTTGACATATATGGAGCTTCTCTAACTTTTAATAACAAAATAAGAAAAGGCAACAAAGAAGTTATCCGAATTGGATGCATTATACGTGGTTGATTAAGTCATGGGTTTAGTTAAGAACATGAGCAAGTGATTTTGATTGTATATTTATTGATTGATTACCTTGTTGTTTCTTTCTTAAAGGAGTTGCACTGCTTCTGAGGGGCATGTCACTGCCTCCTGCTCATAAAAAATAGAAGAGATTATATAAAATAGTCAAAATAAAGCAACAACTCCCTACACTTTTCCAACGACGATTGGCGCCACGCCGCCTCAAAGTATGTCATGAAAATAGTGACATGTACTAATATATAGTGTGAAGCCATAATGAAACTTCAACGAAAATTGGGGTGAAAGAGACTCACCCTTCTACTTAAATTCAAAGGAAGTTGTGGTGGGGGCAATCATGGGCGTTTGATTCTTGAGAAAACGCACACTTGGTACGTGACAATTCCACCTGTTATGGTTGCTATCTTTGTTTTTCTAGCATGATGAAATAATTATGATTTTGGATGGGAGCATCTAACTAAACCCTGCGCACTTGTCAAACCATATGGGAAACGAAAAGGTCCTATCCAAAATTATCTTAATTGGCCATAATATCTGAGGTGCGATTGCTACACTTTTGTCCCCATGTGAAACTTTTGATGCGCACCCAAAGCGCTGAATAGTGAATAGAAGACGGATAGAGATGAAGACAAAATTTTTAATTTGCAGACATTCACGCCCTTTCTGCCATTTTGAAGTTTTTCGGTTACCTTTGCATAAACTTCTATTTTTTTTTCACCGATTAATCAATTTAAAAAATTACCTTATGTGAACTCCTGAACTTGTTTTAGATATCAGCGATGCCAGCTAATTATAAGTTAAGAACAAATCAAGTACATGGAGACACTGTTAATAAAATACCTTCTAAACCAAATAAAAAAAATTAATGGATTGGCTTTAAATAACAAGAAGAAAACAATACCTAGCAGTATTTTCCCCCCAATAAAAATCCTTGTTTTTCTGTTTTTCATAATATAAAGCAATTTTATTATTGCACCCTCCCACCAGCAGTGTTGAAAATTTTGAAAGCGTTTCTTATTTACCTTACCGTTTAATGTTATGTACATATAAATTTAAATGATGGTGACTATACTTTAAATAAAAAAAGAACTTTTAACACACAATATTCAAGAATCAAATTTTTAGAATCTTATGAGGTATAGATTCTAAATTCAATTTCAACATAACAAAACAAATTAAAAAAAAAAAAAAAACTCCAACAAAATCGGCATTATCACGGTCTCAGTCTCTCAGATCTTAGGTCCCAAAATTTTGTTTGTATAATACTACAATCTTAATTGAGAAGAAGACAATTGTTTCGAACATACACGATCCAATAAGAAAGATAATTGTTTTTGTAATAATGAAACCTCGAGAAGTATAATTTTTAAAATGAAAAAAAAAAAGACCAGTAAGATAAAAAGAAATCTAAACATAATAATAATATAACCATAATTCAATTGTGTACATCAATGACAAGTAAAATACGGAAACTGATAATATCCCTATTATGAAAATAGGATTAGGAACAAAATAAGAACATACTTAACATACTAGTTCAAAATTAACATAAACATAATTTTAATCACAATTTTTAAAATCACACTGAACCTTGAGAAATCTTACTTATTACTTTAACATCCTGACCCAACGACAGCCCAGCTTGTCTCATATCAGTGGTGACAGGCGGAGCAACTCCTTGGTACGGTGGAGCGTGCACTACACCACCCGGGGCAGTATAGTAAACCTGTCTCCCACTGGCACTATCGTACGCCACCTGTGCATACGCAGCAGCCGTATTATCCGGTATCCCAGGTTGCCGAACCACACTAACTCCTTCTGTATACGCGGGAGATTTAACCGGCTGTGCCGGTGCAAAGGTCACCGAAACGGGGGAAGAAAACGGCGCTTTAGGGGGTGGTACGCCGCCGTAAACCGGCTGTTCACGGTAACCATCAGAAGGCACTCTTTGCACGGCGTAGTACCCTTGAGTGGCCGGTGGACGCACCACTGGCGCATGATAGAACGTTCCCGGCGCCGGAATTACATAAACCGGTGGTTCCCCTCCTCCGGGCGGATAAACCTCGCCGGAAACAGGCTTTTCAGGCCAATAACCCGCCTGCTGGTGCTGCTGCTGTGGTGATCCGCTCACCGGAAAATTAGACGCCGGAGGGAATTTATCCGGTAGCTTCTGAACATAATAATCTCCTGCGGGGTAATTGTCCTCGCTTTTCCTCCGATACGCAGCTTGCTCATTCTCCGCGATTTGCAGCCGCTGCAACTGCCTCTGAATGTCGAGCGGGTGGTTCACTCCCGGATCCGAACCTACAACCCGATCAACAGGGTTCGGAGCGGGTCGCGGTTGGTACTCAGGACGTGGCGCCACAGGTTCCGGCACCGGATCATGGAATTTGACAACCGCGGGCGGTGGCTGAGGTGGAGGAACAGCGACGTTGGGCTTCTCGAGGCCAAAGAGGAAGTCGACGTTGTTGGTAACGGGTGGTTTGACCGGGTCGGGTTGTGAGGAAGGGGAACCCGGAGGAAGAGTTTCTGCGATGAAGAGAAATAATCGCATGCGGGAGGGTCTAGCGGAAGCACGGTAGAGGCGATCGTACTCGTGCATCATGTGGTCAAGGTCGTCATCGTTAGTGACAGATATAAGGGCATCAAGGTCCTCGCCAGGGAGCTGGTACTTGAAGGAGAGATCAGAGGCGTCCACGTTGCATAGAGAAGAGAGCTTGGAAAGCATGGAGGGGAACTTGATGTTGCGATCAACGGCGAGGATCTTGGTCTCGCCACCGACGTAAGAGAGTTGGTTATCGTGTGTGCGAGGTTGGATCTTGCCAGCATAGCTGCACATGAACTTGACTTTGTAGTTTTGGTTTTGTTGTTGTTGATCGTCCCATGGTGGTGGATTCTCGAAATCGATCTCTCTAGAACGTGGAGATGAGTCGCCTGAATCAGGGTACGATGGGTATGCAGCGTAGTTCTCCATTTGGACTGCTTCTGCCACTGCGATGCGATGCGATTCGATGTATCTTCTTAACCTTCCATTATGGTTTATGGGTTGTGTGTGTAAGAAAGAGAGATTGAGACAGAGGACGAGGAGACTTTTTGTGAGACTTCATTATGAATTTTTTTTTTGTTCGGTTTAGTTTTCAATATTTAAATATTTTTTAATTCAGATATTTCGTCATTGTTTGGGAGCTGTGATAAGCAGATAAGGTGACACTTTTGGTTTGGAGGCTCACGGTGCGACAAGTTTTGTAATTTTAATGGAGCTTTTTTATTTTTTAAAGATGAATATTGAAATGTTTGGGATACTCATTTTTATTTACACAAGCATTTTATTAAAGATTGTGTTATTTAATTAATTAAAGAACTCGTGACTGAAACTATGATTACGTATAGAATAAATTTAAATAGTTAGTCAAAAATAAATTACTAGTTAACAGAATTTGATAACTAAGTGCCCGTTTGTTTTAGATTTTGCAACAGTCAGAATCAATTCTGCAGAATTGATTTTAAATCACTTCCATCCAACGTACTTCGTAAAGCGTGCATTATCCATCTCAACCATTCATTTCTAGAATCAATTCTACTCAACTGTAAACCAAACGGACCATAATTATGCTTTGGCTATACATCTTGTTTCTCATGATTTTCCAGCATCTCATATGCATGCCGCTATTCTCAATAAAATTGTTTGTCTTCAGGAACAATTTTACTCAAGTCATTTTTTCTCATGGTTATAGGGAGGGGAATCAAGTAGCTCATAGGTTAGCCAATTTTAGTCCTAACTTGTCTTTAGGTCTTCATATTTTTTGTTCACCTCCCCATGATTGTATTCCCTTTATCTGGCAAGATTTTGCTGGTATTGGTTTTCCCTGTAGAATTATAGTCTAGGTTTTTTTGTCTTGGCCTTTCGACCTCATTATTATAAAAAAAATTAAGAAACGATTGGTTTGTGTTATCTTTTTTCTTAAAAAAATTGGTATAAAAATACCTTTTAATTTTTAATTTTTTTTATATTTTCAAAATCTTGCGAAGAAAATCATGAAAACAATAAAAAGTTGTATTTTTTTTCATCATTTCTTTGGTAATATTATGTGTTGGTAAAGAGTTTTGAGTTTCTAATGGCCCAACGCAAGAGAAAGAGAAATATGTTTGATAAGAAGCAAAAATGGTGGCGAAAAAGGACTGGTTGACTAGGACACTGGGCCAATAGGCTATAAGGCTGGTTGGCTATGACATCGGGTTGGAAGGCCAGCTGATCATAACACTAGTATAAGGCAGGGTAAAAACCCGCAAAGCGGGTACGGGCAAAAGCCCGCATTTTTTCATGGGAACGGACGCAGGTACGGACACTTTGATGTCCAGCCCGTCTCATACCCGCACTAATATATATAATTATTTAATAAAAAAACCATATATAATTATATATTAATTTTATTAAAATATCTAATATATTTATACATATTTTAAAAATTAATATATATATATATATATAATGTATTACAAATTAAAAATATATTTTTATAACTATCTATTTGTGTTTTTTTTTATTTTATAATATATGACTAATTAGTGTTAATAATAATTTTTTATAGATCTTGAAGAATTCTAACACATGATATCCAAGTTTATAAAATAGTGTGACGTAAAAATATATTGTAATATTTAATAAAAATTTTGAACTTTAGAACATTTGTTGTGTTTTAGAACATTAACATATTGTGTTTCAATATAATTAAATTGTTGTATCACTGATTTTTAAAAATTATGATTGGACGATTTTCGAGTAACTTTTTCAATTCAGACATAGTTTTCTTAAATTAATATTTTTTAGTAAGTTGTTAATTTTCTACTTAATAAAAGTGCATGTAACGGACGCGGGTACGGACATATAGGTACCTAGCGGGTATGGGACGGACACTAAAGTTACTGCCCATGCGGATACAGGCACGGATACAGGTTTTTTTTTTGAAACGCGGGTACCCATTGCCATCCCTACATAACAATGATCTATAAGGCTAGCCGCCCAACAAGCTAGATGGTTGGGACATCAAGTTGAAAGGTTGGCAAGATTGAAGGCTAGTCAAGCAGGACATCAGACTGGAAGACTCGTAAGTGGAAGATCAGCGAGCCGGGACACCCGATAGAAGGCTAGCCGTCTATGACACCAGACTGGTAGGATGGTGGGACATCAAGACAATCAAGTCAAACTCATGTCCAAGTTAAACTTCGAATCAAATATAAAGAAAAAATGGGTTTATTTGGATTTGGTTAAAAAATACCATATAGAAAAAAAAAAAAAGAACTATGCTAATTGATATAAAATAAAAAATACATATACAAATTTATTTCCAACCAATAATCTTGTGGTGTGTTAATAAATTATGATATTAATATGGATACATGATAGATGAGTGAAAATTGATTCCAATTGGGGTGTTTAGTATTATTAAAAAATTTAAATGTGAGTTTCACCAAAAATTTCTCATGAGAAAATCGATATAGATCACATCTTATCTCTCAATACACATTTTTTTTTTGTGTAAATTTAGTTAAGACCTAAACATTTTTATTCATTAAAATTAAGTTGCACTATAGTTAAAGAGATTAATTGATATGCAAGATAGTGTAAAACCCTTTTACACAATTACCCAGTCAAATTAAGCTGTCTTGCCATGTCGGTATATTAAAATTTAAACTAATTTAATCAAATTAAAAAAAAAACGAAGAAACATAATCCTTATTTTCCTCTCTTTCTAAAAAAATCTCTTTTCGCTTTATCTGACTATGTTTTCCATTCCTTCATTTTCACCCCTCTGACTGTCTTACACCCTTTACTTTATGTGGCTGATGTCGTCACTTCATCATCAGAGCTCTTTTTGTAACAACATTCTTCTAAAGGCATTTTATTGTTATTTATATGATGAGATTTCAAATGATACAGAAACCCATTTCTTGAATCCAATTGATATTTCATCTAGTACATTCTATAGATAATTGTTTGAATTGTGCAAAATTGTTTTTTGCATAACATTTACTCGATGTTGCATCAGCCGGGGACTCTTGGTCTTTGGTTTTGTTTTTGGTGTCCCTGGAATGCATTTTTGACTCTTTTGGAATAAACTTGTTTTATGTTTTTTTTTCTTGGGAATGTGTTAAAGGATGGGCGGGAGACAAAAATTAGATCTTTGTTACTTTTAAGAGAACAAATTATCCAAAAAGATAAGCTTGGAGAGAAAAAAAATTCGAAAAATTGAAGAACCAAAATGAGGTAACATCAAAATATCATAACCCAGATGTAGAATTACCAAGAATTTATTCGAGCCTTTTCTTACATGGCATATATAGTATCAATTGATTCACCCTTTGTATTGCAAGAAAATATGATATGTTAATAGTACTGCATGTTGGTATGATGGAAGCTTTTGGATTGCTCAATTTCTCGTGTCTATATGTTCTTGAATGGAAAAGATGAGCGTGGCCAACGTGATGAAGGAGAAAGAAATGAGGATGGTTTTGCTTTTTTTTTTTTTTAAATTTAATTAATTTAAAAATTAATAGGCTAACATGGTAAAATGATTTAAATTGGGTGACCTTGTTAGTCTATACTCATTAATCTCATAGTTAAATTGTATAATTAGAAATTTCCTTTCACCAAAATTAAGTTTTTGTCAAAAAAACTTAATTAAAACTTAATTCTAGACATCAAAATATCATAACCCAGATGTAGAATTACCAAGAATTTATTCGAGCCTTTTCTTACATGGCATATATAGTATCAATTGATTCACCCTTTGTATTGCAAGAAAATATGATATGTTAATAGTACTGCATGTTGGTATGAGGAAATTTCCTTTAAAAGAAATGAAAATTTCTTACTTTTTTTTATTAATAAAACTTAATTCTAGATATGGGTCCAATAAATATAAATTAATTATATCTTTTTGATCCGGAGGTTAACTCGGAACTAGCTCGGCTGGTCTAGCGGCCTACACGCTACCTCGGATTTAGGCTTATCATACAGCCACCTCGGCTGGCCTACCAGCCATCTCGGTTGGCCTACCTCAGCTATTTCAGATTTAGTACCAGCCATCCCGGCTGGCCTACCACAGCCACCTCGGCTGGCCTACCAGCCATCTCGGCTGGCCTACCATAGCCACCTCAGCTGGCCTACCACAGCCACCTCGGCTGGCCTACCAGCCATCTCGGCTGGCCTACCACAGCCACCTCGGCTGGCCTACCACAGCCACCTCGGCTGGCCTAGCAGCCATCTAGGCTGCATGGACACTTAACAACTGTGCTGCCCGGGGACCACCAACTAGCTCCTCACCCTACCACTTGCCTATGCCTACACAGACTGACACCAATAAAGGGCACTTCCCATCACATAGACTGAGCAACTTACCCACTGACACAAGCAATCAGGCGTAGGTTGGGTTATACCACAGGCTAGCTTTGGCTAGACCTCATGCTATAAATACCCCCTCCCTTGGAGGGTCAGGTACGCTCATTCTCCCCTGCTCACACTCTGTCTCAAACCCATTCTAACTTGGGCGTTGGAGTGTCTTCGCAGGTCACCCCCTCCTCCTCCACCGGAGCTACTGTTCAAGGCAACAACCACCGCATCCCAACCTCGAACCATCGCGGATCCCTATCTCGGACAGCATGGAACATCTCGGATTACACCCAGAACCACCCTGGAACATCCAGGGATGATCACCTCCGCCACGAACATTTGTCCGCCACGATCATTTGGCGCCGTCTGTGGGAAGAGGTAAATAGTAAACCCCAATAATAGCTCTTCTGGTTGAAACCTCTTCTCCTTTTTCTTTTTTCCCACTCTCAGAAGAAACCATCACCCTGAGCATATATGAATATTCAGATCTGGGCTTGCCCAGTTTCCTGCATTTTTGGATTAACTTATTTCTTACGAATCTTATAAAGTGGAGGAGGGGGAAACGAGCGTCTCTTGGATTTTTGCATCGATAATCCGTTTCTCGATTTTATGGTTGTTTTCTGCACTGTATAGGAGGAGATATCTGCAAAAGTTATACTCCTCAAAATCCGAGGTGTGAAAACCCGGATGAAGAAGTTGAGGATACTCCTAAAATCCGAGGTGTGAAAACCCGGATGGAGAAGTCACGAAGATGCTCTAAAAACCGAGGTGTGAAAGCCCGGATGAAGAAGTTGAGGATACTCCTAAAATCCGAGGTGTGAAAACCCGGATGGAGAAGTCATGAAGATGCTCTAAAATCCGAGGTGTGAAAGCCCGGATGAAGAAGTTATGAGGATACTCCTACATCCGAGGTGTGAAAACCCGGATGGAGAAGCTACGAGGATGCCCTAAAATCCGAGGTGTGAAAACCCGGATGGCTTACATATGAAGATACCCTAAATCCGAGGTGTGAAAACCCGGATGGAGAAGTTACGAGGATGCTCTAAAATCCGAGATGTGAAAACCCGGATGAAAAAGTTGAGGATACTCCTAAATCCGAGGTGTGAAAACCCGGATGGAGAAGTCATGAAGATGCTCTAAAATCCGAGGTGAAGAAGCTACGAGGATGCCCTAAAATCCGAGGTGTGAAAACCCGGATGGCTTACATATGAAGATACCCTAAATCCGAGGTGTGAAAACCCGGGTGGAGAAGTTATGAAGATGCTTCTAAACCCGAGGTGTGAAAACCCGGGTGGCTTACATGTCAGGATGACATGCTTCTAAATCCGAGGGGTAAAAACTCGGATAGCTTACAAGTCAAGATGATATGATTTTAAATCCGAGGTGTGAAAACCCGGATAGCTTACATGCGAGGACAACATGCTGCTAAATCCGAGGTGTGAAAACCTCGATGGCATACATGCGGGGATCATATACTTTTAAATCTGAGTTGTGAAAACCCAGATAACTTACATGCGAGGATGAGATAATTCTATGTCCGAGGTGTGAAAACCTGGATAGTGTATATGCGAGGATGACATGATTCTAAATCCGAGGTATGAAAACCCGAATGAGATGCTTGTAAATCCGAGGTATGAAAAACCCGGATGAGATACTTATAAATCTGAGGTGTGAAAACCCGGATGAGATGCTTGATGAGAATGACATGATTCTAAATCCGAGGTATGAAAACCCGGATGAGATGCTTGTAAATCCGAGGTGTGAAAGCTTAGGAGGATAGCATACATGTCAGGATGACACGATTCTAAATCCGAGGTGTGAAAAACCCGGATGAGATACTTATAAATCCGAGGTGTGAAAACCCGGATGAGATGCTTGCGAGGATGACATGATTCTAAATCCGAGGTATGAAAAAACCTGGATGAGATACTTATAAATCCGAGGTGTGAAAACTTAGGCGGATAACGTACATATGGAGAGCATGATATACTCCTAAGTCCGAGGAGTTAGAACCCGTATGGCGCACATGGAAAAGTTATGAAGATGCAATATGAAAGACGATGTTTTAGAAACACAGGAAAATAAAAACGAGATGGTAGAGCTGATGTAAACGCACAGGCGAAACCAAGTCTAAAAACTTGGCAAAATCTGAGTTCATAAACTCGGATAAATAAATTCTTCATGTGCAGAGCATGGAATACCCATAAATCTGAGTTCATAAACTCGGATAAATAAAATTTTGGGTAAAGAGTATGAAAAATACGAGGTCTCATTAACTTAGCTCACCGGGTATGATGATATCCCAACCGACCAATCTTCTCGTCCCATATGTCCCACACCCAGTTTTACCTGCTTGGATCTTCACCCCACAAAAGGTCAGACCAGCCGTTAAAATCGCAATCAACATCTCGACCCCATATACTTAGACATGGCATCGAGCTGAGGGGCATCTGATCCGGAGGTTAACTCGGAACTAGCTCGGCTGGTCTAGCGGCCTACACGCTACCTCGGATTTAGGCTTATCATACAGCCACCTCGGCTGGCCTACCAGCCATCTCGGTTGGCCTACCTCAGCTATCTCGGATTTAGTACCAGCCATCCCGGCTGGCCTACCACAGCCACCTCGGCTGGCCTACCACAGCCACCTCGGCTGGCCTACCAGCCATCTCGGCCGGCCTAACTCAGCCATCTAGGCTGCATGGACACTTAACAACTGTGCAGCCCGGGGACCACCAACTAGCTCCTCACCCTACCACTTGCCTATGCCTACACAGACTGACACCAATAAAGGGCACTTCCCATCACATAGACTGAGCAACTTACCCACTGACACAAGCAATCAGGCGTAGGTTGGGCTATACCACAGGCTAGCTCTGGCTAGACCTCATGCTATAAATACCCCCTCCCTTGGAGGGTCAGGTACGCTCATTCTCCCCTGCTCACACTCTGTCTCAGACCCATTCTAACTTGGGCGTTGGAGTGTCTTCGTAGGTCACCCCCTCCTCCTCCACCGGAGCTACTGTTCAAGGCAACAACCACCGCATCCCAACCTCGGACCATCGCGGATCCCTATCTTGGACAGCATGGAACATCTCGGATTACACCCAGAACCACCCTGGAACATCCAGGGATGATCACCTCCGCCACGAACATTTGTCCGCCACGATCACTTTTAATTAAAAAATATTTTTTATAATTGAGTACGAGAATCAGTTGAAATAATCTCAAGTTCGAGTAATGAGGGATGATACCTTTAGACTCTAGCCTTATAAAATGAAATGACATTTCTTAAACTTTTATAATTTCATTCTCATTCTAAAAAAGACATTTTAGAAATTTATTTCTTTTAAACTTAATTATATTAAAAAATCCTATTGGGCTTTAAAATAAAAGAACCCATTCTCCATGACTTCATCCCTATTTTTAGCCGAAGAGAACATGGTTTAAAGCCTCCACATCTTGAGGCACTGTTTCTTACCAATAGAATGGGTAAGTAGAATCAAGCTGAACACAAGAAAGTTAAAGACTTTCACATTGCCATGAAATTATAATACAAAACAAAGAAAAAATTGTTATTATTGGGTTTTACCATTCTTGGGTAGGTAGCTTCTTCTTTTCATCTTTGACCTCAATTGCAAAGGACTAGATTTTCTTCTAGTTTTACATAAGAGCAAAACACAGGAGAGATAGTAGTGGCAGAACAATACAACAACAAAAACTACTCTAACATATATGCAAGCCGGTCTGTTTTGGTTTGCATTTTCATTTCTTATTTTCATTTCCTATTTTTTGTTTTTTGAAATTTTATAAAGGAAAAACTGAAAATACTGGAAATAAAAAATCGTCATTTCCAACATTTCCAGTTTTTTCTTTGTAAAATTTCAGAAAACATGAAACAAAATGGAAACAAGAAATGGAAACAGAAAATGAAAATGCAAACCAAACAGGCCGACTTCGTAGTTCATACCACTGAATTTGGAATAGTTGATTATATACACGTGAAAATTGATTATTATATGCGTATTTAGTTATTTGCGTAAAATTATCTTGGGAATAATCGATTAAAGTTTTAATTATTTAATTATTATGATAATTTGCATACAATTTTTTCTTTGGCTCAGCCCCATCTTTTGTCTCCATTCACTTTTTTATGATATCATTTTCTTCCCTGTTACTAGGGGTAGTTTGGGCGCTTTAATTATGTCATGCCCCTTCTCATCACAAAAAAATAATAATAAATAGAAAGATATTTTTTTTAATTGTTTCTCTTAATTCAAACAAATATAAAATTATCTCTTCTTTATTTTTTTCCTATTTTTCTCCCTTTATCGAACAAAGTGTATAAAACACAGACGCTTTTGTTTACATTTGGAATCACGTCTGTGGGTAAAAACATTATTTTGAACGGTAATAAACCGTTTGGTTACTTTTGAAAAAAGAAAAAAAGGTTTTTATGTAAGCTAATTCAGAAGAATCAAAACTGAATTTGACTTTTGGTGGACCGTTAGTAATGATTTTCAAGTAATGATGTTTCTCTAGTGTCCAGAGAAACACACTGATGAACTATTAGGAATTCGGGAAGATAAGAATGGATTGGGTTGAATGTGTTTGAGGTAACATCAAGTTCAAATTGATTGAACAGTGACAGGTTAGTTTGGTTTGGATTTTGTATTTATTGGGTGAGTAACCCGACCAATTCGAATATGTTCGGGTTGAGTTGGGTCATCGGGTCATGCACGTTTTTTTTAAAAAAAAAATTGTGAAAGATGAAATGGAATTAAAATATAAAATGAAAAAAAAACAAGAAAAAATAAAATGAGAGTAGATGAATTAGGGTTTGGGGAACCACCCCTGCTTGTGCTTTCGCTGCGCCTATTTTTGTTCTCTCTTGGCAGCAAAAATGAAATAAGATTATGGCCTTTTTTTTCTGATTTAGTTTGGGTTGGTCTATCGGTTTCAACATAGGGAAACCCGAGACCCGAATCGAACCAGATCGGGTTTGAAAGAAAATGTCTAAACCAAACTGAATACCCAAACCGAACTGTTAAATATTCTTCAGGTTGGGATGGGCTCATCGGGTTCACGGATTGGGTTGGGTTGAATCAGATTACACCCCCACTGGAAGTTAATTAGGCCTCGAGTATAACACTTAACATTGTCTCCGTGATACAAACTAAAATGATTTTTCCATGCAAAATTTACTCACCTATAAGCAAAAATTTTACAAATAAATTATTCATACAACAAAACAATACAACAATTTATACATTATACAACATACTTTTTTACCTTTATCTTTCCCCATCATATCATTTAGGGGTGTTCGCGGATTGGTTTGGATCGATTTTGAAGCAAAAAATCATCTGATCCGATCATTGCAGGTTTATCATTTTATCATCCGATCGGTTTTGATATTTTTTCAAATCCGATCCAATTTAAATTTGATTGGATTGGATCGGTTTTCGGTTTTTTCAAAGCGACAATAAATATTTGATAAAATTGATAAAATATTAAAGTAATAGTAAATATTTTCTTATTGGAACTTATATTTATTAAAATTAATATAAAATTATATAAAAAGAATGACATGAGACATGAAAACTAATTTAAAACTAGTTTTATATTGATATATTTTTAGAAATATTAACATGATATTAGATAATAAAATCATAAAAAATATATTAGTATAAGTATTTTTATTAATATATATGTATACAAGTATAAATATATGATTATTTTATAAGTAATAATATATGTATATATAAGTTCGGTTTGAATTGGATTGGATTAGTTTTCAACATAGGATCCGAAAACCAATCCAATCCAATAAAAATTTTCGGTTTTTTGCAGTCTGCAGTTTTTTGGATTTCGGTTTGATTCGGTTTTCGGTTCGATTTTTGCAGTTTGCATTGGATTGGATTGGATATGAACACCCCTAATATTATTTATTATATCACACCCTCTCTCTCTTCTTTCCTATATTTATCTATATTGTAGAAATATTTTGCAAGATTAATTGTACAATTATGATAAATGCACTCCTATGTCAAAGTGTGTGCATGTTTAATGCCTCAATCATTAATTTTTTTTTTCATACTCAATTTTATATACTTGCATCTACACTTACTTTTTCTTTATATTTTTTTTTCATTTCTCATTACATGAATTATCATGTTTTTCACATTTTCTTTTCATTTCTTTTTTTTTTCTTTTTATCTCATCTTTCCACACTTTTTACACTAAAATATTGAGTGCGGAGATAAAGTTTTCTTTAATACCTCCCGATTTATGATTCGATCATGTTCTCAAGAACACCAAGAAATTTTCTCATAAAAATACATCATACCGCTAAATCTTAATATGTTTTTTATTGAAAATGTAAAATTTTCTGAAGTATAAATATACATTTGATTTAGATCAAACCAATTTTTAAATTGAATTCTTTTTTTGGTAATTTTTTTTAAATTGAAATCCAAACACTAATGTAATTAAATTATTTTTTATATTAAATTGGTTCTACTTTCAACGGCTGATAAGAGGAAATAATAGTATTTAATTGGAGGGAAGTGGTTAATGAATAATGATATAGAGTTATTGTTTACCAACCTGAAGCAGCTTTGAAAACGTAGAGGTCTATTGCTATTGGGCGCATTTATGACATATCATCCGGCAATTGGTGATAGGGACATACGGCACCTTATAGTGGCACGGACTCACCAAGCCAGCAAATGAAACTACCAGCATTTCCATTTAGCTCCTCCTCCTCGCTCGCATCGCTCACACTCACACACTCTCACTCAGAGCCTTCCCTTCCCTTCCCCTGTTACTGCTAGGTTTGTGCTCTCTGCATGCATCTGCAATTTCGTTTTCGCTCTTCTTCCTTTATCGCTCACTGCTGCAATTCGAGTTTGATCGTTTTGTTTTGTTGTTGTTCTTCTTCTTATCATATCATTGGATTCAAATAGGAACCGGAAAGGAAAGGATTGCTTGATCTCTGACTCTGAAGATGGGGAAAAAGCGTGTAATGGTGCCGGCCAAGGATGTTGACTTGTCCTCGGTCAAATACGAACCCGAAGTTATCCAAGGTCATTTCACTCGCTTTCTTCTTCTGTTTCTGTAAACAAAATTCACTCAACTTCGATTTTCCAGTTTCTACTTGTAATACTATTTTATTTTATCTGATTCGATTTTATTTATTTATTTTTGCAGCTCCGCATTTGACTGGTTTTGTGTTTAGATTGTTTGTGAGGATACTGGAAACTCCATTGATAGGACCTCTCATTGTGACTTTTTTGAAGAAGGAAAATAAAATTGACGAGGTGTGTGTTTGTTTTTATCTTTTTGTTGCTGAATTTGGTGCTCAATGTTCATGCATATTTATGTCACATGTTGAAGGTTTCATTTCAGTGTTGTCGTTATGATTTATGAATAATGCTTGAGTAGAGTGCGCACTAGCACTACAGTGACATAGTGAACTGACTAAGTGCTCTGTCTACTTTCTTTTTCTTGTTTTATGATTATGAAACAGTTATTGCGGAACACTGTGATACCCGAGGAACCCATGTTTAAACCTGAATATCCACCTCAAGGTGGTTCCTTCTCCTTGTTTGCTGAATTGCTTCATGTCAATATGCAGCAGTTATGATGATGCAGATTGATTTTTTTCTTTTGTTTTGGCAGGTTTATTGCACTGCATTGATATATTTATGTGTTTCATTGCAGGTGTTCTTATATGTTGGATTTACCTAAATTTGAAGTTTGATTGCTAGTGATTCTTTGGGATAATTAGAATGGCAATGATATTGCTTTAGAGAGAGATGATGGAAACTAGTAATTTTGTCAAGTTATTTGCATTGCATTTGAAAAAGTATACTTTATTATATAACCCACCCTAATGTCTGTAACATAAATTCAGAAATGGAACCTAGTGTTGTTGTCCTTGACGAAGATGGGAGACCGGAGGACCGAGTTGAGTCTGCCTTGAAGTGCCTTCCACATTATGATCCTGCTGAGTTCTTGGAAAATTCAGCTTCACCCTTTCGGTACTGGAAAATACGTGACTATGCTTATGCTTATCGATCTAGAAAAGTAACCCCATCTATGGTATGTGGCATTCATTTGATAGCAACTGAGTACAAAATTGTCTTATACTCAAAATTAAACTGTAAAATGAAATTATTTCATTATGAATACACAGGTTGCTGAGCGCATCATCTCAATTATAGAAGAGAATGGAAGAAATAAACCTCCCGCGCCACTATTGATATCCTTTGATGCCGCAGAAGTCCGGAAGCAGGCAGCAGCATCTACTCAGAGGTTTGAAGCAGGTAATCCTGTATAATCAAATGCTTGGATAGATGTTGAAGTGTAAATCTTTACTACTTGATTATGTTGAGATATGGTGGGAATAGACATGGATAATTACCCAAGTTACACTGTTGGACCTTGATTATGTAGGGAATCCATTATCAATACTGGATGGTATTTTCATGGCCATCAAAGATGACATAGACTGCTATCCTCATCCATCTAAGGGTTAGTAAATATTAGCATCTGACTTTGTGTGAGTACTGAGTAGTACAAAGAAAAAATACTTCAGATTATCTTTCGGTGACAACAGGTGGATCTACATGGATGCATGAGGTGCGCACTGTAAAGAAGGATGCTATCTGTGTTTCAAGATTGCGTAGCTGTGGTGTTATATTCATAGGGAAGGCCAATATGCATGAGTTTGGCATGGGTACAACAGGAAATAATCCTAATCATGGGTAAGCTTATTTATGTATTATTGATTTAAATATTGATGTTACTATCAAGTATAAAAAAAGGCTTTTGGGATAAGAAAGGTGCTCTCTGCTTGCTTTACCTGATATATATTCAGGAATTAAATATTTCCCACTCTTCCTTTGTCCAAATTAGGTAACAAAAGTAGTCAAGTAATGATGTTAAGAAATGTGTTCTTATTTTCATTCCCAATGTATTCATTTCACTCTGTTTTCTATCCAGTTGATCACAAGCTAAGGAACCATTATTGAAAGGTACAAAATGTTTTATTGCAAGGTCATAGGAACCTTCCCATAACTAAGGTAAAGTTAAAGAAATGGAAGGGTAAAAGGGGATTGTACACTCATGTACACAAGATCTTAAGTTAGGGAATCTGCCAATGCGGCAGGTGGGGGAAGGGATTGGAATCTTTTAGGGTAACAGGATAAAAAGGAAGGATAGGAGTGGGAAGCATGAACTGAGTGTGCAACTAGATGTGAGATTACAGGTATCTCAAATTGCCTGTGTTGTGCAACAGGATAAAATGGAAGGAAAGGAGTGGGGAGGGTCTAAGCAAGAATTGAGTTTGTGACTAGATGTGAGGTTACAGGTCTCTGAAATGATCTGTGTTGTATTTTATTCTTCTTTGTTTTTATTAGATTTTGGACCGGGCTTAACTCAACCCCAAAAGCTAGCTTGTAGGGTGAGGATTGCCCAAGGCTTATATACCACAATTTGGCCTTATCTCTAGGCAATGTGGGACTCTAACACACCCCGTCACGCCCAGGACTGGACATCTGAGCGTGGACAACTATACGGGTGGCGGCCCAACAACAACAGATCATCTAGGATAGGCTCTGATACCATATTAGATTTTGGACCGGGCCTAACTCAACCCCAAAAGCTAGCTTGTAGGGTGAGGATTGCCCAAGGCTTATATACCACAATTTGGCCTTATCTCTAGGCAATGTGGGACTCTAACAGTTTTCTTCAATTTGTCTCAGTTCTCTGTATTTACAGGGTCTGATTCCCAGTTTCTGTAATTTAAGAAATTTCCATCACAAGGACTTGTGTAAAAAGCCTTAAGAAAATTAAAGTAAAATTTTTACAGGGTTAATCGCTCTGAATCTTATATACCTCGAACACTGTTTTGGTTTGCTTATAATTTTCTTATGTTCTTCATTAAAGTCTACTTCTATTGATTGTTCAACTGAATTTTCTTGAGTTGCAGAACTACAAGAAATCCTCATGCACCAGATAGGTATACTGGTGGATCTTCTTCAGGTCCAGCTGCAATTGTTGCTTCTGGACTATGTTCTGCTGCCCTGGGAACTGATGGTGGAGGTTGTGCAAATCTAATGTCTAAACTATTTGTTTGCCTCCATTTTTCTATATGCTGATTCTTATTTTTTAAAATTATGGGAAAAGGCAGGTTCAGTTCGTATTCCTTCTTCCCTTTGTGGTGTGGTGGGATTGAAGACAAATTATGGACGGACAAGCATGGAAGGGTAATTTCTTACACTACGTGATTGATCAGTCATCACTTGCTCTTTATGTGTACTATTTGTTCCTCAAGAAAGTGATTTTTACTTCATTTTAGGAACTATATATTTTGTGATCCTAGCCTATATGGCTATATCTTTTGGGGTCATGAGATTGCCCTTTTTCTATTATGGCTATGAAATGAAATTACTATTTTTTTTTAATAAGTTAACAATCACACCAATGACAAGACTCTGAGAAGTTTGGTTAAAGAAAAAGAAAGCTATAGTCGAAAACATAGTTGATAAGATGTTGAAGAAATTCCTCCAGTGCCAAATTGAAGAGAGCTTATTGCATTAGACCTTAAATATAGGGATTAAATACCATGTGACTGCGAAGGCCATAACTCAATAATTAAATTTCTTAGCATGGAAATGCTTTTGTTTCCATCTTTTAGGTTATTATTTGATATACCATCACATGGCATTGGTTGGAAAGTAGGTTACTTCATTAGTTTGTCTAAAAGATTAAAACATAGGTGAGTGACAGCTGCCAGTTATTACTCATTAGAGCTTAGTATACAGCGCTCCTGATTATATGGGTAACATTTTGGTCTTCTTAGTGGTGAAGGAACTTGTTTAACTTTTTTAGATTTTTTCCTTTTGTGGCATATGCTTCATAATGGAACACGGTTCCTTGAGTTTCTTTGGATATTATTTTTGTTTAACATTGACTTTAGTTTTATGCGTTGGTGGAAAATAGCTGCGGAGTGTTTTGTGACTGTTGGCTCTACTTAGAGAGTTAGTAAAATATTTTTTATCTCATAAATAACACCACGGGATGCATTTTCTTGTTGCACTTACGTACAAAATTCTATGAAATCATGTTATCCTCTCATTTAGAAGTAAGTTTATAGTTTAGCAAATTTTAAAGGGCAACATGTCTAAATAGTATTTGTATGAAGTCTCCAAGAATTTTAACAATAATAATTGTTATGCACAAGAATTTATGATATTTACATGGTTATAATTAAAATAAAAATGTCTGAATAATATATTTAGTTGCATCAGAAAATAATTATAGTGTTTGACTAGCTAAATTTATTATATCTGGAACGCACGTGCATATTATGTTTTTGCTTTTGTTTACAGGTCATTATGTGACTCTGGGACAGTGGAAATTATTGGACCCATTGCTTCAACGGTGGAGGATGTGATGCTAGTGTATGCAACACATTTCTCTTTTCCTATTTCAGTCTTCCCTTTTTATTAACTCTTTCATTTTACTTGACTGCTCTCTACTTTGCATTACTTAAAAGGAAGCTATTTTTCGTCATTCCTCCATTAATAGGAATTTTCTTTTTAAATTTTACTCGCCCAGGTTTTGTTCTAGTTCTGTATTTTAACTATCTTCTATTCTTGATTTGTTAGTTTCAGAATTGCTCCTACTTCTATTATTTTACATGCTATAACTTATGCAGGTGTCTTCTCCAAAGTGTATCATTATTAATGCTTGATTTTCATTGGGTTCAAAGTTCTCATTGTGCAGTATGATGATTCTGTAGAAGTTTTATGTGGGATTTTCAGTAAAAGTGAAGTGTTTATTTGGTAGATTGGTTATTAGAATATACGAGACTGCCACAACCTAAATAAATTAACACTCTCAAATTATAGAGTAACAAAAACTGAATTAGTTATCAGCTTTAATTCTTGCACGATGCCTTGAGTAAATGGAAACATCCTTGCTACTACTATCATTATGCTTTACACCTTTTATTTTCTTTTAAATATTTGCTTGATTGTAACTTTTTCACTTTGGATAGAAAGTTTCTTTGGATGATCCTTCCCATCATAATTTTTGCTCATTGTGAGAAACACTGACGTTCCAGATACAGCTTCTGCATTGAAAGTCCTCCCATAACATTACTGACTTCTGCTTACTACACATTTTTCTTCAATGCTTCACTCAAATGAGAGCTTTCCTAAGCTTAAATGCTTTTACTCACCATTCAATTGAACATATACTTTGATTTCAAGGGTACACGTCTGCAGTTCTAATTGTTTGAGATAGGGCATTCAATTGTTAATCTCAAGTATAAAACCCAGGTCAAAATCGCTTGCTTCTTGAAGTTATATAACAGATCTTTCTTGTCCTAATAATTCAGATATGCAGCAATGTTGGGTGCATCACCTGCAAACAGAATCAGTTTGAAGCCGGTAATCTCTAATCCTTCACTTGATGTTTGTCTTAGTAATAAGAAAGGCTTTGAGATTGAAAACTGTTGAGATGAAGAGAAAATGAGAGACATATGATAGAATCCGTGTGTCTAGAATACACAGCGGAAAATAATATATATACACATAAGTGTATTTACAAATATACATAGTGATAGGCCCAAGCCCATATCTATCATATGATACACTAACAATAACAATCTAACAAACAATCTAACAAAAACTAAAATGTTGAAAAGTAGATACCATGGACTAATTACACATAGCAGAAAATCAGGCAGTCCTACAATTAGCTCAAATTAATTGTGGTGGATAGCTACCATCAGCAAAATAAAATTGGGGAGTAGGAAAAAGACAAACAGATAACTTTTTCAAATATCATTGTTATGATTGAGCTTATAAGAGACTTAAAAGTTATCATTAAGCTCCTGGACTTTCTTAGAATGTTCATATGGTGAGAGTCCTGTGATTTTGGATTTTATCTCTCTTTTGGAGTTCTTTAATACATGTGTTCTGTACCTCCATTACCTTCTATTATGTTTACCATTTTATTTAAAACAAAAAACTAATATAAAGCATCTTAAAGCAATATAGCTTCTTGAGAGGCTTCTAAATTTTAATTTGATGGGGAATTTAGTACTGTGGAAATTCGATACCGGTATTTAAGAGCACCAATATCAAATACCCTTTAAGATGCCCTTCATGAAATAGCATGCTGTTGACACAGTCTGCTCAGAAATGCTTGAGAACTTTCATGTGAAACAGGAGCTCATGCTATTTCCATAACATGTCTGTTTTCACTCACCCACCCTATTATGTTGGGGAGTGACTGCACAAGAGGATTGATAAATGATTCCATTATCAGTCAAGCATGAAGAAAAAGCAATTAAAAAATTGACTTTTTTTTTGTCAACTTCAGCACAAAAGGCACCGAATAAAGGCAACCCTTCAGAGTAAACTTCCATGAAATAAAGCCAAATGGTTCTTGGAGAAATCTTTCACAGAAATTAGCACAACGAAAAGTAGGATTAGACTCTAGAACACAAATCTCACATATTAAAATGGACTAACTAAAAAGGGGACACAACCCATTATTGACCCTAGGAGAAATGGGGAATAGGTTACCTTCTCATATTTGACAATTTCTCTAGCCCAGCCATAGCTAAGTAAGCCTGCATACATATTATACACTAACAACCCTTTGTACTGCTACTCTTTTCAAATGAGAGACCCTTTTAGACATCTAATGTAATGCTGTGAAACTGTATGTGACAAAGACAAACTGCTAAAATGGCTCTTCTTATTCAACTTTTCTATACACTATTCTTCTTTAGTAAGTATGATGCTTATATTTATCTGTTTCTTGTAGTCACCTCCTTGTTTGCCAACAATGTCATTCAATGATGATTCAAATGCTTTGGAATCATTAAGAATAGGAAAGTACACCCCGGTAATGAACTGATCCTTTAAACATAGATTTTATATGCTAATAATATGATATGTTTTTTTTCCTAAATAATAAATTTATTCTTGTGAAGTGGTTTAATAATGTCCACTCAACGAAAGTCTCTGATAAATGTGAGGATGCTCTTAATCTGCTGTCAAAGGCGCATGGTTGTGAAGTAAGTTCTTCACACTATCATATACTGCAGGATTGCTTGCATTTCATTTCTAGTTTATTATGATACATTCAAACAATGCTAAGTAGTGTACATTTCTCTTATATTTGAAGATGATAGAAATTGTTATACCAGAGCTTCTTGAGATGCGAACTGCTCATCTTGTTTCCATTGGCTCTGAATGCTTATGTTCATTAAATCCTGACTGTGAAGATGGGTATGTTTAAGTATATTGAAACTCAGTGCTGGTAATTTCATTTTGTAGTCTAATTGCAACAAGGCAATATGGTCAGTTGTAAATAGGCATCCTTCTCATCTATTGTTAAAGTGGTTAATATTAGACAGTGGGCTATCTTTGTCTGGTTTATATGAGAAATTTATGGTGATTTCCTTTACTTTTCTTTCATAGGAAAGGTGTAAAATTGACATATGATACCCGTGTAAGTTTCGCACTTTTCCGGTCATTTACAGCAGCAGATTATGTTGCAGCCCAATGTCTTAGGTGAGACAAGATTTTATAATAAATATGCCAAATTTACGTCCCTTTTATTTAAACATCTCTTTTTATGACCTTGGAAAATTTTAAGGTACATTTTTTAGAAATAGTTACTAACATTATTTTCTAATGTAAACCATACAAAAAAAATTGCCATGTAGCTTCTAAATTCTCTTTTTATGACCTTGGAAATTTTTATGGTACAATTTTAGAAATAGTTACAAACATTGATTTTCTAATGTAAACCATACAAAAAAATTGTTATGTAGCTTCTGAATTTTATTTGATCTGTTTCAGACGAAGGATTATGTATTACTTCATGGATATCTTCAAGAAAGTTGATGTCATAGTGACTCCAACAACCGGGTATTTTTAGTGAACAATTATAATAGAAATGCACCTCATTGTAGCATTGCTTGTACTGTGCAAAATTCAGTTTAATGGACTTAATGTGGGTGTGCTTTCTTTTATAATTCTTGAATCTTAACAGGATTAGAAATTAATTTTACAGTCTGGATAAAAATGTATAGGTTTTATGGCATTTTTTAATAGTTTTTTGTTATTAAGATAACCATATTATAACACTAGAAATCTAATTTTCTCGTGCTTCAAGAAAGTAAAAGATTGAAAGAGAAACTGATCTTATCAGATCTGATGATTTGTCTATAGTCAGTTTTAAGAGCCGCATCCTTTGTAGGTTATATTTATGGATAATTTTGGGGAGGGTGGGAGTAAAAAACAAGTGCCATTTATATAGAAACATATTTTTACAAAATTCAACCATATCTTATTTTGAAAGGTTGTTTTTGCTGCTGGAATAATTGATGTAGAGAAACTGCAGCTAAACTGCTTTTTGTTTCAAACAGCACGACGGCACCCAGGATACCTCCTAGTGCTCTTGGAAGTGGCGAAACAGATATGCAGACCACAGGTGATTTGGCTTCACATTTAAGTTGCAGATTGTGCATTTTTCCCTTAATAATTTGCAATGCAGCATTGTAATTAGCATTTCATACAAGATCACCTATTGTTATTACTCGCGCACTGATAATATCAACAACAGGGTATAACTCATTAGGTTTGTCATCTTGAGGTAAGTAAACATGTATGTTGATATAAGATGAGTTAATGGTCCTAGACTTGTAGGTCAAACAAGAGGGCCAAGTAAAAGTTTTCTCTACGATGTAGCTGTAAGATTCTGAATCCAGAATCTATTTATCGTGACAGAGAATTTTAAGTATCATAATGTTGGTGGCAATTGTTACGACTAAACATTGTGGTATTCCAACAAACCTTAGACAAGACATCGTCATAATTTTCGTATTGGATGTCTATTATTGTGAGACTCCAGTATCTTGACTCATTTTGCCTTTAGAAGTTAGAACATAATAATTTATGACAGATCTTAAATAAAATGCCATGATTGTGACAACTCACCGCCTACAAATAACAACTTCCCTGCCTCCTCCCATATATTTTAACTTGAAACTTGTTTTTCAGGTTACCTTATGCGGTTCGTTGTTCCTGCAAATCTTCTGGGACTCCCTGCCATTTCTGTCCCTGTGAGTGAGAGTGAAATCAATCAAGAGTATTGTGTTTATTATTTGGTCTGAAGAGTACTTTGAGTTAGACGACCATAATTATTGCTAATAGACTGATATTATCGTAAACTGTTTATTCCTTTAACTAACACATTCCATCTATAGGTTGGTTATGATAAAGAAGGACTTCCAATAGGTTTGCAAATAATAGGTCGACCATGGGCGGAAGCTACTATCCTGCGTGTAGCATCTGCTGTAGAGGTACGTATAAATATAAACAGTGCTAATGCTGTCAAGAACTCCCCATATTTTGTGTAATGCATGTAATCTCTCCGTTACTATTTGTAAGACACATTTCCAATAAAAAGTGGCTAGAGTTAGTTAATTTTATAGGATTTTAAAAAATAGTTTAACTTTTTAGTTTTATCCTTGTTTAATATGGTAAGACGTTAAACTTAATAGGAGAAAATAAGGAAAATGGTAATAGATACTTTCTTGAAATTCTAAAGTGACTTATATAAAACACGTAAAACTTCTAAAAGGTGACTTATAAAAAGGAATGGAGGGAGTACTATATTGTCTTTTTAATATGGGTTTGGCTCATGAGTGTCTTTAAAACATTGGTTAAGGAATCAATATATTAACATATTTTATTAGAAATCACAACATTAACTATATTTGGAACATTAAATACTACAGAATCCAATAAAATATTTTTATTTTTGGTTCCTTTACCAGTGTCCTTAAAGTATTCATTAGCACTTTCCTTTTAATATTTACTTTGAATGTTTTGTGGTAAATGTTATACCTAATTTATTCAGAAACTTTGCGGTGAGTCAAAGAAAAGGCCTGTGTCATACTATGATGTTCTGAGGGCTAACTGAAGCTTAAGATATTCTTGCTGGCAATGGTTTATTAGTAGGCTGAAGCCCTCGCTGCTTGTTACTTGGTTATGGCTATCCATGTGCAAATCCTGTAAGTTTCATCCTTTTTTTTACGAGCTGTATGTTTCATCCTTGGGGTCATATTTATCAAAAGGATTTATGGTTTGACAAGTTCTTAGGAAATAATTTATGCAGACAAGAATTGTAATAATTTAAAGACGAAATCAAACATTATCAAGATGTCGAACGGAGCTTCCTTTTTAAGATTTTCTATAGTAAGATCACCCCCGACAGAATGTTCAGCATTGCTCTTAAAGATGGTACTTTTTGTTATCCGCTGAAATAGATTTCATATATGGTGGGTTCCAGCCATCACTTTTCGTTAAATGTTATTCAGAGTAATAATATTTTCAATATGTTTAAATTTAATCTGCTAACAGCATCAAGTGTTTCATTACTAGCATGTTTGGTTTAGCGTTGAAACGTGGCAAACTCACGTTTCCAACGCTAGAAATAGTTGCGCTGGGGAATCCAAACTTGAGTTTGGCCAGTTTCAACGTCAAACCAAACACACTACATATACAGAGTAATAAAATTAATGAACATGAATATCATGTCACTGTAAAATAATGTAATAACTAAGGTTCATGTCCAGGCATGTTATCACACTCCAGCCTCCGATTTCCTACAACACAGAGATTTTATCTGACAAATACTTAGTAAAATATTTCCAGGAGACAATTAATAACAACAGCAATTTCGAGATAAGAAGCATAATTTGTGAAACTTGAAAAAAATCATGTTAGATTTCCAAAGTGTCACGAAGAAAATATCTAGAAAACTCTTTCTCAGCGTTTTCATCCGGCTTAATAGGATTGTTTACCGTGAAGGATACATGTTGCGTTGCACCGAAAGATAAGGATAAAGCAATAAAAATCCTTACCGAGAAAGGATGCTCTTAAAATTTTTTAGGTTGTACTCATTAACACCTATCAACAATGACCACGGAGCGAAGTTCACAGTTCGCAAAGCTGCAAGGATACGTGAAACTAATCAATTATTTCCTACAATATAAAGACGGCTAACTGCTAAACATATCACAGAGCCAGTAGTCTAGTCACAAAAATTTAATTCCAAGTTTAAAAATCTAAACCACCACATAAAACTGCATACGAGACTAAAAATATTGGGAGATAATACTTATATTTTTAACTAATGCAAACAAAGCTGATGAGGAATAAATTGTATTATGTATTCCATGAATTTTTATAGAGTATGAAATTAACCAATTCAACCGATAAATAATGTCATATTACCTTGTTAATCATGTATATTAAATTTCATGTAATTTGAACATTCATAGCTGTGATCTAATAGTAAATATTTATTTATATTTTAAATAATAGATTATACATCAAAATAAAGTCGTGTGATGAAGTACAAATTAATTTTTTATATGTATGAAAATTTGTAAAATTAATCTACTATTAAGAACTTTTAATTTAACAGTTGAATTAGTTAATTTCACATTATAAAAAATTATTAATTAGCATAAGTATTAAAATTTAATTCAAATTATTAATTAGTATAAGTGTTAAAGTTTAATTCTTGGTGTAAATTGATACCCTCTCTCTATGGACATATCTAGTTTGAAGACCTTTTTTATGAGTGAATCACAAAAATCAATTGGCTCAAAGCGATGTGAATCACAAATCATGTGAGGCATCGGGAGTAGTTAATTCACAAATCGTTCTTATACAGTAGAATTGATCTATTATATAAAACTTTTAATTTAATGGTTGAATTAGTTAATTTTAAACTCTATAAAATATTATTAATTTGGTTTAAGTGTTGAAATCGATACTTGCTGAGAAGACTTTTTTTTATGAGTGAATCACAAAAATCAATTGACACATCAATTGGCTCAAAGGGATGTGAATCACAAATCATGTGAGGCATCGGGAGCTTACTGCTTTGATATTTCTTTCTTCACCAAGGGGTGGTTATCATTTCCAAATGCATTTAGAGTATGGAACAAAAATGCTCTATGCGTCACAATTGCTATCTCCTTCTCTTTACGTGTCCACAACCTGTGATGAAGTGAAAAATAAAAATAGAGCCTCAGAAATGAACAATGTCGCATTTTATCACAATTTCCAGTTACATGAAAGTTGTCAAGGAAAAAGGAGAAAAAAATGAGTATTTTGTTTTTCTTAACAAAAAATTACATAGATCTTTAACTACCGATAACCCCTAGATATCTAAATCAATGTACCAAAGACCAATATATAGGTTCTAACAATCACAAGAGAGCAATCAGCAAGGAGTTATCTATTTATATCTCAAACTGAGACAGTCTGTGGTCCAAAGGATGACTTGCTGGAAATATCATAAAATGAATCATATCACATTTGATGGCAATTTCCTGTTGCTTACATAAAACAAACGGGAGTTATAAGAGAAACAAAAAATTGAGTATTTTGTTTTTCATTAATATAAAATTGCATAGATCTTTAACTACCGATAATCAATAGTTATCTAAAATTTACCACATACCAATATACCGTTTAATAATATAAAAGAGCAATCGGCAAGTGACTATCCATTTTTTCTCATATATTGAGACACATGTGATTCCAGTGACAGTCCCCAAGAGAAGCTTCAATTACATTCAACACATTGCTTAGCTGTATCTAGTAACTTTTGCAAAATACTGGACATGAAAACTCCATAAAGTTCAGGAAAGCCAAGCCGATCTTATGAATCATTCTATCAGAAGAGCCATACAAATTACAAAGTAAGAATATTATAACTTGGTTAAACATTCAAGTCCAATTCTAGTATTGCTCAGGTAGCAAAATTGAACTTTTATGAAAATAATATAATTCTATGATGTATGGTGGTTCACAATAGGAAGATAAGGTCAGCTTAGCTTTCACAAAATGTATGGAGTCATCACATCTACTATGCGTGGCTCTTTATATAAGCCATAACAAGTATCAAAAATAAAAGTTTCCCATAACAAATCATACCAGTTCATGAACTTCAGCCCTCTGGCTGCAAGTTCTTCCTTTGTCTCTCTAACATTGTACTTCCACCAAATATCCTCATTACTATCTATCTGAAAAGAAAATAAAAAGGGACTTGCCATAAACCCAAAGAGAATAAATTATAATTTGCCCGATTTTTGTACGGCTAAAGGAAAGTGTCAGCCATCTTCTATGAAATCATAAAGTACAAGGGTGCATAAAGTGATAAAATCTAGGTACTTACCAGTGAAAAATCAATTGCAGGAAACAGAAGTTGATACTCGCTGATGCTTCTTCTTTTGTCACAGGGATGAACTCCCTGCATGAGAAAACACATGGAAAGACCTGTAAGGTTTGATATGTCGATGCTAATAGCAAGCTTAAGGAAGCTTACATGACGAATGTGCTAAAATTATCTTTAAACATAAAGGACAGCTTCTGACAATATTGTAGTAGGGTAAAAGAAAATGAAGAAACAACCTTTCTCTTCTATTAGTAATTTATGTGCATCCCAAATTTAAATTAATTTTTTTATTTCATGTTTTTATACATCAATTATTTAATGACCTAAAAAACATGTTGGATTAATGCTCAATAGTTGCAGTTCATACCATTATAGTTGGTCCATGATGCCATTAATCTCAAACTTTTTTATAGTAATATTAAATTATTTATGTTCTTCTGAACAGTCACATTCAATAAACTTGAAACATGAGATTGCACATTCTTGATTCATTCAAGTCTTGTGCCAATACGTAAAAAAGATGTTCAGATTATAAAATGACATACCAGATGTTCGCGACAAAGTTCAACAGCAACAATTGGTGGGCAATTCATACTTGAAATTGCAGCATGACTGCTGTTTCCTGCATTTGCCACCATAAGAGGCAGCAAATCTGTTCTATCCGTGTAGCCCCCACCTCCAAACACCCCAACGGCTGTTTGTAGAGTCCTAAAACCATGCATTGTAATTTGTACCACAGAAGTCATTTCAACCAAATCATAAAAATAATGTTCCAATATAACCACATAAATCAACAATATGGATAACTTGCAAATAATTTTGATTTAATACTCAAGAAACACACATTCCCTACATAAAATGGTGGGCAGGGAGAGAGTTCTATCTAGCATATTAGTGAGCACTGCACTTGGTTCACAAATGGATAATTTACAATCTGACCAACATGCACCTATATGGAGAATGCTATCTTGAATTGAATCCCTTTTATGCAAAAAAAAAAATAAAAAAAAAAATAAATCTTCCCATTTAATTAGCAAGTTATTATATCTGTCAGCAATAATTTCTATCTGGAAAGATAATATACTGGATCCATGGACATGCACAGGTTTTTGTTCTCACAATAAATAAATCATATCAATGCTCAAACTGTGCAAATTAAAGATTGCCCATCTGATTTTGCTTCCTATCTAATCAGACACATTATTTTGGATTTAGTGACTTTGTGGTGGGAAAGTCATTGACTTTAAGTGAATCTGGGCCATTGATTTCAAATTTAATGGTCAAGATTTCACTATTGAATTTGCAGCAGAAATATTATTTTGAACATATGGTGAAATATTGATCATTGAATTTGAAATCAATGGTCCATATCCACCCAAAGTCATGGTGACTTTCTTCCATAAAGTCACTGAATCCAAATCCGACAATAGTCTATGACCTTCAATCAAGAAAGGCGGATCAATAGCCATGTTGATAGTACAAACCTAATTATAAAGACATGAACCTATTAAAAATAATCTAATTGAGAACGAAACAATAATTTTTTCTTATCACAACAAATGTAAATAGAGTTCCTTTGACAGCCATTGAAAAATAGCACAATGTTTCCAAACCTAAAAAGGTTTGCAGCGAAGTTGAAAGTGAGGGGGAAATAATTTCCTGATCTTCACCACTCATTTGGAACAATAATTTAGAATTATGTAATCTTTCAAGAAGTACAGAGACATACAGTTTCAAAATCCATAAAAAGCATTTAAGACACTAATGCAGCACACAGGTTTTGATACCTCATCAAAGGAGATACTATGACCAGATCAATCTTCTTCATAAGCCCAGAAGCATGAACATGCTTACGCAAATTGTCAACCTGTCAGCATGACGCATAAGCTTTTCCCTTCGGAGCATGTTTCACACAATACAATGCAGTGCAGTGCTTTACCTGTTGCCAGCCTAATGGAGTAAGATGTGCATCAAAATATTCAGGATTCATGTATGCTTCATAGTTCTTATCTCCCTCCACATTGTGGATCCCCTGTCCATGCCTGACCTGGACGTATAGTTTTATAAGTTGGAAATGCCTTGATTTCTATGGAAAGGACCGAGAAAGAAGTCATTCTTGAATGTCCTTGTAATGAAATATATAGCAGTTTCAAGTACACATCGGATACAGTGTGTTGACTGAAAATATGGGTTCAATTTCAATACCAACCAGGTGAATGATTTTGCAATGATGCAACGGAAACAAACTTGGACCAGCACTACAATTCATATGCTGTGATAAACCTAGTAAACATTCATCCAACAGAACGGAAAAGAAAATAAAGAAACATAGCATCAGAATCCTAGTAACTATTCAAATCATAGCGACAGTAGAAAAAAAACTGTAATCATAATTCCATAAGTAATCTGAAGTCTGAAGTAATAATTGGCTAAATGCACAGGGAAGCACATTGAGAACAAGAACTATTTCTAGAAGGCTAGGTCAATATACAGTGTTACGATTATCATACGATTGTTATAGTTTACACGAAGTGCTTGATTGCAATTATTCAAACTTCTTTTACTTAATTGCTGCTTCGATGGATCTTCTATTAATATAACAAATGTAACTCAAACAAGCTTTGCAAAAAAAAAAAAAAAAAACCTAAGGAAACCAAAATCTGTTGGATTTTTTATAATATTTATTTATTTCAAAAGTTTTCTAAGAGAGTTAATAAATAAATGTTTTATTTATTTTTTAGAAAACATTTATTGACTTGGTCAAAGCCCATTTTTGACTTGGTAAAAACCCACTTTTATTATGCTTTCTAACCCTAACTATTTTAATATATAAACCCCTTTTTTTCTCAACCTTATGGTGCCTGCACTCTCTTTTCTTCTACACAAAAAACACTCTGAGTTATCCATGGGTTTAACGGAATCTTCTTGCTAGTTCAGTGTTACCTCGTGCCTATGGCACGGGATGGACCTGTTGTATCCTGGGGGAGCATCGCAACCGGCCGATGAATCCTTAAGGACAGCGTGCTCCTCACGCGCCTCAGGTTTTCTTCTTGATTATTTTTCAGTTACAGGTACATCCGGCGACAACAATCTTAAGGATTCATCCCATCTATCTTTGAGAGAAATTTGCCTCTTCCATTAATCCCAAATTGTGGGGGTTAGGGGTTATGGTTTTCAATAATACCCATTATTGTAGACAGTGTTATTTCCAACGAGCCAGAAAATGTTTACACCTTGCCGCTGGCTGCAACGCCGTCGTTTCCCCCTCGCAACCACTAGATTGTTGCATTGGCGAATTTGATACCACTTGATGATTCCGTGAACGAGCTCGATAGCTACATGTATCAAATTGTATGTTTCATTTTCCTCTTTCTTTATATGCACTACTCAATTCCAGTTTTCAAGTCCTTGTTTGGGGTCATATTTGAAAAAAAAAATGCATTTTGTTTTTTTTTTAATTCTTTTGTTAACAGAAAAAAAATATTAGAATTGTGATAGGTCTTGAAATCAGTGGGGTTTTCTTCTAGTAAACAAGATGAATGAGATCATGATTTTATTTTTACTTGGCAACATTAGATAGAAATATAAATTTTCATATGATAAATTCAGGCATTGCATTGCAGGATGTGTATTAGAAACTAGTGCAGTTAGTGCATTAATAATTTTAGGCTTTTAGCTTCAAAGAATGATAGGCATAAAGTTGCCTCTGCATTTTCCATTATGAATATAATCTCGTGAGTTGAATTGTTAAGGAAAGTGCTAGATGTATGCTTACTGTGGTTATTGAATATTGTTTCATATTGAAATATGTGTCTGTGTGGATTACAAACTTTGTATATATTGAATTATGATACAAGCACTTTTTCTTTTCCTGGGGTTAGGAAGAATTAGCTATGTTAGTAATTACTAGTTAGTAACTAATGGAACACTGCATTTGCATTTTATGGTGCCTTACTCTGTAAATTCTGTTGCAGATTTGTTAGGCTCAATTTTCTTTATCATTTAGAAGATCAATCAATATAGAAATTCCATCTTTTGAGAGTTTTAGTTGAGCCTGGAGCTCCTATTTTTTTTTTCATTGGTTTTGATGTTACGTGAGACATTTATTGTCTCTTTGCTGGGTTTCTAATTTTATGGTATGAGTATTGTATTTTATGAGGTATGAATTGAGTTCTTTAATTAATTTCACTTTTTAATCTTTATAAATGTTTTTAGTGAAATTATGAGATTTTGAGCATTAAATGTGGGGGTTATTTTTATATGTGACATAATTTGAGGTTGAGTGTCAAGTATACATTGCATTGGGATATAGAACAAGAAATATAAATTCGCATGAATAAATTATAGGTGTTGTAATGCTTATTAAGCATATAGATAGATTTCAAAGTTCTATATTACTTTATCTTATGCTTATGGTGTTATCTTGTGAATTATTTTTTGATATATGCAGAATTGATAATTTAAAACTTATAACGGGCTAGTACCCTTGAGTTTGGAAGTGATAGCTTTCATGAAATGATGGTGATGTTCATTGCATGATGAAATTGAGATTTTGCTATGAACAAATTTTGTCAAAATAGTATGTTACATATATATATTTTTGCGGGACATGACAAACTCTTTGTTAATAAATTTGGTTGTTTCTTATCTTCTCAATTCAATATAATATGATATTATATTTTAGTTCGCAATGCTCCTACTTAATATTTTGCAATATGGAATTTCTATTCCCATTGCTTTGAGTTTATTTTGAGAATTCTTTTATGGATGTATGAGTACAGTGACTCGGGATGTTTCATTTATGATGAAATATTATATTTGCTTGTACATTTAAAGGAGTACTGTTGTGAACATTATTGAGAGTTATATATATTAAAAGGATGAGTTAGACAAGCTGCAATTTGGGGAGTTAATTTCATAAGGAAGTGTGATAATATTTTATCACTTAAGGAACTTCTTAGGAAGTTTTGATTACTTTGAAGTAATCTATTGAGTATCCCTTATGATATTAACTAGAGATATTATATTTTTCAATTTGAGTAAGCACAAATTATTGGGAATGTATTTTATTTCATTGATTTATGAGAAAATAAAATTGTTTGCTATGTCTGTATTCAAGAGTGATTTGAGAGGTACCATGAATTATGGTATTGTATATAATGAGTTTGCCACTATATAGTAATGATATAGTGATGATATTCTGATTTGATTTAGATGAGAATAAATTCACAAATGAATTTATGTTTACCCTCAATGGAGGAGTTGTCGCTTGGTAATCCAAGTAGACCTGTATAATCTCATCTATGATGGTGACCAAGTCTATTTTTAACTTGGTAAGATGTGAAAATGGTTTGGCTAAGAAATATCTTAGCATATATTTCTTTATGGAAGGAAGATGAGCCTTCCATATCTATATATTGTGATTGCTATATTGAAATAGCCAGAGTAAATTCAATTTATAATTGAATATTGAGACGTATACGTATACCTTTTATTTATTAAAGTAGCTACTAAATGATGGGGTTATATCCCTAATCAATGTGTGGTCAAAATAAATTTGACTAAAACATCGAGGGGAATGGGACTAAAAGCCAACTTGATATTAACAGTGATGGTAACCCAACCTTTGTGATTGGAGACCCCATGAAGAAGGTTCATATGGGTAAAAACAAGTCATCTGTTAGTCTTGCTAGCACTATTTATTTGTCCCTTCCTATGGTGTATGAGGTGCTAGACTGCATATTGGAGAGGATAAGCCCAAAAGGCTTTTAATGATTCTCATATCCCTTATGGGTGGTGTATGAAGTGCAGCATACACTTGATGAAATCACCTATATGAGTGTCAAGTGGGGCCGCTTGTATGAGATTAAGGCAAAATCTCTAGAGCACTCATTAAAACCAGGCGCGCGCATGGCCTTACAGCGCAACACAGCGGTAACAGCGAGAATTGTGGGGGTATAATGTGATTGGTAAGACCTCTGGCATACACTAAAGTGTCTTGGTTCATAGGACATGTTCCACCGATTCACTTGTATGTTACGACTTATCAGTCTAGGTCTGGTTCATAGTCCAAAAGACACCAGATTCGAAACATTTATCCCATGGCGTTAACCCAGGAAGTTGATCTTTTCAATTTTTAAAACTTTTGAAATATGTGGGGGATTGTTGGATTTTTTATAATATTTATTTATTTCAAAAGTTTTCTAAGAGAGTTAATAAATAAATGTTTTATTTATTTTTTAGAAAACATTTATTGACTTGGTCAAAGCCCATTTTTGACTTGGTAAAAACCCACTTTTATTATGCTTTCTAACCCTAACTATTTTAATATATAAACCCCTTTTTTTCTCAACCTTATGGGTGCCTGCACTCTCTTTTCTTCTACACAAAAAACACTCTGAGTTATCCATGGGTTTAACGGAATCTTCTTGCTAGTTCAGTGTTACCTCGTGCCTATGGCACGGGATGGACCTGTTGTATCCTGGGGGAGCATCGCAACCGGCCGATGAATCCTTAAGGACAGCGTGCTCCTCACGCGCCTCAGGTTTTCTTCTTGATTATTTTTCAGTTACAGGTACATCCGGCGACAACAAAATCTGCGTGGCTATCGGAAAAAAAGCAAAACGAAAAGCATTAGATCATGTGGCGCAGATGAAACTCCTAAAATAAAGAGAAGCACAGAGGCATAACGATTGTTGTTCCAAAGAAGATAATCGAATTGAACTGTTGAACGAGAGAGAGAGAGAAGATTAGGGATCTGAGGAGGTACCGGAGAAGCAGAGAGCGGAACGACGAGAAAGTGATGAAAATGAGCGAAAGCGTAGAGAAGAAGGAAAAGATGATGGGAAGGTGCTCGTAACAGTGACTGTGATCGGGCTCATGCTGATGCTTGTCTTCATTCCGCGCTATATTCTTTTTTTTTTTTTTTTCTTTTTATGGGAACAATTGGAACTAGGATAGGAGAAGCTCCCGGTTGTTGCCCAAATTAAGATCGGTTTGAATTTAATTTAATTTCATTCCCTCTCTTACATTTTTTTTAATGTTACCCGCCACTAAAAGCATGGTTAAATTAATAACTTCCATGATTATTTTATAAAAATAAACAAATTTATTACACGGACTAAATCAAAATTAAACTATTTTTAAAGAGATACTTGTTAAATATTAAGAAATAATATTAAAGATTAATGGCTATCTTATATATTTTTATTTTATAATAGTTAATTTTTAGTAGTATTACAATGACTAAATTAAAAAGTTGCATTAAAATTAAAAACAATAATCATATTTATAGAGGTAAAATATATTAACTTCTTACAAAGTGCCTATTTGAACAAATGTTTGTAAACTTGAGAGTTTAAACATACTTGTTTTTATATAATTAATTTTATTTAAAAATGAGTTTAAATTGATCACATTTACTAGTATGTTTGTTGATAAAAAAAGGTTCGAATTGAGCCCACCAACAAAATACTGTTAGTTCGGTTTAACGGGTTTGAATAGTCGATTGGGTTGGACTAAGTCAATTGATTTGTGTTCATTAATAATTAATCATGATGATAGTTAATTTGGGTCAGATACCCACATAGCATAAACTTTAAATATTATTGGATCATTGGATCAATAAGGATCGCAAATGTGTGAATATGACATTAACTAAAGAAATTAACAACAGTTAATTACTTCCTACATTTTAAGGATGGTGGTTACTAGTTGATTAATGTGGATAATTGTGCTTTATTTGAAATTACATAAAGGTAAGCATGAGGTAACTACACAACAATGTCTGTAAGGCTACTAGTTATAGAAAATTTGTGTCACTCGACTCGATAGGACTTCATGGATCAATCAATTAAAATAAAAACCCCTTTCAACTAACCAACATGATCATGATGACATTAAACCCTTAACTATTAATCATGGATGATAATTGCCAAAACATGGGGGAAAGTGATTTATTTAGAGGGATAAAGTTTACTTTTACTATTATTTAACTGCTAGTTACAGTTCTATAAATAATGGATTAAGCTTTGTAAATAATGGATTAAGCTTTGATGTAAAATGACAACCTCCATTCAATTAATGCAAAAGTCTTTTACTCATTTTACCTTTATTTTTCAATCATTTACATTTTAAAAGTTACTTTATGTAATTTAAGATTTTTTTAATCTTCTTTTTATCGTTCATTTAATTACATTTCATCTTTATATTGAGTTGTTTACTATTTTTAATTTACCTTTTCGAGTTTAACTCTAATCTCCCAATGAAAACACCATTAGGAATTTTTTTAGCATCTCAGAGGATCTTTATCCCAACTCTTTATGAAAATTTCTCAAACCAATATTTTATAATTTTTTTATAATTTCTCATATTATTATATTATTTTAAGCAAATCATTTATTTTTTTCCAACCCAACAACTCTCCAATATTTCTTAAAATGACCTCACAATCTACCTCACACTATAAAAAATTATTACAGGTTGATGCAAGCAGCTATGGACAAATGAAAATCTCCCACCCAATGCATCTTTCCAATGCAAGAGCAACGATGTTGCGGGACTGAGCACCCATTGCGCATAATTAACTACGCGCGATGGAGATGCCAATGCCCTTAGGAGCCTACAGTGAGGAACATAGTTCCTTCCCTAAATAATTGTTTGATGGAAAAGTCAACTTAGTTAAATAATTGTTTGATGGAAAAGTCAACTTAGTTAGTCGTTAACCGATCTATTCAACTAATAGCTAGGCTTAAATACATTTTTTGTCCCTATATTTTTGTAAATGGATGATTTTGGTCCTCCTAGTTTAATTGCTCAATTTTGGTCCCTATACTTTTGTAAATGGGTGATTTTGGTCCCCATAGTTTTAATTGTTCAATTTTGGTCCCTCTTCTTTAAAAATTGAACAAATCTAATCTTACCGTTAGCCTCCCATTAAATATTTAGCAGAATTTGCTGACATGAATTTAATTTTGTGACGTGTAAACTATCACATGACAAAGATGATTATTTAATTTTATCTCTTAATTTTTTTAAATAAAAAAATTCAGAAAATAAAATCAGATTCTGCATAATTTAACACAATGAGAAAACAAAAAAAAAAAAATAAAATCTCACTACTACACTCCAATTTCCTTAAAAACAATAAAGCAAATACAAGTCCCAAAACTAAAACAATTACAAGTCTGCTTCAATCCATCAACCAAACGAACTAAAATCTCATTCGGACATGAAATGAAATTTAAAATGAAATCAAAAGCGAATTGAAATTTGCAAGCTCTGATTTTTCGTTTAAAAAATTTAAAAGATAAAATTAAATAATAATCTTTGTCATGTGATAGTTTACCCGTCACAAAATTAAATCCATGTCAGCAAACTCTGCTAAATATTTAATGGGAGGCAAACAGTAGGATTAGATTTGTTCAATTTTTAAAGAAGAGAGACTAAAATTGAACAATTAAAACTAGGGGACCAAAATCACTCATTTACTAAAGTATAGGGACCAAAATTGAACAATTAAAATTAGGGAACCAAAATCACTCATTTACAATAATATAGGGACAAAAATGTATTTATTCAAATTAGGGGACCAAAAACTTAAGTTAGTCGTTAACCGATCTATTCAACTAATAGCTAATTGTTTAAAGAACCATCGATGTTTAAAAAATTGTTATTTTAAATATAAATTTATAGTAAAATTTAACATAAAATTCAACTTAGTGTAAAAGATAAAATTCATCACATACAAAACAACTCGACCAAAAAAAAATCACATACAAAACAACCAAATATTAAAGAATTTTCACATAATCACGTTTTAATTTGCTCATGTGATTCCAAATACACACAGCACACTAAAATGTAAATGCAAGAAAACTAATGCAATGCAATTTTTTATAAATTTATTTCTTTTACTTTTAAATAAATTGAGAAAATTGAAATCAAAGTGAAGATAATTTTAAGAACAAGAACAACTCACTTAAAATTATTTAAAATATAGGAACATGTTCGGTTCGAGTTTTTTTTTTTAATTTAATTATAAAAATATCATTTTTTAGTTTTTTACTTTATTTTAAATTTTTTTAAAGATTCGTATAAAAGAAATAAATAATGAAATGAATTTTTTTAAAAAATAAAACATTTCTGGTCGCATGATTTTGTGAAATCCACAAAATGTATACTGCTCCTCGTTTTCTTTTGGCTTCGATTCCATCGCTCCAAAACAAAAATCTCAATCGATCAAAGACCCCTGAGCCTAAAATGGCTCTCAAGATTCAGCATATTTCCACGCTCTTCTCCAACTCGCCCGTCACTCTCTTCACCCACAAACTCAACACCCGAATTTCATGCAGCACCGGCGGTGGCAATGGCATCAGCGACGCGGCACTCGCATCAGAACTGGCCGCGAAGGTAACCAGGATGAACGCCCATGTGCTGCAAACAGAGGAGGCCATGAGGAAGAGCAGAAAGCTACTCTTCCGCGAGCTCTGCGAGTACCTGGGCCTCAAAGAAGACGAGGCCAAACACAAATGGAGCAAGATGGGTGAAGACGAGAAATGGGTTTTGGTCAAAGGGTTTCTTGCAGATTGGGGTGCCCATTTCCATCCCTTGTCCGCAAGGTCTACAAAAGAAATGGTGGAAGAATATCTACGACAGGGGAACCCACCTCCAAAATCCCCTCCTTCTCTCTTGTTTCCGGGACTCAAAAGGATAATTGGTTTTCCCTAGAAAACCATAACTACTTGGGGCTTTAAACTTCAAACTTCAAATTGGTTATTTGTATTTGTATTTTTTTTGTTTTTCTTTTACAAAATTAGCAGAAAAAGAAATTTCAGGTTACTTTATTAATTTGCCTGAAATTGAGTAGACATGTTTCCTTTCTTTCTTTTTATCCTGTCATAACTGACTTTGGCACACACAAATCAATCTTGATGAAATATGACCCATCCCTTGTGTTTGCAAAATTGGCCTGTCCTATCCCATCGTTAACCAATGAACAAGTCTAACATTTACTTACAACATTCAGTGCGCGTTCGGTGGTTTTTTCAATATTGAACCATCACCAACAATTGGGACTAGGGGTTTTTAAATCTTTTGGAATTTGTTTTCTTGGTATATTATTAAAGAACAAGTCGTATTATAAGGATGATAAAATAAACTTTTGCTTCCCTTTCAAGCTCTAACTAAATTCTTGGTATACAACACTAATCTGTAAACAACTGGCACTGCAATCATCATGATACGTTGTTAGGCCGCTCATGGTAACAGCTATACTACGGTGAGAATTCATCATGTTGAAACTTCAGCCATCTAAAATAGCTTCCAGTTCACTTCATGTTGATATAAGATAAAGCCCAGCTATCTGCTGTTGATTATCAAGTATTGAATTAAGATATTAACCCACAAAATGTTAAGGACATCCTAGATTCTATTTTTAAGCAGAAAAGTTCTTGCTCACCGAGAACTGATATACAACTTAAAAAACTAGTACAACTTAAAAAACCAGTGCTACTCTTTTTGACTGCTCTAGATGCCAAAAAAAAAAAAAAAATCCATTAACCAGATCTTTGAATTATTCCATACTGAGAAACATGGCTAATTTCAAATTAGCATATCCTACTTTCTTGTAATAACTCTTTCAAGGCATAGAAGCACTTAACAAGTGCAAGCACATCATGCAAGTTGTACATAGCTACACGCCATGATATCGTACAAGTTTTAGGCACAGAGATCATGGAAGCACGTGTAAAATTGTTCAGACTTGAAAAAGCAAGCACTGCAGGTGGTCCAAGTTAACCGGGAGGAGATGACGACCCCAGGGGCGAGGGGAATTGTCATGAAATCAGAGCTCTAGGTTATACACAGGTTCTTTCAATTTTTATTCACTCAGTGGTCTTCAAATGTAAATGAGAATTTAGAATATTTATATACAACCAGAAAGCTGTAAATGCTGTACTGCACCAATGAAATATATGTAAGAAACAGAAATGCATAAACAACATCAGAAATACAGCTGTCTGCAGTGTGCAACTGTAGCTTCCGCAGGACAATATGGACACTTGAATGTTCGCGTGCTGTTTTTAGATAACTTCATAATTGATTGCTTGCAGAGGACATGTAAACATGGCAGCAGCATGGGAGGATTCTCTTCACTTCCTTGATCCCTACTCACAGGGCAAACAAAAATCGAATGGAACTGAAATTCCTTACCCAATTCTACAGGCACAGGCAACTGTTTCATTTCCTGCCACTCCTGCTTCTTTGCTGCCATTACATTTGCCAACTTTAACAGTGTAGGCAACCCCTCAACTCCAGCTGCAACTGCCACACTCAGGGGGTTCTCATAGGACTGCCCCAAGAGAGTGCAGAACTGACGTGCCAGCTCTTCAGTTGTCATCTCCCAATGAATTGGGGACATCAACTCAGAATAAGGGGAGCTCTCAAGCCTTCCTGCATACAAGAGGCAACCCATAAGCTTTTGGAACTCATCCTTGTTGAGGGAAGCAAAAGGAGCAAGATAAGTTCGGGCATATTTTAGGGCATCAGCTCGAGTTCCATTTTGCAGAACCTCTACAAACTGTAGTGTGTGAATCTTAAGCTCAAGATTGGAACCAATCTGGACAAGTTTCTCTCGGTTGGCAGAGACCCATGTGAGGGCAGGCTGAAGATTTCTTTCCCTCATAGCTTGAATAATCTGATGCATTTCCAAGAACTGAGATCTCAGAGCAGTTGCATCAAGCTCTCCAGCCTCTTTTATGATGCTATCTCCAAGATCAAATAAACCTTGACGGTAAAAGTGGCTTGCAATGATCTGATTGATAATATGAGTATCAAAGTCCACATTTCTGTATGCTTTTGATATGTCAGGGTTAAACAATTTTTCAAGGAGTTTTTGATACTTTGTAAGACTTATGTTCAATTCCTTATGTGAACCTTCTAACTGTTGAAGTGCTCCAATAGCATTAAGCTTAGACTTGAGTTCTGTAAGAATGGATTTCTGGTCAACAGGAGTTGAGGGGTCATGTGGTGACTGAATTGTCGCCAATGCCTGTTCAATTTCATGCCCTACCTGGTCAACAACTTCTTGAGACTTGGAAGAGGATAACTTCTGCTTCTTAGCTACACGATCAAATGCATCTTTGATGCTACTCAGCTCCATCTTTGTTTTCAGATCACAAGCTCCTAGAATTGTAGAGAAAGTTACTGTTGTTCAGAAAGATGCAAGAAACTCGTGTAAAAACCGAGCATGCAGTGTAGCACAAGAAGCAACACACCAGTACAAAGCTAAACACTATAGTCAATAGTCACAAGGCTTTATTAAGAACTATAGTCAAAATCAATACAAGATGTAGAAACTATTTCCTTATCATCTGGTTTCTCCACCTTTCATTCAAAGAGCTTAAAGTACACTCCTACGGTCCTACCTAGCTAAATTGAGGGAGACAGCACTCTCAAACTTACTGAAAACATCAATACTACCCATATAAAGAAAACTCATAGAAGTAACATATCAAAGATTTAGAAAGCCCTGTTTATTATTAAAAAATCACAAAAATCTAAATGCCAGTCACAGAGTTTCAGGTTCAGCTCAGCTAAGTCTTAGAATAAAACTATAAGAGGATCTCAAACTGGATATATTGTTCTCACTTATGTAAGAAGACCACTTAAATAATAGTTCTAAGCCAAACTCCACCCAGCAGATCCTCTATTTCACAATTTAAAACTTGAATAAGGAAGACTCTGAGCTAATTATTGCACAATCGATATCAGAAACACCACATGTATGACATTACATCAATCAGCTTTTAGTCACTTTTATTTTTCTATATATTCCTCATGTTCTTATTATAATGGGTCCTTGTTTAGTAGGGAATCGAAACTGCAGAGAAAATCTTTTGCCCATTCTGTCCATTCTGCATGAAGAACTACTCACCTAACCTAAGAGTTGAAAAGAAATATAGCATCAAGAAAGAAAAACATACAGAAGAATAGTTGTTACAATTTTCATTAGCAGATGACACCAGCTAACAAAGAAAGGTGGCCATAGAGCACTGAAAAACAAAAAGGTTGGTGTAGTGTATTTAAAAAAAAAAAAAAAAAAACCACCTCCAGATATGGGTCTGACCAAAACAGCATTAAAAGAAGACACTAATGCTTTGTTTGGTTATAGTGAAGTAGGAGAGAAATACCACAGTATCGTAGAAATAGGGGAGAGGTTGAAAAGTCACCCTGTTTGGTTGAGCATGGAAATAGAAGAGAGGTGATAGGAATGAGTGGGCCCCATGCTGTACGCATTTCTTCGCAAATTAGGGGAGATTTTGCGAAGAAATACCGTGCCCATATATGAGAAGAAGCTCGTAGACGAGCTGCAAGGGAATTCCTGCTCTCTGGATAGGTGATCTCTTGCCCTGTGTTCTCGTGCGAGATAGGCGACAGGTATGAGGGACTTCTCTCTCGCACGCCCTCTACTTGGAGCTGGTCGCAGCGGAGGCAACGGACGGCGAGGCAGATCACAGCAGCTGATCGGAGAAGAAGAACGGTGCAGGTGGAAGGTGAAGATCTGCAAATCGGAGTTGCCCTCTATCCTTCTCTGGGTGAGTGTCGAACGTCAATCTTTGGTTGCTGAATCGGAGCCATCAATGGTTGCTGAATCTTTGGTCCCCGCTGCAAATCGGAGCCATCAATGTGTTTGCCACCCATCAATGGGATTGATTACTTGTGTTAAAGGAAAGGTTTCTTTTTCAGTTAAAACACCTTCTGTCTTTCCGATAATCGATTATTAGGACAAATTAATCGATTATTCTGAAGGTAATATACTATTGCCCCATCCTGACTTGACAAATAATCGATTTTAGAATGGAAAAATCGATCACCATGCCTCACTGACTTCTATATAATCGATTCCCATATCCTAGTAATCGATTTTCTGGATGTCAAAACAGCTTCTATTTTTCTGACTCCATAACACATAATCGATTAATTTAACTTAACAATCGATTTTTTCCTTTCTTGGTGGCAGGAATAACTACTAAATTAATTAAATATACTATTTCTCTCTTATCTCTTTAATCAAACCAAACAACTCAAACTCACATTTCTCTTATATTTCTCACTTACTTCTCTCCTACCAAACAACTCATAAATCATCTCTATCTCATCTCTATTTCGCTCTTTCCTACTTGTCTCTTCTCTATTTCTCTCTTCTCTATTTCTACACTACAACCAAACAGAGTGTAAGTCTCTGTTTGGTGCGTGAGAAGTATTGGAGAAATAATGGGGTAGGAGAGAAGTACCGCATAAATTGGCTATTCCTCTTGTTTGGTACTAGTGAGAAATAGCTGAGAAATCACAACAAGTACTGGGACCCACAATGTGTGCATTTCTCCTCTTCAAACGCGAGAATTAGCGAAGAAATGTGAAGGGTGACTGATGACTGGCAACACAACATGAACAGGGAGGCGATTGACTTCGATGGGCAGTGATTCTACTCATCCCACATGCGAGTGAGGTTGGAACGCAGCTAGCGGTGTGGTGCTGGCTGAACAGGGTGGATGCGTGATGGTGGTGGCGCAGCCAGGCCACTGGCCGCTTGGGGATGGTGGCTACTCTATCAGCTGATTTGGGGATGGTGGCTGCTCTATCTGATTTTGGGTCTGATTTCTTCTCTTAGGTTCTCTGATGTTGGGCGCAGGTGGTAGGTGGTGGTGGATTGGTGGTGCAAGATTTGAGGATGAAGGAGAAACCATGGGAATTATTAACATAATTGATAAAAAAAATTATTATTTCTCTCCTATTTCGTCAATCAAACCAAACAACTCAAATTCATAATTCTCTTCTATTTCTCTCACATCAAACAAACTTTAAATTATCTCTATCACCACCCTATTTCTGTCTTTTCTATTTCTCTCTTCTCTATTTCTCTCTTCTTTATTTCTCTATATCTACCAAACAGAGCATAAATGTTTGGGCATGATCATCAGCTAAAGAATAAGCCCATTAGCTTCTTATGTAAAATGAAGGTTCATGGTGCTAATTAATTGTACACACAAATGTCCACAAAGATAATGAAATGTTGTGACGGGTAAGTTTCAGGTGCAAAGACTAGCCTACTAGATCATCAATAAAAATATCCATAAGAGCCCTTTCCATGACAATTGTTTATCTGTTTTCTTATTGATGGCAGTTTCCTCGAGTCCCTAATTTGAAAAATAATGGGTGTTCTCTTTGACATTTGATATGAATTCTCAATTATACAAAAATTACCCTGAAACCCAAACTATACCCTATTGTGTATTTCATCATAATTCATAAATGAGTTACAAAGATAGAAATAAAAAAGTAGAATTAGAATCCTTATCTAAGTTAATCAAATAATCCTGAAACCTCAAACAAGTAATCTCAAATCTTCAATTAACTAGTGATGGCATTGGTCCTTTTGGAGTACTTATTAATCAGTAACAAATATCTATAATACAACCACAGGTATTGTTAGGCATCTAATGAAAACAGAACAACACAGTTATTTGCCAACAGGATGTTCCCTACAATGACTGCACAAATTAATAGACAAGTCAAATGCAAATGAATCATATATTTTAGAAAAAATCAATTTTCTGATACGGTATTAATTGTATATTACAATGTTCATGATAACTGAAACTGAATTTTACGAAGTATGCTGAATTTGAAATCTATGAATTGCTAAACACGCTAAATAGCAAATATACTGAATATAATCGATCCTTCTAACTAGACAGAATCAAAATGATAAATGTAGATTACAATGCCTAAAATAACTGAATTTTCAAAGCATGCATTACAAAACACAATGTACAAAACTTCAAATCTACAATCCACTCAACAAGTTTAATGCACAAATATGTTTATAGAGAATCAACTTTGCCACAAGATAGTATCAAAACGGTAAGTGCAGGTTACAATGTTCAAAGTAACTGAATATTACAAAAATTAGCACGGTTAACAAAAGTCCCAAGATACTTCGTTCTCAAATAGAAAATACAACACTTCAACAACAGGAATCAAATTCAGCATAATGAAATCAAGAGAGGTAAGCAGTATATAGTGCATAATTAACTTTCTTTCTTCTCGATCACAAACCCTTATTGCCTGCCAATAAATGCTTTGAAAATTCGTTTACGGGGAAAACATTTCTATTCAAAATTTCACTTCAGGAACTGTGAATTCAGACTGATTAAGGTGTCGAGAAGGACGGAAGCAGACGAAAAACAAATCCAATGTCGTAAAATAAAGACAAAAGTATATATTTCAGTTATTTGTCATCGATTTTTTCGAGAAAAAAAAATTGAATCGTCAAACAAAGTAACTGAAAAAATGAAAAAAAAAAAAAGGAGAAGTTGTATGAGAGAGAGAGCTTTGAGAAAGATAATTGAAAAGGTGCATATGAGTTTCTGTTACCTGAGAAAGAGTGTGAGAGAGCGAAAGCGGGTGCGATGTGAGGGAGACGAGACGAGGAATGGAACGGAGGCGTGCGAGTGCGACTAAATCGGGGTGGCCATCGGGCACACGTGCGAAAACAAAAATCTTCCTTTGGACTAAATTGCCCCCTATATTTATGAATTTACGTTTGTACCCTTTGGCTCCATGTATGATTGTCGTATATGATCAGTTCAGACTTCATAAGATAAGGGGATTTTAAAATAAAACATTGTAGGGCCATGTGCCTAATTGTAACCGTGGAAAATCTCTCGTTTGATTGGACTCCCTCATACAAAAACTTGTCTTTTATTTTCTTTGGGTAAAACTTGTGGTTTAATTTTGGATGCCAAAGTTTAAAAGTTATTACATTTTAAACAAATATATTTTAGTTATTAGATATTTTTAGAGTTTGCTATTCATTATTTTAAACTTATATATACGGACTATCAATGAGGTTGATTTAAATGGTATATATTTGGTTTCCATTAAGTAAAGTTTTGAGTTCGAATCTTATAAATGAAAAAAAAAAACCTCATGGGCAAAGCTAACCCCATCATAAAAAAGCTCATATATAAGGACTAAAATTTAGTTGTGTATGGTGTAGTAGTTTTTAAACCTGTGCGCCCTAAACTCAGCCAAAACTTTTAACTTATTAGGCATTATTTGATTGGAAAAAAATAATTTTAATATAAAATTAGTGATTTTTACGGGTTATATGAGTGCATGCAATATAGATAGCATATTAAAAATATAAATTAAAAATAATTTGAATTTTTAAATTAATTAGTGAGAGATTGTTTTATTATAAATAAGAAATAAATTAAAACATACTTGAAATAAATTAGTTTAGGGTTTAGGGTTAATTAAAAAATATGTTAATTCCTTAATGATTTAGGCATTCTTCACGGTACTTACTTAAATTAGAGTGACCCCTCTCGTCTTAAGATATTGATAAGAGATGAGGATATGGTGAATGCAAGCATCAATGATTTTGATAACTTCTTCTATTGATCACTCTAGATTGGTGGCTCAACACGGTTGAGGTAACAACATTTAGTTTTGATAACATGCCTTTTTAAGTATTTTTATGTGTTGCTACCGATATCACAATAGAAGTTATGCCAAAAAGACTTATAAAGTTGTTAAAGGAAAAATAAGTTTGAAATAATCAAAGGATGGTTAACATTTTATTAATGAAGAAAAAGTTTCGTGTTGAATGATACGCTAACCTTTGATGAGATAGATTGGGATGCAGATCCCCTGCAATTGTAAAAAAACCGCAGGAAGTCCAGCTTAATCTATCACCATTAATGTATAATTTTATAAATATTTTATTTTACCAAAATTAAATTTTAATGATTCAGATTTCATCACGTTCATTTTGAATGGGAGAGAATCCTCACCCGATAAATTGATACATCAACCTTTTATTTTCCTATTATATCCATCATTGCAATGGTTTTGTACAATTAAGATAGTATCATTTAACAATATTCTCGGGGTCGTCTCGCTTTTCACGTTTGTTATGTTTTTTCCTATCATTGATAGTTTTCCCTGCATCAATCAAAGGAATGAGAGTAAGTGTTTACACAAACGGTGCCAAAGTTATGAGATAGTGCTTAAGATTTAGGATGTGTAACTCGATAGTGAATGTCTTGAAATCATTTGGTTGTGCTCCCGTTGTGGATGATAGCTCCAATATCTGATAATAGCTACGAATAATTTCAATGACAATTCAATACTTATCAAGAGGATTAGTAGGTTTTAGAGAAAGAATTAGTAGATGATCATACATGGGTTTCTCCCTCTTACATAATAGTATAGTGTTGTAGACTGTAGTAACGTTTATCAAAGTAAAATAACTTTAAAGTAAATGAGAAAAGGGGGGAAGTTGCATCCCCCAGTAAAACAAGGAAAGAAAAAGGGTAGTAAGAATGTCATATTCTCATAAGGATCAAATTGTGACTTGTGTCTCGGTTATCTTAGGGGAATCTCATGAGTAATAGTAGAGTTATTTAATTAAAAAATGAATTGAAAATTGAAAAGATAAAATTTCACTAAATGTTTAATGAAAACATATTTGAGTTAAATAAAGATAATTACAATTTGTTACATTATAAATGTTCATTACTTTAAATTGAAGCAGGAATAATATCATGAAAATATATGTATTTATTTTTAATAGTTGGAATTTGAACCTATCTTCACTAAAGGTTAATAAAAAATGGATCCATAAATCATTTAAGAAATGGTTGAATGCATGGTTGACCCTTGCATAAAGTAAATCAAGACTATGCTCTTGAGCTCATAACTTGCTTTAGGCCCTTATTTTTTTTTATATTTTTAATATTTAATCATTAAAAATGTAGTTAATTTATTTGTAGGTGATACTAAGAGTATAGATTTTATTGCTAAAAATAAGCACCCCCATTTTACCATGATTCTCTATCATGATCAATAACTATTCTATTGATCCTAATATTGATTGTTCTTAATTTATTGGTCATAATTAAAATTAAATATTAGTGTATTAATTTACATAATATGTGGATAAATGTGAAATTTTATATAATTAAAAAGGTAATATACATATTCTTTCATTATATGATAATTTAGATATTACAGTGCTCGTGTCTAAAAATTTTGTAAATAATTATTCAAACCTAAACCTATTATGGACCATGTCGAGGAGGGCCTCGTCTTAGTCGAGATGACATATACTTGAACGAGGACCATTGCTCGACCTCAAGGGAAGAAAGGCACCATCCTTGAATCCTAGGCACACTCGAGACACCCTAATGCTTATAATCAATCATTCGATCCTCAACCTTTCATTTGACTTCACACCTTGCCAACTACCTATATACACCCACATGGATCCATCACATTAATTAAATGAATATCCCATTTCTTATATTCAATAGTTTAGCCATCACCATAAGTGATTACAGGTGGGTTAGGCTGGATTGTAGGTGTCTGTCGTGATTACTGGAGTGGGTGGGAAACTACAGTTAATGGACACCTCCATCTCCTTCGACATTAATCAGGCTGTCTATAAATTCTCATCGATGCAAGTAGTCGGGGTATGCAATATATCCCTGCTAATTACACTATACTAAAATCGTTCCTAGCTTGGCATCAGTGTGTTTTTGCTTAACACCCTATTAGATTCAATATTTCGAGAAGAAACTTTTCATTTCCGTCACTACGTTCTTTAGAAGACATCAGACCACCTTCGTGTATCTCGACACTAATCAAAACATATTTAATGAACATTCATTTAAGTAGTTTTTACGAGTATTAATTTTAATTTAATTATCACTCACGATTGTAAATAACTACATAAGGAATGATTTTTTTTTTTCCGCGAAAGCAAAAAAATAAATTTGTTCACTTATAATTTAACAGTAATGTGTTATTTTGTTTATATTTTTTAGCACTTATTTTTAGTGATGACAAAAAATACTTGACTTGTGGATATTTATTGATATACCAGTAACGGATACTTGTATATTTATAAAATAGATGGAGATAGATACTATATTACCTAACCCACGAATATCGACATACTCATTAAAATGTATTTTCTATTAAATATATAAAAAATATAAGGATTTTTTATTGTTTTATAATGAGATAAAAATTATTTATATTTTTTATAATGAATATTCGTTATCCATTAGCCGAGTTGAACCGAACACCTGAAACTCAAGCATGACTCATGAAAAAAAGGGTGGCTCAAGTTTGGGCTTGGTTTGTTAAATAAAAAACAAAGCTTGGGTTTTGATTTGCTTATTTCATTTATAATTCTTTTTTTTTTTTGCTTTTATGAATTTTTTCTTTAAATAATTTTTAAAGTGTATGAATTTAGTATTTAATAAATATTTTAATATTAAATTATAATATAATTATCAAAATATATTCTTGGTATATATATTTAAAAAATTATAAGATATTATATTTTTTGAAATTTGATACATAATTTCTTGACTAATACAAAAAATTATTCCAATACTTATTTTCATATATAGAGTAATTCTTTTACTTTATTACTTTATTTTAAAAAAATAAACTTATGAATTTATGTTTTTTTAGTTTTTACTAATTTTACTTTACTTTAATCATTTATGTTAATTATTGATTATATATATAATAAGCATGTTATTTACAAACCTTTAATATTAAGTTTATAAAGTTTGAATTTGACTCATTTAAATAATCGAGTCAAAACTTTAAATTTAAATTTATTTATTTAATTAAATAAATGAACTAGATTCAACATTTAATGAATTAAGCTTAACGCTGTGTTTATTTCGGTGTAGTTAGCGCAGAGAAAGATAGGGGGCATCGTGTTTGATTTAGCAAGGAAGAGAGAGATCGGACAGATTTACATGGTGGGGCCCACATAAAACTTATTCTCCCCAACGTGGGAGAGAGATTGAGTGAGAAGGGGCTTTTTATTTTACATAAAAAGTCTATTTTGCCCTGTTTTAATAGATATTTTTTTTTATTTTAAGGATAATTTAGTCTTTTAACCTTTTTACACATTTTTCTCTCTCATTTCTCTACAACCAAACAACTATCATAATTAATTTCTCTTCTATCTCTCTACTATTTCTCTAATACCAAACAACCTCTATTTCTACTTTATTTCTCTACTATTTCTCTCTTCCCTATTTTTCTCTTCAAACCAAACTAACCGTAAATAATTTATGAATAGATGGGGTGATTTATATCCCTAACCATGGCCCCATCCTACACTACTGAAATCCCTACTTATTTTCCTATAAATGTTGGGAAGAAAATAAAAATGTGAGTTGGTAGAGGAAAGCTTTCGATCGAATCCGGAATAATAATAGCCGTGAGAATAAAACCGACCTACTATACTATGCTAATTACTAAACCCAAATAATAAAATAAAATAAAGTACATTTGATCCCTTTCTAGAAAGTATAAATCGATAATCATGGTAAAAAATAAAGATAAATAATAAATAATAAATAAATACTGAGAATCCCAAAACTGAGCCAGAGTGGGTTGACCTGAACACAATACAAGACACCATCCATTATCATCATCATGTCTATGAGCTTCAATATTCTGAGAACTACTTCCACACCTATTTCTATTTGTTCCTCAAAAACCACACCCATTTTCTCAACTCTTCTTCATTCTCCTTCTCAATTTCCATCAAAGTCCATTACTCCTACTCTCGTCATTTCCATTCACCAGGGCAAGCGTAGTTTTCGTGGTGGGATTGTGGCCATGGCTGCACCTGGGTCACTCAACAAATCAGAGGAAGAATGGCGTGCAATTCTCTCTCCTCAACAGTTTCGGATTCTCAGGCAGAAGGGCACCGAGTAAGATTCTTACTTTGTGTAAGATTTACAAATTTGATTTTGGATTAACTTCAAATATATTATTTGTTATTAATTGTGCTTTGAGACTGCTTCGCTGTTTTTCAAATTTTTAGTTTTATTCCCGCAGTTTAATGGTAAAAACGCTGTGAAAGAATTAATTGGGGGTGGTGGGTAACAGTCCCCTCTAATTGAAAGAAACATTTGATTTGATGTTTTAAAAGTTAGAATTGTTCAATAAAATATCATTATTTATTTAATTATTACAGTATTTCATTTGTATGTGTAAAAATTTGTAAAATGCAGTCATAGTATTCTATTCTCAGCGTGTGTACCGAGTAGTACTCAGAGAGTATTATGGTTACGTTTGATTCCCCTTCAAGTAAGGTGCCTCCGGAAAAGAGTATTATGGTTGTGTTCTCTGTTTAAAATATTTGGGGTCCTTTTAATGAAAATTTGGCTCAGTTGCTTAAAGAAGTTAATGAGTATGATTAAAGGTCCAGACTCAATTGGGTAATTTGAATTCACATTAAAGGCTATAAATAAACTACTGATAAGTGTGGTCATTAGCTTTAACTTTAAGGATCACAGTAGCTAGAAACCGTGTGTTGTCATTGGCTCCTAGTATTTAATTAGAGTATTGCAGCCATATCAAAGGCTACCATAGTACCGTATAAACTCCTCACCAGTGTTCTCATTAGCTTGTGTGCTTACAATGGAGACAGGCTCAGAGGCTCTGTGTGTTCTCTATATAAATGTGGTCCTGTACTGTAATCACACACACATGATATGATGTGGCTAATATCCCATATATGATTCTTGGCACTTTATTTTCAGAGAAAAACTGAGGGGAGAGAATGGTGCATAGAGTGGATAAATCAGTAATTTTGTCAGGTCAGAATTTTTGAGTGAAATGGCGGTTCTGGATTTTCTTAGTAATAAAATCCATGGCTGTAGAATTAGTTCGCATTTACAGTTGAGTTGGTTGAAAACGATTGATGCACGCTTTACGAAGCATGTTGGATGGAAGTGATTCAAAATCAATTCTGTGGAATTGATTGTGCACTTTGCCTAGTTACAAACCAAACAAGCACTTAGTTTGTCAACTTGAATTAATCTTCCATGATGGTATCTAGTTTTATTCAAGATGTGAATTTGTGTTTCTGTTAACAAGAAAATGGTTTGGTATATTATTCAGGTTCCCTGGAACTGGAGAATATGACAAGTTCTTTGGTGAGGGTGTTTACAACTGTGCAGGTTGTGGGGCTCCCCTCTACAAGTCCACAACAAAATTTAATTCTGGTTGTGGTTGGCCAGCCTTCTTCGAGGGTCTTCCCGGAGCCATAAATCGCACTGTGAGTTTCATTTGTTCTTATTTGTATCTCTTGAGTCTTGCTACTGAGTGCTTTTTTTGGGTCCTGAACAAATGTCTTCAATATACTCGTAAATGTGTGCCATTACCCTATCATAAATTGCTTCAGCAATTGAGTTTATACTAATGATTTGATAACATGAACTTTGTAATGTATCATCAGCCGGACCCTGATGGGATGAGGACAGAAATAACGTGTGCTGCTTGTGGGGGACATCTAGGTCACGTATTTAAAGGTGAAGGATTTCCAACACCCACTGACGAACGCCATTGTGTCAATAGCATTTCACTGAAATTTGTACCAGCTAATTCTTCCTGAAGTCTACTACATAGATAATGGATATTAGTATAAACATCCGTAAATAATAATGTCCTGTACTTGTATTATGAAATTGAATGGAGTTCATAGAATGATGGCTAAATAATAATTTTACTCAAATAAAAACTGATGTTAAACTATTTGTACCTTTATTCCTCTGTTCCCTTCCTCTTTTGGTGCTAGATTCCAATATATCCATTTGTGGTTTATCTTTCTTGGGTATATCCATTTGTGGTTTATCTTGTTTTTTCCTCACACCTTTTACATCCTTATTTTGAGGCTACTCTTCATGTATATAACTTTTTTAAAGTGAGAAACTTATTTTAAAATGAAAAAAAAAAAAATCATTGATGAGAGTGTATATTTAAGTTGCAAACTAGAACACTTGACAGAGGCTGTTCAATCATTGAACTCAGTTTATAAGCAGGCTGAAATATTGAATATAATTAACTAATACACATTACCTCAATAAAAGTACATGGGTAAGAATCATGGATTTCACGTAAAACAAAAAGAATCATGGAATTTATAAATTAACCATATCAAATAAAAAGTATAGACATTTTTATCACAAAATGAGTTAAAATTTGTAGGGGGTGGGCATAACAAATTACAAGGCATAGTTATCAAACTGCCATTGAGGGGCCCTGGCAATTTTGCATAGTGCTTCTTAAGTTCTTTCCTTTAACTTTACTCCTGTAACCAAATAGCTTCAAACATCTCAACTGAAAGAAAGCTCGTAGTGGTAGAACATCATCACTTTACAGCTGATATGCTCTGTTTAATTCTTTAAAAAGCCACACAATGTATAACACTTTAACATGATGAAAACAATTATAAAACTGAACTCAAAAGCCTTTCAATTTAATTAACAATTCTCTGTTCTATGTACTAATATTGTGAATTGTTAGATATGAATTGTTCTTGTTGATACATCAGTGAACAACTACCAATGTCATTTTCTTTCCATTATAGCACATAGCAGTGATATAGGCTTGAAAAGGAGTCAAAGTAAGTTTGGAATATTCCAAGCAAAAAACAAACACAAGTTTCAACACATTTAAGACATAGCTAATTCTAGCCATTCTGCAGCTAATATTTGTGGCAACTGGCAAGTGGCAACTATTTCACCACATAAGAGAATCCAAAGACGTAGGATTAGTTATATGACAATTTATCCAATTAAAGTAACTCACCGCCAGTTGTTATGCCTACAATGAATTGGATTATCCATATCCATTTTGGATTCACAATAATAAGCAGAGGAAACTTTACACCATTTGTGGGAGTTTGATTAATAATGGTTTTGTGGCTTTTGCCATGGCCAATATGCCATTACACATTAGCAATGGATCCGGATCCTTTATTGTTTATTCAGCCTTTCAGAAGTAACTAAAATTCGTAGCTATTTGTAGCAAAACCGTGCTGAATGTTTAAGCAAATTTTAGATACGAAATAGCTACGGATCAGCCACGGATTTAGTTATCTAATAATTCTGTAGCTATTCTGTAGCTAACGTTTGTTGAGACGCTGTACCTGTGCAGCCTATGCAGCAAAACATTAGCTGCAGAATAGCTACAGAATCACTAGGTAAATAAAATCCCTAGCGGATCCCTAGCTATTGCGCAGCTATTTGTTTTGGCTACAACCTATTGGATGCAGGATGTTTGATGATTCTTTTTTATACAACCTTTAAAATAAGAAATAAAGTTAAAATAATATAGTGTTTTTATAAATATTAGTAAAAAAATTCTCAAATTAAATAACTCTATTGTTTTTAATTTTTTACGAACCAATTTAAAAATAAATAAAGTGAAAATTAAGCAATAGTTTGCAGTTATTATTAAAAATATAAAACTAAAAAATAATTTCACTGTTTGATAAAATGCAGGAGAGACAAGACAAAAAAAGCTGACATAGCTTAAGGTGAGGTGAGGAAGGAAAGGGGAAGACCTCACCGTCTCAAAAATTCAGTGAAGTTAACTACCATTCAACAATTTTCAATTTTTTGTTGAAGAGTTGGTGTATGTGTCAAAGTGTCAAGTGTCTTAAGTGTCAAAGTATTAGTATACTGAGGAGAAATGGCACAAGATGTACAAATAAAGCCAAAGCCTTCCCCTCAGTGAATATCTTCTCACTCTGTTGAGCCACCCATGTCTAGAATCTCCACCATGATTTCCACAACTTCCTGGTTTACACCCAAGAGGTAATGTACCTTTTTCTGCTTCCTCCCCTATATCCGTGCTGGGTAAGTAAAGGGAATAAAGTTTCAGTCTTTTTGAATTTTTGTCAGATGGATGTGAGGAGAAACTTTTTGCGCAATTCTGGGTTAGTTTGAATTTTCGTTACTTCGATGGGGGAATAAGTCTGTTATTCTGAAATGTTGCGTTTTTTTGGCTCTGTTTTCCTATTGTTGTTACTTGTTACTTAATCCCTTTTATCTTGTTTTGTAGGCTACTTGCTATATTTTGTGTGATTAACTTGTTAAACTATTTGGATCGAGGAGCAATAGCAAGCAATGGTGTTAACGGAAGTAGGGGAACATGCACCGAAGGTGGTACATGCACTTCTGGTACAGGAATACAGTAAGATATGCTTAGGATCACTTCTCTCACCTCTTGGTATTTAGTTTTCCATACACTGACTTTAAGTTGTGAGGCTTATTCCAACTTTTTGGTGGTATTTTCCATTCTAAAGTTTGAGATTCTCATAGAGTAGAGTAGAGAACATAGCTGAAAAGGGGAGGGAGAAGGGAAACCAATAAAGGGGTTACGAGGGAGGTTGTTTGACAGAAGGAAAAAGCATTCCACTTGTCATCCTTTTAGGGATTAAAGTGGGATGATTCCTCATTAATTCAATTACACGTAAAAAGGAACTACTAATTTATTCTTGATGTATAAGCTAATTGGAACTGGTAACAAAGATTATATCATAAATTTTAAAAGGCAGTTCTCACAAAATAGGAAATCTGAATTACTACTCAAAATAAATCCTAATTATTGATTATATTTTGCACATGTATCCTCCATTATTGTCAAACAAAAAACTGACTTGAAAAACCTAATCCCTTTGGTCAAAATTTACAAAGTGCCTGTAATTTATTTATATTTAGATTATTGTTATATTCTGCTGCAACATGTTTGATGTGGCTGTTGAAGAAGGTATTGAATAATTAATGCATGAGTAACCAAATTACCACAACTAATTTATTTATCAGATTTACATCTTTGGTTTTTCATGATCCCTTCCTCTTTTAGAACAAGAAATCAAGAATAGAAGGTGTTGTCATGGCTATAAAATGCAGTTTACCTTAAAAAATAATAATTAGGAATGAAAGCATTCTGAATTGAAAAGGCACTCATCCAAGATTTCCTCAAATTATTGCAATAAGGGGAGAAACAAACTGGGGCTCCTGTTTGGTTACAAACATAGATTTTGTCCATTTGTTATGCATGCTTATCAAAATGACATGAGGCACATCAACCACCAAGGCTTGACTTTAATTTATAGTACTCAAGGTAACTGTCCCTGCTGTCTGTACAAGCTAGCTTTTCCTTGAGTTGCCATGCCATGATATTAACACTGTAATATGCAGAAGTAAATTTTCAGCGATTCAACAGTATTTAACTCTATATTTTTCTCCTTGATGGCAGGGGGGATTTTAACTTGAACAATTTTGAAGATGGAGTTTTATCATCTGCTTTTTTGGTTGGACTTCTCGTGGCTTCTCCAATATTTGCTTCTCTAGCAAAGAGGTAATAAGTATTACCATTTCTGTTGCAATCAGTTAAAACCTATTCTTATCAATTTACTCTTATTAGCTTAAATATTCAACATTTTAATGCTTCGGAAGATAGGTTGTAAACGAATGAAACTTCTGAAAGCTGGGTAGGCGTTTAAACCACACCACATATCAACTATATTGAACTTCAAATTATCCTTCTTGACATGCAAAATAATGTGTACTTGAGGCAATCTCTGTGGCTATGACTTTCGTATTTTCAAACCAATGAGACCATATATCTAAACCATTTGCAGCATAAATTCTCATAATAATTGGATTATCAATTCATTTGACCTTTTGTCCATTAAACTAAAGTTCTTCTTTTGATAGACATAATAATTGAATAATAAGAATTTCTGACTTTATTCCTTTTACATGCAGCATGAATGATAGTTGTTATTTGTAATTGCTATCATTAACTTACATATTAATCCTTTCACAATTCTTATATTTTGCAGTGTAAATCCATTTAGGCTTATAGGAGTTGGATTGTCAGTTTGGACTCTTGCAACCTTATGTTGTGGTTTTTCATTTAATTTTTGGTCCATTTCAGTCTGTCGCATGTAAGTGGTCTAATTTCCTCATTTTTCAAGTCATGCAATTTTGATTTTGAGTGATTAAATAATAGTACAAAATATAAGAAGTATTGGCTTATTTTTTTTCCTTATGCCTTCACTATTCTCTATAGGTTGGTTGGTGTTGGTGAGGCTTCATTTATAAGTCTTGCAGCACCTTTTATTGATGACAATGCCCCGGCCGCTCAGGTTTGTTTCTTTCCTTTGGAAGCATCTCATGCTTTCAGATTTGATCCTCTGTTACTCTGTAATGCCCACTATCAGGCCCTCACATATTCCTACGTTATTTAACTTGAAGTTGAAGTAATAATTTTGTGGTATTTTGGGCAGGTTGAAGCTCAATCTGCTAGTAAGATGTGAATATATGCTATCTTCAGGGGTTCATGAATAGTTACCCAGTGTAGTAGAATGTTGTTTGTTTTGTTTAGTAGTGTGTTGGATTCAATTCTTGAACTTATACATTGAAAAAATATTTCTTTTAATACATAAAGTTGTCAGTGGTTTCTGTCGATTATTGTTTTGGGGAAAAAGCATCATTTTCTAAAGATCTTTATATAATCAGAGTCAATTACCTAATCAAGCTTGGGCCGTGACTAAATAACTGAAATAAAGATCTTAAAGTTATTGCTGTATAATAATCAAACTGACTTTAACAGTTTCAGTGATATTTAATACTATTAATCATTCATAAAGAATATTAGTAATTAGTAATGTAGTACTAATCAGTGCAGTGAAGTCACTTATCAGCATGAATTGTGCTTAGTTTGCTTCCTTTCAACATTTCAATACTAATCTTCTGCATCCTTCTTCGCATTTTTTTCTTTGTTTCTGGTGGAAATCTGTCTCATACTTCTGTGTCTATCAGAAAACAGCATGGCTCGCAATATTTTACATGTGTATACCATCGGGATATGCACTTGGCTATGTCTATGGTGGTTTGGTAAGTTCATATCTAGTTTTCATATAACTATTAAATACTAATAGTAACACCTGTGGTGTAAATTTGACGAGAAGATATAACTTCAATTTAAATATAGGATGACAATTGACAGCACAGTTCTCTTTCTAAATTTTAAAAACTGAGTAAAATAAAAACTGAATTAAAAACTATAATTCTATAAATGATAGAGTTTTAGAAGGGATTTTCTTAAAAGTAGGAAGTAGGTTAGTTAATTTGGAATCATTCCTTTTCAATTATAGAAACAAAACATTGGCCTTTTAACAAAAGAAAACATTGGATAATAAGTGGGGGCAATCCCCTTAGATACTCATATACCGCAAAAACAAACAATTTGTGTACTTTGCTTCTTCTTTTTTAAAAAAAAAGACAAACTGACCTCTCTGATTTTATCCTTTCTATGTCCGTTAACAGGTTGGAAGTCATTTTGGTTGGCGTTGTGCATTCTGGGTAGAGTCTTTATTGATGCTTCCGTTTGCTATTTTAGGATTTTTTATGAAGCCTTTGCAGTTGAAAGGTGCACATTTGTTGCATTGATTTCTAGTAAACCTCTATTTTGTTTTCCATCTGAGAACTACTTTTGGATCCAGGTTTTGTTCCTGGTGATTCAAAAAAGGCACTGGTACTTGAGACAGTTGCATCAGGAGTTCAAGGTACACTAAGAATTCTTCATTATCTAAACACAATTTCCAGTTAAATCTTTTTACTCTTAAATACCACCGCCCTATGTTAAATCTTATGATTATGAACAATTTCCAGTGCTCACTTTTGACTATTTTGTTTTTAATAATGATGCCAATTTCACATACAAATTTATGCTAAATAAAATTCTATTATTTAAAAAAAAAAAAAATTAGCCAGAGATTCTTACAAGGTCATCTCTTGTGTGGGACAGGCTCACCTTTCTTCTTTCATCGTGGGTTACTGCAGTTTGAGACCTTTAGTGTAGTCTCTATCAAATTTTTAAAGGGATTGGTTTGCTCCTTTGAGCATTTTTATCCCGTCCCTTTTCTTTTGCACTGTTATGCTATTTTTTAGGAGAAATTTTTATCCTTAGGTTCTATATTTCTCTTTGGTATCATTGTAGTCTTCCTTTATGAGCAAAGAAAAAAATTCAATTTATCCTGCATGAAACCTTCACCTTGGTAGTTGAGTACACTTCAGATTAATGTTCTGTCTCAAACTAGGCTTATTTCTCTTACTGTTTTCTTTCAGTTTTTCCCATTTATTTAAAGGGAGCAGGGGAGATTAGAGGTTTTGCTTTTTTAAAAGAAGATACTGAATGTATAAACCAACACTGCTATTTTTCTCAAAAGGCTTAAAAGGGTCCATGATTGAAGTGCTATTCCATTATTTCCCTTTCCTGGTTTTGTTGAAACTTGGAAGTAAATATTTTTTCTTTTGGCACAAGTAGAAGTTTAGAGATGATAGTCTGATACTCATTTCTCACCTAATATCTTGCAGTTAACTGAAAATTTAGGTTTCTGTTTTGTTGGCTGGACAATAGTTTCTAATTCACAATATCTCTTTATTAGCCTTAACAAAATTCACTTGTTTGATTCAAAGTTACAGATGCGTCTAACAGCAAAGATGAGTCACTGTCCTTAAAGGAAGAGTTTAGAGATAAAAGCTCAAATGACCGTTCCAAGTTAGAACACTTGCCTTCTGAAATAACTGTTTTTTTCCATTATTGATTTATTGTATATGTTACTGTCTGACCTCCATCATTTAGTGGCTGATGTATTCAAAATTCTGTCTGGTTGATTCTTATTTTAGGTCAAAATCTGCAACCAAAATGCTTGATCAGTTCTCAAGATTTTTGAATGATATGAAAGTGCTTTTGCTTGATGAGGTTTATGTTGTCAATGTTCTAGGTACTTCTTCCTCCCACTAATCTTCTGTATGTCACCAACTGCTTTCATAAGATTTACTTTATTTTGTTGGTAAATTCATGTCAGAAGCCCCTATGTGGATAACCTATTCCCCAGTGAAATTCACACACACACACACACACACACACACACACACACATATATAGCAGGAATATTGTTTTACCATGTCTATTTAACTCCATAACTTAAATATCTATTTGTAGGTTACGCAGCATACAATTTTGTTATAGGTGCTTACTCATATTGGGGGCCCAAAGCCGGCTATAATATATATCAGATGGTAAGATCTTGCTTCATGTAATGATCCCTTATGCTTTTGATTTAATATCATAGTTGTTCCTTCTTTCTTATATTTCTTGTGTCTTGCATGAAGTAAAACATGCCTGGTGTTCTGGTAAGTCAAGATACTTTCCATGTAAAATATAGGATGCTATTTTTGTCATAATATTGAAGTTGGTTTACTTTGGTAGACTGATGCAGATTTGATATTTGGAGGAATTACAATTGTATGTGGAATAGTGGGCACATTAGCTGGAGGCTTTGTTCTGGATTTTATGACTAACACCTTATCAAATGCATTTAAGGTCGGTATTCAAATTCAAAGAAGGGTCCTGGCATAACTTTTATACCTTTTTATTATGCATTTTTTTAGTGCACTATTTTTATCTGCTGAATGTGTTGCCCATTTACCTATACCTTGCCAGTTCGCCTGTTGATCTCAGAAACATCTATATGGTGTTCCTTACAATAGTCTTTATTCTTCTGTGAACACTACATGAACTGGATTTTATTTGCTAGGTTTTTGCCTCTCATGTTAGAAGTCCTTTATACCAGATTATGGTAGTAGACTAGGAATGCATGTCCCAGCTAAGATAGGCAAATTATGTTTAGGTTCGCAGTTTCTGATGCTGTATGGATTATGCATCCTCACTAAACAACTTCTGTTTTAATAATGGCTTTATAATTTATACATGGACTTTTTGATCAGGCATATGCACTTGAAAATATAAAGATGATCTCTGTATACATTAAGTAGTCACACTTGGGTTTTACTGAGCATATTGTTTCCATTCCATTGCTCTGTCATACTAAATGCACTAAATTATTTTGCAGCTTCTCTCAATGACAACATTTATTGGTGCAGCATTTTGTTTTGGTGCCTTCTTATTTAGAAGCATGTATGGCTTCCTTGCTCTTTTCTCTATTGGTGAAATTCTTGTTTTTGCCACTCAGGTACTTTCCTTCTATGCAAGGAAGATCACTTCATGTTTAATTGTTATATTGAAATACTATTCTATTTACATGCTTATTATCAATGAATATTTTAGAAACTCTGAGTTTTCCTCTGTAAGCTAAGCATTTGATCTCAAAATTTCCTACTTAAATTCTTGATGAATATATTATGTGTTTTTAAGTAAAATCACCTCTAAATTTGGGCAATTAGATGCAAACATGCTCTTTGAGAACTAAATCTCATTGTATGGTTGGTTGTTTTCTTTTGAATTTTAAGCTGCGAATCAATGCTTGTTCAGTTCTCTTGTTTCAGAAGTCAAATGAATTTTCATCCCTTGTTTTTCATTGATCTATTAGTATATGGAGTACATCCCTGCCTCTTTACATCAATTTGACTAAATGGTTTCATCCTGAAACTTGAAAGATAATCTTTTTAATAGTGCTGAGTTTGTATATCATGCCTAGTTTAGAAAATTCCTGACTTCTGTATTTTTAATATGAGCTGAGATGGTATGGTATGTAATCATTAGCATTCATCTTAATTTTTGCTCCTTAGAATCCATTTTGTTGACCTAATCGGAGGTCAGAATTTTTACTCAAGATGTTTGCTTGCAATTTTCTTTTCAGGGTCCTGTGAATTATGTGTGTCTCCATTGCGTTAAACCAAGTTTGAGGCCTCTATCTATGGCCATGTCTACTGTTGCTATTCATGTCTTTGGAGATGTACCTTCCTCACCTCTTGTTGGAGTTCTCCAGGTCAGCCTTTTTATAGTTTTATTTGTTGAGTAACATACCTTCTAGGGAATTAATGTCTTGGGACTCTTGGCAATTCTTTTACTAATGATTTTAGTTAACTTACAAGCACCAGTGCTGAACACTTTGTGATATTTCCACTTTTATGTTGTTGATTTGGGTAACCAAGGTGGAAATGGTTACTTTTCCACTCTGCTGGATTTGGGCTACACATGTTCAAAAGAAAAAAAAATGACAAACAAGTACATAATGCCAAATCAGGTGCATATAATTTGCTTGTGAGGAAGAGCAACAAAAACTCCCTTTGAAGCCAAATGCTTATTTACTGAAAAGTCAGCACTACTTTTTTGCTTTTGGCCCTTGGGACTGGGATGGATTGATAGAATATTTAGGGAGATTTATTTGGTTTGATAAATCATTACTATTCTAATTCAAATAACTTCATAATTGTTTAAATGTCCATTACATGCCAAACAGAGAGAGGGAGGTGAAGGCAGAGAAAATTATAGGTCTCAGAAGGTATTATGTGATATACAAGATTCTGATGGTTGTTCATACATAATGGTAATGCAGGATAGCATCAACAACTGGAGAACAACTGCGCTGATCCTAACAGCCATATTGTTTCTAGCAGCTGGAATATGGTTTGTCGGTACGTCATCATTGAAATTTATTGTTGATTCACTCCAAAGAAGAATTTTCATTAGTAATCCTTTTGACATGTCCTTATTGTAAGAGTATGGATGTTTGATGTAGGAAAATATCATTGTTGGACATGAATAAATTTAATCACTTTAGACATCACAACCCTGCTTAAAATAAGAGAGTAAACTCTTAAGTTTGTCCTTCAAAGTTACACGAGTCGCCATAGCAGTCTTCCAAAAATTTTGGTCACAAAATTAATCCCCTTAAAGGACTATACATCACCAATTGATATTTAAAATATTATCACCAAATTAATCCCTAAAAATTTTAATTCATTCTTTTGTGACGTCACTTTAGTCCTCTATGAGGAGTTGAGGATGAATATAGTTTAAATCTTTGAAGGACTAATTTGATGAAAAAAATTGAAAAACTAATGCAGTGACATTTTAAATCTTTTGAGGGACTAATTTAATGACCAAAACTTTTGGAGGATTACTGTAGTAACACATGCAACTTTGGAGGATCAGCTTCGGGTTTTAGTCAAAACACAAAAAACAGGCTATGATCTTTTGTTGTACCTATGATGGATGTGTTGTGATTCATGTCTAACACATGAAAATCAACCTATCTTCAGTATATAGCATTTAAATTTCTATAATCATAATCATATCATAAATGTCTAATACATGAAAAAGTTTGAAGTTCTTTGAACGTGTGCTGTGATTCATGTATATCATCAGGAATATTTTTGCATAGTATGGATAGATTTGATGAAGAGAGTGAGTATCAAATGTCAAATGACGAAAGGTCAAACACCATGCCATTACTTCAAGAAAAGACTGGAGAAGCATCAGAAGCTCCTGCTCAGTCCCAAGAGTGATGATTTTCTTGTATTAAGTTATGTCATTCCAAGCACAAATTAGTTTTCACAATTAATGATAGCCACTATAGTGTAAATAGCTTTTTTTTTTTTTTTTGTAAATCTGTTAATTTTATAAGTACTCCATCTATTTACTTTTGTTTAATGGAAATTAATTAGCAAGTTAATTAGTAAGAATATATTTCAGTTTTATGTTTCACCATCTTGTGCGTAATGTTCCTTGTAATTTTATTTTTTGAATAAATATGTTAGTAGCTAATACAAACACATGTGGATGTGGAAATTGACTAATCATTGACTCCTACAAGATTAAAGACGTTTTACTCCCAAGTATTAGTCTATTACCACTGTCCACTCTTATTCGAGAACCATCTGGTGTTATCTCATAAGAATGAAAAATGAATAAAGAATGACAAAATAAAATGTAGAATACATAAGCAAGATGGATATATTGAACAACTAGCGCCTGGCCAAAAGGATTGATGTCATAGATAAAACTGGGAAGCTCAACAGAAAGTTTGCTACGTCATAAATAGAATTTGTAAAAAATGCAAGCAGTGGCATTAATAACTGACACTCCACCAATGCATTTACACAAGTGACAGCTCTCCTGCAGGAATTGATCTCTTGATAAGTTTATTCCAGGACTCATTGGTCTCTGTGATGACCTTAAGCGCATAATCCTGTTCCCCAAATATAAGTTTTAAGAGTTAAGACAAAATGAGGCCAATAATGATAACACTGCAGTTGATAAATGCCTTGCTTTTATCTTTTTATTACTAATCTATTTTATGCAGAATTTCGGCCAAGTTCAAGGACTAACTTAGTAATCATACACAAAAAAGAATATGTTATTATTATATCACTTGCAACCCACTTATCCTAAAACACTCCCTCATTGCCCTGCCTCTCATGGAAATCAAGGCAACCAATATCTACCAGAAAAAAAAAAGCAGTTCTTAACACTAAACAGACACAAAATACAGGCAGAAAAGAAATACCATAACAACTAAAAAGAACATGTAAACTGCTAAACTCTGTCATAAAGTTCAAATCAGAATAAATAATTCCTTAGAATTCTTGCATTAAGAGATTCACGCAGTAAAAGTACCTTATTTGCTGCCTGGTTGCCAAGCCCAAATTTATTAGCAGGCTTCCCATCAGGTATCTTGTAGTCTCTGAACCAGTCCCTAATTGCAGTGAGGGTTCCCTGAAGACAACCAAAGATTATATAATACATAGAAGTTGATGATATCATGACATCAATTGAGCATCAACCCAAGCAAGAATATTTCCATCTTAACAAAACAACTTCAAAACAGATTTCATATGAGAGATGCATATTCGTCCTACTGTTCATCAACCAAAACTATAAAAATTGACTCAGCAGTCTTGTTAATTTTGCAGTAACAGTAAATAAGTTGACTTCCCTAAGTAGGGAACTTGGATCAGACACTTCAAAAATCACCATAGTTTATCAACATAATTGTAAACTAATAAATGGCAGAGAAAAGACTTGGGAAATAAATCATCAGCTGGTAAGGTAATAGAGCTTACTGGAAAATGCTTCTCAACATCATCAACATCATTCACAAGTGAAGCCTTTGGATCATCTAATGAAATTGCAACTATTTTCCAATCAAGTTCTCCTTCATCAATCATGGCTAATGTAGCCAAGGGTTTGACCCTGAGAACGTCACCTATTTTCCTCCGGCTTTCACCAATCTCAACCACATCAACTACAGATTAACAAGAATTTTAGACATGTTTTGTTGCAGTCCTACTTATGACAAGATAACTTTATGGAAAAGATCAAGTCTACAGTCATTAGAAATGGAATACCTGGATCATTATCTCCAAATGCTCCTTCAACTTCAGCATTTGCAAGAGATGGATCTTCCCAGGTTTGTGGAAGTAAGCCATAGTTCCAATGTATATTATAGCTGGAGAGCAAACAAAAGATATGTTTCAGAATACGCTAAATATGGAACCAAATCTATCTAGCTACATTAACAAAGCAGAAGTTTCAAAAGAAGGCAAAAAGAATCCAAAGACACAATGAATGAGACACGCAAAATGCTACGTTTGTTATAGGCACAACAATATGAAAATGGCATCATGGAAGGAAGGGTTATTATCTAAGGCCAGCAATGGTTATTGAAGCTCTCACGTAGAAACATCAGTAAAGAAGACATACCGTGGGACATTCACTGTTCCCATGATAAAGATAAACTCTTGGTTGGATTAGCGAAATAGATTTATGTTAAAACACAAAAGCACACAGCCAAAGACAAATAGGGTCAGTTTGGATAAACTTCTTTAACTTATAGGAAAAGAAAATAAGATAAACCAATAATGTAAAATGAATCCAACTTCTTGTATAAATTGAAATTAGTCTTTGCAACCGAATATTTTCAGAAGCTCTCCCATTTAGCTTTTGAAAAAGTCAAGTTGTAAAGATTAATTTCAACTTACGAAAGAAGTTAGATTATTTTACCTTCTTGATTTATTTTATTTTCTTTTCCAATAAGTTTTTCTAGACAAGTTAATCCAAATCAGGCCATAATACAACAAACAAGGAACACTATGAGCTTTGAAGTTGTCTCTCACGGGTAAAATCGAAGCTTCCCCTTTTTTGTATCCTGCTTTATAGGGGTGAAAGGCTCATCAGTGGCAACCTCCATCTTTGCACTGGATTCTTTTGGTATTTCAACAATGAAGTTGAAGACACCATCACCTAACTGCAATGGAATATCATGCCAGGGAGAAACCTGCACGATTTACAAATTATTTTAGCAGGTACAATTACAAAACCATACATGTCTCAATCATCACAGGTAGCCCACATACCAGGGAACTCATTCATAGAATATTACTCTTATTTTTCCATTTCTTGATGATAAAAGCCAATATGTTATTGTATACTAAGTCTTATTAGGTAATTACACTGCAATTCTAACTCCTGACTCCTGTCTCAGTACAGATTGAAACATGCAGACAGAAACAGCTCACTTGTCACCTGCCCTTCATTCCTTTTATAAAAGGAGAGGAAAAGTATAACAAAGAGGGAAAACACACGCACATGAAACATAATATCCCTATCATCTTGTGGAGTATATCAAACTTAGTTAACACCAAAGTGAACACTATCCCCCTAACAACTTAACAAGCTATTGATCCATAAAAAAACATTATAATTAAAACAGACATCACTCCTAGACAATAAAAGCATGGCTTAACTACACAACTCCACCATACAATAATTTATTTACTTCTAATACTTTCATTGTCCCATCAAACAACAAGCAAATGATCAGGAAATGAAAAATCACTGCTTTTCAATTCCACGTTCAATGTCGTTTTGATTGATCAAAACACAGAAGCCACACACCATCCTCTTTCCATTGCAATGATACAAAAAGGAAGAAACTTTAAGTTCCCAACATCACATTTTCCCAGTTCTAAGCAAAACCCAGCAGCACAATATCAAAGAGAATCGAAAAAATTGATGCCTGTTTGATAAATATAAAATTTGACCCAATAAAAGTCGAGAGAAGAAAAGTACCTTCTTGCCAGATTGATCGACGAAGAATGCTCTATAATCGAGGGTTTGGGGTTGGCCTTCCTCCTTGACCGAAACCTGGGGGTTGTAGATGGCCCTGCAGGTGAAAGACCTGCTAGTCCTAGAAACCTTGAGGTTTTTGAGGCAAAGGGAATGGGAACCCAAAAAGGGCTTCTTAGTAAGGAGAGTGCAGGTGGAGTTGCTGGCTATGGCTATGGCTCTGGTGGTTGCCATGGATGCTGCTGATGTGAGTGTTGAGTGACTCTTGCTGTTGATAGGCTTTTCGTTCTATGTGGTTAGTGTCTGTATGTTGGATTTTATGGTTCAATTTTTGACCTGTGAGGTGGCGTCATCTTCTTATTGGATGTCCATCACAAATTGCTCTGCCCCACGTTTGTTTAATCTTTTTCGAGCTCATATTGTTACTAGACCCAATTGGAACCTGACCCACTTTATTGCCCTGATCCATGATTTTGTGCATATAATTGGCTGATTCCACATATCTATGAAGAAAAAAATGCTATTTTTTTACAAAATGGATGAATCTCTATTAAATTAACAACAAATTAATGGTAACTGTAAAAGAATGATTTTTGGAGGATAAAAAACTAAATAAAATTAGAGGGATTAAAATGAAAAAGAATGTATTTTTAGAGGGACTAGAAACATATTTAAGCCAAATTTTTAATATCTTTTTATGATTGATTCTTTCTTTATTTAAATTAGCATACTTGTATCCTAAATGAATTGCTTTTTAAAAATTGTGTTAATTAAAAAAATAAATTTATCATAAAGAGTATATTAAAAAGTGCATTAGTAATATTTCTCATTTAATGAAAAGGGTAATGCCAAATTTTTTTTAAAAAAGGCCCACTAACAACTAGTTAGAGAATTAATAAATATTTTTTTTTACAAATCATGACATTCATTTAATTTATAACATTTAATAATTCACACTTCCACTTTTTTCAACTAATTAAGAGTTAAATAAAATGAGATAAATGCTCCATATATAGAATAAACAGATAATGTGACAAAGGATCACTTTGCTATATCCTCCTGGTAGAGATGAAACCTTTAATCTTCTCCCAGTCAAATAAAAAAAGCACAGATAAAAAACCACACAATGATGTATAAGAAATAAATTGTTCACCAAAATCCACATCTCGAAGAGTATCAATAAGAAACTTCCATCCGAAGCAGTCACAAGCTTTTTCTAATTCAATCTTAATTGTTAAACTCTACTTCCTCCCTTGTAGAAAAACCTTATGAGCCACTATTACATTGACTAAATTATGCCTGTTTGGAACAAAACCATATTAATATTGAGAAATGAGGAACTCTATATGATACTTCAGTCGCTTAGCTATAATCTTGGTAATGATCTTGTAAATTATATTACTTAAGCCTATATGTCTAAACTATTTCAACTTGTATGGGTTACTAACCTTAGGGATTAGAACCATAAAAGTGTCATTTACCTCCTTAGTTTTACCAGGATCAATGAAAGTTTCCTACACCAAAGAGTAGACAAAATCCCACATAATGTCTTGCTTAGTATGATATAAGACTGGATAGAGTCCATCCAATCCAAGGACCTTAAGAGGTTTCATGTCACATACTACATTCTTTATCTCACAATCAAAAGGAATTGCTTAAATTTCCTCCAAACTGAAAGGTTGAGTTGAGGAAGGTGACCCCTCCACAATGCTACATCCTTATAAGTAATGTAGATGTCCTTGCAGAATTCTATTGTCATGCGCTTAAGATCATTTGAATTTGTTTATAGATTTCCCTGGTCATTAGATGAGACCTTTACTTTGTTCTTCTTTCCAACAAACTACAGTGACTAGGTGAAAGAACTGACGCTCTTGTCCCTAAATTTTAGCCAATTCCTTCAAACTTTTGATATAAAAAAATCCACTTGCTCAAGTATTTTTCTTGCACTCATGGTATAATTTTTTCTACAAGTCCTCTAACCTCTTATTTTGCTTTATACTATTTCAAATGTATGACTTTCAACTTAGATAAAAGTATTTTCTTTTTATGAAAAAGATTTCCATAAGCAACTAATGTTCGAATTTTTTGTTGTAACTTGAACAATTTTGGTAGCTTGACTCCAAGTATGATTGCACCATGACTATCCATAACATTTTTTTGAGAAAAGTTCCAGCTAACCAATTCGCCATAGAGAGAAAATAATGCTCCCATGTTTATGATGATACATGGTCCTCTCTCAACTTTAAGAGAATATGCATATGATTAAAGGTCAAATATAGTAGAAGGATAATGGAGGATCTTTAAAAAATTCTCTATATGACATTATAAAAACCTTATCCAATCTCTCTTGCACACTCTTCGACTCTCAAGTATAAGGAGAGTGTTTAAACCCCATGTCCATATGGTAACAATCATTCAGGCACTATTGAAAGCTATTAATTGTTGAAACATCTGGGGAAGCACCACCTTTCTTCTTATTGTTTGTTAAATAAACATTGAAATATCCTATGATAGCCCATCGTTCGTTCACATACACATAACACATCTATATGTCTCAGCTCAATCCATATTTTACTCCTTAAGACCCGTTCGGGAGAGTCATATACACAAGTTATAATTCAATGACGACCACCTTGTATAAGTTTCATTCTCAAGTTAAGAACCAAATGGGCCTATCTTTAACACATTTTACATATTCTATTTAGATTTATTATATATTTAGTATATAATACTTTCATAGCTTAGTTTTGAAATAGAAAACCACCCATTTTATTTGTTTTTCTTTCTATTTCATTGTGATTTTGATGCTTTTCAAGTTATGTATGATTGAACTTATCTTATTTTATCTATCCAAATTCATGTATAATTAAGGAGTAGGCCATTAGGAGATGCTATTCTAGTAACTATATCTCTTAGTAGGCCTTTTAATATGTTCGGTTTTTACTAGTAAACATGAAATTTGTGCCAAGTTATTATCCACAGCATTGGTCTGAATTCACGTTTGTAACGTGATTTTGATAAAATATTATTTGGTAGCCTTTCTTGATTTATTTTTAAAACCTTGAGTATTTTACAATTATAAGAAATTAGTTTCAAATTTATTTTGGGTTATATTAAATATTTTCACATTGGATTTATTAATTTTGTTTTCATTAAATACTAACCGGTAGATAAATGCAAATTTTGATGCATTTATTATCGAGATGTTGAAAACAAGGAGAAAAATTTATTAAAATTTTTAAAATAGTGACTACTCCGGTCCCACTAATAATTTATGGTTGTCAGTCCAATCATGAGTTGTCCTAACTTAAATGGGCCACATGTATCCTCTTTTATTCAGCTTGCTTGGGAAGGTTAACGTTGAACACTTTAAAAAATTGCATATTTACCCCATATGTTCCTCTTCAAATGAATGGACAAATTCTTGAACTCCCCTGTCTTCGGTGGCGGGATGTTGACCAAAATAGTTATGGGAGCCGAAATAATATTTTAATACATAAATAAATCTATAATATTATAGATTTAATTTTATTTTCGGTCACTCTTATTTATATTATATGTAATTTCGGTCATTTATTTTTTCTGAGTAAATTAAGTTCCTTAATTTTTAAAACCAAGTAAATTTGGTTCCTTTATTAGTTATCTTCCACATAAAACTCTTAAATTCTCATTTTCAATCTAAATATTTGGTTTATATATGATGATTTTTTTGAGTAATATTATAGACTTAGGCCTTGTTTGGAAATACAATTTATTTAAGTGCTTATAACATAAGCTCTTATTTAATAAACACTTAATGAATAAGCTCTTAAAAAAGTATATTAAAATTGAAGAAGGTGCAATGTACTTAAATTATTCATAAGATATTCTATAAGCTATTCTCATGAGCTTAATGAAATAAGCTGAAAACAACTTATGAGCATGTGATAAGCTATTTTCATAAGTTTACCCAAACAGTTACATAGGTGCTTATGTCATAAAATAAGCTCGAATAAGCTCTTCCAAACATCACCTTAATTTTATTTTCGGTCACTCTTGTTTACATTATATGCAATTTTGGTCCTTCATTTTTTTTAGTAAATTTAGTTCCTTAATTTTTAAAATTAAGTAAATTTGGTTCCTTTATCGATTGTATTCCACATAACACTCTTAAATTATCATTTCAATCTAAATATTTGATAGTTTATGATGTTTTGAAATATGAAATAATTTTAAAGGTTCACAAATATTTTAATAGAAATTTAATAAAATTTGAAGGATTTTATAGGAGTGAAATTAGGGTTTAAATAAAACAAAAAATTGAGATTTTTTCAATTTTAGGTGAAATATGTTATTTTGATTGGTGAATTTTTTAACTTAATAAGATTCAAAATGATTTAATTAATTCAATATGTGAAGATGTTAAATAGAAAGTGATAATTTAAAAGTTTTAGATATAAGACAATTGATAAGAGACTAAATTTGCCTAATATTAAAAATATAGAAACTTAATTTGCTCATAAAAACTTGAGGACATGATACGACATTCACTAAATAATATGTCATATTATGTGTTGCCACATCATTTAATAAGTTTAATAACACATGAGATAAAATATTCACTAAATAATATAGCAACACATTATAGGATAATAATGTTAACTTTTTATAATTATATAAATAAGTATATATATATATATATATATATATATATATATAAAAAGTTTTGAAAAAAGTTTGGGGGGAGCAGTCCCTTCAAAGGTCCGCCCCTGCCTGTCTTTAAAACTTGCGCCGGTAGCTTCTTCGTAAGCTCATTACATTGGTTCTGCAACCTTATTAATTATCTGGTTTTTTTGTCCCACTATCTTATTGTTTTAGCGAAGTAATTGCAGTTTTCAATTCATCCAATTTGGCTTGTAGAACCATACATTTGATCAATAAGCGCTTTACTCTAAGCAGTATAGATGCTAACTCATATTTTAGGAAGTCAAGACGCATAACATTAGTCAATTCTCTGCAAAGACAACCATTAAATCCATATCTACATCAAGATTTTTCTAGTGAATCACATCCAATTGCGTGCAAGTGAAATGAAGTTTCTCAATAAGCTCATCTATATGACCCTCAAACTGAGCAATGAATCTTATAAAAGGCTACAACCCAAGAGCTTCAAATAACATAGCACCCTAAACATAACAAATAGATTTACAAAAAGGATTCATAACATTCAAAGAACCATAGGTTTCAGACTTGCCTCGACGACACATGGAGTCGAACTACTGAATGGGAAGAGATATTATTTTTCACAAACACTATTTTGTTAATAGAAGTCAAACTAGATCGTTGGAAAAAGTTCTTCTTCCTGGGAAAACCGTTTCAATTCCCAAAGGATTTTTCTTCGACTAAGAATACAGGAAGCTAATGGAAACAATAAAAGATTGGGGTTTTAATTTTAAAATAAATAAATTTTGTGGGTAAATTTATGATTTGAAATTATAAAGCTAACGAGTCATTCATTAAAACGCGTGGCTCAATCAGAAATTGACACCTCATGACTAGACAACAACCCATAATTTTAAAACTGGACCATAAAATCTACCTTTTAAAAATGAGAGTAATGTTAATTTTGAGAAAAGATGTTATTTTTTGGTACGCTTTTGGGATAAGCTCAATAGGCTAAATGAATTTTAATTAATTTAGTTTGTGCGTTAGTCACAATTTTAGGTATTGGATTATGTGTCCATTTGATTTATAATTGAGTATAATATATTAATTCTAAAATTAATAGTTGAGAAAATGTGTTATACATGTTTTATGAAATCATTGAACTAAAGTGATTTAAAACGGAATTGATTATGCATTATTGTGAATTTAAACCAAACATACACTGCCACAATGTATTATCAAAAATACACTACCACAATGTGATAGACAAGTAATTTCAAACTCATATCATTGGCTTTTAAACTTTAGAATATAAAAGTTTTTTTTGTTAGACTTTTAAAAATCGATAGTAAAGATATTTAAAACTTTATTTTATTTTTGAAGTTCTCAGATTAATATTAGGATGCTTGAAGTTGACTGTTGATAACATTAAAAATTTGCAAAATGAAGAAATTTGTCTTACAAGACTCGTTCATAATTGCTTGTTAGCATTAAGAAATTTGTTTATAATACAATGAATTAGTGTATAAGATATTTAATTAAACTCTTTTATAAATTTCATTCTCGTATTCAGATTAATTAAATATAGTTTGATTTTATACAGGGTAAGTGACAAATCTTGACCAAATATTTTGTGGGACATATATAAAATTGGATTTCGAATTAAAAAGATACTGTCTCTATTCTCATTTATGCGTTTTTTGGTTTCCATTTCCATTTAGAAGTTTAAGAAGGTATTAACTATATTTTTCTACTTTTACCCTTAATAAGAGAGATAATAAATGAATAAAATAGAGAGATAAGAGGTATATTAAGAAAAAATATAATAATTTTAATTTAAATCAATACATTTATTGTATTTTTTAACCTGTGTGTTTTCAAGTAATAGGATAGATAAATAGAAATAGAGCTAAAAAACACATATAAAAGTTAGTTTTTAGATTTACCACAAACACGTATAAATCTAATTTTATTGAGGGGTCATATATAAAGTTACATATATATATATATATATTAAAAAATATTTTTAGGGGGTCATTACCTCCTCGCTCCCTAATAAGATCGGTAATAGGGATAATAATTAGAAAAGATTTTTTTAAATCAATATATTAAAACATATTTTTTTTATAGACATGTTTGAATAAAAAGGGGTATTATATACATAAGACTGTTATCCAATGATTGTCACATCATTTAATAAATATGACACTTCATTTTTTTTTAGTTTAATATATATACACCGTCAGTGTAAAAATTTTTTACACAAACGTTCAATGATGTGTTGTCACATCATTTATTAAATTTAATAACACATGAGGTGTCACATTCATTAAATGATGTGGCAACACACCATTAAATATATGTGTAAAAATTTTTTATATTGGATATATAAATTAAATTCAATTTTTTTACATTATCATATACATTAAATCTTTACAAACTTCAATAATTCGATGGTATGATTACTTTAGAATACATTTATAAAATAGAGAAATTGCTAACAAGTGTCATTAGGTCACTCATGAGTACCGAATAAGACCTATAAAAATAGGGAAATTCTAGGGTACCCTCTAGTGACTAGTGAGAGAGGGTTTTGGTACCTTTTTTGATCATTTAATCAATTTCTCTCAACTTTCTTAAATGATCTTAGTATTTTTATACTTATAAGACAATATTTAACTATTAGAGTTTGTATTTTTAATTTTTGAAAAGATTTTTTGACCCCCTATAACCATTATCATGTATTTTTTATAGTATTTTCCAATTTTTTCACATTCTCATTTGCAATACACATGTGTTTCATTTAAAATCTATTTTATGTCTTCGAAATAATTTAAGACGGAGTACACGACTTATTACTATGTAATTTTGGCTTATTCAATAAAAAAAATGACAAGAAGGTACCAAAACTCTCTCTAATGGGAGGGTACCAAATTGCTACCCATAAAAATAAACAATTCGTGTGAACAGTGACTTTAGATATTTGTTATCAAAAACAAAATTTTACTTTAGACTTGGAATGTGTCCTTTGTCAATTATTGTTTTGAAATTAACAAGCTATCATTTTCAATTTTTCTTTTAATTTTTAAGAGGTCGGAACCGCCGTATGAGTAATTAAGTCCACGTATTACGGGATTTCTTTCTAGAAAGGTACAGTGACGTGAACAGGGTATAAGCCAGCATGTTCAAAACTGGACTCAACCATTCCCACTCTGTCTCTGAATTTATAGGATTGCTTTCCACTCAATAGGAGAATTATTTGAAATCTCTTTCTATCACTATTATATTATACCCCTTTGATCATTACCATAGTACTACTATTTATTTGTCTAATTATCGGTTAACTTCTGTTCCCACTTCCTAGCAAACGACAAAAGTATCACCTATGCAATTTTGAGTATCCATTTAATTATTGTATGGAATCACTTTAATATGCCGGTTTGAGGGTCCACACTATCACTGAACGATAAGTTTTTCTCTCCACACATGCCCTTTGCGAATTGGCTAAAATTTTCATCAAGTCAATGGAAACTATTGTTGTAGTTCACCCAAGAAAAAAGGAGAGGGAGACTCTCCTTTAAAACCAAGCTTAACATTCATATTTGGAAATTGACAACTCACCAACTGGTAATTGATTGTAAGTATCAACTTACAATATCACACATGCTTGCACTGTTTTGTTAATTGCTAATGGTGCTGTCTGATAAGCTCTTGTATGATTTTCAAATGATCTTTGACCAAAAGAATGATAAATTGAAGATAAAGGATATGATAAATTAAGTTGGAAATAAAAGAACAAAAGGGTAGAAATGAGTTAGGCAAATAACGTTGAGGCCTTGAGACGTGGAGAGGGACCACACGCTGAAGAACGGTCCTTTGATTTGCAAGCCTTTCATCAAAATTTCAATGTCTAGTTGGTGAAGAACACCGCCAAAGTCCACAAAACAACAATTGGTGGAAATATTTATCTGTCAGCTTGAAATAGGCTCTAAAATATAAAATTGGGTTTAGTCTATTGTCCTTGATTGTAAAATAGGCTTTTGTATTGTTGTTTCTAAGCCAATTCATTCACAGAATCAACAACCCGTGAGCATCATAATGCATCTGTTCTATGTTGGGATACAGTGAGGTCGAGTGGACAAAAGGAATTACAACAACAAAATATATAAGCAGCAGTAGTATCTGGATTGGAGTGACCTGCAACGTTGAAAGCTGCAGTATATGTTGATCAGTAAGCTTTTCTTCTCCATCTTCATTAAGATCTTATTTTATATTATATGAATGCAAGTTCCCATGAATTATTCTCAATTCAGTTCTTCTTCCATGTATTTGCCGTAATGGCCATTCAGCAAATAATAAGTAACAAAACTAATCAACTCTTGCTTCTGACTTCTCTTCCAGGATATTATATTCAGCTGTTTTGATTTCAGGAGTTTTCATATGGAGATTTCATCAGTCCGGGGGTTACCTGAACAGGTAACATATATATCTCTTGTGAGCATATTATTAGTCTTGGAATAAAATCAAATAAACTTATACCCTGCAATTTGGAACCATATGTAGTGATTATTTGGTTATTAGTTTGCAACAGTGAGAATCAATTTCAGCAAGGATTAATTTTAAATCATTTTTTTCCAACGTGTATCATTCATTTATCGTAATTGATTATATACATGTATCAAAATCAATTATATCTAACTATAAACCAAATAGACCTGAACAAGTGGGAGATTTAATATGATGGATATACTTAATTTTTTCTGGCTAGAGCTTCATTGGTGAAATTTCTATGAACCTTTTGAAAGTTTTGTGCAGGGAGAATAATGTTTTCTGATTTTGCAGGGGATAATAGAGGATCCTAATTTTCTCCATCAGTGGCACTTAAGTTCTATTGATACCACTAGCTTAACAGCTGCTGCTTTTGGAGAGGCTTTACAAAAACATTCATTCTCTAATAGCACAAACTTCAACACCAAAACCTCCTTGGAAACTTCACTCACTGGAATGGAAAGACCCACAAAACAGCTCAAAAACAACAGCTGGAACCACAACAAAAGCCCTCAGACAACAACAGATACACAACTTGCTTCTTGCTCAAATCTTCTTTCATTTGTTGATTCGAATTACACTAGTCAATGGGGACTAATGAAGCCAAAGGTAGAGATGGTGTGTCCTAAAATGGATAACACTACCCTTGCAAACATGTTGATCTCTCAAGGAAACTTGGTGAATGAAAACTATGTCTTCAAAACTTCTTGCCAAGAGGCCAAAAAGATTGTGACACATCCTAAACTTTCTCAACCTCAAGACCACGTAATAGCTGAAAGGAAGCGGCGAGAGAAGCTCAGCCAGCGGTTCATTGCTCTATCTGCTCTTGTTCCGGGCCTAAAAAAGGTACTACATCAAATAGTATTGTTAACATGCTTTTTGTCACTATTATTCTGAGTTTACTGCTTCTGTCTTTCATATAGTTACTTGTTTGAACTTTGAACATACATTAATTGGAGTATTTATTTAAACATAAAAAACCAGCTAACATAGGTATATATATAAGGACAATCATTTTTAACTAGCTGTATAGTATTGATTTCATCTCAGCCCGAGAGGAACCATAAAAGATTCTGATATCTCTATTTGGCATTTTGTCAATTTGATTAATTAGGATAATAACGGACATGTTTTGGGTGCATGGCAGCAAGAAACTCATGAATATGTAAAATTGAATGCGTGTAGTAGTTGTAGTTTTTGTTATTTAGTTGTAGTAGTTGTTATTCATTTTTGTCCATTCTGCAGGCTACGTGCTTAGGTTGTGACCTTTTTAACATGAGACTATCTATAAAAGAATTTGAAATTACTAGATTTTATGTGTTAAAATAGTAAAAGAAAGCATTTCAAATAATAAATAGAACCGGTCTTTTATGTTTAACAATTTAGATTTATCATTTACAATTCCTCTTATACTTACAATTCATTTAACATTTCCTATCACAATTTTGGGAATTCTAAAATTCTTTATCTAAACACACTTACTTTTTGTTTATGATTTCAATTTTTAAACTTTGCATTGGGTATACATTTGTCTAAGTTTTCAATTTCCTACTGACAGATGGACAAAGCTTCTGTTCTTGGAGAGGCTATCAAGTACTTGAAGCAAATGCAAGAGAAAGTGAGTGCTCTTGAGGAGGAACAGAACAGGATGAAAACTGTGGAATCTGTGGTAATTGTGAAAAAATCTCAACTATCTAATGATGGTGAAGACTCTTCTTCAGGTACATTTGACGAGACACTGCCTGAAATTGAAGCAAGATTTTGTGAAACAAATGTGCTCATAAGACTACACTGTCTGAAGCATAAAGGAGTTATAGAGAAAACAATCAGCGAAATTGAGAAACTCCATCTAAAAGTCATCAATAGCAATGCCATGACATTTGGGAGTTTCGCCCTTGATATAACCATTATTGCTCAGGTAATTAATTTCTGTACCTGTTCTATATATTCGCTGAAATATATACATTGAATTAAGTGCCATATATAACAGTAACAGCACCTAAAGTGGTTTAAATGATTAAAAAATAGTATGTTGATGATACAAATTAAATGCTCAATTGGTTCATCAATTTCTTCCAATATAAAGTTTAATTTTCTTGCAATTTACAGATGGATGTGGGATTTTGCATGACAACAAAGGATCTTGTGAGAAACCTACGTGCAGCTTTTTCATCTTTCATATGAACAAGTTTCATATTTGTTCAGTCACATTAGGTTCCCCAAAGCGTTAGGAGAATAGGAGTGCAATTAACAATAAAGCAGTTCAAGTTTATGTTTTTCAGTAATTAATATTTCTGTTTGCAAGGTCTGTGATGTCTGCCATCTACTCCAAGCATGTTTGCTCTGAGGTTCATTTTGCAGGAGGGTTTTTTCTAGCCATATTTTGTTTTTGCATGGTCAACTTGTAGACCGTGTTATTATCACCCTCCTGTTTCAAGAATGTGGAGCTTCTTAGGCTTTTTTTTTTCTTTGGCGGGATTGAGAAAGTTCAGTTCAACCCATTTTTCGTTCCTTTCCTACCTAGATATTTTGACAATCAGGCCTTTGTTGAGTAATCTGTAATTTTTTAAAGTGTTATTGAGTTTCTTTTTATTTGGAGCAAAATCTGGCTGTAAAAGTTTGGTTAAGATTTTACTGTAATGGAATAATTGTACCTTTCACAACATTTGCACAATACGTGTTGGATGGACATTGTTCCTTAAATGATATATATTTGGCAAAAACAATAAGAGATATTTATACAATAATATAACATACAACCAAGAGAGATTAATTAATGTGGGATGTGATGTATTTTATCGTGGAGAGACATAGAGAGAAAATTATTAGTTGCAGACTTTCAATTTAATTATAGAGTGTGTTTGGTAAAACTAGCTGAGAAGTTGAAAGCTTAAATCTAGTTGAAAGCTAGAAAGCTAGCTGATTTGATTGGAAATGTTTCGTAAAACTAGCTGAAATGGTAAAATGATATACGAGGCCATCATTAATTATTAAATAATGATAAGTGGAGGTGGTTAAGGGATAAACTTGTAATTAAATTTCAGCTAGTAGTTGAAAATGGGAGCTTTTTTAAAAAAGCTACCTCAAGTAGCTTTTCAAGAAAAGCTAGTAGCTATCCAAAAAACTACCTTACCAAACACATCTGAAATGGTTTCAGCTACTAATTTCAGCTTTCAACTAGTTGAAAAGTTGAAATGGATTACCAAACACACTCATAATGTTGATAGGGGTGGCTCCCAAAACTTTTTTTCAAATTTATTTTTATTTATACATATTACATAATTATTAAAAATATCCATGTTCTTAGTTGTTAATAATGGAATTTCTCATATTATCTCAAGTATATTTTGAAGTTGTTTCACAATATCTATTCAATTGAGGATAATTTTAATTATTTGCATATTATTTTAATAGTCAATTTTGTGTTAATATTACACTATAGTGCTTAGTTGCAATTTTGACCTCTCTAGTTTTGATGGTGTGTAATTTTGATCTGTTAAGTCTTTTTAGTAAATTAAATCTGTTCACTTTCAAAATTAAGTAAATTTGGTCCATGCCAATTGTCTTCTATTTAAAATCCTAAAATTATCACTTTCTACTTAATATTTCACCAAAATGATTTGATTATATCATTTTAGATCTTATTAAATTCAAAACACACAAACCACAATATTGGAAGGATAATTTAGTAAATGGAGTTCACTTTTTATGTGAGTTTGAGAAAATTTAATGAGTTCAACTAATATCCTCAATTAGCGTGAATTAATTACTACCTCTGTTCCTATTTAACTGTCCACTTTGGCAAAAAAAAATTGTTGCTAATTAACTATCCACTTACACACTTAAAGTAGCATTAATAACATTTTTTCCTATTTTACCCTTGAGCTAATTCTAATACAATAATAAATGACCTTGAAAACTAAAGAGATTCAATTAATACTAGTGCTACTATATCACTCAACTACTACCATTTAATTACATTACAGCCAACGAAAAATAAATTCTACCGTCTCCAACTATTTAATTACAATTACAACAAAGAAAAAAAATAACAGGAAGATTTAAAGACACATGCATGGAACGTTTAAATCTATATCAATTAATGGAGTTTGACTCTTTGAAGACATTTTTTGTAAACTTAATAATCTGTTAAACTAAATCACAGATATATATATATATATATAATGAATTTTAAAATTGTTCTAAAAGTTTTTGGTGGGAACTAGAAATGCGGTGTTTCACTTTCATTTTTCGTTTTCGGTGGAAAGTAGAAATGCCGAACTTTTAAGATGAGAGAAAGAGGGAATTATTTAGTAGGTGGGAGATTAGTAGTTAATCAGATTAATAAATGAAGAGAGATAGAAGTAAAAGAGAAAAAATGTAAAATAGGAAGTTTAAAATCTATTTCCATGAAAACAAGAGTAATCATTACATTTTTTAAGAGGTGTGTTTTTTGTAAAGTGGACAATTAAAAAGGAACAGAGGTAGTAGTTTTTGCTTATCACTCCGGTCTCAAATATAAGCAACTCAAAAATTAATTTTATTAGTCTCAAATATAAGCGAAATTTAACTACTTCCACTCTATTAAATGTTAGTATTCCAACAACACCCTTATTTAATTTATATTTCTTTTCCAATGATCTACTTTACAATAAATATTAAGAAGGATAATTTATTAAATATTATTTATTTTTTATATGAGCTTAAGAAAATTTAATAAATTCAACTAATATTTTTAATTAACATAAATTAGTTCATTTTTACTTATATTTGATAGCTGATTACTATATTCAACACCATATTAATATGTTCCATTGATAATGTGTTTATACTTTATTGTCATTTTGGCTTGGTGGAACTTCTTTCCTTTACCACAACACAAATTATATTGAAGTCTCTCAAACCCTCTCCATACACCTTTTGGTCCTCGCACATATGCATATTTTATATCAACTCTAATCTATTATCCACGTATTTTTTTTTTTTCCCCTTTACATGGGTATGAATTTGGACAAAAAGAATTTGTGTTGTGGACAAAAAGAGAAAAATTATTTCCTTACATTATGCAAGAGAGCTTCTCTTTGCAAAAAACACAAAATAATTAGCTATTGTATAAGATATCTGTCTTAACACAACAAGCCTGGTGTCGTGGTGTAGTTGGTTATCACGTCAGTCTAACACACTGAAGGTCTCCGGTTCGAGTCCGGGCGACGCCAAGTTATTCTGTTTCTTTTTATTTTTGCAAGTATTTCCGAAATTTAAGAAAGTAACAAAACGTCGTCGTGCGACAATTTCGTGGATGGCACGCGCACGCCGATATCAAAGCCGCGTATTTCGAAGCTCAGAATTGAAACCTGAATCCTCGCCACGAAAAAATATCTAATCTCCACGAATTCCTACCAATCACATTCCTCCTCAAATAACTTTCTCCATTTCCATTGGTCCACGTCATCACACCAGAACCTTCGAGTCCAAACGAAACCCCACTATTTGTTTGATCCTCCCAAACCCAAACGTGAAATTATTCATTCTCTGCTAACTCGTAACCCTCATCATTCTCCTATCACTTGGTGTTTCCAACGAATTCCATCTTCACCATAATGGGATCGCAATTGCTTATTGGCTTTGGAATCGCTTTCCTCATCCTTCATTCTTCCCTCGCTTCCGACGCTAACCCTCCATCCCCCAACGCCTTTTCTGACTTGAAGGAATCCATTGTCAAAGGATTGGGGTTTACCGCGGAAGATGAATTCAAGATTTCAGGGTTTGATCCCAGAGAGGCTAAGGTGGGGCATTCGGTGGAATACCAATTCGACGTTGAAATTGATGATAAGGTCATTCCCTTCAAGCTTCTCGAAGACGTTAACCGCTGGGACTACGTTGATCTTCCAATTTTCCGGGTCGAGGACCAAAACGGGTTGGTCCAGAAACGGGCTTCGGGAAATGGGTTACCCGTTTTGGCTCCATTCCAGCTGGCTGGACCTATGGAGCTCTGGATTCAAGATGCCAAGGACATGAGAATCTCTCTCCCTGTAAGTCCTTTCCTCCCTCCAATTTATTCCTTGTCAATTAACTATTTAATTTAAATTTGAGAAGAAAATTAGTGTTTTGTATTTCCATGTGATTATGAATATTTAAGATAATATTAATTATTATTTGTCAATTGTATTCGTATATTCACTTGATTAATTAGTAAGAGAGATAATGTATTATACATTATTATAGAAATAAAGGGCATTTCAAAAGTTAAAAAATTGTTAATCAAAGTCTTAAAGAACACTTAGTTCCTCTCCCATAATATATGATTGGAATTGGAATTTACTTCACATATTTATTTTGGTGAAATAATGAAGATTGAATGGTGTACATATAGTTAGGTGGTATATTTGGATGTGGATAATGTTGAAGTGACTTGATGATGTTGATTTGGTTTTGCAGCATGATGTGGATGCTGGGGTATTGAAGAAAGTGATTTTGGCTGAGGGTGCAGTGGTTACTGTGAAAGGTGCAAGATCAGTGAGTCTTCGCCAACCCCTTGATTTACCCCTTCCCTTAAACAGAACACAGAATGGGTTTGCCTCTGGTCTTTTAACCCTGGCTGAACATCTCCGCCATGCTTCTCGTAGCCAAGGTGCTCCCCTCCTATCACTCCGCATTGTTGGTCCTACATCACTTGCAGCTCCTTCCCCAACATCAACCTCTTCCAACAACAGGTTGAAGCTCAAGCGTCTTGCACCTGGTCTTGTGGAGTTATCATCCCTTTCAAACACTAAAGCAATTGAGGCTTTGTCTACTGTTGATGTTCAGGATGATGCCCCAACTCTTCTTACTCCAACTCAGTTTACCACAATGTGGCCTCTTGCCTCCATTAATGGATCAAATGCCAACTTGTTGGGTTTTGAGAAACTGCTATCTTCTGTGCTGGGTCCTAAAGCTAATGAGAAGGGTTCCTTCAAGTTGTTGAAGGCTGATGTTTCTGCTCAGACGTTTGTAAAGATAGGGTTTCAAGCAGAGAAGAAGCTGAAGGAAGGAGATGGAATGATTAGTTTGGAGGGTTTCCCTGAATGGAGGACCAAGCCTGAGACAGTGAGGATGCATTTTGAGGTGTTGGCTAAGGTTGATGGTGATAAAGTCATACCAGAGAGAGTCATGCCAGTAAACCCTGTTGTTGTGGAGGATTCTATGGCATCAAATTTACTGACTGGGAATGTGTCCATGTCAAAGATGCCAGTGGTTCACCCTCCCCCTAACCCCTTTACCTTGTAATTCGTAGGAAGGGGTTTGATTTTGTATACATTACCCAGAGGAACTGTAGTAGAGAGAAAAGATTCTTTTACTTTTGATACATACGCGATAGTAAAGTAACTTGTAAAGATGTCAAGCAATGAGAAATTTGTTTTATATACCTATAATAGATTTGCTTCTTAGACTTCCACTTCATTTGTGATAACTGTAATATTTCTCAAAACTATTAAAATCAACTACTTTGGTCAACACAATTAACTTAAAATGTAGGATTTCATGTTATTGCAGTATTACTCATTAGATATATAGCTGCAAGAGCTTGATTATATTACCAGCATGTTAGTCTCCTTTTACATTTTTAAGTATGCAATATGGGAGGAAGGAAATTCAATTATGAGCAATGGGCAGTTTGAATATAAAGTTCGAGCTTTGTGATATGGAGAACAGCAAGATACCAATTCGGGTTAATGCCTCAACATGGAGGGTTGTAAGTTGTATAACAAGTAGTCGCTTTGCATCATATATTGCTGCTTTCATTAAAACCTCTTCAGCAATGGCAACAGTGGAATTCACTGGATTTCTAATCAAGTTGACAACTGCATTGGGTTGGGGATGTACTGGGGAATTCCTTCACAAAATGGTTTTCGCAATTCCAGCATTTGTTATGAACAAAATTTCCCTAGTCATTCCAGGCTGCATTATCACACTAGCAGGTATATTACCAAGTCCACGCCATTGGGTGCATCTCAAGCTGTGACTGCCCCAAAATGCCATGCACCTAGATACCCAAAACATTTTATAATGGGAACACATAAAGTAGCAAAACATAGCTTAAGTTCCACCATCAATTTCTGATATAAATGATTCCTACCCATTTCTCTTAATTTTTTCATGCAATTTAATTGGTAATCAATTGCTGCTATAATGTAACAAAGGGAGTTGGTTGCCATGATGATCTACGAAAAATTAAGTACAGAAACTAGAGAGTTCATCTTCGTGAGCAAAGCAAGGGATTGTCCAATTCCTCCTGCAGCACCAAAGGTAGCAATACCATGAAGGCACCTTCTCTGTCCCTCCAATCATTGTTTGACAGGTCATAAAAATATACACGTCAGCTTTAGTTTTATTTTAACGTCGCGTAACGTTGCCCTTCAACCTCGTCTTCTTCCCAACTCCTTCGCTTTCTCTCTGCGATTCCATTTCTCTCTTCGTGGCATTGGTTTGCAGGAACAAGCATTTCCACACGACTCCTAAGTCCTAAATTACCATTGGCCATGAATTGCATCACAAGGTCCTTAAAGTCATCTCCCTGTAATAAACGCTGCAGCAAGAACTTGTTTTCCTTTTAGATCAACAGAATCTATTGCAGGTATAAACTAGAAGATCACACATCTGCAGTTAAGGTGCATGCTTGAAGTCAGTTGACACTGGGTCTCAGGTATGTTCCCTGTATGGTATTGTGGATGAATCAAACAAAGGCAAAAACTAACTATTGTTTTGGCTGTTTTGAAATTGTTCTTTCAGATTGTTTATGCTGATACAACATCTTTAACAAGATAAAGTCTAGTGTCTTTGAACTTTGAATTATTTTGCTCTGAAACAGGTTCATGGTGGTTGTCCCTTTTTCTAGGACCTACCAATTCATTGTAAATTAATCTTGTTTAGCCTATATTTTATTATGACAATTTGGAGGCTACCTCCACTTCCATAAACTTGTTCATTGTTTCATCTTCATGGCTTTTGCAACCTACAGCTCTTCATTATATGGTGAATCTAGTTTGATTGTTTGCTGTAGAATGCATTGCCCAGCACCCTAGATAGATGTCTTTATTTGACCTTTCTGAAATCTTCATTAACTGTATATTGCACTTGCACATATAATATATGATGATGATGGCATTTATTATTCACAGCAACACATGTGAGATAATTCATTTTCTTTTCATCAACAAATCAAACTGACTGAAGCTTTAGACACATGGGACCATGTCCAAATTTGTTCTGCATTTTGACTCAATCATGTTCTTTCTTATATTCTTATTTATTAATTCATCATTCTCTAGGCTGAAGAGAGGCACTTTGAGATTCTTGGTCGCCTTCTTTACACTGCTAAGCTGATTGAAAAACAAAAAGGTCTTGATGATGGCCCATGAATTGTTATCAATGATGGACCAAAGGGATGTAAGTGTTCTTATCCATGTCAACACTTGAACTTTGATAAATCATCTTTTATTTGAGTAATTGATTCTTGAGTGATTCTTGTATATCAAATTGATTTATATTTATATTTATATTTTAACAGGCCAATCAATTTACCACGTTCATGTGCACCTCCTTGAGGGAGAAACTGCATATACCGGAGGAAATCGAAAACAGAACACCCAACACAGCCCAAGAGGAAGAAGAAGCTAGACACGGAGGAAAAAACAGATCAATACGAGAGATAGCTTGCGAATGAATAAGAGTAATTTCTGAATCAAAGGGGATTGAGAGATGAGCAAATCAGTGACATTGAATCAAAGAATGATCGTGTCTCGAAATATCACGATCACAGCTTTAGTTATTCTTAACTTATGGTTTGCTGAGCTGTCTATATTAAATGATATATTAAATGACATGTAATTCTCTTATTAGTGGGACGGAAAGAGCGACATAAAGAGGGGACAGGTGATCTTCGTCCGTTTTTTTCCATGCAAGTATTTTCTTTTTTTTTTTTTTGTAAAATAATCTTTTCAACGCTCATGATTTTATCCGGTTAAATTATAACCGGAGAGGACCCCTTTCATGGGCTAGGATCCTCTCATGTCTAACTGGAGGTCTAGTTTTAATTTGACCACCATCATTTTTTCCATGCAGGTATTTTCTTTTCCTTCTTTTGTAAAATAATCTTTTCAACGCTCATGATTTTCTCCAGTTAAATTATGACTGGAGAGGATCCATACCCCTCTCATGGGCTAGGATCCTCTCATGTCTAATCGGAGGTCCAGTTTTAATCTGACCACCACCATTTTTTCCATGCAGGTATTTTCTTTTTCTTCTTTTGTAAAATAATCTTTTCAATGCTCATGATTTTCTCCAGTTAAATTATAACGGGAGAGGATCCATACCCCTCTCATGGGTTAGGATCCTCTCATGTCTAACCGGAGGTCCAATTTTAATCTGACCACCATCATTTTTTCCATGTAAGTATTTTCTTTTTCTTCTTTTGTAAAATAATCTTTTCAACGCTCATGATTTTCTCCAGTTAAATTATAACTGGAGAGGATCCATACCCTTCTCTCATCTATTTACTCTATTTTTCATATCATTTAAATTTATTTCATCATAAAATAACTTAATAATAAAATGGTAATGTTTTCATCTCAGCTTATCGTATGATATTTCGTCATCATTCGATTTTTTATTGTCAATGATATCTTTTTTTACTTAGTAAAGCATTTTTTTGGACGAATGTCATAGCAAACAATTTTTTTTGGTCAATTCATATCAAAGAATAAGTGCATAACTAATAGCCTCCGCTAATTGGGCCTTCACTATTCATCGGGAGTTGTTTTTAGCACCCCTTTTGCTATTCACATCCACCCCTTTTAAATTTTTTCCCAAACTATTCTCATCCTATTATTCTTTTCTAGAGCTGTCAATATGGGTTGAACTTAGTGAGTCAACCTGGTTTCCGATGAATTGAATTGGTAAAAATTAAGCTCCCATTTTTCACTGGTCAAATTGGGTTAACCCACTTAACTCGCGGGTCAAAGTGAGTTCGAGCCAGATTGAGGTGTGTTGACTCACTTTTTAATTTTTATTTTAAATTTTATATTTTAAGTCATTTTTACAAATTTTTACAATTTTTTCTACTTTTATTAATTTTTAAATTATCTTTATAATTTTTAAAATTATGTGAGTTGACCCACTTAACCCACCAACCCGCGGTGGATTAAACCAGGTTGGTATTTTTTCAGCTTACCATAAAAGTGAGCCAACCAGACTCGCTCACTTTTAGCCTAACCTGTGGTGAGTCAAGTTAACTTACTTTGACAACTCTACTCTTTCCCCACCACCACCTCCCCAGACTAGGTCCACCCCGCTACCAAAAAAAAAAAAACTATTTGATTTAAATATTAATATAATTTTACACTTAAGTTAGTATAAACATGGTTGTAAGAACCGGACCGAACCGGCCGGTTCAACCGGTCGGACCGGGAACCGGTGGTAGGAACGGTCCAGGAGGCCCTGAAAAATCGAAGGGGGATAAAACCGGTGGAGAACCGGTAAAACCGGTCTCAAACCGGGGAACCGGTGCAAAACCGGTGGGTCAACGGTTTTGACCGGTTTGGATGATAACGCCAAAAACGTGCAAGCTGACTTTCACAGTTCACTTAACCAGTTGAGAAAACCAAACCCTATCAGAGACAGTATCAATATCAAATTAGAAACCCTTTTCTTTCTCCCTTGATCCGCCGCCGACCTGCTGCCTATCTTGTTGTCGTCCGTCGCGACGCCGTCTGCCACCGCTGCCGTTTGAAGCATCGTCACCGTTCGCGACTTCATTGCTGATGTCGTTCACTGCAACACTCTTGTTCAAATTTCATACCTCGCACGTCGCTGCGAGCCTCACAGTGTCGTTCTCTGCCTGTGCATGCCCATGATGTTGGCTTTTGAGTTTTGAGTCAAAGATTGCAAAGAAAAAGAATCTGGACTGGATGTGAAAAGTTATCAAATGTAAAATAGAAAGAGTGGTGGGAAATTGGGTGCAAGTCCCAAAAAACGAGCTGGCAACCACTTTTGTTGTATTTAATTTTTTTTCTTATTTTTTTATTTTAAATTTTATTTTTATTTCTTATTTTATGTTTCTTTATTATTTTCTTCTATTTTGTATTATAATATATGTATATATATTTATTTTTTCATTTATTTATTTTTATTTATGAATATTATATTTATTAATATTACATAATATATTATATAAAATATAAAAAAATGTATTATTTAATTATTACCGGTCCGACCACGGTCCGACCATTGAACCTTGAACCGGTGACCAGACCGGTTCAATGACCGGTTCGATTTTAAAAACATTGAGTATAAATATGAAATTATTTAAATATTATAATATATATCCTCGTTAAGTAAAGTAATTTCAAAATAATAATCAACTCTTAATATATTAATTGTGAAATCTCATTTTGGAGATATTCATTTTCTTTAATCTCTTATTTAAAAAGCTATAGAAAATGAATATCTCCAAAATGAGATTTCACAACACCTATCTTGAATTTTGGAATATTCTTCAAATCTTTTTAAATTTCTTGAAATAAAATATTTTAAAATCTAAATATTTATAATTCTAATCCTTAACATATTTTTTGTTCTAATTATTTTTTAATTCAAATTTAAATTTTTATCATTATTGTTTAATAATATAAATCCTTAATTAACAATAATAATAATAAATAATTGGTTTTAAAAATTTTGAATTAATAATTGAAATTCTAAACAATTTTTGTTATATACATATTTAAATTAAAATCCTAAATTATATACATAATTTAATAAATTAACTATACTATGATATTTACATATTAAATTCAAATTATTTCACTGAAAATTTAACATATACTTTACATTTCAAAATAAATATTTATTATTAAAAAATATATACTTTAAAATATTATTATATAAAAAGTATTTTTTGGCACATTGTACAAAATTATATGTTAATAATATTTCAACCTTTTTTTCATAATAGGTAATTTTTGCTATATTAAGAATGTGTTTGGTAAGCCATTTTAATTAGCTACCTGAAAGTTGAAATTAGTGGTTGAAATCATTTCAACTGTGTTTGGTAATGTAGTTTTTTTTGGTAGCTACTGACTTTTCTTGAAAAAGGTACTTGAGGAAGCTTTTTTAAAAAAGATCCAATTTTCGGTTACTAACTAAAAATTAATTATAAGTTTATCTCTCAACCACCACCAAATATCATTATTTAACAATTAATGATGTTCTTATATGTCATTTTACCATTTTTAGCTAGTTTACCAAACACATTCAATCAAATCAGCTAGTTTTTCAGGTTTCAGTTAACTTTAAGCTTTCATATAGTTTTTCATCTTTCAGTTAGCTTTAAGCTTTAAGCTAGCTTTTCAGGTAGTTTTACCAAACACACTCTTCTAACACCATTTCCTATTTTTAGTCTTAATTATAAAAATATTTTTTTATTATTTAGTTATATTTCACTTTTTTCAAATTTTTATATAGAAATCAAGAAAAAAAATAAAAGTTGTCTTTACTATTTTTCTTATATAATTTTTTTTAAAAAATGAAACAAAATATAAGTAAGATGATTTTTTAATCGAAATTAAAAGTATTTTTATAATTAAAATTAAATAACAGAAAATGGAAACATGAATCGAATTATTTTCCACTTAAGAGAGTCTATTTCTAGTTTTAACCAATATATATCTATTAATTTTGTATAATATTTTTATATTTTTGTTATTTCTTTTCTCACTACCAATGATATATTATATCATTGTAGATATATATGAATAAATAAATAATACACACGTAGAATGGATTTTACATTTTAGTTTTTTACTACATAAATAGTGCAATTACACTGGAGATGAAAATTTCCTCTTTTGCATTTTTTATTATTTGGTCATTTCAGTTTTAAACAAAAATGAGAAAAGTGTGTAAAAGACTAAACTACTTCTAGAGTCTGGAAATGTAACGTCAATGTCACCGTACAGAAAACTTTGATAATTTTGGTACAATAACAATAAAATTGTTTGCACTTTACATTATGATATACGTAGGATTCAAAGATGGTGGTAGTCGTGTCTATATATTTGTCGACCATTTGCTGTATATTTTTTTTTTCACAAATGACGTGTAGACTAAAGCAAAAGATGCCATGAAGGTAAAAATACTAACATCTAGCTCCACGTGTAATAATCTTTTTCTAAAATGCCACCGTGACTTTTCTTCGCTTCTTTTACTTTGATCCTTAAAGAGTTTCTTAATTCTATTTGTCAAAATGACAATCATGGCTAGAGTTTCATGTTAGTTTACTCAAGCACACTCACAATGAAGCATATATGACCTATGAGGAAAATGGTAACATCATTAAATGGTTATTGGTTAGTCAATGAACAGTACAACTCAGATAAACATATCTTTCATATGGTTTTGTATTCTTCAATAATTGCAACTCTTCTAACCAGGAGTCGTGGCAAATTTCTAATAACATTTTAAAACACGTCATAAAAGAATATCACTTTATAATAGCTGTTTAGGATAAGATTAATCTATGACAAGTAACAACACATAAGCTCACAATATTAAAGTTTTCACAAAAGTAAACTAAAATTAATTCATAACAAAAGTATCTTGAGTTTAGGTTATATTCTCTTAAGGTAAAATTATCGAGTAAACAATTAATTTTGATCTATCAAAGATTTAAGGTAGGTCATATTAATTTTCTAAAGATGAAAATTATATTATTTATCCCTTAAAAATAAAAAGTCATTCAATTTAATTATTTTTAGGGATTAAATTAATGTTAAGAAGAGGACTGAAAATGACTAAATTAAATTAATGTCAATTCATCTTTTACGCTGTGTTTGGTTGTAGAGAGTTTGAAAAGAGAAAATGTGTGCAGAGAGAAACAAGAGTGATATTATACTTTAACCGGGTTTGGTTGCACCGTGGAGAGAAAGTGGATTGGAGAAAATTGTGTGGGCCCATGGATTTTTTTATCTCTCCTCCTTGAGGTGGAGAAAGTGAGGAGAGATAAGGGTGGAGACGTGGAGTAATGAATTCTCCATTTTACCCATGAAAATATGGACCGGACAAAAAAACTTTTCATGCAAAATATTACTTTTTTGTCATTTTAACTATTTACAAATTTCTCTTTCCTTTATTTATTCACAATCAAATAATTATTAAAATTAATTTCTCTTCCATCTCTCTCCCATTTTTCTAATATCAAACAACGTCAAATTCTATTTAATTTCTCCACCATTTCTCTCTTTCCTATCTCTCTCATTTATATTTCTCTCTTCCCTATTTCTTCATTTAAGCCGAACAAAGAGTTAGAGATAAAAAATGTAATTTTCATCATAGATGCCAAATCTTTTAGGGATTAAAATTAGGTGTCTAAAATTATTTAATAAATTCTTCATCAAATTATTATTGTAACTTTTTATTTTAAATATGTTAAATAAAACCACTATAAACAAACTAATGGTGGAAATTTTAGTAATTTGCTGAAGATTTATATTTTAATTTTTAATAATCAATAGTAATGTTGATTATGATAATAATAATAATAAAAATTTTAAATACTTCTATTTCATTTTTCAATAAATCTTCCCATTATTATATAAAGAGTAAATTACTCCAACCTCTTTTCTATTTTACATTTTTTACACAATGATTTACATGGAATGCAATGAAATTTTAACTTAAGATATCATGTTAAACTACCTAAACCCCCACCATTAGGTCGATCCGAGTAGGTTAAATTAATTCCTTCTATTTCTAAAACCTGCATAAAAACTAGTCCTCCTATTTTATAAATATACTAAGTATACACTTAAAATCAACATTTTATAATAAGGTACTTTTGTCAATTTCATACAAAATAAAGGTTTGAGATTTAAGTGTAGTATATTCATAAAATAGGAGGGTTTTATATATGTAAGTGTTAGAAATAGAGGGTGTTTTGTGTAAGAAATGCAAAATAGAAGAGAGGTTGGAGTCATTTACTCTTATATAAAATAATTATTAAATAAAAAATAAATGAAAAGATTTAAAATTATTCTAATAAAACTCAAAGGCTCTATTTGGATGAGAAGTTAAAATGAGAGGAAGAAAAATAGAAGGAAAGAAAAGGGAAGTAAGAGAAAATAAAGGGAAAATAGGAGGATTTTTTAATTGTTTGATTTAAGAAAAAAAAAAAGTTAAGAAAAGGAAAATGAGTGTGATATATATAATTACTCATTTATCCTTATACTTAGAATTATTATTGTTTCTTTTATTAATTTTTTGAAAGAATATTTTTAATAATAATAATAGACACAAACAGAACTTGTGCAGCTTTAAAAAAATCAAAAGACTAATTGCTTAAAGAAAGGAGGTAATGTATAATGATAACAAATGAGTCCTTTTATGTAAAAAGACACTAGTTTTATGTTTTCTCGCTTCATATGGGTAGAAAATTGAATTAGTACTATAGTTGTATGACTTTCTTTATACATTCATTTTCTTTGATGTTCTAGACACGTTTTGTACTATACTTCTAGTCATATTCCATCCTTACTACTTTCTTTCTATTTTCACATAATAAGTTTATGGTTTAGGGTTTATAATTTAAGGTTTAGGATTTATTGAAAATGTTAAACGCATCATATATGGTAAATAAAGTTTCATTAAAATAAATGTAAAATCCTCCTCGAAAATAATGTTGGTTGTAAAGGGTAATGATAGTAACATTCAGCGACCCAATCAATAGACCCAAGCGTGGAAACGGGCAGTCAACTTCGGCGGCCACATCTGCCAAAATTGAAATATTGACGCATTTGTGTGAAGACTAGAAAAGCATTTATTTAATTCAGTATTGTTTTTTTATTTTGTAAAATTTATTTTATAAAACTTTTTAAGAATTATTTTTGTTAAATGAAATGATTAAATTATAATTTTTATCATAAAAATAGAAAAATTAAAATATCTTAAAATAGTTATAGAATTTTAGGGTATGTTTATTTATCATTCTGTTTTTAAAAATAAAGATTGAAAAAAAAAATTGACAGAAAATTTTTAACAATCGTTTTGAAAAAATGTGACTGTTTTTTATTGTTTTTAAAAATTAAAATTCTGAAATTGTTCTGAAATATTTTGGAAAACTATTGTTTAATTATTTTATTTTATAAAATATTTAAAAAATTAAAAATAAAATAGAATTAAACATACCCTTAGTTTTTGCTTCTAATTGTTGTTTTTATGGCCCTATTGTTTAGGAATTAGGGTTATGGGTCTCTTTGTTAATAGATGATCATGTTGTCTCATCAACTGATGTATTAAGTAGTGGTTTATCAAGTTATCTCTGTAAGTGGTTCTGTTAAATGTCGTAATGATAAATTTAATTACATTTTTTTGAATGAAATCTGTGCAACTTACCAAGTTTCTTCTATTTAAATTGTTCTTTGGTTAAACCTTGGACATCATATTTTGATAGCAAAATTTACAGATTTGGCCTACCGAATTTAACAACGTTATTATCCACATTTTTTAGTTAACATAAGCAAACTTATACACACTTTGTTCAATACTTTTGTCTTTGCAATTTTAGAAAGCTTTGTTAAGTAATTTTAGCTTATTATGTTAAATACATTTTGACAAATTTACAAGTTCAAAAACTTTAGTAAACATTATTGTTAAAATTTACAGTAAAGAAATTGTGCAGAATCAATAAAAAAACAAAAATGTCATTGATAATGTAAAATCGCTGGAAACTGGTCATGACCACATTGAGCTATTGGAAGTCCCTAACAATGCAAAATCTTTGGAAAAGTAGTGTGATGACTAAAAATCACGAAAACAATTCTAGGAGAACCAAAATAGCGGTCAACCCATACAAGGTGATCAAAAGTTCAATTATACCTTCTAATTTTCATCTATCTAAAATGTCAAACAATCTCAAAATAATATATTCAATGATAAAGAAAAAAGCTTAATTTTTTATATATAAGAATGATAATAAAATTTTAATCTATAATCTCATATAAATTTCTCAAATCTCTAAAAGAAAAAACCTAATCCAAATGCTTGAAAGTTGTCTTAATTTTTAACACAGTAAAGATTTTTTCTTGTGTAACACAGTCATTTTATATTTTCTGTGCCAAAGTATATCAACATCAACATTCACATGTTAGGCATCGCTCAGAAGGGGGTTGCTTTTAGTACCCTTTTTAGCTATTTGCCCCCTATCCCCTACCTAAACTACCCCCACCCCTAACAGCCCCACCCCCTTCCCACTCCCCCTCCCCCTCCCCTTCTCCCACCCACCTCCCTGTCCCAACCCCCTCCCCATTCTCTGTGATTTTTAAAAGTTTTTGGGCTTAGAGACGGTTATTTTGTCTTTAAGTCTGTTGCTAAGCAATTTATTTTTCAAAAAATCAAACTTCTGGAAATAAAATTGCGGAAGTAAGCTTCCGAAAGTAAACTTCCGGAAAGTCATACTTCTAAATTTAATATTCGGAAGTTTTTTTTTTCAAAAATTCATTCTGAAAGTAATTTTTATCATTAATCTTTCAGAAGTTGATTTTCGGAGGTCTCCGAAAATGCACTTCCAGAAGTGCACAAGGATATTCTTGAAAAAAATTAAAAGAGGGGTGCAAATAGCAAAATGAGAGGGGTATTAAAAGTAACTCCTCACTTAGAATCTCCCTCGACCTTGAGCATCATCGAATGAACCAATTCATGTAAGTGTCTGTTCGATTTATAAGTGCGTAAAACTAATTCTAGAATTAATGGTTAAAAATAAGCGATACACCTTTTATAAAACACGTTAGATGGAAGTGATTTATAATCAATTACGTGGAATTCATTCAATAATGTCAAAAATGTAAAACAATCCTACACTAAGTTTTTTATATGAAAAAATTACGTTAAAAAAGATAATAGACACAAAAAAAAAAATCATAAATAAGACTCTGCAAATTTTAATATAAATCACTTATTTATAATTTTATGCACTTGCCTCTCTCTTCACAATTATTTTATGAGAAAATCTGTTATGCAACCCTCACAACACAAAACACGAGTGAGTGAGTGACAAAAAAAGTTGCGGCTACAATTCCTTCTTTCCAGTACATGTAATTGGCTCATCATGAGTTATATCTTCTTTGCATTCAATAATTATTATTATCATACAACTTGAAATTCTACTAAAAGTGTCTACCATTAGTCTGGCACTTTGACTGCTTATTTTGCAATCGTTGTTTCCTTCTGGTACAAAGACAAATATACCACTATTTTATTTTATTTTATTTAAATGTACCCTAAAAGCCTACACCAGTTCAGACACATGTTTTTGTTAAGTAAAGGGTCAAATTAATTAAATATTAACAGTGATGAAAAGATCATGCAAATCCACCCACATGATGTACACAAACTCATATCTTCCTACTCCCAACAACTAATCAGTCCCATGACAAGCAACCACCGCCCATATTAAACCCATCTTTGACTCTCTCTCCATATTTGCGTGTCCTTATTTTTCTTCTCTGCATGCATGTGAATCATTTTTCTTTCTCTATGTGAAACCGAACCCAAAAGTCTAACTTACAAGCCACCCTACTCTGTTCTGTTCTATCTCTTTTCCACCCACTTTCGTCACTCTTAAACTGACCCAACACCAACAGCCAAACCTTCGCCGCCGGCATGTTCGCCGGAGGAATTTTCCGTCATGGGTTGTTGCCTATTATTCTCACTGCTCTGTTTTTCCTCTGCCTCGTTACTACCTCTCAATCAGATGAGCTTCAATCACTCATGCAGTTTAAGTCCTCTATCCAAAGTTCAGATGCAAATGTTTTCAGTTCTTGGACACAAACAAATTCTCCCTGCCAATTCACTGGGATTGTCTGCAATTCCAATGGTTTTGTTTCAGAAATCAATCTTGCACGGAAAAAGCTAGTGGGTACCCTTCCTTTTGATTCAATTTGCGAGCTTGAATCACTTGAGAAGATCTCTTTGGAGTCCAACTTCTTGCATGGCAGCATCAGTGAAGGGTTGAGGAATTGCAAAAACTTGCAGTACTTGGATTTGGGTGGGAATCAATTCACTGGGACAGTGCCTGACTTGTCAACTCTGAACAAGTTGAAGTATTTGAATTTAAATGATAGTGGAATTTCTGGGGCATTTCCATGGAAATCATTGGAAAATTTAACTAGTCTCACATTCTTGAGCCTTGGGGACAACCTATTGGAAAAAACTCCTTTCCCTTTGGAGGTCTTAAAGCTTAACAAATTGTATTGGCTTTACCTCTCAAATTGCAGCATCACAGGGAAAATCCCAGTGGGTATTGGAAATCTCACTCAGCTTCAGAATCTTGAGCTTGCTGACAATCAATTGTCTGGTGAGATTCCAGCTGAAATTGGAAAGCTTCAGAAGCTGAGGCAACTTGAGCTATATGACAACTACTTGAGTGGGGAAATCCCTGTTGGATTTGGCAACCTTACCAATCTTGTTAACTTTGATGCTTCTAATAATCAGCTTGAAGGTGGTCTTTCTGAGCTAAGGTCCTTGACAAACCTTGCATCCCTGCAGCTTTTTCAGAACCAATTATCAGGAACAATTCCAGAAGAGCTTGGTGATCTTAAAAACCTCACAGACCTTTCTCTTTACAGTAACAAGCTCACTGGTCATCTTCCTCAAAAGCTTGGCTCATGGGTAGGCATGCAATTCATTGATGTTTCAGACAATTTGCTTTCTGGTCCTATTCCACCTGACATGTGCAAGAACAACCAAATCACAGACATAGCACTGTTAAACAACAGCTTCACTGGAAGCATACCAGAAACATATGCAAAGTGCACATCTTTGGCTCGTTTCAGCGTAAATAAGAATTCACTCTCAGGTGTTGTTCCTTCAGGTATATGGGGCTTGCCAAATCTGGAGCTAATCGATCTTAGAATGAACCAGTTTGAAGGTCTAATATCATCTGATATTGGCAAAGCAAAATCTCTTGCACAACTGTTTTTATCTGACAATAAGTTCTCAGGTGAGTTACCACTGGAAATCTCAGAAGCTTCTTCATTGGTATTAATTCAGCTAAGTTCAAATCAAATTTCTGGTCACATACCAGAAACGATTGGCAAGTTGAAGAAACTAACTAGTCTTACTTTGAATAACAACAATGTTTCTGGTATCATACCAGATTCTATTGGTTCTTGTGTTTCTCTTAATCAAATAAACCTTGCTGGTAACTCTCTTTCTGGGGTAATACCAGCTAGCATTGGGTCTTTGCCAACCCTCAATTCATTGAACTTGTCCTCAAACCAGCTTTCTGGTGAAATCCCATCAAGTTTATCATCCCTCAAACTTAGCATTCTTGATTTATCAGACAACCAGTTGTTTGGATCCATACCAGAATCACTGGCTATTTCAGCTTTCAAAGATGGGTTCATGGGAAATCCTGGCTTATGCAGCCAGACTTTGAAAAATTTCCAACCTTGTTCAGTGGAATCAGGAAACTCCAGGAGACTCAGAAACTTTTTACTCCTTTTCATTGCTGGTTTAATAGTCCTGTTTGTTTCATCAGCATATTTCATATTCCTGAAACTGAAACAGAACAAGTTTGAGAAGCCACTGAAGAGTAATTCTTGGGATGTCAAGCAGTACCACGTGCTGAACTTCAATGAGAGCGAAATCATTGATGGGATCAAGGCTGAGAATTTGATTGGAAAAGGAGGATCAGGGAATGTTTACAAGGTTATGCTTAAAAGTGGGGGAGAATTTGCAGTGAAACACATATGGACTTCAAATCCAAGTGATAGGGGAAATTGCAGGAGCAACTCAGCTATGCCTATGCTAAAAGGAGTTCCAGGTCACGTGAGTATGATGCAGAAGTGGCCACTCTGAGCTCTATAAGGCATGTGAATGTGGTGAAGCTCTACTGTAGCATCACAAGTGAAGATAGTAGTCTTCTAGTTTATGAGTTATTGCCAAATGGGAGTTTGTGGGACAGGTTGCACACCTGTAATAAGACTCAGATGGGGTGGGAGGTTAGGTATGACATTGCAATGGGTGCAGCTAGAGGATTGGAATACCTGCATCATGGGTGTGATAGACCTGTTATTCACAGGGATGTCAAATCCAGTAACATATTGCTGGATGAGGAATGGAAGCCAAGAATTGCTGATTTTGGGCTTGCCAAGATTGTGCAAGGTGGAGCAGGCAATTGGACTAATGTCATAGCTGGAACACTTGGCTACATGGCTCCTGGTAAACTTTATGATTTAAATCACCTTATTTTATATGATATAAAATGCCATGTTATGTTAGTTTCCAATTATAATGCTTTCTAATATGACAATAAAGAACATAAGAATAAAAGGAATCATATACTCATGTAATTGTTTAGGAAAGTAATAGGGGAAATTTTCTGTTGTTGGCTATTGTGCTTGTAAATTGATCCGGTTGATTTTTGTTATGACAGAATATGCCTACACTTGTAAGGTGACAGAGAAGAGCGATGTTTACAGCTTTGGGGTAGTGCTGATGGAGTTGGTAACGGGGAAGAGGCCTATGGAGCCAGAGTTTGGAGAGAATAAGGACATTGTGTATTGGGTTTGCAGCAATATTAGGAGCAAAGAAGATGCGCTTCAATTAGTGGATTCTACCATTGCGAAGCATTTTAAAGAAGATGCCTTGAAGGTGTTGAGAATTGCAACATTATGCACAGCGAAAATTCCAGCTGCAAGACCATCAATGAGAATGTTGGTTCAAATGTTGGAAGAGGCAGAGCCTTGTGCTTCACCCAAAGTGATTGTGAACATAGATAATTAAAAAGCACGTTACGCCAAAGCATGATCAAGTTTTCTCACAAAAAGTGAGGCTGTTGGATGTCCTGAAGTTGGAATGGAACTACTTCTCTTCTCATCCACTCAATATTTTGTTTCTAAAAAATAAAAATGCTCATAATTTGAAGTTTGAACCATTAGATAGTTTGAAACCAAAAGAGAATTAGCTTCTACCTTTAGTACTTTGTATTTGTAGCTTTATAGAGTATATATGTGGTAAGAAAATTATCTCTCAAATCAGATTATATTTTCTATGGAGAGGGGATTAGATTGTAGCTTTGTAGCTTGTGTACCCAATGCAATGAACACTCATAATCTTTTACCAAAACAATTGGTTATAAGAAAATGCCACCAGACAGGATCCGAAATTTTGGACAATTAAATGGAGAAAAAAGGTTTGTGTTTTAGGACACTGAAAACTAAAACGACCAAATATATCACAACGTGAATTACTAATCTTAAGAAGCTATTTGAGTTAATGTATTCTATTGTTCTTATGTTGTATTGCTGTATTACTTTTCAGGAGATCCCTTTTGAACTTTTAGATCAAACTATTTTTGATAAAAAAAAATGCATGCAAGAATTTGAGGATGAGATTGGCCAAAAAAAAAGGAAAAAAACTGCAGGGTAGGGATTTATCATTCTTCAATTAACACCATGTTTCACACATCTTAGCATTTGTTCGAGTGAGTTGCCTAACTGCTAGTATATTATAATTCTTGATACAACAAAAATGAATTATGCTGTTTGGAAAAAGGTATAGACATGTTTTGCTAACAACAACAACAAATTGCTCACATGAAAAAGAATATTCAATTCTTTAAAAATGTGTATTCCATCCATTATAGAAAATATTTGACATGTATTATGATCTATTTCCATCTTAAAAAGTCTTTTAAGAGAAGAAAAAGAAAAAAATGTTAAATTAAAATAATTATTAAAAAAGGAGTATTAAGTAGTTAGCTCTTTAGGAATACTAAAAATTCGTTTAAATCCTAGAAAGTCTGATCTAATAAGAGTGTTGAAGAGAAATTTTTTTTTAACGACGTGTTGAAGAGGATTTTTAAAGGTAGAATGAAAAATTGAAAATAATAATCTGAATTTGATTAACTTTGCTATCATCGTGATTTTTAATAAAAAATTTATCGATTTCTTATTAATTGCAAAGTTGTATAGGATAGAAACATCCTAATAATAACAAGTTGTGCATTATTTGTGTGAATAGACTGACTTTGAAATTTTATGTAACTACAAAATAATCATATTATTTTATGGTTATCTATGACCCATCTATAATAAAAGAAGTTATTAATTATTATTTTTTAAACACATGATTGCCTAATTGGCTCCGTACAGGATACTTGTTATGTGAACACCCAGTTATGTGAACACGAATATTTTTTATGAGAGACAAACTTGTTCGAACCGAGAACATTCACGGTTAGCTCTAAGAGCTGATTTATTCCATCCACATGACTCGAATTTAAAACCCTGTCTTGAGGTATCAAATATATATCACTTGAACCAACCCGTTGATAGAAATTATTAATTATTAATAATAAATGATATTATAAAAATAGATAGAACCAAACAAAAGCATAATTGCCTGTTTGTATCATGGCAAGGCAAGGAATCAAAATTAAAATCATTAATGTCATTGTAACAAACATAAGATAAGACAAGATCACAAATTGTAAGATGACACAATGAATGAAGTAACTAGTAAGTGGGTGCGCATATGATTTTTACATTCCCAATCCCAATGGGAAATGATAATCACTATCACAAGTTCATAAATTAAATCATATAACCCCAAGAATGAAGTTGGGTTTTGGTCCAAACACCATTCCATCCTCTACCTTGTCACCACCTACCCTAATTTTCAGCCCTCCCATCTCATTTCCATTCTCTCAGCCCCAAACCACACCTTCAGGTGTCCTCTCTCACTCTCTCTGGCTTTATTGCTGTTATGTGAATTATGTGATACAATTATACGGGTTACTAGTTTCCTCAAAAGTTTGTGTCCTTTGAGGATATCACTAAGAGCTTGCCATGTTCTAATTTAGCAAACAACGATACATCATGTTTCCTCTGCCCTTCATTTTTTGCCCTCAATCTGTTGGATCCGCTTCTGCGTTATTATATGGAACAACTTTTGTATTTTCATGTGGATCTGCTAAAAGTCGTGTTCTTCGTATGATATGCAGGGAGAAAGAGCTTAATTTTTCGTGTGCAAAACATTGAACATAAAATTGAGCCAATACCTAGTCACTTGATGGCTTCAGAACAGCAATTTCCAGAACTGAACAGAAATCTTTACCCACCCATAGAACCATACAGTACAGGTTTTTTGAAGGTTTCAGATCTTCACACAATCTACTGGGAGCAATCAGGAAACCCCAGTGGGCATGTGAGTATCGACTGGCCCCCAGTAATTGCTTAAAAATGCGATTTTTTTTAAAGTTTTTAACTTTTCTAAAGTTGTAAGTAAGCAGCAGTAGGCTATATGTTTATATTGGTTGATGAAGACTGGAAGGGGAGGTAATGTAATATTTTGTAGTGATTCTATGTGGATTGTTTATTGATGCACCTATATGAAATGTAGTGTTAAATTGTTCCATTGAGCCTCATGTTGACCTTGAAGATAGTCCTAGACTATTTGTTTAAATGGATATATTTAGTTCTTCTGTTTGGCTCATGTATTTAATGGATATTCAGTATGTTGGGAAAGGACCTAAATTTTGTAGAGCCAATGAGAAATATCCTACTCTCTCTAGATGGTGTTAACAATTTTGTGGGTTATTTGGAATTTATGGGCTATTTGCGAATTCCTTTGTCCTAATAGTTTGTTAAAACACATCTAACACCATTTACCTCCAAAACAGAATAGAAAGCCAAAAGAGAGGAAACAGAAAATAGGAAGCCATGTTGGTCTGTCAGTAGGTTTGCCTGTTGATAGTAACACTGGTTTGGCTTCTACTTGCAATTGACAGGCTCATGATAGCTTCTGTATGGGGAGGAAAAAGGAAAAAAAAAAGAGATTTATTTGGCCACTAAAGCCTATCTTTATACATGCATAGGTGGTTGGAGCTAGCATTTTTTTATTTGTCCCCCTCCCCCCCCCCTAAAAGCTAGATTCTATGCATTGAAACTCTGGTTATTTTCCATTTATTTAACTTCGTTAAGAGGGGGAATTGATTCATCATTTTATAAGCATTTTTCTGGCAGCCGGTTGTCTTCCTTCATGGAGGCCCTGGAGGAGGAACTTCCTCAAGTAATCGGTCATTTTTTGATCCGGAATTTTACCGAATCATACTATTTGATCAGGTTCATTTCCAAACTGTAGTGTACAATAATTGTCTCCAGGTTTTGTGTAATGAGTCTAATGACTATTTTCCTTCATCAGCGAGGTGCAGGGAAAAGCACACCCCATGCTTGCTTAGAGCATAACACCACATGGGACCTCATTGATGACATTGAAAAGTTAAGAGAACACTTGGAGATTCCAGAATGGCAGGTCATCTTTCACCTCTTGTTGGTTACCATTATACATATTGTCATTCTTATGTAATGGGATACAATCTTCTGCTCCATATAATATACAGGTATTTGGTGGGTCATGGGGAAGCACACTTGCCCTTGCATACAGCCAATCTCACCCAGACAAGGTGTATAGCTTTGTTTCGATTTTTATTTTTTTATTATATAAAAAAGATGTCTCATTTTTATTATTTTGTTGTTGTTGTTGTCGTCGTCATTCGTAACAGTAATACTACAGAAGATTGTGCAATCTACAATTAAGGAGTTTTTTTCATGCTATGTTGTTCACTTTCTAAAATATCTTGTAATTTCGTGACAAGGTTACTGGCATGGTCCTCAGGGGAATTTTCCTTCTAAGGAAGAAAGAGATTGATTGGTTTTACGAGGGTGGTGCTGCTGCAATATTCCCTGATGGTATAAAACTTTTTCTTTTTATATGCTTGCCCGGTGATTTATGTTTGAATATTTGTCATGCATAATTAGCTTTCCTTTTATAATAGAAGAGGATTTTTTTGACTTATTAAAGAGAATTAGGGTTAAATATGTTTTTCATCCCCATAAAATTGACAATTTCTTGTTTTGATCCCTATTTAAATTTAGGGTTAAATATGTTTTTTCTCCTTATATTTAACATAAACAATGTGTTTTTAATCCTTCACGAGTATTAAAAACATGTGATTTTTATATTTTTTTTATGACTAAAAACAAATAAAATTTAACTGCGGACTAAAACCAATATTTTCTAATTTTATAATGACAAAAAACTACTTAAGCCATAAAATTATGCTGGAGCTTTAGGTTGTATCAGTTTCTTACCATGTGAGAATTAAAATTGTTTCCAGTAAGGAATATGAGAAGTGAAGCATTGTTTATGATAACTAAAATTGTGTATTTTGTCTGCTGTCAGCTTGGGAGTCATTTAGAGATCTTATTCCTGAAAATGAAAGAGGATGCTTCATTGATGCCTATAAGAAGAGATTAAACTCAGATGATATCAAAACTCAGGTGATTGTCTGTCTGGTTTCCTCAGCTTGCCGTCTACCTTTACCTCCCATAAATTGCAATACTTCTCTTTTAAACGTTATTTTGGTTTCAAAACTATAGTTCCATCTTTTGGCATGAACTCTTCGTAGAACTTTCAACTTTGTACTCAGAGTTGAAGATAATTGAACTAGTTTAGAAGTCTATTCTTAGCAATACCAACAGGTCCCCATAATTGAAATGAGGAATAACAAGCTTGTATATAAGCTTGTTACCTGACTGGATTATCTAGAGTACTTTTCTTGTGTATATTGAGAAGTTGAGTGCCATTTTAATTTCAACACGTGGGGTTTTCTATTTAATTGGGGGGTTTAGGGAATAATCTCTGTTAAATGTAAAAAGAAAGATTTTCTGTTTTGGCCATTATCCTTCCAAAATAGGTTGACACCTTTTTAAAAGAGCACTTGTTTGAATATGACTTATGAGTGGATTCAAGAGTTTTGTTGTTTATGTACCCATGTCTTCATTCTTAGCATGCAGCCGCTACAGCATGGACCAAATGGGAAATGATGACTGCTCATCTTCTTCCAAATGAAGAAAACATCAAAAGAGGGGATGATGATAACTTTTCACTGGTAAGTTTATCAAGTGAGGAATAACGTGGATTTTGGCTGATAAAATATTGTGATAGATCATTACTAAAATTCTATTACAATATATTGTTTGACTTCCATAATCATAGTCTTCTGTATTTCTATCAATTTCTCTATATGTCCTCCTGAGAATGGTATGGTGTTGCTTGCTTCAAACTTTTCAATTCAAACATAATTCTTATAAAATAACAGTGTTACAGATATTTTTGTGTGTTCTAAAATTTTGTGCACACAGACCTTATAGATTTCTGTTGCATATATGTCATACACTTTTTTTTGTGGTTTTGAATTCTGTCATGTTTGCAGAAAACCTTTTCTCCCCTGTAAAGAAATAGATAATTCTTTGATCTCTCTAGGTTGACACCAAAACTTAATAACAGTGGTGACAACTGCAGATTATTCTTCTCTGAAATGAGGGAAAGAAATGGACAAACCTGGTGGTTTTGTACCCTAAGGCCTAAGCATTGTGCTTCTACATCTTAATGCTTCATCGTGCTTAATTGTTGACAGCCCTTCCATCTTTTTAATGCATTTTGAAGTTCGTTTTCTATCATACTTTTAAAAAAAGGGCAGTTTGGTGCTTTAAAACTCCTGCCATGGCAGGATGCAGGGAAGCATCAGGCCTATTGTGTATCTATTGTAGGCAACCTGACTTTGCATTTGCATTTGCATGAGACTAATTCCACAACTCAAACCTGTAATAGAACTCCTAGTCATAAGCAACTCTAATCTTTGCGCCAAGGCTCCCCTTTGTTTTCTATCATAACTTAGCTGAAAAAAACAATTTGTAATGTCAGACATCCCCAAATCAAATAAATTTCTTTCTTAAAAAGTTTGAAATCTGCAATATTTTCCCTTTGTTACTTTGTAATTTAGGATTGATTTATGATTGGGTTTTATTTTTGTCTATGATTGAGATTCTTTAACTTGTATTACTGATGACTGATGACAAATAATATTTTTTAATCAGGCATTTGCAAGGATTGAAAACCACTATTTCGTGAACAAGGGATTCTTCCCCTCAGATTCATACCTGTTGGACGGAGTTGATAAAATTAGGCATATCAACACCACAATTGTGCAGGGAAGATACGATGTTTGCTGTCCTATGATGTCTGCCTGGGATCTTCATAAAGCTTGGCCAGAGGCAGATTTTAGGGTAAGACTATAGTGTTGCTTTTGATCATTTGTCTTGCTTACATTGGTTTTTTTTTTTTTTTTTTTTTGCATGCTATGGTAATTATCTATTAAGTTTCAGAATAGAGATCTTAAAGTCACATTCTACAGAGTTTTGTAAGATAGATTTTTCTTGTTATCAAGAAATTCAGACAAGCAAAACATGGTCAAGTTACTGAATCATACTATGAAACAGGTGGTTCCAGATGCAGGACATTCAGCCAATGAACCGGGCATAGGTGCTGAACTTGTGGCCGCAAATGAGAAATTAAAAAACATAATCAAGAATAAAGGACTATAAGTGAGTTGAAAAGCAAAGAAAAAAGGCGTACTTGGAGACTAATCAGATGCTGAAACATTCATCCATAGCCCTTGTCTGCTAGGAAATAAAAATGTGAATGACCCTGTATTTCAGAATACTAGCATACTGTATCAAAGCTCAAAGTTTTGCCTTCATCATTGTCATAAATCATAAATCATAATAGAAATGCACAAGAATCTGATAAATTTGCGCTGGTGGTGGATTAGCTGATTTGTCGCCATAACCAAAATATTGTAAACTTGTGGGCTTGAGACTGATTACGTTTCTTGATAGACTAAACACAATTCAACTATACTGAAAAAATGCCTCTTTTAATTAAGGACCAAATCTTGTTATTAACACAAATCAAAACAGAAACCCAAAAAGTAGCAAGTTACAAAAGATTCATACATTGTGCTTAACACAAATCTGAAGAAACCCAAAATACAAACATTCATCTATCTCTCGTTACGTTACAACAAACAAACATCCTTTCCTTCAACTTTACCAATGTCACTAAAAATTCAATGATGATATTGAACAACCTCTCACCCCACCCCAACTCCAAAAAAATAAAACAAAGAAAAGAAAATGAGCCCCTAAGTCGGTTTCCTGGTGCAGCTCTTTGGCACATGGAGATTCTGAAACTTTGGTTCCTTAGGAACAGTTAAAGTCCCCCTCCCTCGTGAACAAGGCCTGGAAGTGGAACCAGCAGCTTTACTTGTAGGAGAAGAAACGTCTTTTTTACGTAGTTTGGCTGCTTCCTTTGGCTTCACAATGGCCGACGGCTTTTCAATAATGACACTCAGTTTCACTTTTTCTTTCTTACTTGACAAAGCACTGCAATATGCACTTTTATTATTTATTAAATTTCAAGAGACTATTGTAATCAAAGATGAAGGCTATGAAAAACTTATTATCACTTACCTTCGAGGCCTCACAACTTTACGTTGCATCATTTGAGATTTTCTTTTGAAATTTTCATCCTGATAAATGGGCTTCTGAAGTTTAGGACCAGGATTTCTATGAGGTGTGGCAGATAATTTATGTTGGACCTTGCTGTTGGAGTTGTCTCCTTGGTTTGGTTTCTCTTCGCAGCTGCTATAATTATCAGTGTCTTGTTCACTATGTGTGGAACAAGTTTCACTTTTCTGAAATGAAAAAAAAAAAATTAGATTTTCAATGCTGATAGTGCCAGGTACATGTTGAGGTTAACAATGAAACTTACTCTGTTTACATTTTGATGTTTCCTTATCGCCGCCTTGCCACCTTTAGCTGGGGTTTCTTTCAGAGGTGAGGGAATTTTCCTATCCAGGTTTGCTTCTTTAAGAATTCCCCTTTCCTGCAGTATAAAAAAATAACACGAATCATACACTTGATTTATATAACTTCTTTTTTAAACTAATAAACCCACTAGAGTCTCTCTTACTTACATCAGTTCTCAGCTTAAAAGGCTTAGGATTTGTGGTCTTTAATTTTCTGTATTTTACAACTTGAGAACCAGTTGTGGTACTCGATGTAGATTTCTGTTTCAAGGTGAAAAAGATTACAGTCAAAATCATTGAATTAGGAGGGACTGAACAACGAGCTTCTAAACTATAAACTAGACCAAACCTTGTGTGTTTTTCTATCCTCATGCTTGTTGCCAAGAATAGCCTTTTTGGGGTCGTCGTTATTGGTTTTCATCACTCTGCAGCCACAAAGAATTCATTGATTACGTTAAGTTTAAGAAACAAAAGATAGTCAGAATAGAACACATTTTGAGAGAAATTAAGTTCCTTACATGTTCTCATTAGGAGCTGAAGCGTTTTCCTTGTCATCATTCTCTGTGAGTTCGATCTCATTTTCTTTATCATCAGAAGCCATTGGATTTTCTTCAGCTTTTCTCTTTCTGGCTTCATGAGCTTTTCCCTTCTCTTCTTCATTGGAAGTAATATCATCTCTAGAAGCTTCTGACAAAACAGAAACTGAACTCTCTCCTTTTGTTGGTTGTTGGGATTTTTCATTACCACCTTCAGAAGTTCCTGATTCAGGCCATCTCTCTAGAGAGTCAATCCTTGATTTTTCATCTATCTCCATGTCACTAGACTCATTTTCACTAGGCACAGTAACCTGGCGTTTCTGCATGCCTTTCACTTTTTTCTCCTTCAAACATCTCACAGTGTTAGCTTCTGGTTCCTTGCGATTATTATTAGTATACAATGAATCAAACACACGACTTTTAACCTCTCTTCCCTTGAATTGCTTTCTGGATGCAGCCACTGGCATTGAATTGTTACATCCTTCTCCATCCTTCTTTACTCCATTGAGTTCAAGCTTTTTCATTGCTGAACACAATGTTTTCATGGCCGTGTTCAATTCCATAGAACTCTTGATCTTTACCACCTTTTTTGGTGAGTGAAAAACCAGGGCTTTCGCCACCACTCTGCTCTTAGGCACAGCAACAGTCATTGCTTTCTTACTCTGAACACTTCTAAATTGTTCTACATTAGAAACCTTCTTCTGATTCCTTGGAGTGGTCAAAGCCTTGGCCACAGAAGGTGATTGCTTCACCTTAGCATTTGGTGTTGCAGCAACCTTAGAAAGAAGTTTAGGTTTAGCTTTCACGTTGTTGTCTGTCATCTTGTGTGACAAGGATGAAATGAAGGCCATTCTTGACACCCTTGGTTTTGCAGGAGCTGTAAGGGGGCACTTCAAATTTCCACTGACAAATAATAATAATTGAGAAATCCTGTTACTTAAAAAAGCTCTACCTCTACTTAAGAAATAGGTAAAAAAACTAAAAAAAAAAGAATTATGTTCACTAGATGGCTACCTTGCTTCTCTTCTATTCAATGCTTTTCTGAGCCTCACATTGGGACTTCTAGCTGCCATAACCTGAAAATCCAACACTCATTTATCATCATTTTCATGTCCATACTGAAAGAGACTCATTATTACTCACTAGTCCTTATTGAAACCTAGTTCAAGGACGGGGAAAAAACTAGAACCAACCCGAAGAACAAAATTCTTGTAAATTGCTTCAGAGTCCAACTCTTCCTCATGCTTTTGATCACATCCTGAGTTTGAATTAGCAAAGTTACAAGTGAATTGGCATATAATATATGATATAAATAATAAAGCTGAAAAGAGTCTAAAATAGTATGAAGAAAGAAGAAGAGATCTGAAATTTGAAAATGTGAATTTACCAACGCGCAAGCAGAACCAGTGGCGGTCATCGTCGGAGCGGCGTTTATCAGGTGCGGTTAAGTCCACGAACTTAGGTGCTTCAATCTTCTCGTAGAAGTCATCGTCTATTTCCTCTTCATCGATGATTGGTAAACACCGAGTTTCTGCCATAACCTGTTCCGTTATGTTCAGATCAGAAGAGAAGGGAAGAGCGTGGCTCAGTAAGTAACTGTATTCTACTAAACTAATAATGTAATGTAAGGCTTTGGCTTTAATGCAGACATTTTTAAATTCTTCGGTAACTAGCCGTTGCGATTCCGACAGGCTGGTAAGAGAAACGGCATGGAAAAGGGTCCTTTGGTAATTGCGCTCATGTATTAATTCCCCCAAATGGGCTGGACTTAGACCCTATACACCTAAGCCCATTTGCTTGTCAAGGCCTAACCCATCCTTGCTCTAACCCATTTGCTTAATTTTGCCATTCCGGGTATTATACATTTTCTATGGTATTTGATGCAGTAGATTATTATTAAATAAATGGTTAAATATGTTTTTAGTCCCTGAAATATAGTCGAGATTCCTTCAAAAATTAAAAATATATCAATTTAGTCCTTATTGATAAAAATTTGTAGCTAATTGATAGCAAAATCTCTAATAAAACTATGTAATAAGGACTAAATTAGTGTATTTTTAATTTTTGAAGGACCAAAATCACCGATTTTAAATTGCAGGGACTAAAACCAAATCTCGACTATACACTAAAAACATATTTAACCCTTAAATAAATTATTGAATGAATTATCATAAATTATTGGTTAAAGTTTTATATGTAAATTAAAAAAAAAAATAAAACTACCAACAATTAGGCATTCCCTTATTTTTTAGAAATAAGCATGTGAAATTAGAAAAAAAATTACACATCATTAAAATGAAAATAAAAATTCATGTTAAATTAGAAAAAGAAATAAGCACATGAGTCCGCTATTCCCTTTTTTCTTCCGACACTTTCTCTGCTATATTTTTTCTGCAAAGTCCTAAAAATTACACCTCTCTCTCATATGATCGCTGCTCATCATTCCAAAATCCATGGAATCTTTATCCCTCTATTCTCCTTTAAATCTACCATTCTTTCTCATTAATCCAATTTGTCTCAACGTCGACCAGGCACTCCCCTCAGTGACTGGGTGACAATGGAAACAACGCCCATGGTGTGGTGGCCATTGGGACTAGAGTCGTAGAAGTAGAGATTTATGAGTTAATTGCCGCTAACGATACGTATTAACCAAACCTCGTATTTGTCATTGGAAGCATTACTTTTGATATATCACTATATAAAATATGGGTGCTGCTAACGAGTGCTTTAAGAGCACTTGTTAAGATCTACATATAGAAGGTTTTTGTTGGAAATTACAGCATTGATTGCATTGACAACATCCAATGCTACACATTCCAATACAACATTTTTATTTTTGGATCCTTAATAAGTGCTCTTAGGGCACTCGTTAGCATTTTCCATAAAATATATGTAGTTTTTGATAAAGAATTTTGATGCAGTGTCTACACCACAATGTTTGATACATCAATTTTAATCATACAAACTTTTAATGCTCGAGCTTGTAAAACTAAAGCATTCTTCTTATTTTCGCATTGATAAATTTGCATTTTTAGAATAAAAAATTCTAATTTGATTTAGTGTTGGTTTGATTTAAGATTGAATAGAATTAATTTTAAAAATTAATTATTGAAATGAATGATACATATTTTATGAAACACATTGTACGATAGTGATTTAAAATCACTTTCATAAAACTATGATTTTGTATCGTAAAAACATGAAATCAAACGGGATATTAGCCCTTTATTTTGAAAGAGAGAGAAATTACATGTTGTATTTATTATTGATTGTATCCAATAATAGCGTGTTAGATAATAAGTGCTCATATAAGAAAAAGAGTAAATTACTCTGATCTCCCCTGTATTTTGTAAATCCTACACAAAACCCCTTCAACTTTAAAAGTTCATTACATTAAAACCAAATTTTCCATGATAAAAGTTAGTCAATAGTCAACAATTAACTTTTAGAGTAAATTGACCAAAATATCCTTACTAATTATGGGTTTTTAATACATAAAAATCTCTTATAATGCTTCATGTTTTTTGAGAATAAATCTATTCCCAAACAACCAATGCAGCACCAACAAGGTATACAATCAGCAATAACAGAGCCGCCTAAAGTATAACTCTCCAAAAATAAAAGGGAAGTTCTGGATCTATTTATCTTGTTTATTAATAATTAAATGTTTTTGTGCATTACTGGCAGGCCTTTAGCCTTGAATTGGGATTTCACGTTAAGATACCTTTTCATTAGGAAGTTTTTAGCAATCATTATAAGGCATGTACCAAGTCTAAATTTGTCCAAGAACAGAGGAGTTCTAGCCGTGGATTTGGAAGGAAAGCTAACTACACAATATTATGATCCCAAATTATCATTGACTAGTGGGATTAAGATTTGGAATCATATATATTGCGGTTCCGTTCTCTACCCTATGCAATACATTTTGATATTGAGCAGTACCTGCTCTCCCAATTTGAACCAGAATTAACATCTCATAAGATTGTTATGTACAAGCAAACTTTTACATGGGGTTATGTTAGCTATATTTATTATAATAAAAATGGAATTTCATATAGAATACATTTTCTAAGAACTCCATCAACTTGTGATAAAAATAAGGTATGTGTTTTATAGAGGACATTTATCAGATGTTCTATGGTTCCTTCTCAAACTATTCACCCAGCATATTATCAAAGTCCTAGCACTGGAAATGAAGAAAGGCTAGCAACGGAAACTGATAAGGGTGTGCCTTTGCAAGCAAAGCATGCACAGCAATGTGGATACAAATCCAGTTAGAGGAAAATAGATAAAAAAAACTAAATGTTGCTAACTTGGAGCAGGGAGCGCGAGCTAGGAGCGACCAGAGGCGACGGCGACGGCGAGGCACAGTGAAGGGAGAGAATGAAACGGTAAATCAGACTGGGCACAACGTTGAAGGAGAAGAGGAGAAGTGAAAGGGTTTGGAGATTTTCGGGATTTGGGTTTTTACAAAGGGTAAGGTTGGTATTTTAAAAAAATATTTTTTAAATAAATAATAAAAAAATCTTTTAACGGAATATTCTAACGGAATTAGATGGATTGAGGATTTTGTGTAAATTTTGTAAATAGAGGGGGTTTTGTGTAGGATTTACAAAATAGAGGGGAGGTAAGAGTAATTTACTCTAACAAAAATTCACATTACATTATAGTTTTGGTCTTAGAAAAAAAAAAAACAAGAAACCCTTCCTAAATCAGTTCCTACCACACAATTATGACTTTAATTATGCATTTCAAAATCGACACACATAAAGCCATTTGTCCCAAACCAAATTCAGCTTTTAATTCTCAGCTACTTCTTTTAGGTGCAATTAATTAATAATTAATATAAGCATAAATGAACATAGTTGGCAGTTAACCAGCTATGCCAACGTTGACACATTTTACAGTATAAAATAAAAACAAAATCATTACCTCTTTCCACTAATAGAAAATAATTATTGAACATATTTCAAGTTATTTTATAGCAAAATAAATTAATTATTAAATTAAACAAACTATAACTATTTATTATTTTATATAATGAAAAACAATCAACACTACATAATTTTGTTATAAAAGTATGTTTATCAGATTATTTCTGTGGGCACTTTTATCACTATTTATTAATCACATTAAACTGAATAAGACATCCCTGGCTAAGCAACGCTGACAATGACATCGTGGTAGTTCTTAGAAGGCCTTGATTGGAAAGGATTAAAGGAAGCCATATCCTCAAGTGAACTAAACAGGTATACCGTTTTTGAGTGTGTTTGGCAATGCCAATAAGCTAGCTATTAACTTATTTGACTAGCTTATAAGCTAGTTTGACCAATATAAAAGTGTTTAGTAAGGAACCTCAAAGTAGCTTATTTTAGGAGCTTATAGCTTCTAGCTTATTTAATTTTTTTCCATCACTATCCCTTTTTATTTTAATACATTTCCCTTATTATCCTTAATTTATTTTTACCTATTATTACCTATAGAATAAATAATTTAAAAATTATGAATTAATTAAATTATTATTTTCTTTTCTCTATTTTATGAAATTGTTTTTATATTATACTATTTAAATTATCAATTTCACTATTTATTTTAATTTTTAATTAAATATTTTATCACTAAAAGGTTTAATAAGAATTTAATTTTTTTTTAAAAAATCTAAAATTATAATTACATGATAATATATTTTGTGTCTAGAAAACACAAATAGAATTTATATAATAAAGCTTATGTAGTTATGTCCTTTTATGTCATTTTACATTTACCAACTAGCTTATCAGCTAGTTTTACCAAACACTTATAATTCAATAAGCTAGCTTATCAGCTCGGAGCTTATAAGCTAGAAGCTAACTTATCAGCTACCAGTTAGCTTATCAGCTAGTTTTGCCAAATACACCCTTTACTGGTTAAGGAGAGATGTTTTTATTTAAATTACTAATTACTAATACTAGTAACTAATAGTAATAATTATAGAAATATTACTTTAATTTTAATTTTAATTTTAATTTTAATTTTATTCTCTTAAGGGTTTGTGAGATTTGTACAAATATTTGAAGATAAAAAGTTAAGTGAAAATAAAATGATGCTTTTATAACTATTAATTATTAAGAATAAATAAAATATATTTTTTAATTAAGCAGGCGTTAATTAGCTTTTTTTCACCTCTTAAATATTTTTACTCGCCCCTATGATATGCTCCTCTTGTGGAGTAAACTAAACATGCGTGTTTAGAGTTGGGTGATTTAAAAAGTCATGGTTTTAGGTTCAAATCTCATTGTTTTCTTTATACATCGAAAAAAATACTGAGGAGTGTAATAAGGATATTAGTTAATAAATTAAAAATAAAATTTTTTATTGAATTTATAGTATTTAATGTTATAAATGTAATAAATACCATGCTTTTTAATAAAGATACATATATGAATTCCTTAACTAGTATCTATAGGACATTAATTAACAAAACTCTATTTTAATGAAGCATATAGTTTATGATGTGTAGGCCAAACATGATTCTTTTATTACGTGTCCGTTTGGTTTACAGTTGAGTAAAATCGATTCTAGAAATCAATTATTGAGATAAATTATGCACATTTTACGAAGCACGTTAAACATAAATGATTTAAAATCAAGTCCGCAAAATCATAATTTTACATTGTTCAAACGCCAAATCAAACGGATAAATAGACTTTAGAATTTACTATTATTTTGTTTCTTCCCTTTTTTGCAATGTTTTTTTTTATTTTAAATTATGCCTCAACCTCTTTTATTAGAAGAGGTTTTATGCAATACTAGCAAGTTACCTGTGCATTCGCACGGGTGACGTTAGGTAGTGGGTAATGTTCGTTTTTAAATGTATTATTAAATTTTTATTTTTTATAATAAAAATAACTTATGAAATAAACTACATCAATTAGTAGAATACAAATAGAATATTAGTATCATATTTATAAAAATAGTAACCAATACATAATTAATATAATTATAAATTTAAAATATATTGATCATTGAGATCCCACACCCCAATCACTTTAAACACATAAAGTGTAAATAGTTTTGTGGGAAAAAAATTAAAAACACAACATGTGCATTGTGGAAACAATTTTAATACAGGTAAATAGAATAAATAAATCAAATAGATAAGAGAGATAATAAGTTAAAACATAACAATAAAAGAAAACGGTAGGAGCAGAACTGCCTCCCGTAGGGGATACCCGAGATTCTTACAAAAATTCTTTTATAATTAAATAGATAAATGATTAATAGAAACGAATAATGAGAGAAAATATTTTAATATATCAATAACAAAAGAAAATGAATGTGTGATAAAAAACAAAAAGAAAAAAGAAAAAAACAAACGACAGGAGCAAGACTACCTCCCGTGGAAGATATTTGTGGTTTATAAAAAAATCACTTTACTAAAGTAGTAATAAAGAAACTAAGAAAATAAAACCCAAGTGAGAAAACAGATAAAAGAAAACGGTAGGAACAGGACTGCCTCCCGTAGAGGATACCCGAGGTTCTTTAAAAATTACTTTTATAATAAAACAGATAAAAGATTAATAGGAGCGAATAATGAGAGAAAATGTTTTAATATGATAATAAAAAAAGAAAATGAACGTGTGATAAAAAACAAAAGAAAAAAGAAAAACGCAAACAACAGGAGCAAGACTACCTCCCGTGGAGAATATTTATGGTTCATAAAAAATCACTTTACTAATGTGATAATAAAGAAACTAAAAAATAAAAACCAAGTGAGAAAACAGATAAAAGAAAACGTTAGAAGCAGGACTGCCTCCCTTGGAGAATACTCGATGTTCTAAATAAATTACTTTTATAATGAAATAGATAAAAGATTAATAGAAACGAACAATGAGAGAAAATATTTTAATATGATAATAAAAAATGAATGTGTGATAAAAAAAAGAAAAAAGAAAACGGCAGGAGCAAGAGTACCTCTCGTGGAGGATATTTGTTGTTCATAAAAAAATCATTTTACTAAAGTGATAATAAAGAAACTAAAAAAATAAAACCCAAGTGAGAAAACAGATAAAAGAAAACGGTAGGAGCAGGACTGCCTCCCGTGGAGGATACCTGAGGTTCTTAAAAAATTACTTTTATAATGAAACAGATAAAAGATCAATAGAAACGAATTATGAGAGAAAATGTTTTAATATGATAATAAAAAAAGAAAATGAATGTGTGATAAAAAATAAAAGAAAAACGCAAACGGCAGGAGCAAGACTACCTCCCGTGGAGGATATTTGTGGTTCATTAAAAAATCACTTTACTAAAGTGATAACAAAGAAACTAAAAAAATAAAACCCAAGTGAGAAAACAGATAAAAGAAAACGGTAGGAGCATGACTGCCTTCTGTGGAGGATACCCAGATCTATGTTTAAATAAAATAGAGAGATAAATAGTATATTAAAAAACACCAAAAAAGATAATGTAAATTAACTCATTTATTGTATTTTTTTAATCAATATTTTCACGTAGTAAGACAGATAAATAGAATTAGAGATAATAATAGATCAAACTGAAAAAAAAAATAAAAGAGAAAAAATGTTGAAAAAGATAACACGTGTATTGTGAAAATAATTTTAAGATATAAAGTAAATTGATAAATAAGAGAGATAATAAGTGAAAATATTAATGAATAAAAATACAGAGATAAATGATATTGGGGGAAACATGTGTTGCGGGTAACAATTTTAAGATAGAAAGTAAATAGATAAATAGAATAGATAAAAAAATAAAAACTGAAAACATGAATAAATAAAAAATAAAAATAAATAAAAAAGATAATGTAAGAAAGTATTTTTAAATAATAATAAAAAGAGTAGAAAATTCACTTTACTAAAGTGATAACAAAGAAACTAAAAAAATAAAACCCAAATGAGAAAACAGATAAAAGAAAACGGTAGGAGCACCGGACTGCCTTCCGTGGAGGATACCCAGATCTATGTTTGAATAAAATAGAGAGATGAATAGTATATTAAAAAATGCCAAAAAATTAATGTAAATTAACTCATTTATTGTATTTTTTAATCAATATTTTCACGTAGTAAGACGGATAAATAGAATTAGAGATAATAATAGATCAAACTGAAAAAAATTAAAAGAGAAAAAATGTTGAAAAGATAACATGTGTATCGTGGAAACAATTTTAAGATATAGAGTAAATTGATAAATAAGAGAGATAATAAGTGAAAACATTAATGAATAAAAATACAGAGATAAATGATTTTGGGGGAAACATGTATTGCGGGAACAATTTTAAGATAGAAAGTAAATAGATAAATAGAATAGATAAAAAGGATAAAAAGTGAAAACATGAATAAATAAAAAAAGATAATGTAAGAAAGTATTTTTAAATAATAATAAAAAAGGAGTAGAAAATAAATTAAAAAAAATTCGTAAAACTATTTGCAATGTAAAAAAATAGGAAAAAGAAAGAAAAACGGAGAGAAATGAATTTGAGCCGAAAAAAATTGTCTCATAAGTTGACACGTGTCCATATTGTCTCATAAGTTGACATGTGTCCATAGCAACGGAAAGATTTTATAAAAGTATATATGATATGACTTGCTCAAGACTAAAATATAAGTAAAAAAAAATATTGGTGGACTAAAATATAAGTAAAATTTAACTAATTTCACCCTATTTAATGACATCATCCCAAATTACCTTTTATTTAATTCATATTTTATTTTTCAACCACTCTATTTAATGAATCATGTGTCAATAGAAAGAGAGTATGTCCACTTGAAACAAGTTTCAATAAAATTGAATGTAGGATAATTTAGACAATTTGTAATTACTTTTTAGATGATATTAAGAAAATTAAATAAGTTTAACTAACTTTCTCAACAAATGTTAATTTACTTATTTTTCTTATATTTGAGTCGGGATAGAGTAGTTGTTTTTGTGTAACGATTTTTTTCTAGTTTCTTTATTATTTTTAGCAATTAGCTACGGAATGGCTAGGGACTAGCTATGGATTATAATTTTCTAGTGTTTTCATAGCTATTCCACATCTACATTTTGCTGGAAATCCAAACCTAGTTGTTTCATGGGCTCTTAGACCATTTAATTCACATTAAAAAAATCTCTTTTTTTTTTGAAAAATGTTCTCATATTATTATTTATGAGTATCAAAACTAGATAAACCCCGCACCTTCAACCGTAATAATTGAGATAATATATTTATACAACAAAAAATATAGAGCAATTTCTCTGGCTCTCATTTATTTCATCATCATTCTTTTTATCTCTCAGTTGTACAATACTATTTGATTGGTTTCTCTCATTAGCCTATAGAATGTTTCAGACCGGCTCCTCACTTTCCAATTTAACCACCTTTGTCTTCTGTTGACTTGTTGACCGGATTATTCTCACTCCTTCAAATCCCAATTTTTAACACGTCTTATCTTCTATTCTTCTACAATAATTAAATTTAATTAATTAAATAATATCTACCTAAAAGTTTTTTAAAAAAATATAATTCATATTACTTTCACTCTTCTCACAAGATACGAGAGTTGAACATTTTATAGTGAAACTTGTCTTCACCATTTTCTATATATCATGTATGTATACTTACATTCTTTAAAATAATTTTATTTAATAGCTCGCGCAATCCGCCGATTTATGCCTAGTTTATCTTTGTTCTCTAAGAACTCTATCATAGGTAGGTAACATATAAGGTCAATATTTAGTGTGTAGATGTTTGAATTAATGCGCTTGATGGCAAAGCGGTGACTTTGGCGGTTTGGCCCATTCCTTTATCAGAATGGGAAGTGCAGAGGAAATTAAATAAAGCAACTGAATAAATTTTGATAGCTACTATGAATGCATATTTCAATTTCCTTCTTTGCTTATTGTTTATGTGAGATTGCTTTATTAATATGGTTCATTACCACTCTTCACATCACAAAATAAAACGGACAAGTTTATATGTACGTGCTTTGTTTCTAATTTCAAGTGTCTGAACTCTAAAACTGTGAAGATATCATGTACTATCTTTTTTAATGCATAATATGCAATTGTCAAGGATGCTAGAAAGGTCGCCATTTAAAACTGAAAAGGTTGAACAACAGCATTTCTACATCATAATTTCTAGCAGATACAACCAAGCAATATGTGGGGTTACTGCTATTATTATTGGTTGTGTTTCCGTGGTTGTGCCTTGTTAGTTTCATTTCAAATATCCAATTTATTCAATATTCAGATTCAGAGGGTCAATATCATTAGACCGACCCATCTTGCTGCAGTAGTCCAGTCTCCACGTTGAGCATGTTGTGTGTGTACTCTCATCTCTTGTATTTGATGAATTTGAGAACAATTTACAGCATTCTAGGCTTGGTTAAACCTGATCATTTTCCTATATATCTTCTATTTGTTAAACTGATAATTGAAATTCAATTACCATGACTAATTTCACATTTTTACATGGCACTATAAGTTAGCTACCTTTCAATTTTAAATTTTCAAGAGCACGGGTCTCTCTATTTTACTTTTCTTTTTACCAAGTAGTATATTTATCTGTATCATATAAAGTCAATATTTACAGTGTAGAAGTAAATTTGAATTAATTTTGCATCTACCAGCTGCGTAGAACTTTCTAGTATTATTATCAGCCAACATTTACCAGATGTATACAGACAAATAGCGAGACTGCAGTTATCATTGCTACAAATACATCCTAACACACGGGACTTTGAGAAAAGAAATGAAAGCGAAATAGAAAGCAATATCGGTGGTAACTCCTAATTTATTAAATATTTTGTTTTTTATATGAAAATAGAAAAAAAGAGAGAAAAATGGCAACGAGTATGTGAGGTTACTTATATGTTCATCTGGTTGCCCCTATAAAATAAATGATAATAGAGGCTGATTTTCAGTTGCACAAGTTAACACGTCAAAGCTCACAAGTATTTCCAAGAAACTAGACAATCAACTTTTTCAGTTTCACCATCCTTCTCATTAATATTTCCTTTATTTCTCATATTTAGTTTCATCAATATCTATTGGAGATGGATTATCATTATATTCTAGGAGGGATTTTAGCTTCTAGTTTGGTGTTTGTGTTTGTTCTGTATGGTTCTGCAGCAAAGAAGAAGGCCAAAGGTTCAATACATGCTGAAAGTAATGGTGGTATTGTTAGGACATCAGAAAATGGAAATTTCCCTCAAGGAAGCACAGACATCATCATTGTGGGTGCTGGGGTTGCTGGTGCAGCCCTTGCTTACACACTCGGGAAGGTACAAGGCTTTTCTTTCCTGTTCACAGATATGTGACATGAAATCCATCTGTGTTGCTTTTCTTGAGTTAGCAACCTGCAAACAAGTTTTAATTCATAGATATGCTTATATTTAGGATATATGTAACAAAAATTTGGAGTCAAGTAAAATAATGATAATAATAACTTTAAGAGCCATGTTTGATTGCAGGGGAGGTTTCAAGATGTTGGAAGACAAGAAAAGTACAATTTAAGTTTTAATTTCTATAGAAATGTCCAAGATATAATCATAGGCTTCATAGAACATTTTATTCTAAAAATGAACTAATAATATTGCTTCCTTTCCATGATCTGTTCTTATGCCAACTGAACTAAGGTCACCAAAATGTAATTATGTAAATCTTGTTCTGGTTTGTTGTTATATTATATAAGGTCTTGGTAGTTTTTCAGATGGCCTGAGGGATTTTTACACAACAAAACATATATTAATTGTTCTAAAGCGATCAATGATATTGCTCTGTGCTTGTTTCAGGATGGAAGGAGAGTGCATGTTATTGAAAGGGACTTGACTGAACCAGACAGGATTGTGGGTGAATTGCTACAACCTGGGGGCTATCTAAAGTTAATTGAGTTGGGTCTTGAAGGTAAGCTTGATACTTAGTAAAATGTGACACATATATGTATGGAATTAGAATTAGAATTAGATTGATGAAAGATCGTGTGATAATTGAAGTAGTGTGTGAACTTTCCTCCCTGTGCTGGTCAAATTCAAGGCTCTTTAGCAGATGAATGTTGTGAGTTGCTGCAGATTGTGTGGATGAAATTGATGCTCAGCGAGTCTTTGGCTATGCTCTTTACAAGGATGGGAAAAATACCAAGCTTTCTTATCCCTTGAAAAAATTTGACTCTGATGTTGCTGGCAGAAGCTTTCACAATGGACGTTTCATACAGAGAATGCGAGAGAAGGCTTCATCTCTTCCAAAGTACAATTGTTTTTTTTACCAGCTTTTCATATTTCCTTTAAAAAACTTGTGTTTCTGAAAGGATTCTTTATTTATGATGTTCAAAATTTATATTGAATCCTTCCTTTTGCATCCTCTTACATGTCCCAATTTTATGCAGTGTAAAATTAAAACAAGGAACTGTCACATCTCTTCTGGAAGAAGATGGAATCATCAAAGGGGTGAACTACAAAACCAAGAGTGGACAAGAGCTCACAGCAAAGGCACCTCTCACCATAGTATGTGATGGTTGTTTTTCCAACCTGAGGCGTTCTCTTTGCAATCCAAAGGTAATAATGCTATCAAAAGGTTGTCTATTTGTTTCTCAACTTGCACTGTTTTTTGGTCCTAATTTGTACTTAAATGGATTTACTTGTTTCATTTATAAAGTTAATTGTGGCTTAACATTTAAAAGATAATTATTTCTACAGGTTGATGTTCCATCTCATTTTGTTGGTCTAGTCCTGGAAAACTGCAATCTTCCATATGCAAACCATGGACACGTTATCTTGGCTGATCCTTCTCCCATTTTGTTTTATCCCATTAGTAGCACTGAGATTCGTTGTTTGGTTGATGTGCCTGGTCAAAAATTACCTTCCCTTGGTAACGGTGACATGGCCAATTATCTGAAAACAGTAGTAGCTCCTCAGGTACAAATCATAACAAGTCTTTCCAAATGACAAATATTGTTACATATTAGAACAGGATTTTCTTTATTTATTCACCAATTTGTGTTGCATATATCTTCAACTATTATGAGTCCGTTTGGTTTACCGTTGAATAGAATTGATTTTGGAAATCAATGGTTTGAAATGAGTTATGCACGTTTTACGAAGCATATTAGACGAAAGTGATTTAAAATTAATTCTACACAACTATGATTTTTAGTTTTTCAACTCCAAACCAAACATGCTATATGTGTTTCAGGTTCCCCCAGAGCTGCGTTCTTCTTTCATAGCAGCAGTTGATAAAGGAAACATAAGAAGCATGCCAAATAGGAGCATGCCTGCATCTCCTTATCCCACACCTGGTGCCCTTTTGATGGGAGATGCCTTCAATATGCGTCACCCTTTAACAGGAGGGGGAATGACTGTGGCTTTATCTGACATTGTTTTGCTAAGGGACCTTCTAAAACCTTTGGATGATCTACATTGTGCTTCTGCTCTTTGCAAATATCTTGAATCATTCTACACCCTGCGCAAGGTAAATTTTATATAAGTAAATGCAATTTATAAACTTTCACCTTAAGCTATTTTATTTTTAAGCTTAACCACTTAAACTAATTGGCATGGGATTCTATCAAATACCCTTTGTCATGTTTTAATTAGTTACTTGGTGTAAAGAAAATTGGTTTGAGTGGAGCAAAATTAATAGTTGGTGGTGGCTGATTGTGTTTGTAGCCAGTGGCATCTACAATAAACACATTAGCAGGGGCATTATACAAGGTGTTTTGTGCATCCCCTGATCCAGCTAGTAAGGAAATGCGTCAGGCATGTTTTGATTATTTGAGCCTTGGAGGTGTTTTCTCAGATGGACCAATAGCTTTACTCTCTGGACTAAATCCTCGTCCATTAAGCTTGGTTCTCCATTTCTTTGCGGTGGCTATATATGGTGTTGGTCGCTTACTTATACCATTTCCTTCTCCAAAACGCATGTGGATTGGAGCTAGATTGATTTCGGTTAGTATTTTTCTTCATTTAAATCCCTTTTTGTTAAGCAGATATTATCTTTCAGATATCAATGCTTAATCCTTGCTTACTGCAACAACCTTATCAAGTGCTACATTACATATTATTGATTAATGATGCAATGCAATATAAAATTTGTGATTCTGAAGTAATTTCTTTTTAATTTGGACATTTCAGGGTGCATCAGGTATCATTTTCCCCATTATCAAGGCTGAAGGAGTTAGACAAATGTTCTTCCCGGTAACTGTGCCAGCATATTACAGAACACCTCCTTCTCAATTTACATAATTTGATTAATACACATATATCAAGGAAATGCATGGAATAAATAATTCTTTGTACTGTGTGATATGTCTTTGGTTTAGGAGGCTCCATACCACAATTGATATGTCTTTGGTTCAGTTTATTTTGAAAGAAATAATAATTGTAATGCTCTTTGCTATAAACTTTTGAGCGAACTTTTGTAGGAAAAAAAAATTATATATCTAAATTTAGTAAACTTGCAAAAGCTATTTTCGGTCGGTGTTCAAAAATGTTACGCTTTCTCTTTAATTAATAGGATGTTCATATTTTTTGGCTGATAGTATATATATTATATTTTTTGTTTTGTAAGCCTGTCACTTAAAAAGAGAGACAAATAGTAATATGTAGTATAGAAGATGTCGTTGTAGTGTGATAGATAAATGAAGCGGTCATGATAGCCACAAAACGAGAGAGTGTGGCTAGGAAAATGATTAACATAGAATGGAAAATTGGAAATCACTGGACTCTTCTGAAAATGGGAAGACTCCTGGTTGGTTTAAAGTAGAGAAAAAGTATGGGACAAGAAATTATGTGCTAAGCCTAAACTTATAGGACGGGATAATTGGACTCTTTCAAAAGTGGGAAGACTTCTGACCTCGAAGGGGATGGTAGAAGTCGTGCGCCGCTGAGCCCTCCGTTTACTTTGGTACTTTGCTTTGTGTTTTCTACCTCTGTGTTAGGGTTTCTAGTTCTTAGATTCGCAGTTTTTACTTTTTAGTCAGAGAAGTGTATCTTAGGCAAGCTGATGTACTTGATGTGATACTGCGATTTCTCTATGGGCCGCAAAACTGTGTAATCTTTTGCCCTGTTCAATGAGATTACGAACTTTGACAAAAAAAAAGCATAGAAAAGACTTATACAATGAGTATACTCTGACTGTGAACTTCTCTCCAAATCCAAGTACCAACTGCACCCTGCACCACGGCAATGAAATGCATAAAACCCGCAACTATGCAAGTAAATATAATAATAATAATAATAATTAACTTTATATATATATATATATTAAAAATTAAATATGTTTTTAGTTCTTAAAATATAATCGAAATTTTATTTTAATTTTTATAATTTATAATTTATGGTTTTAATTTTTCAAAATTTAAAAAGACATTAATTTAATTTTTATTAATAAAAATTCGTAACTAATCTAGTAAATTTTTACACAAATGTGTGACATTTTCTTTTTTAATATGTCATATAGCTTCTTTCACACAAAATTTATGGAAAACCTAATTGTATTATATGACGTTTATCTTCTTCCTCCTTTAAATAGAATTTTGATTTTAATACTTTTAATTTCTCTTATAACACATTTCCCATTCCATGCCCGTCAAATTGTTCCTGCATCTTTGGCACTGCTGGTTTTGGCATTGCTGGTAATGGTATTGATGTACTTTTCAAAAATGAAAATATGATATAAACATATTAACCATAGCTTTCCTCATCGCTACTTCTCACAAGAAATATTCCATTCTAGATCCCCACACAGGTTTTCTGATTATCTGTTCTAATTATCCATGAATCTAAACATCAAGATAAGTATGCGAAAGAAAGGAAGTCAGTTTTATGGACAAATCATTGTCATGAGTCGTCAAAATGATGATCTGTCTCATCAAAGATCTCCTCCTACACATAAATAGGAATCATGTCAACAAAACTTTCAAAAGTCCAAGAGTAAATAAAATTGTTTAGAGTGACCGTTATTACCTGCAAAAGCTCTTCAATGACATCTTCCAATGTAATTATTCCAACAGCTTCTTCTTTTTCTGGGAGCTTTGGAAGTGAATTTCCATCTATTTCCAAAATATCTGAGTACATATTTTGTGACCATTTTTTGCTCCGAGAACCACTCTTATACGAATTACTTCCGTTTGGAAAGCTTTTCCTCTGCAGTTGCCTCTTGGCTTTCAACATTTTCTCTTGGGGAGGTTTCTCTCCATCAATATCCACCTTCACATCTCTCACTGAGTCTATTTCACAAGCATCACAGAAAGGGAACACTTATCATGATATGAAAGAAATTTAAATAGAATGCTAGCAAAAGATAAATAATTTAACTTGATTACAACATGTGCTTACCATTGGCAATATTGTTGGAAGATTGTTGCCCTGTAATTGTCTTGTCACAATGTCTGACAACAACAGCCATGTGGCTATGGCCCTTCTGGAACTCATTCAAAATATCATAAAGTGGCATCATTTCTGGAACCCTGTCAATATATGTAATTTTTAATATGAATGTATCGTAATATGAAGCCATTAATTTAACAGACACTTCCTCCATCAAACCCACAAGACATAAACAAAATACCTTGGTATTTTGCGTATGGTCACACTTTTCACAGGTGCTTCATCTTCTGGGTCAATTGTCAATAAATTCTTGACCTAAAATTAAGAAGCACTGATGTTCAACAAAATCCTTGAAAATCAATCATGTTGACATCACAAGATACCTACTGATAATATTCAATTGGGCACTTGAGTTAACAAAGCAAAGCCATCTTTACATATAGATGGAAGCTCATAAACAGCTTTTATATCTAACATTAAGCATTCATAGAATTAGTATAAGTGTATAACTCAAAGTAGAGGTAATGTCACATGTCAAGGCTGAATTTCAATTTAAGTTTCCTGGTAAATTGGCCTAGTTTGTGAAAAATGACGCCTGAGGGTCTGGCAAGTTCTGGCTAGATAGTTTTGGTCAATCAGAAGAAAACAATTAGCATCTGTAATAAACATCTTAGAAAGAAAGTAGACATGTTGAATTAAAAATTGTGGGTTTTTACAACAGGTTTTCATCTGCTGGAAAATGACCGTTCAATATTGAAGGGTTCAAGAAAAATGTGTACCAGGATAAGTCCAATAATATTTGTAGGCTCCTCATAATAGACAGGGACTCTGCTATGCCCTTTCTCCAATATTACATTCATCAGATCCCTGCTTAATATTAGGCATTTGATTAATGACAAAGTTGTAAAAAAATACAAAACTAGCTTGAAGTTTATAAATTTTTGAGACACCTTACCTATTAAGTTTTGAATTAATATTAACAGAAAATAATTCAGTTATAGGGGTCATGGCATCACTGGCTGTCTTCTCAGACATTTCAAGTGCCCCAGCAATGATTGTTGTTTCATCATGTGTCAATTCTCCACCTTTTCCAGCCTAATACAATATATCATGGAGCAGCAGCAACAAACATAAGGAAGATCTAAATAACCAGAAGAGAAAAAGAAAAGAAAAGGTAAAGAACTGCAGCATACTGATCTGATAAATAACAAGATGAGCACACAAGACAAGTCTTCTTCAACTTCAAGGAGTAAATGAATAAAAATATCTATAAAGTATAGATGCATGCCTTTGTTTAAATCTAAAACATAATGTAGCTCTGATACAAACCTCGTTACAATGCAAGTTTACAAGTGTTTTCAACTCAGCTCTGCGGAAAAGGGCTTCACGTCGATGCCCCAGCAAAAGGTCCAACAGCTGGAAAAGGAAAACCACATAAATTCACAAAAAAACCAAAAGGGAAAGGAAATCAAGAAATAACAAATTAATTTTTGTCCAGGAACTTAAAAAATATCTATAAAAATTATGTTCAATGTATGTCACCTTGCTGATAGGATAAGCAACAGGAGAACATATCCACACAAGAAGACGGACAACTGGAGCCACTGTTGCACCAATTGCTAAACCATACCGAGAACAAATTGATTGGGGTATAATCTTCAAATTAAGAAGTAAACCAATGTCAGAGAACTTTTACTCATCAAGCCCACGCATTTTAAAATGAACTAAACTTGTCTTTGCTAAACTTCCCCACCTCACCAAAGAGAAGAATTAATGTCACTGAAATCAGTATGGCACCCCACGCAACAACAAGACTATCAAGAAAGATTGGAAGTGCCTGACAAATGGAACAACCATATCCAATATTAGCTGGATGCCTGGATCTTTTAGTATATACCATGTGATTAAATACACATTACATTAGGACATGATTTTAGTTGTACCTCCATGGCTAAAGCATTGCAAATTAGAAGGGTACAAAGCAAAAGATGTTGATTTTTGACAACAGGCAATATCTTCGCTGCAATGACAAAAGGACAAACAGCCGGAGATTCAATAACTACTGTGTAAATAACGTCCACAACAATGTTCTTCCTATTTCTACAAAGACAAAAATTAGCCCTCTCAAATTAGGGATGAAACACAGCTACAGGATTCATCGGCTAAGAGAGAGATTCTGAATAAAAATTACATACATGTATTCAAGAAAATCAAAACTACAGATCACCAATTGCTATTGGTTTCCTTTCATACATGCTCCATTTTTTCTCCAAATATTAAATTGGCACTCAAAAGGAGAGAAATTATAGTTGTACAACATTATATAATATAGTGTGTTAGAAATAAGTGATGTGATAACTAAAAATAGAATGAAAAAATGTATTATTCAAAATATTGTATAAATTTATTATATTGTATGAATAACAGAACTACTTAAACAAAGTTATTTTATAGAACAATAAGAAACTACTTAACTGATTAACATTGATTTATTATCGGGGAAAGATTAACATTTTCATTTTTTGTCTTCTATAAAGAAAAAACTCTGGAAACAAAATATCGTGGTTTTCAGTTTTTCCTTTTTAGAATTTCAGATAGAAACAAAGAAATACAAAACAAACATATCTTAAAATAGGATCCTTTCAGCAGTAGCTAAAACCAAATATATATACATGATTTGATGAGGTTTCACTTCCAAAAGGTTAGAGAAGGACAGAGGGAGAGAAATTAATTACTTACCAGCATGCTTTCGATCGTGAGGGGTACCAGACTTAGCAAGGACCTCAAGATCAACAAGGCTCAATGACATGAGGCCTAAAGTGAGCCCTGACATCAATCCAGCGAATATCACAAGCACCACTATTATCAGAATGCGTATGAAAAACTCTGTTTCACAGCACTCATATTCCACCGCCATTGATTGACTGTTGTTAGACAAAGAAACACGTCAGAACTCCACCACCTCCATTGCCATAAACGGTTCGTGTCCGAATTATGCTAGAAAGTAAATGGAAGAATGTGGTAGAAGCAGAACGAGTGTTCGGTTTGTTACTTCCCGAATGAAGAGTTGAAGACACCGTTGCTAGCTTCCTATATCTATATTTATATCTATCTATGGACTATGGTATGCTAAAGTTCTCTTCTCTATCTCTCTTTTTTTTTTTTTTTAGAGTACCGCCTTCTATATTTGTAAGGGTCGGTGAAAGACCATCGATAATGCAGCTAGCGAGGGAGGGACCCACCACTACTGCAGTAAACAAATTAAACTTGGCACTTTGAGAATGAAGTTGAAATTGCCATGTGTGTTCGCGTTGGATAATGACTCTTGACATGCAAATCCGAGAAGGAATTGTTCTCCCAAAAGGAATTTCTTGATTCTTATTCCCTTCTTTATCTTTGGATAAATAAATGTAATTTATCTCTCCAATAGTTGTTGGAGAATGGAAAGGGATCAAGAAAACTTGAGAACAATACTTTGTCTTTTTGCTTTATATGCATAGATGCATGCTAGATCATCAGATGAGTATTTTACTTTTATTTGTGATTTTTTAAGAAAAATGTTTTGGCTTTTCTATTTTTATGTATTCACTGGTTCAGAGAACATCTTTATCATAACCGGTAGGGTAAACTCTCTCGGTTGATTTTTTTTCTATGTAATAATCGAGATTTTACTTTTAAAAAAAATAAAGTATATATACTAATTAAAAAGTCATCCGTTGGTTTAACTTCCTATTTGACATAGGAGGAATGAAAAGGGCAAAATTTTCTTTACAGAAACTTTCACAAAAAAAGAAAGAAAGAATTGCTTTCATACCATTTAATATTTAAAAAATATTAACTGAAAAATATGTTTGAAAAATTTCATGACAATTAATAAATTTTAAAAATAATAGCTTCTAAAAATCAATTTTAAAAAAAGATATAAAATTTATCCAAATGGTGTTTTAGTCATGCGTATAAAGTTTTATTTTATGTGATTTTGTGAGGGCAAAAGTTTCAATTTTTAATACGTGTTTTTTATAAATAAAGAACGACATACTTGCTTGTTGATATCATAACCATTTTTGGTATAGAAAACCTTATCACATCACAAATGAAAGCTACTTCAAGTGCACAAAAAGTTGTTTTGACATGAACATGATGTTCGTAATAGGGAAGTCCACTTTCTAAATTGTGCGGTGTTGATGAGATGTGCCGAGGCCATTGATTGATTTTATATCGCTGAATGTGCATTGTCAATAAGCAAATCGGGTTCTATATATGTATAGTTATTGGTGTTTACAAATTTATGCACATGTACCTAATATTCGACGAACAGAATGTTTGCTTTTGCTGCTTCATATTTAGCCCTTCTAAGTTTGAAGAGTCATTTTTCGTCTTTGCACAACATAAACAGTACTGTTCTTTTCTTTTCTTCGTGTGATCCTAACCTTTCTTTAACACTTAAGTTAATCCTGTTGAATTCGGGTCGCTATTGTTTAGTTTGAAGGTACGTATTCTAAAATAAAAACTTCTTGGGAGTTTAGAATGAAGGTTGGAGAGGAAACAGGGGACTAGGCATGGTGGCATCTAGCTCACGGCAGCAACAGTGGCGGGAGTGCTGGCTCTAGGGTGACGCGATTGCGGCCGAGAAGAAAAGGAGAAGAAAGTTTCTTTCATTTAGGGATTCTGTTCCCAAAAAATACTAAATGAGAGTCTAAAACACTCAGCAGCACAACATGGTGTTTTTTTGGTGAGTTTTTTTTTTTCTAATTAAAACCGGTTTCACCGGTTCTACACCGGCTCACCGGTTCGTGACCGATTTCATCGGTTCTTTATCGGTTTTCTGTCCCTCCGATTTTTAGGGCCAACCGAACCGCTCCTGCTACTGGTTACCGGTCAAACCGGTCGGTCCAGTCCGGTTCTGACATCCATGTTTTTTTCCTCCCTTCTTTTTTCTTTTCCTATTTATAAACTCACTCTTGAATGCTTTATTATAAATATACGTAAAAGAACAAGAATGACAATGGAATTTAAATTACATAATTATTTATAATTGATGAAAAATTTATCTACCAAATAAGTTTAATATTGCATTAGATAATTATTATTTGAAAAAATTGCCATATAAATGTAGTTCAAGATATTATAACATCTAACTCACCACATACTTACATAATAGAATTATTATATTTTATAATTAAAATTTTAAAGTTTTTTTTTTATATTTTTCAAATTGATTTAAATGTTATAAATTTGATGAATGCTTTTATTCCATTGTTTTTTTTATAATGAATTAAATATAGTTTTTATTTTATAAATTAATGTTAGGCGACAATGGTTGTGGTGGTGGAAATGTTGAATGACAATAGCAGTGAAAAATGTTAGACAATGGTGATAAAGGGTGTTGTGTAAAGAGTGTCGCGTATTGGTAGTGGATGATACAATCTACTGGTCAACGATAATGAAAAATGTAAATTGTGGTGAATGGTGCTAGGTGACAATATTGAATACTATTTTTTTTTTTAAAAAAGCCACTCTTAAAAACTTTAGGCTTTTGTATGTGAAGAAGAAAACCAAGAGAAAAGAAGGAATGTTCATTTCTCTACTCTTGGCTTGTAGTTGTAATAGTGCTTTAAGTTTTGTCCTTCCACTTTTTTTTTTCCCTATCCATGCTCAAGAAGACAAAAATAACCTAATTGATGATATATATCTTCTATCTCCTTACATCGTTGCTCAACTTGTAGCTTTGTGTGGAAAAGGAATTAAGTTATCTTAAACGTATTAATAAAATAAAAATGCGATGTACCTCCTGCATTATTCATTCTACACAAGTTGTTAAAATACTAGTTAATATATGAGTTTTTTTTAAAAGAAGTTTTGCAATAACTAATGTTATTTTTTGCTCAAAATATAATTGATTAGGAATGTTTTTTTTTTTTTGGAAAAAAGATCTCTATCTAATAAATTTTTAAATTCATTTTAAAAAATATTACTTTCAAATGAAGTTTTGAACATCATTATTTAAAATTATTCATTAAGGTTTCATTTTTTGAAATTTTAATGAAATAACTTTAACATTGAATAACAATAGTTTTTAGAACTTTTCATAAAAGAATTATTTTATATTTAGCTATAAATATAAAAATATCTTTTACTTTAAAATTTTTGTTTAAGGACATTTTTGTTCAAAATAAATCTTTTTTTTTATCTTTGTTGTTAGTTTCTCTCTTATTTATCGGATTTCCTTTTTCTTTTTTTAAAAGTCATTCCTTGTAAGTTGTAACTTCTTAATTTTTTTTAAAACAAATATATTTTTTACTTTTTTTTATTTTTTTTTCAAAAGTCATTCTCTTTTATATCCTACTTTTTTAACTTATCCAAAAAATTTATAATATTTTAATAATTTTTAAAAAATGCGGAAGTATGCGTGCCTGCCTAATAAATATTTATCATGCGAACTAGCCCTTTGTTTGCCTAATCCCATGACTATCGGGTCACTCAGTGAGTGAACTCATTGAGATCCGATCCAGCGGCATAATCTTGAACTCCATATATATAAAAATGCAATCACGGAAAGTGAGAGTGTACATAAATCCAACCGGCAAACAATAATAATTCAAATTATCAGAAAAACAAATAAAAAATAAAATAAAATATGAATGCGTGAATCCAAATCCGCCGCTTTCTGAGTCTCTCTCTCAGTCACAGCTCAGAGTAAGAGCACTGCACAGATCTGGGTCGTGACTGAAGAGATCTCTCTACCTTTTTTGTAACAGGTAACCATTTTCTACTTTACCCACTTTGCTTCTTCTCATGCTGATTTAATCTGTGTACTCAAGATTTCATTTTTATTCTAAAGCTTTATCATTCGTGTTTATTTACTTCTTTCAAAGGCATATCAGTTGCTCAGTTCGTGTTTATTTACTTATTTGTTGTCGATGATAACTTAACCCCCTTTTTTGGGTCTAGTTCATTGTGATCGATTTGCTTTTTCTTGTTGATTTATTATGTTTTAAGTTCTGAAACAGATGTTGTGCGATTGTGCTTTAGCTTAGAGTGTTATTTCCTTAGGAGCATAGTTTCCTTTTTAGTAATATTGGAGCTTGTTGGAATAAATGAGGGATGTGTTATCATGTTTATTGTATTATGTTAAAATAAGTGGAATTAGCATGAACAATCTGCCAAGTAACAATTTCAATGAAAAGAGATATGAGAACTTTTAAAAAATTGTACTTTGCCACAGGGGATTTGATGGAATTGTTTGGCGAAGTTTGCTGTGGGTAACTTTGTTGCTTGGAACTGCAAAATATGCTTTTTTTGTTAAGCTAACCGCATGGATTTAATTGGAAACTATGGAGAGAGCATGTGTTGCATTCATGTACTTGAATATTCATAGAGATGGCATGGGATTCTGGATCAAAGTATATAGGCTCTTGAATCAAAAACCAACTCCGACTGTGCTATGTGCAGCCTTGTAGCATTCATTATGCACTTCTTATTGTTTACTTCTCAACTAATATTAAATTAGTGGCACCTTGGCTTTAAGAGAAATTTATCTTATAATAAATCAACTTAGGCAGTAGAGACATTTACAGTCATAAACTAAAAGTCATAGTAATGAGTGGAAAACATGTCATGAAATATAAAAGCAGAAACAATTTTATTTTTTTGAAAACACCACTTGCTAAAACTTTTTTTTTTTTGGTAAGCAGCTTGTTGCTAAAACTTGTGGTAGGTCTGAAGGCTCATTGCAATTATTATGTCAAGGAGGCCAGTAAATCCTTCACGTCGGTTAGCTGATGATGGAAGTATACCCTTTGTGGCTTCTATCCAAGCTAAATCTCACAACTCCCCCCTACTATCTATTGGGCTTGTTGTCGTGGTACATTTTCTTTAAAATGTCTATCTCTATCCAGAAGTTGTCTGGTATCATCACTTTTAATTTTTAATATTTCCATGTGCCTGCTTGATGTACTTCCTAGTTCCTGCATTTATGATAATTTTACTTGCTGATCCCCTTTTTCCCAACTCAGTATACAGTTTTCTCAATTTACTTTATCCATTATATTCATCATTGCTTGTTATCAAGACACAGCATATTTAATTATTTGATATTTACAAATTTTCAGGGTGCAATACTCCTCATTGGTTATTGTTACAGCAGTTCAGGTTTGTAATTAATCTGTTGACTTCTGAAACCCTCATATAGAAAGGATCTTTTATCAAATAATAAAATGAGGATTTTTAATTTGTCACTCTCCAAATATTGTGATTCAGATTCCAGAGTGAACTTTTAACTTTAGATATGGTCTTTTAGAGCTAAATATTTTACAACTTCATTGGGTTTAATATGCTTTGATCCAGTCTTTTGTTCATTAAGAGGATGCTACGGTCACAGAATTCTAAAGTGGAGTACTCAAAATGAATATGGGCAATGTAATTAAAGAAAAATGGCGAATACAAATCAAAATATATATAGCAACTCTGACCTCATGGTACACACATGGAATGATCGAATAACTTACCCATAAGCAAGGCACATGGTAGTCCAATTTAGAAGAGACTCACATTCCCTGCTGAGCTTTGCTAATTTCTTTTTTGGAATTTATACCAACCAGATGTGCTGAATTAGACAGACCATATTAAGTGAACCACGTTAATTCCTCTATCACCTTGCAAAATGCAGAAAAACTGTAAGTTATGTCTTCATAACAAACCAAACTAATAAAAGTTTCATCATCATGCAGATCCATAGATTTTAAACTAGCCTCCTAGATCCTAGCTCATCCTGTCATGATCATGCTCTCTTTCTCAAATTGTCAAATTTAGCAAGAAAATATGACTGCATAAACTAAAAATGAACATGTTCTGTTTCATGAATGGGCATGTCCTTTAAAATTCCAATGATGCTGATATTGACTCAGATTTGTTTGGTCACATGACAGGTGGATCTAGCGCTGACATTAGGGATGTAAGTAAACTTGAAGGTAAATAAGACTATCGTTTTGTTATTTAAAATCTCATGCTTACAGTATCATAATCTGTATGTTAGACATTATTAATGTCTTGCATTTGTTCTATAAGTTGGTTCCAATTCATTGGCATTTAATGTAGAACTGTTGATTTCAAATTTTGAATAGTGAAAATTCTGTAGCAATTCAAACAGCTCTAGTGTGTTTATGCAGGTGGTGCATCATGCACATTAGAAGTCCTACAAGCACTGCCCATTTTGAAGAAAGCATATGGAGACAGCATGCATAAGGTTTTGCATATTGGTCCTGACTCTTGTTCTGTGGTATCTAGTTTGTTACAAGAAGAGGATACTGAGGCTTGGGGAATAGAACCATATGAATTAGATGATGTAGGTGCAAAGTGTAAAAGTCTTATACGCAAGGGCATTGTGCGTGTAGCTGACATAAAGTTTCCTCTACCGTACCGTGCAAAGTCATTTTCCCTTGTCATTGTGTCAGATGCATTGGATTATTTATCCCCAAGATACCTGAATAAAACCCTGCCAGAGTTGGCGAGGGTATCCGCTGATAGTGTTGTTATCTTTGCAGGTACATCCCCTTCTGAATTTCTTCTAGTTTATGCTTTTGAACATTGGAACTTAAGGGCCCATTTGGTTTATAGTTGGATAACATTGATTTTAAAATTAATTGCTAAAAATAATTTGTGCACGAGTTATGATGCACATTTAATGGAATTGATTTGATTTCAATTATATAAAAATCAATTATTCACTATTGTAACTATATTCCAAATGAAACTTAGTCTAGAACAGGATTATCTTAGGCATTTGTTTTGACATAATTGTTCGGCTGCTTAGGGCTATATTCACTTAGGCAATGCCAGCCATGGTAAATTGATGATCTTAGTGGTTTTTGAATGTGATAGAAAATTAATTTACTTATGCATTTTTTTCTCCTGATTTATCATTTCCGTGCATAGGTTATCCAGGTCAGCAGAGAGCTAGAGGCGGAGAAGTGGCCAAATTTGGTCGTCCAGTAAGTGATTATTATTTATTGAATTCAATATCTTTTTGACAACATAGGCATGTAGTCTACATGCAGCATTGATTGAGGTTGTTAGAAAGACCATAACTCCACCATTAAGTTGATTGCAAATTTACCAATTTTGTGAATTTTTTGGGTTGAAATGTATTGGTGGTTAGTAAGTATAAATGGTTAGATTAGACTATTCTAAAGTCGGGTGCACTTTAGAAGATAAAGTGCAAAGATAACTATTGATTGAAAAATCAATGGTTGAGATTGTGATAAAATACATGCATATGTATAACAAATGAAGTTATTGAAATTTTCACCATTGATTTTCCGATCAATGGTTACAATTTTGCACTTTATCATGTAAAGTGTACACCTTCACTTTAGAGGAGCCACATCCTAAATAGTTGGATGCAAGGGTTATAAAAATATTTTTTAATGAAAAATAATTTTCTTAAAAAGGAAGAAAGAGAAGTACAGAAGGGTCTCAGAAAGTTATAAACTTAATAATCATAGGTTAGAATAAAAGAACCTTCGATTGGCAGAAAGAGAATGATAAATTGCATGAATGCATTTGAAAATCTTGGTGATAGATCTTCTTTAACAAATAGTACCATCTTCTTCTCTATGTGTCAGCATTGAGGGAGTTATTAATTGAAGTGAGTGACTTTTTAATATGTTTCAAGCCTTTTGAAGAAAAATGTAAGATTAGGACAAGACTCTGACCAAGCTGATTTCAGTTCAAAGGAGTGGTTGCCCATTTGATGGAGTGAGGTGATTATGGATAGATTGAATCCTTGGGCAATATCAAGTTAATTTGTGGATCAAAGTCATCAAACACGTCTTGGAATAATATAAATATGACTATGAACATTAATATTTGGAAGAAGTTGAATGTTAATAATGAATATAAATCCTTGGGAAATATCAAGTTACTTGCTGAATTATTTCCGTTACATCTGTTTATGAATAGTGACCAAATCATTTTTATGTTCTATAAATAATTGTGAGTTCAGCTTTAACTTGGAAAATAAAATATTGGTCAGTAAATGCACTTTCAAAAATATTGAGAAAAGACTTAGCATACTACTCATTTCACAATAATAATTGGGAGTTTAAGAAGTTATTAACTAGTGTTATGTTCTTGTTAACCTGTCAATAAAACTACTCTTAATTCAGCTTCTTCCTTTTTGGGATTTGATATTCTTTTTATGAAGGCCAAACTACGGAGCTCATCATGGTGGATAAGGTTTTTCGTTCAGACTAGATTAGAAGAAAATGAAACTGCTGGAAAGAAGTTTGAACAGGCCTCAGCCAAGAAGGCATACAAGCCAGCATGCCAGGTTTTTCACCTCAAATCATTCCCCTGAAATTTTTACTGTCTTGTTTTAAACTCAACTAAATGAGGTAGGCACCTTACCTTGAGCACCCGAAGGGTAAAAGTTCCATACATTCTGTTGAAATGATAGTCTTGTCTTGATTGATCCGGTCACGGCAACATATTAGGTTCAATTATGTATTTTATATTGACATTCCCTCCCCGTGTAAACTGTTTTGTCTTGATAGTTTTCCATATATCAACGTTTTTAAAGCAACTCTCTGTTTCTTTACTCTTTAGTATTTACTATTTAGAAAACATGCTAATTTACACATTTTGTGACTTTTACTGTCAAATTCTACTTTATTTGACGCTCGTTAAAGCAATATGTTTATATTGCTTCGCAAGGTTTCTTATTTTATTCTTTTATTGTATATGAACGGAAAACCATATTTGTTTAATAGTGTGTTTGGTTTACACAAAAATCACGTTTCAAACTTGGATTCCGGCCAATGCTACAAAGAGTATTGTTGGTCTGGATCTACGTTTGAAACATGGTTTTGTGTAAATCAAACACACACTGTAAGCCTCTCTTCTAGATGGAAAAATAGAGTATGGATGCGGAAATGTTTCTTTTGCTGACAGTAACGTAACTAGGGTAGTTGTGCGCGAGTACATCCATTTTAGGCTAAGAATATTAGTGTGTTTGGTTTAGCGTTGAAACTAGCCGAACTCTCATAACGCAATTATTTTTTAGCGTTGAAAATGTGAGTATACCAAGTTTCAACGGTCAATTAAACATGCTCATAACCACATTGAACAGTGTAAGTGTTAAGTGAAGTGTTCAGTGCTAGATTCTAAAGGATGATTTGAAACTCTTCAATTAGGATACCTCAAACGTGTGATGTTTGAGAGTGTGTTGATCTGAAAGGAAGTGAAAACGTATATGGTGTTGTTAATGTCTTTATATAGGAGACTAGATGGACGGGAACGTGGTTGGGAGTTGGTGTCATTTGGGCAAAAATGTGAATATAATTGACGGGCTCAAATTTTTGGTCTTTAGGTATAGGTCCAATGGGCCTCTGACTGTGTCCCCACATGCCGGATTTGGCCTATAACCCACTTTGGAACAATAAGCAGTTGTCTCAATTTATGCAATTTTTTCGATCAAAAAAGAAAAAAAAAACAATTTATGCAATTTTCACAATTTGCATTTAGTTTTAACCCCCTCCCCCCAAAAAAAAGTAATTTGAAGTATGTTTACGACTAAGAGTATGTTTGACTTGTTATTTCAGCTAGCTGAAAGTTGAAAATAGTAGCTGAAACCATTTCAGCAGTGTTTGGGAAGGTAGCTTTTTTGGTAGCTAAAAGTTTTTCTTAAAAAGCTACTTGGGGTAGTTTTTTTCAAAAAAGCTCCAATTTTCAGTTACTAGCTGAAATTAATTACAAGTTTAACCCTCAACCATCCCTACTTATCATTATTTAATAATTAATGTTGTTCTTAAATATCATTTTACCATTTTCAACTAGTTTTACCAAACACATTCAATAGCTTTTAAGCTTTCAGCTAGCTTTTAAGCTTTCAGCGAGCTTTTCAGCTTTCAGCTAAATTTAAGCTTTCAGTTAGCTTTTCAACTAGTTTTACCAAACACACTCTAACTATGTAGATCATACTTAACGAATTGTTTGTAATATGAATGAATTTTTATTTTTAAATTATATTAATAAATGAATAATAAAGACATATTTAAGTTTATTATGGATAAACTAGTGTCTATAAAGTTACATTATTGTAAATTATATTAATTCTCACACTATTGAATAATTTTTTTAACAAATATAATTGTATTTCAAAATTTAGCAATGGTTTAAAAGTTATTATCATATAAATCATATTTTTAAAATTATTTAATACGTCAATAAAATGTCAATAATACATCATGAGTGTATTTGGTAAAATAACAACTAGCTAAAAGTTGAAAAACTAGTTCAAAACTGGAAGTTAAAAGTTAATAAGCTATTATTCCTCGATTGAAACAGATGTGTTTGATAAAATTAGTTGATAACTATAAAGTAATAGATGAGGACATTATTAATTATTGAATTAAAAAGGATAGATGAGCCATTATGAAAAATAATGGCTTAATTACACTTTTGGTCCCTCTAATTTTGGTTTTGTGCAGTTTTGGTCTCTTAGGTTTTTTTTTAGCAAATAAAGTCCTCGTACTTTTAAAATTAAGTAAATTTGGTCCCCATGTGAATTGTCTTTTACTTAAAACCCTTAAATTCTTATTTTCAATCCAAATATTTGGGAGTATATCATGAATTTGAGATATGAAATAATTTAAAATCTTCAAAAGTAAAAAATTAAATAGAAAATTGATACATTTTGAAGGATTTTGTGTATGATATGAAATTAGGATTTAAAGAGGACAAAAATTTGGGATTTTTCGATGTTGGGTTAAATTTAATATTTTGATTGGTTTTCATATTAAGAAGATTTAAAACGAATTAATCAATTAAATTTATGAAGATATTAAATAGAAAGTGAGAATTTAAGGGTTCTAGGTATATGACAATTGAGGGAGGGACCGAATTTGCTTAATTTTAAAAGTTTGGAGACTTAATTTACTCGAAAAATACTCAAAATTACCAATATAATGAATAATTATAATTCAATAATTGAATTAACAAAAATCACATTTTATATAAAATTATCAATGATGTAAGAATTGATATACTTTGAATTGGTTTTTATTATTTATCTATGTGTGTGTGAGGTGTTTACTTTTTACGCTCTTTGTGTTTTCTTCAATGTTTTAAAAATCGGACCGGTGATTGAACCGGTGAAGGCACTGGCGTGGTTGAACTGTAGTCGAACCAGTAATAATTAAATATACATATTTTTAATATTATATAATATTTTAAGTAATATGATAATATAAAATCATATAAAATGAAGATATATAAGATTATAAATTAATATAAAGGATTTTATTATATATATATATATATATTATAAAACAAAAAATTAATAATAATTAACGAGATGATAAATATTTATGTGTAATCCTAAAATATTTTTCTTTATTTATCTCAAAATAATATTTTAGACTAAATAAAAAGTTAAAAAATAGAAAAACTAAAAAATTAATGTCTATATTAACTAAATTATATATATTTTAATATGTACGTGTAATGTAAAGTTTGGTAATAATGATAACAGATCCAATTGGTTTTGTTAGATATCACTCCCGGTCCAACGGGCTCCATTAATTGAATTTTGTAGTTTAATTAATGATATAGTTCATATATAAAGTTTGCCATACATATATAAAAAGGCACAAGTGGTACAGTGGTTGGAACCACTCCTTGTACACCAACAGTCGCGTGTTCGAGACCCATGGTATTTTTTATTAAAATTTCTATGCAACGGGGCTTGTGCCAAACCAGCCGGTTTTCCGGTTCAAGGTCCGGTTTTCAAACCAGCGGTTCCAGGGGCTTGACCAGGCCGGTAGCTGGTCCGGTTCACGGTTGAACCGGCTTGTGCCAAACTAGCCGGTTTACCGGTTCAAGGTCCGGTTTTCAAACCAGCGGTTCCAGGGGCTTGACCGAACCGGCTACCGGCCCGGTTCACGGTTGAACTGGCCGGTCCGGTCCGGTTTTGAGAACACAGGTTTTCTCATTACTTTTTTTTCTTTTTGTTTCTTTCACCTATCTGGAAGTTTTTATTATTTTGAAATCAAAATATATATTATTCTAATTCTTAATCCATTCTTTTTCTTCTTAATTCTTATTTTTAATTTTAATTTAAATTCTTATAATCTTTATCTTTATATATATAAATAGAGATGAGTCTGAAATTTATTTTGCCGCAAAAAAAGAGGGTAATTTTGGCAAAAAAAAAACAAAATTCGTTTTCAAATTTCAAATCAGAAATCTTAAAGTTTTAATCATATTTAAATATACATCATATTTAAATATACATAAGATTTATAGGCCCTCTTTTGGCAAAAAAAAAAAAGCAAAATTCGTTTTCAAATTTCAAATCAGAAATCTTGAAGTTTTAATTATATTTAAATATGCATCATATTTAAATATGCATCAGATTTAGAGAGACAGTATTTTGATTTTATTTGAATATAGACCGATATTTTTATAAATCTGATTTGATTCTAAAGTTTATTTGATTTGAATATAGTTGTATTTTCTAAATTTGATTCTAATTTTGTATTAAAATAAATTAAAATCATGGATAAAAGCAATAATTTGATTTAAGTATAGATAAATTGATTTCACTTTATGTGTATAAATCTGTTCTGATTCTAAATCTGATTTAATGTGAATATAAATACATAGGTTTTCTAAATTTGGTTTGATTTGAATATCGATGAGTATTCTAAGTTTGATTCTAAATATGATTTGATTCTAAATTTGTATTATAATAAATTATAATCAATGATTTGATCTGAAAATTTATAGATTTGCTTTTAATTTGTTTGTATAAATCCGTTCTCATTCTAAATTTGATTTTATTTGAATATAGATAGGTAGTTTTTCTACATCTGATTTGATTTTAAAGCTGATTTGATTTGAAGTTAGATATGTGTTCAAATAAAGATTGTAGATTGTAAATTCGATTTGATTTAAATTTTGATTATAATAAATTAATATATGCAAAGTTGAGTTTTTGTCAATAGGTTAGAGAGACGTGATTTAGATTTAGAGAGACAGTATTTTGATTTTATTTGAATATAGATCGATATGTTTTATAAATCTGATTTGATTCTAAAGCTTATTTGATTTGAATATAGTTGTATTTTCTAAATTTGATTCTAATTTTGTATTAAAATAAATTAAAATCATGGATAAAAGAAGTTGGAACTTGCCTATTGCATACTAAAACCCAACAAAAGACTTGCATGGTCTCCCACCATCATACCCAAATCATCAAGACCGAATGGGATCCCCATCCGAGCTACATAATGGCTTAGGCAACCACGAGGGAGGTTAGGGTTGAAGTAACAACGACCATCAACATAGGCATGCACTCATGGGGATTTAAAGAAAGGAAAACAAATATGTGGGTCTAGGGGCCTTAATTCCATTCCTCGATTCGTCCTTAAGATCACACCTACCCAATGAGGTAACTTAACCAAAAGCTAGGATTACACCCCCTCACTAAAGGCATTAAGTTCCTATACCTCCCATGAGTCTCACACTTCCGTTCTAACTTCTACCTGCCATATCCCTAATCCACTAAGCATGAAATCCTAATTCCACAAAATCCCAACTCTAAAATCATTCCCCCTAACCTTATAATTTCACCATTAACCTCCCACCTACATGTCCTTCTAATCCATGCGACCTAACGCACAAGGCATACAATCATTCAGGAAACATATATAACAGTCAATTCAAGCAATCATTCAACAGAAATAAGAATTATCATTGTTCAAATACATTACATCGTCAAGGTTCACTTACAAAGAACCAACACCCTACTAGCCTACTAGGGAGCTCATTCATCATTCCCTCTAACCTTTCCTCTAACTTCTACCTTCCAAAACCAACTACACACTCTTTCTCATAACCTTCTCCCGATCTTCCCTTCTAAGGGTACCTTAATTCCTCTAGGAACTAAAATGACATCTCATAAGGCTCTTGAGGTGGAGAACCGACCCATGGAAATAGACCTATGTCACTCTCCCTTTAACTATCATGTAGGTGGCTTTAACCTTGTTAGAGAAGTGTCCCAACTCCCTAAACAAGGCATCCTGCTTACGTTACTAACCATAATTCCGTGTACAACGTACCCAGTAGAGGGGTGATCAGTCCCTAAACTGATCCATGAGGCACGGTGGAATTATAGTAAGTTACGGGCAACTAACCTAACCGCAGTCCAATTGGATTGAAATGCTCTAATACCAAAATGTAACGTCCTAATTCCTCAATTTAAGAATAATGTTCGTTGGAAACACGATTCCGAATTTCTGAAATTATTTCGCACCATTTTCGATATCGTCAAGCAAATCAAACAATTGCTTAGGCAATCCAACGTTTGGTTAAGTTTCAATGAAATAGTCCCTTGCAAATAATACAATTATGTTAGATCAATAATACAATCAGTTGCGTCCAAAATCTTTTATTGGTCCGTTGCAAATAGTCCCTCATTTTGATTGGTCTCTTCTAAACTTCTCCATGGACTCTTTGGAATGTTTTTTTTTTTTTATTTGAATTAAAGCTATCTCATATTGTAACTAGAATCCAATTCATAAACACATCGGGTCTAATTTTAGAACTCAACTCTGGCGACTAATTTGATTATATAGTCTTGAACATTCTTAGTTCTTAATTATAAATTTATATTTGATGTTTTTTGAGTTAAAAAAATTATATATACTTGCATTAAAATTGCTTGTGTTGTCATGTTATTAAGTATATTTGATACCTCATGTAATTATCAACATAATTATATTTATTAAAAGAAATGTCAACATAAACTTAAATGATCGACATATATATATATAATTTTTAAAATTTATAGTGAATAGAAAATAAACTTTCTAATTCTATTAATTAGTATATCGCGAAACTTTTAAGAAACGAAAGCATTTTTATAAGAGTCCGTCTAGGGTGGTCCTGGTTCACGTGAACCAGGTACCCTTATTTTAATCAAATTAATTCTGAGCCTATAGATATATTAGTTTTTTACTTAAAGGTTGAGATATAACCGGTACATGGTTAAAGGAACCATTTGTCGAGAATTTCAAAATGGGGCCTTGTAAAGCAGAGTATTAACGCGGTTTCCCAAACTGTACGATCGGTGGAGGAGACATAGACAAGGCTGTGAAGGAGAACGATCGGTGACAAAGGTGGGTCGTGGCTTCGTTTTCATTGTATGTTGTTGGGCAGCTTTGTGAGTGTGATTGTCCATGTTTCAGGATGATTGGAGAGGCGAAAAAGTCCGAAACTTTCCGAAAAGGACGATCGGTGAGAGTTTGATCAATTTTTGTCATTTTTTGTTTCATTGTTCATACCATTGTCAAGTGCGATTAGTTTTATGATCAATGATTGTGTAAGTATTGATTGATTTAGGAGTGGTTATTGTTCATCCGATTGATACCTGTGATTTGTGTTGGGTTGGTGGGGAGTGGATGTGGTTCGGACCAGGGTGTTATTTATGCGATTGGTAGGGTATTCTTCTATCAAATGGATTAATGAGTTGGTGTATGAAATATGAAGAGAATATAATTGGAACTTAAGTCCCACGTCGAGGAAGTACCTGAATGATGAGGTTGTCTAAATGTGGTGGATGTGTTGCATTGATAGTCTCTTAGGTAACCGGGTGTGTGTTTTATTGTTGTGGATCTCTTAGGTGCTGGTAGAGGGGAAATTGATGCAGGAGGTTAGGTGTTAGAAGTTGGTGAAATTGATGCATCAGGTGAGGTATCAAAAGTTGGTGAAGGAAGAAGGATGAGGTTGTATTTGAGTAGTGCAGGTTGGATGAACAATGCAGTTTGGGTTGACAGAATCAGTATAACTTTAATGGCATATGAGAAAAAATTCCTCAAGATGAACATGGCTAGAAAGAACCAACTGTTTTCTATCACAACATTTCAAAGATACATCAGGCAAGCACTAAATTGAAATTAAACTAAATTCCAGCACTTTATCATCAAGAATGGAAATACTCTTGCTTTTAAAATAACAATACACTAACCTCACTCCACCGGATCTCCTCACACAGTGTCTCAACTATGATCTTCAAAAAGGTATAGCCGACACCAACACTTGAACAAGCTGCTGGTACGGTGTTGGAATTAACTGGACCACACAAGTAAATCCTTGAGGACAAACCCTGTTTCACCGCCGGTTGGACTCACTGCAGTTTGAAGCAAAACCTTCGTCGATGTGGCCAACAAGAAGGGAGATGATCTGATTTGACTAGTATTTCGAAAAGGTAAAGGGAAAGTTGTAAAATCACTGTTTGGGGCCAAATCAATTATGAACATCCTTTGGTGAATTTTCCTAAATATCCTATAAACCTACAGGAGCCGGTCAAGGGTCCTTTGGTTCACGTGAACCAAAATTGTTTTGGACCACCCTAGAGGAGTCCTTTTTATAAGGCTTTAAATGGCTTATATATTTTTTTTAAAATAAAAAATCAATTTGAGTAAACTTGTACACTTTATATTCTTATTATATTATTATATAATAACTCAAAACTCATGCCTAATCTCAAAGTGAAAGGAGACTAAGGAAGTTCACATGTTTTCACGACATTAGGCCCCTCATTTTCATGTCTAGAAATGATCTCAGGCTTCCCGAAATTTATGGCCAGAAGTCATGGAGACGCATGTGAAATATTGGGTCCCTCCCAATATCATTGCTAGATTCATATGATACGACTTATTCATTAGTAATTACGTATACTAGCTTAATTAATTAGTAGTGATATATACATGATAGTGATATGCATGTGTAAGTCACACTTCCAATAGTACGAATAGAGTTATAGTCACATGAATTTACTGTTAATTAGACGTACGTAGACTATATCAATAAGTAAGCAATGTATAGACATTATTATGCAAAAAGGAAAAAGAGTAATTTCTTGAATTTATTGAATTTTAGGTTATATATAATTATGAAAACAATATTTCTTATAAATTCAACTCTCCCATTATTATTTTAACAATATTTGAACTTAAAGCATTCATCTTAATTAATTTTTGAATGCAGAATGCTTATGTAAAACACACACACACATGCACACGCTTGCACGTATCTAAAAGATTGTGGTAGCTGACTTATAATTAGTATTCCCTTTTATTGCCGAATACCCTTGAATTTTTATACTAAAATGGAATCATGTAGCAAATATTAAACAAGAATACTTTTAATAAAAGAAATAGAATCTTATACATACATTTTTCTCGTGGTATGCATCATATCCATGCCATAACAAAGAAAATTAAAAACAAATTTGTGGAAATTAAGTAAAACTTGGGTCATTTATTTGTGCTCTTTTAAAAAGAAAGTATATTTTAAATTAAAAATGTGTTTAAAAAATTTATGATCATTGATTTTTTTTTCTTTTGGAAAATGAATATAGCATGTTTGGGTGGAACTTCTGCACAAGTACTTCTAGGTGAAAAAATAGTATGAATCAAATATGTCAAATACATTTAACTTCTCCATAAGTTAAAATTAGTCTTTATAGACCACCTATTCCAAAAGCTCTTCCATTTAACTTCTCCAAAAGTAACTAATTTTAACTTATGGAGAAGTTAAATGCATTTGACCTCTTTAATTCATGCTATTTTTTTACCTAGAAGTATTTCTGCAGAAGTTCTACCCAAACAGGCTCATAGTAATATCTACATCCTATAAAAAAAATACCTCATAAACAAATTTCTTTAATTATTTGAATATTCAACAAATAAAATAAAAATCAATACAGTCAATTAATATATATATATATATATGTCTTAATTAAGACCACAAAATACATTTAATGCATTATTCATTTCATTTACTAATGAAAATTAATTAATAAGGAGAATTTCATAATTATTATATTATTATTTCTCAACAAGACTTTAGAAATGAATTTAATACGGTATTAATTAATGTTATGTAAATAATTATTAATTTGTAAAGAAATCAGTAGTTACAGTGACAACAAAGAGATAAGCAATAAAATACATATAATGTTTTTAATTATAAAACTTTCACTTATAGCCATACAGAATCACATGCTGGTTTTGTCTGTAGTAATAATTTATCCTCTTTGACCTTTTCCCCCACCCATCCTTTAACCTACTTACCTTTTTCAGCTGATTACCCCTCTTCTCCATCGAATTCACCTTTTAATATATTTTGTTTCCTAAATAATTGAAAAGGCATAAAAGTGAAATTAATATTGTTGGGTGCAAATATGATTATAATACATAGTTTCTATGGAGGGAATCTAAAAAGGAGAGGAAGATAAGAAGAGGCCACCCACGGGCCACTAGCTTGATTTGATAATTTATTAATTATTTTCTTCTGTTTCTATGGCTTGATGTGCTCCACTCTCATGCTATAAATACCTGAGAGTTTCATTCATGATCGATCACCAACAAACAAAGAACCAATCAATAATTAAGAGCAAAAATGAGGTCCCCATGCCACCATGTGATGATCTTAGCCATTTTCCTCATGTGCTCATCAACAAGCCTGATGTCTATGGCCCAAAACTCTCCTCAAGACTTCCTTGAGGTACACAATCAAGCCCGAGGAGAGGTTGGTGTGGGCCCACTTTCATGGAACCACACACTTGAAGCCTATGCTCAAAACTATGCCAATGAGAGAATCGGTGACTGCAACCTTGAGCACTCAATGGGGCCATTTGGCGAGAACCTCGCTGAGGGATATGGAGAGATGAAGGGTTCAGATGCAGTCAAGTTCTGGCTCACTGAGAAGCCTTACTATGACCACCACTCAAACGCATGTGTTCATGATGAGTGCCTGCATTATACTCAGATTGTATGGCGTGATTCGGTTCATCTTGGGTGTGCAAGGTCTAAGTGTGACAATGGCTGGGTCTTTGTTATTTGCAGCTATTCCCCTCCAGGCAACATTGACGGCCAAAGACCTTATTGATTTTATTAATTACTTCCTTTTCTGTTATGTTAATTAAAAAATATATATTAATATAGTAAATTAAGCAGGACCTGGTTTTGTCCTGCCATTAATTAGAAAGTATTATAAAGTGTGGAATTGATCGATGTTGGGTAGTATGAATGATATTTCCGTTACAGAGAAAGTAAATTCATACAACACAAAAATACAACATATATTTTTTCTCTATTTCTCTTCATCATATCACTTATCACATCTCATTTTCTCTCTCTTTTCTATCTATTTCTCTCATTGTTGTTGTACAAATAACACAACTCTATCTTATAACGTAATGAATGATAAATAAAAACATTAACTGTATTCACATGTGTAAAGCATTAGCGGCACTTGAGATATGGACAGTTACATTCCAACAAAAAAATATTACTATATATATGGACAGTTACATAATTTAAAATTTTAATGTAGATTAACTATAAAATCAACCATGCCATTTATTACAACTTCCGTTACTATATATATTCATCTATTATAAAAAATAATAGATTAAAAGACAGTTTTGATAATATATAGAGTATAATTGTGTCTGCTTAAATTACTGTACGTTACACTTTATCATAATTTCTTATTCATGTTTAATTAAATAAAAAAAAGAAAGAATATTTTACAAGTCTTTAAAATCATGAATAATTTAAAATAAATTAAAACTTATAAAGCAACGGACGATTATTTTAATTGAACTGGACTGAGTATTTTATAAATTACAGGGCTCATGGCTGAATGTCCTGTACAAACATGATTGGATTGGGCGTTGTTTGCAGTTTAGTGGTGCCAAAATGGGTTCACGGGTGGGTCTCTCAGCCGGCTGACATTGGTTTGAAGAAAGAGTTTTATTATTGGTTGTGACTTGTGAACTTTTCAGTTTTCAAACCAAACCGTGAATGACAATATCGCAAGAGAAGAATAATGACACACAACTTGAATTAATTTTTATATTTTTCACATACATCATACGTCATCACAAATAAATAATTAACAACACTCATAATTACTAGTACTCTATATTATAATTTTTTTGAATTGTGTAATAAAAAATTTTAATTGAACATCACACACATAAGGGTGGGCTCCATTCAGGTTTAAGTTTAACTAGGCAGAATTTACTGCTTAATTTGTGCTGGATGCATGACTAATGGAGGAAAGGCCATAATAATTATTTTAACAGTTGGGTCATCCAGGAATTGAGACGGTTTTTTAGGGTCTCTGATTATGAGGACTTAGATTTTTTTTTTTCTCTCCAGCAAAATTTAGCTATGAATAATTGTGGGATAACTAGATAATTAAATCTATAGCTAATTCATAGCTATTTTGTAGCTAAATCTCCTGAGAGATACCTTTACATAATATCCGCCCTTAGTGTTATAAGGTGATAAACTTTTGTATTTAAAATTATAAATAATTGTTTTAAGAAATTTAAATTTGAGTTTTAATTTGATTAACATCAAATTAAATATACAAAATTAGAAATAAGATGGGATGACTTTACTGAGATCCAGAAGGTTATTCCTAAAGTTTTTAGGAGATTAATTAAAAAATAATTAATAAGATTTTATAATATTTTAAAGTTTAATAGAATTGAGACTTTTTGTTTTAAATTTTGATACATTTGAGTTTGATAAAATTAAGTTTGGTAAAATGAAGTTTGTGACATAAATTTGTGTTTGGGAATAATATTGTAATTTGTAAAGGTAAGTCTAAGAAAAGGATTCTTGTTTAACAAAAATCACTTTTAATGGATAAATATAATTATACGTGGTGGGTCTCATACCTAAACATAGGATGATTCTAGTGTGGACCAAACAAAATTTAGTCCACCTAGTCCAACTTACATTTTATTAGCTATTAAAGATGAATGAATAATTTTATTTTTTATTAAGTTTTTATATGATTATTTGTGTTTAATTTAAGGGTAAATATAAATTTACAATATAACTTATGCTAGTTTCCCTAATCATCTAATCAATTTAAAGTTTAGGTGGAAAACTTCTATATTATATAGTATTATCGATTTGAATTTTTACTTTTTTAACCAATATTTTATAAGAGTAACTGAAAACTAGTTTAATATCAGTTATTAATAAAATGAACATTGAATGTGATGACCAGGAATTTGAAATACTATATTTTCACATTTTTGACCATGTGAATCATGGTCCAACCCCCTAAACATAATCATTCTTAACAGAAAAATAAGAAATTTTAATTCTCCCAGACATACATTAGTCGCATACAATTTTACTTTTTTCAACTAAGAGTTACTCTAACGTAATTATTTTTCTCAACCTCATTTCTGGAGTTCCTTTGAGTGTTAGTTTGATTTACAATTGAGTATAATTAATTCTAGAAATCGATTGTTGAAATGAGTAATGCACGTTTTACAAAAACGTTAGACGAAAGTTATTTAAAATCAATTCAGTGAAATCATTATTTTACACTGTAACAACGGTAAAACAAACAGAGGCTGATTAATGTTAACCGTAAAACAAATAGACTCTAGGTGGATAAAATTATATGGGAAAATAATGTCTCTCCATTAATTTATTTGATTAGATAGAAATTAAAAATAATAATTGAAAAATTATTATGTAATATAATACTATCTTTTTAACTCTTGATAATGAGAGAAACATAAAACAAGTCCCATCCTTAAGGGGGAGAAGTAATAAAATTAAAAAAAATAAATTTATCTTTTCGAAATTCATGTATTTCTCTTTACTATAAGAGATAACACTAACATCATTATTATTATTTTCTTCGAATATAGAGTGATTTTACACTTTTCTTTTTATTTTTCTTGTTTCTTATTTCTTTCCCTTTATTTTCTCTAAAAGCAAACATAACATTAATGTAATGACATGTAATATTAACTATTTAAAAAATTATTTATATAATTGATTTTAAATTTAAATAATATTTATACAAACACAATTTTGTTGGAATTGAAATAGAAATTTATAAAAACATAAAGATAATTATTGGATAAATTAAAGATATGAAAAATACTTTTTCATTTGTGAATCAATAATAATTAATAACAACTAGTGTCCAACCCGTGCGATGCACGGATATTATTATTTTAATAGATTATTAAAATTAAATGATATAATATGCATAATTTATTAAATATTTATAATTAAAAAATAATAATAATTTATTTCTTTTTAATATTTAATTCTATACTTGTTAGTATATAAAGAATATAAAAATTTAAAAAAGAAAAATGGATTTAAAAAATCAAATAGTAAACATTAATAATTAAAAATAAAAACTATTATAAATTTTATTTCGTTTATATTTTTTGAAATGTCTCATTTTAACACTATATTTTTTTGTCACATTACAACACTTAAAATTGTCATCACATATAAAAATCACAAGTCATTGTTGAAATTAACCCTAGATACGACAACATATAATTGACCATGCATGAAAACTGGTTTTGGTAAATACACACTAACATATGACAATTGTATGACCTTTACTTTTATTATTTTGGTTCCATTGTAAATTCCAACAGATATATCAAGATTACTTACTAGCATGACAAACACTCCTATCTTTAACACCAACATATGATAAGGAAGTGCAAAAAAGTCTATGGAAAAACCGTTGTTAGGAGAGCTAACCCCACCATTATGATGTTGATATTCACAACAGGAGCAAAACTAACTCTCATGGATGCATGGTATCTATGGTTCATAAAAAATCACTTTAAACCTATAATTGAAAAATTTACTTAACCTTTAAACGTAGTATACTGAATATATAATAAATCAAAATACAAAATAATAATTGTATTGAAGTAGAAGAAAATAACATAATTTTAAATTTTATGATTCTAATTAAAAATTATGTTCATAGAGAATTGTAACTAATACATGATAAATATAATTATAAATTTAAATTATATTGAGATTCCAAATCTCTCATCTCAGTCACTTAAAACATATATAAAGTGTATGGAAAAAGACTCTTGTTGGGAGAGTTAGCCCCACTATTATGTCAAAAAAATTACCTCTTGTCGAGAATACTTGAGGTTCATAAAAAATAATTTTACTGAAGAGAGAATAAAAAAACTAAAAAAAAGTATAAATAACGGATGTGAGAAAATGTGACATGTATACCGGGAGAACAATTTTAATATAGAGGAAATAGAATAGATAAGAGAGATAATAAGTGAAAATATTAATGAATAAGATAGAGAGATAAATGTTTTATTATAATAATAATAATAAAATGAAAGTGTGATAAAAAAGAAAACGACGGGAGCAAGACTATCTCCCGTGGAGGATACCCGTGGTTAAAAAAATCACGAAGTGAGAATAAACTAAAAAAATGCAAGTAAGAAAACATGACACGTGTAATGGTTGATCAATTTTAATATAAAGTAAATATATAAATAGAATAGATGAAGAGAGATAATAAGTAAAATCATTAATGAATAAACAGAGAGATAAATAATATATTGAAAAAACACATTAAATTTAATGTAAATCCACACACTTATTGTATTTCTTAATGTGTGTTTTTATGTAATGAAATAAATAAACATGAATGGATAATAAGAGAAATTGTTTTAATATAATAATAACAAAAACAACAACAATAACAACAACAATAATAATAAAAGAAAATTAATGTATGATAAAAAAGAATATGGTAGGAGCAAAACTATTTCCCGTAGATGATACCCGTGGTTTGTTAAAAAAAACTTTTGTAATGAAAAGATTAATAGGTACAAATAATGAAAGAAAATATTTTAATATAATAATAATAAAAAAGAAAATGAAATTGTGATAAGAAACAAAAAGAAAAACGGCAGGAGCAGAACTATCTCCTGTGAATGGTAAATGTGGTTTATAAAAAAATCACTTTATTGAAATGAGAATAAAAAACTTCAAAAAAACGCAAGTAAAAAAACATGACACGTGTATTGTGGAAACAATTTTAATATAGAGTAAACAGATAAATAAAATAGATAAGAGAGATAATAAGTGAAAATATTAATGAATAAAATAGAGAGACAAATAATATATTAAAAAACACATTAAATTTAATGCAAATCAACACATTTATCATATTTCTTAATATGTATTTTTATGTAATAAAATAGATAAACATGTTTTATTAGCAATAATGAAAATTACCAAAGAAAGGGGGTTTAAGTATTGTCCAAAGAAAAGTAAAAATTGAAAAGCCCAATACATCTATTCAAAGGCCCATAATTGAACAAAAAAATTTAAGATTCCAATGAACAGTACTCAAAAATCTCCTCCAATATAATATTACATATGTGAAATTATTTGCGTAAAATTTTGTCCAGGAAAAATTGAGCTATTCCTTTGAATGATTAAAGTTAAATGAATTAAGGTGAAGCTAAGTAAGGAATAAAATGACTTTTTTTTTTTTTACAGGGAAAGCGACGTGGTTTTAAACTTATAACCTCGTGTTAAATTACTTAAACTCTAACCACCGACCGACCCCAGTGGGAATAAAATGATTTAATTATCCTAAAATATCCGGATTTATAGTGGAATAACAGCCGAACAAATAAAACATGTATATGCTGATCCATTGACCAATAAAATCTTTGCACCTTGCCACTATGTACGTTTTCTAGTTTTTATAGTTAATTCATGAAACACATGACCCGCCTTGATTGAAGCCTGTGATGAGGTAGAGCTTTCTCAGAGAAGACAAATGGGTGCAACTTCGTCTTGTAATTACGCAAGCAACAATCTTCCTGCATGTATATATAATTCAAGGTTTAGGTTTTCTTTTATTTAATTGCCTTAATTTTCAACACGGCGCGGTTATAAACGCAATGGCTGCCAAGTCTTTTTAATGTATGTTTAGGTGAGAAAAGTTTGTAAATTTGAATTGACTGCCTTAAATTTTATATAATTGAATATTGGGTTTAAAATGATATGATTTGTGTTTGATTTTTTTATAAGAAAATACGTTTATGATAAAAATCATTATAAAATTTTTAATTTAATGTAAAAATTCCATAACAGTGAAATACATATAATAATTAAATCATATTTACATTCACTCAGTATGATTTTAGAGATGGAAACGTGTTTATGCACCGAGAGTAATTATCTATGTATAGGGATGGCAGATTGGCAGCTGACTCTAGCTAGTCCTTTAATTAACATCACAAAATATTGTGATTGAAGATTACCTTTAATTTGTACAAGGATGATATTTGGACCAAGTAGATGCGTACCCGTAAATCTATAATAAATATATAAGGTCTTTATTTATACCTAATTTTGGGTTTGAAATTTTGAATCTTGGTGATTATTACTCCATCTCTATTAATTTATAATTATATTATAATAAATAAACTGTTTTAGTGAGAAGGGTTGATTTAGTGTTCGATTGATTTACAATCGAATAAAATTCATTTTAGAATCAATGGTTATAAGTGATTCTACGTACTAAGCCAAACGGTTAACCCAACATACACTTATACTAGTGTGATATTATTTAATAGTTATAATTTTATTTCAAATATACCATTGAATTCATGCATATCATATGGATTTTGATCTCTGTTAAACATATATTCTCAATTGTAACTAAATCCCGAACATGATAATTTTTGATAATAAAAAAATACCTGTGATTAACACAAAAAAATATCATATGAATTATTATTTTAAAATTTTATATTAATTTAAAATTATATAATATGTCATTAAATATTAATATTATATATATTTTTAAAATATATGAAAATGAGAATTATTTAATTATAATCTTATTGGTAGTTGATTTTTATTGTATTTGGCATAAATAATCAACTTAATAAATAATTATAATTCAATGATTAAATCTATAAAAATCATATTTTATTAAGATTATAGATAGTGTAAACGTATTAAAATATCTTTGGTGTAAAATAAAACACATTAAAAAGGATATATTTCATTTAATTAAAATTTGAATAATGAAAATGGGTAATATGGTCCTTTACTATTGTTTTTTTCAATTTAAGATTTTAGTGTTTGGAAGTCACATTAAACTTTGTTTGACATAAGATGGATCCCATATAAGAGAGCAAAACTCATTTTGCACCTACTTTTTCCATTCACAACATAGGGTCCATTTTGGTTTGCATTTTCATTTTCTGTTTCCATTTTCTATTTACATTATGTTTCATATTTTTTTTGAAATTTTACAAAAGAAAAACTGAAAAATACTTGAAATAGAAATTTTTTATTTCCATCATTTTTCAACTTTAATTTTCTTTTGTAATATTTTAGAAAACAGTAAATAGAATGAAAATAAGAAAAATAAAACAGAAAATAAAAATGCAAACTAAACAGATCCTAAGACCGCTTGGTTAAGAAAAATTAAACTCCGAATTGAGAATGGGTATTAGCACGAAATTATTAACCACACAGAAATGGATGAGATCAAATACGTGAATATCTATATAGATACATTAGTGTCATATATATTCTAACTCTACTTAATTAATTTTTGTCAATGTTTTTAAAACCGGACCGGTAATTGAACTAGTGAAAGTACTAGTTCACGGTTTAGTGGTTGAACTGTGATCGAATCGGTAATAATTAAATATATTTTTTAATATTATATAATATTTTTTAGTAATAAAATAAGATAAAATCATAAGAAATCAAGATATAAGATTATAAATTAATATAAAAGACTTTATTATATGTATTACATTATAAAAAAATTCATAATAATTGACTAAATAATAAATATTTACGTATAATCCTTAAAAAGCTATTTTTATTTATCTTAAAAATATTTTAGATTAAATAAAAAAATCAAAAAATAAAAAAATTGAATTTTTTGAAATTAGCCGGTTCAACCGGTTTTCTGGTACCGATTCTTTACCAGTTCGACCGGTTCCCACCGATTTTGAAACCAACCGGTTTTCAAGGTTGTATGGACTAGACACCAAGTCGGTTCTCGATTGAACCGGTTGAACTGACCGGTACGGTGCGGTTTTGATAACCATGATTTTTGTCATCCCCTTAATTCGTGCATAAAATTCTTGAATAGTCGATTTGATATGGATTGGAATATCCGTATTCTATCTAATTTCATTATCTGCTTATCTAGAAAAAACTTGAATAGTCATACTGGTCAAATTCAAATCCCATATAATTGATGGCTCTTTTTCTTAGCGCATGCACTTCCATCCAATTCTTATTGACGCCGCCGTGAGAAGAGTTTGCTTTTTTTTTTTTTATATATATATATATATGTTGCTATTATAGTGTTTATTAGGATCTTTCAATGAGTTTCATTAAACCTTAGCCTTTAAAAGAGTAAAATGGATAGATAAAATTTAAGGTTAGTGAGCGTGTAACATACATATATAGAAAGTTTTAGATAAAATTTCATCAACCAACTTTATTTTAACACATAATATACATCTAAAAAATATATATAAGTAATTTATTATAAAATTACATATTTACTAATGTCAGATTTATTTAAAATTTTATGAACATGATTATATCAACACATTAATATCACATTATTTAATGGTTAAATTTATTCACCTTCACACATGCATACACATTCATGTCTTACTAGTCAAAATGAGAATAAGTTCGAAAAATTCATTAAAGCTAGAAATTAATCTTAATTGTAGAATAACTGTTAATAAATGATTAACATTAAATTTATGTAAAACAATTTTGACCGGTCATACGTGGATATATAGTTACAATTAAGGACGATTCTAGGGTGGATCAAATAAAATTTGGTCTATCTAGTCTAGTTTACATTTTTTTCTTACAAAAGATGAATAGATAATTTTATTTTTTATTAAATAGTCTTTATATGACTATTTGAGTTTAATTTAAGGAAAAATATGGATTTACAATACAACTTATGCTAATTTCGTTGAAGATATATCAATTTAAAGTTAAAAGACAAAATTTTACATTACATGGTAATATCGATTTGAATTTTTATTATTTTCAAGTAATATTTCATAAAAGTAATTAGAAACTATTTTAATATCAATTATTAATAAAATGAGCATTAAATTTGGTGATTATAAATTTAAATTACTATATTTCCACATTTTGGACCGCATGAACCATGGTTCACCGTAAACAAACCCTACAAGTAATTACTTATGACACACACAGAGGGTGGAGTACATGTCTAGTTAGAATTGAGAAGAATTAATCTTAACCGTTTAATCATATATATATATATATATATATTTTGAATGATTAAAATTGTTTTACTTAAATTTAATATTAACAACTTATATATGTTGTATGGGTTAAGAGTAATTTATTATCCTCTCTTGAAATTGATAGACATGTACATCATATCCGGTGCCTTTTAATCTAATTTACCATGAGAATTGCGTATAAGGTGGAGGGCAGCCTCTCTAGCGCTATCAACAATTCAACATCCATCCATCGATCATTTTGAAAATTCAGACTAACTGTTAGCGGTCTTGCCTAAACTTCTTAATTACAAAATTTCCATATGTTAAAACCCCTATAAATACCTCACCAAGAACTTCAGCTTTTTTCATCAAACACCTATATTTATATATATAGCTGAAGAATATTAAGCAAAATGGGGTTAATTAGCAAGGTTTCATTTCCTCTATTATTGTGTGTGTTGGGCTTAGTCATTAATAATGTTGTCTATGCTCAAGACTCACCAACAGACTACGTCAATGCACACAACGCTGCAAGAGCAGAGGTGAATGTTCCAAATTTGGTTTGGGATGATACTGTTGCTGCCTTTGCACAGAACTATGCTAATCAACGTAAGGATTGCCAACTGATCCACTCAGGTGGTGGTGGCAAATACGGTGAGAACCTCGCAATGAGCACCGGTGACATGAGTGGCACAGACGCTGTGAAACTGTGGGTGGATGAGAAAGCAGACTATGACTACAATTCTAACTCTTGTGCTAGTGGGAAGCAGTGCGGTCACTACACTCAAGTCGTTTGGAGAAACACACAACGCGTTGGATGTGCCAAAGTAAGGTGTGACAATGGAGGCACATTCATCACTTGCAACTATGACCCTCCTGGCAACTATGTTGGAGAAAAACCCTATTAATTAAGGGAATTGAGTGATACATTCTGCTAGCTGCTGTATCACTTGTAGCAGCTACCTACCATGAATATTAAGAATAAATAAAAATTGTGGGTTCATATAACTCATATATATCGTGAATTCATGTTTATGATACTTTTCAATGTTTTGAAATAATAAAATAATGTTTACATTAATTAATATTAATGCTTCAATTCTCTTACAACGTCCATTTAATATATAGTTGGTTAGAATTTATAATTTTGATTGATTCATATATATAATCAATGTTATGAAATGGATGGTTCACGTAAGATTGTAGGTTGGACAAAACTGATTCAAAATTAATTCTGACTCTTCTTAATTAAAAATCAAACATGCAATAAATCCCTATGGTATTCCCTTTTTATTTTTTTTAACAATATTTGCACTGTCTGTTCACTTTCATGTCTTACAAGATATCTCAAAAAGATTTAATTTTTTATACCATGCCATTTATTATTCAAATTATTTCAAAACATCTAAAAAGAATTTCTTTTATAGCTAAAATATGAGTAATTTTCTTCTTGAGAACCCTAACTTAAGGCTGCATAAAAACTTTCCTTAAATTTGCTTAGTCTGGGGTTAAATTTTCAAGCAAGCACATTATTGTCTCTCCACTCATAGCTTATATATATCCATATAATTCATCTCCAAAGCCATATCATAGACCCTGATACTTAATAAATAAAAGAAAAAAATCACGGCATGCATTTTATCAACAAACCGGTCGAACTGATGTAAAATAAATGAAAGCTAATAAAAAATTAATTAAATAATTAGTTAATCTCATTTATTTTTTTTTATTGTTATCTAAAAATGAAGCGCATTTCTTAAATTGCCTTTCATAGAATACTTTAAATTTATTGAAATTTGTTTCTAATATAAAAATACTCTTTTTCTTTTGGCACATGGTTCATTAGAAATCATTAAAAAATAAAATCTAAATGTAAAGGGTATTACAAAACGATCTCATTAAATATGATGAAATTAATTAAGAATTTATTTATATTTAATTCATCATATTTAAATTTTTTTATTTATATTCAAATCGGAGCGAAGAGTAATGATTTTTTTAGCATTGGGTTTTGCCATCTAAGCTAGAAAAAATTAAGAAGTGAAGGAAAATTGGAGAAAAATATATAATAGACAACAGTTTAGTTTGGCTGGTTATGCATGGAAGAGAATAGAGAATTGCCTACTTTGTTTGTTTTTAATTAGTATTTTTTTCCTGTTTTATGTATATATAATATTTGTTTGGTGAACTCTTTTGGGATTTGTTATTCACTGTTGGGTGATATTTGGGGCTTTAATTGATTTTCTTTTAAAAAAAATGTTTCCAAAATACTCTTGTTGGCCTTAAAGATAAAACCTTTTATTTGAGCAAACCTTCATTTTAGTTCTTGAAAAGATTTGATGATGATCATATAAATTTGAACTAATCTATGGTGGATCAAAATTTTTTTGGTCCACATGAACCAAGTGGGAATAATACGGTTGCAACAGGTGAGGGCACTGTTAGTTTTATTATATGATTGCCACAAATGTTTTGCTAATTCTATTTGGGACCCAAATATAAATACTAAAAAGTAATATCGTTGTCGAAAATCAGTTCTTGCAAAAAGAGGCTGTTATGGAGAAGTTTAGGGTTGTATTTTCATCAGCGGCGGTGTAGCTCAAATTTCCAATTCCATTGAGAAGCAGAGAAATATGAGCAGAAGGTGTGTGTTTGTGCTTCTAATCACATAAGTATTATACGTAAATTCGTTAGCGCTAAATAGAGAATTGATGGTGTCGTTCATCTCGCTTCACCAAATATATTTTTCATGGAAAACACAAATGGCAGCTTCAGTACAGAGAGCCTTTCGATTAGCGCCACAATAGCTACAAGCTCCTTTTTCAGTTCCTCTATAGGAGGATCGATGCTTCCACTTACAAGTATGAATGTCTAATCACAACCAGTCAAGGGAAAGTTAAATTCATGATCAATCTACCAGGAGATCGCAAGGCTCCATCAATAGCATAAATCTCGTTGGTTAGCTCCAATTAAAACAACTTATTCACGAGAATCAAGACCATCCATCAAAATAAGCAAATTGGATACAATGGAAGGTTGATTCCTTTAATTGTGCTTCCTCAAAAAATAATTTCAATTGTTTTTCAGCATCACCAACCCACTTGCTTAGCACATATGCTCCTTTTTGCGCATGTAAAAGCTAACATTTTGAAGAAGCACAAGCCAAAGCTCTTGCAATTAAGGTTGCCCCCATGCCTCGTAAAGGATTCATCCATTGCATGTCATCCATTCCTGGGGAGTGTGCTAGTTTCCACCATTGCGCATTTCACAATTCTCTGCTTCTAGAATAATTTGGGGATGTTGCCATATGCATTTTCTATTTCTTTGGGTTCTTGTCTGTAAATAACAATTGAACCATCAACTAACCGGGAACCTAATAAAATCTCACCGTCAATGAATTATGTCCACCATCTAATGGACCACAATTCACCCGACCAAAACAATCACTCTTGGTCCACATGAACTATGGACCACCTTAGATGAGCCCTATAAATTTTTAAAAAATAAAAAATTATATATATCCGTTCTTAAAATATGAAACAATCATTTAATTTAATTTTTTTAAGGGACTAAAATGATATTAAATTTTTTTTAAGGACTAAATCAAATAATTTTTTTCGGGAATTAAAAATATGCAATCTCCACTTTTCGAGAAGTATTCCAAATCTTTGAGAACCAAAATTAAAGTTTAGTCTTTATTTTTTAAATTAATTAGAGTTGTTTTTTCATTATCAATGTCCTTTTATTTCTTTCTTTTCTTTTGTTTTCTTATGTAGATATTCTAATTAAGATTGTATCTTAATTGGAAAAACACGAAAAACATGTAGTATTGTCTTGCTTAATTGTCTTCTTCACTACTTTCTTGTACCAAGAGGAAAGTTCAACGTGATTAATGAGTTAACATTTGATTTTAGGTTCTGTTATTCTTTATTTCTACAATTCTTATTTATCTACCCTATAATCTAATTAGTTGGGAGCTCTAGCAAGCTATCAAGTTTTTCCGGTCATGCACGCACCATCATTTTGAAAATTCTACTAAGTAATAGTCTTGCGTATGAACCTTTTTTTAATTACAAAATTTCCATGTTAAAATCCCTATAAATACCTCATAAGAGCTCCAACCTCTTTCATCAAACACCTATAGCTACCATTTAGCATTTATACCAAAATGGGGTTATTGATCAATTTCAAGGTTTCACTTTCTCTTTTGTGTGTGTTGGGCTTAGTCATTAATATTGTCTATGCTCAAGACTCACCAACAGACTACCTTAACGCCCACAACGCAGCAAGGTCAGAGGTTAAGGTTCCAAATTTGGTTTGGGATGAGACTGTGGCTGCTTTTGCACGTAACTATGCTAATCAACGTAAGGGAGACTGCAAACTTGTCCACTCAGGTGGTGGTGGCAAATACGGTGAGAACCTCGCAATGAGCACTGGTGACATGAGTGGGAGAGACGCAGTGAGATTGTGGGTGAACGAGAAAGCAGACTATGACTACAATTCTAACTCTTGTGCTAGTGGGAAGCAGTGCGGTCACTACACTCAAGTCGTTTGGAAAAACACAAAACGTGTTGGATGTGCCAAAGTAAGGTGTAACAATGGAGGCACATTCATCACTTGCAACTATGACCCTCCTGGCAACTATGTTGGCCAAAGACCCTACTAATTAATAAGTGGTCATATATTCTTATATTCTCCTGCATGTATCCCCTTGTTTCAATTTCAATTTACCAGCTCCCATGCATATTAAGAATAAATAATTAATAACAGGGGAACCTATAGCGTGAGTTCATATAACTCATATAATGAATTCATGTTATATGCATGTTATAATATTTTTCAATGTTTTGAAATAATATTAATAAAACACAATGTTTACGTGAGTTCATAGCTTACAAAATTAACATTAGTACGTAGAGTAATGCTAGTCTTCAAAATTGTGGTAGTACATTGCATATGTGATTAAATCCCTACCGTATTCCCTTTTTTCTCTTTGAAATAATATTTAATTAAAAGCATATATATACATTAAAGTTTTGTAATCTATCTTTCCATATGTTGTAAATTTTTTACAATCTATATTATTATGTACTATCACTAATTTTGTTTACATTAACTTTACAGAATACTTTGACAAGAATATTTATTTTTTATACCATGCTATTTATATATTTATCCAAATAAGTGTGGTTGATTTTAAGTAATACATATTTGGTTTAATTTCTCTTAATCAATATATCGAGTTTAAGTTTTATTTATTAAAAAAACTCCACTAAAAGAGTTAATTCCATCATAATATGAATATTCATATTCATAGCTTAAATAGATGTACATGAAAGAAATTAATAACACTGTCTCCACTTAATTTAGCTTAATTATCCATAATTCTTTTCCAAGCCACATGTTAAACCTACTCTATGATTCATAAAATAAAATAAAACAAAATGATATCATGCATTTAATACGACCAATTTTATGATAAATAATTTTAAAAAAGGGTTTTTCATCAAATAATATTTACGTATAATTAATTTGATCTTAATCAAGTATTTTCTACATAATCGAATATAAGTAATTAACAAAAAATTAACCTATGTTAATTAAGAATGTTAGTTATTTAATCTTATTTAATTTTTTTTAAGTGGTCTTAACAAATGAATTTCATTCCCTATACTAATTTTGATGAAAGATTTTAATAAAATTTAAATTCAATACAAAATACTTTACTGATGAAATCAAAAAATATGATGGAAATTAGTTAGGATTTATTTATGTTTAGCTAAAATATGATGTTGGTTGCTCAAAATATCCCAATTTTTTTTATTTAGTCCCCTAAAATATTTTTTTTAAACTAGTTCTCCAAAAATTCCAACGCATGGGTCCTCCAATAGTATACTGTTAATTCTCTATGTTAAATGCCTATTTAACAATTGAGATCGACATAATAATCCTAATTAGCAGTCCAATGTGTCATCTTATACATCCAACATAGAATTTTTAGTAAGGACTCTTCCTATTCCTATGTGACACATTTTAGAGCACAATATATATTTTAAAAAAATTAAAATATTTTGAGAAATTAAAATTATATTTCAACCTTTTTATCGGATCATTATACATGAGTTTTTATTTATTTACTTATTTATATTCGAGTTTGAAGAAAGTAATCCCCTCCATCTTTATTAATATTAATTAAGAGTAAAGGAAAGAACTCGACAAGCATGCAATAAAAAAATTTATAAAATTACATCGTTATTGCTTGGTGTATATGGAAATAGATTTGATTTGGACTTATGCCTCTCTTTCTAATTATATCATCGAATTGAATCTATATTAGCAACACAAACACACACACCAAGTAAATAAAATTGATAAAATTTTAGTTTTTTATTACAACGGGAAAAGAAATCTTCTTTAATTTTACTTAATAGTCCGTGCAATTTACGGACTTATGATTTAAGAAAGAAGACGTGTAAAAATTATAGACATTTCCTCTCTACCATTTCTATTTTCTTTCTTAGTTTTTCTAAGGATAAGTACAGAAATTGTTTATGATTGCAGTTTTTTTTTAAAGTTGACTAGAATAAATAAATGAAGGCTAGGTCAAGTGTCTTGTGAGCAATTTTTCCAATTCAGTAACTTTCATGACGTGGTAAGATATATCTTCTATTGGCCATAAAGTCATTTAGCACTTTCTCATACCAAGAGACAAATCCAAACGTGATTAGCGCGCGAGTTAACAATATTTTGATTTAGGTCGTGTTATTCTCGCCTTTACAATTTTTACACTACTTCATTTGTTTTAAATTAGTCAATTATATTCAAACTCTTCATTTGAATATATGTGATCGATTAATATTCGCAGGAGAGTTGTTCAATACTGTACAGTACCACCACTTATTAGTTTAAAATTTTAAAAAGATCAAAAAAGAAATGAAAAATAAAGGGATTTCTTGTATACTACTGTCATTGTTTTTACTTGTTAATTACATACGAAGAACATTTAGAAAGCTCGTTTGATTCGTTCCCTTGTCTTACACAGCAGTTCTGTGGACTAGTAAGGAAAACCATTGATAAAATGATCAACAACTACATTGACCAATAGCTTTCATAGGAAATAATATATATGGCTAGCTCTGATAGATGTTCAAGTCACATTCATATATAATGCTTAATTGAAAATTCAAATTGAATTTATTCTAGGAAATTGCAATGCATCTTCATCCATCTAGTAATGATAAATGAAAACAATGACACAGTCAGAGCGTTTGGTAGTCTTCGCTGTTACTGGACACTAAACAAATGACTAAGAAATTACAATACATAGCTCACCTCGAAACCAATTCAACTCATTCCAAGTTTAGTATACTTTCTAACATACATGCAGCACAATATCTATAATAGAGGAAATAAGCTACCTCTCCTTTTCATTTAGTTCAATTTCACTAGTTTTCTCGTACCCATATATGTCTACAAAAATGAAGTATACCACAAGAAATTTCAATGTTATCCAGATCTTGTGGGTATTGTTCTGTTTCTTTAAGGCTGGTTATGGTTCTGAAAGTGACATCTTATGCTTACAAACCATCAAGGATTCGATGAACCAATTCAATCATTTATCAAGCTGGGATTTGAACAGCAACACTGAAGGTTACATATGTAGATTTACTGGTGTTGAATGCTCGAATAATATGGAAGATAGAATAATCAGTCTCTGGCTTTCTAATATGGCGTTAGAGGGCCCTTTTCCTAGTTGCATTGAGAATTTCACATGGTTGCAGACTTTGAACCTCTCACACAACCAACTTTCTGGATATATCCCATCTGATATATCAAGTAAGTTGTCATATCTGACCTCACTTGATCTCTCTAATAACAAATTCTTTGGTGAAATTCCAGAGGGTATTTCCAACTTCCCTTACTTGAATACCCTTAGACTTGATGGCAACCAGTTAACTGGCCAAATCCCTCAAGAACTTGGGTTGCTTCCCCAGATTAAAGTTTTTAGTGTTGCTAACAACTTGTTAACAGGGCCAGTTCCTGTTTTTGTTAGCAATGTTGATGTGAGTTTGAGCTATGCCAATAATAGTGGACTCTGTGGAGGAACACTAGGAAGCTGTGATGAAAGCCTTTTTGATAGACCGTTTTGGTATAGTTTTATTATTGGTTTTGTTGCTTCAGCTATTTCTTTCATGTATTATTATGCACCTTGGACAGAATTCAAAAAAAGGAGGAGTAAAGCTATATATCCCTTAAGAAAGAAACAGAACCATCTAAAAGACACTAGACAAGTAGCTGATTTGCTACCACTGGCCTTGCAAGAACAAGGAAGCAAAGAGGTTCTCTCTCTCAAACACTCTTTACTTTAATTAGCTCTATTGCATTTTGTTAACAAGTGTCACATCACTTCTCATATTAGGACAATCTAAATCTAATCTAATTTCAGTTTGTATCTCATGGTTTATTTTCAAAATTTTATTGTCCATCAATTATAAGGCTAATTTGTAGTAACATTAATGATTAATTCCATCTACAGCTGTCAAGATTGTTGGAGAGATTAATTCCTACAATGAGCTTCATGGAACTATGCAAGGCAACTGATTGCTTTGGCACGGACAACATATTGGGGCTAGGAACAACAGGGATTATGTTCAAGGCCAAGTTACCAAATAACTGTTTTCTTGCAGTTAAGAGACTATATGATGGTGATAAGTACAAGAGGGAATTCTTGCTTGAAACAATGATTCCAGGGATACACAGGCAAAGAAACATAGCTCCTCTGGTTGGATTCTGCATAGAGAAAAATGAAAGGATTTTGGTGTATAAGTACATGTCAAATGGAAGACTCTGTGATTGGTTACATCCTGATGAAGGGCATCAAACTATGATATTGGAATGGCCTGAGAGGATTCACATTGCACTTGGGCTAGCAAGAGGTTTGTCTTGGCTCCATAAAAAGTGCAAGGTAGCACATCTCAATCTAGATTCAGAGTGTGTCTTGCTGGACAAGAATTTCGAACCAAAAATTTCCAATTTTGGCAATGCAAAATTCGTAAACCAGACGATTGAAGATCATGTAAGGATGAAATTGTTTTTGATTGATGGAGTTGGGCAGAAGGGCTGTGTTGAAAAGGATGTCTATGACTTTGGTATAATCCTTTTTGAGGTTATAACTGGGAAAAGATTAAGTCCAACGAGTGATTCTTCTGATGGTGTTGATGGCTCTTTGATGAACTACATTAGAAAAAACTTGTTCACTGATCCTATTGATTTTTATGATGCCGTTGATAAATCTATCATTGGTAAAGATTTTGATCATAAAATCCTTCGTCTCCTTGAAGTTGCATGCGACTGTGTAAAGCCTTCTTTAGAGAAAAGGCCAAAGATGGATGATGTTTACAAAACTATAAGAGCATTGTGGGAGGGTTATAGACCCTGGTTTGATTCTCAAAGGCTGAAACTATCTAAGGTTTGTCCTGATCAGATAACATACTGTAACGAAATAGAATGTATTTGTTGAGATGCAACTTTCATTCTGTGAAGAATTTGTATTTGTATGGCTAAGTTCCACTTATCACACAGTTCAGGATAAGATCTAAAATTATAATGTTTGATAAAATTTAAGGAAAATGTTGGATGGACATCCCAAGAGGTGTACACAAATATAGTGATGTAACCATGAAAAAAAATAGAAAAAGATAAAAATGTGTCATATGAATGGTGACGCTTGATTGTTGAAAATTTAAAAATACAATGTTTATTTAGTGTTGCATCATACAAGATAAAGACTTATTGGTGTACTTGGAAGTTTAAATTTATCCACAGCCCATCTGTCATACAGATGCATGCATGTAGAATTTGTTTGAATTTTCGTTACTATAGTTTTGGGATTATGTATAGCAGTAAATCAATATAATTAACTTCAGCCTGTGTTAATTGCAAGATTGATCAACACTCCTCCTTAACTCCACATGTTGACTAAGTCATAACTCACACATTTGAGGTAACAACTAATAACAAACAAGGTCTCACTGTACATCCCTTTCTAGAAAACGAACAATGTGATCCACTTGACAAAAAGTAACGAAATTAAGATATATAACACTAGCAGCCTATCCTATAATGAAAGCCGATGGCAGTGGCAGCCTCTGTCCCACTGGGAAATTAATGATTTTTCTACCAATAAACCCTTTGCTTTCAATCAGCCGCCGGATTAGTTAAATGCCCATTAGCAACATGTCCTCGATCTATTGCAAAGGCAAAGCTTATCCAACCCAAAAGTTCCTATATATAAATAGGCTTGTCCCTATAACTAAGTCATCATCAATAATCTAAAATCATTTGAATTTCACAAATCAAACATACATGGGAATGCCAATGATAGTGGCTGTCCTAGCCATAGCCATATCCTCACAAATGTGTTATGGTCAAGACTCACCACAGGACTACCTCAACGTTCACAACAGAGCCCGTTCCGAAGTTGGAGTTGGACCTATGAGATGGGATGCAAATGTTGCAGCTTATGCACAAAATTATGTGAACACACTGAAAGGAAACTGCAAGATGGTGCACTCAAAGGGTCCTTACGGAGAGAACCTTGCGTGGAGCAGTGGTGACCTTACAGGAACAGCTGCTGTGAACATGTGGGTGGCAGAGAAGCCAAACTATGACTACAATTCTAACTCCTGTGTGGGTGGCAAGTGCGGGCACTACACTCAGGTTGTTTGGCGCAACTCTGTTCGTCTTGGGTGTGCAAAGGTGCGTTGCAACGATGGCCGTAGTACAATCATTAGCTGCAACTATGACCCACCAGGAAACTATATTGATCAGAGGCCTTATGATATTAGTCCTTTCCAAGTGCCATTGAGCTTCAAGCATGACATGACAACTAAGAGATATGTTGGAACGGAAATAAATGCATGAGTGACAATTCTGTGTACATATATATATTGAGAGTGTTGCAGAGAGTCACATGTGCCACCATCTAATATCAGCTTCATCAATAATATGGTCACGAGTATATTTTTACTTATGAGTCTAATGGATTTTCAATCATGTATGCGGGATAAACTAAAACAAGTTTTATGACCTGACAGAGCGTCAAAAGTAAATCAAAACAATGCTTTATTGTCTTTTCAATAAAAGGATAATAAGTGTAATTCTAAAAAATTAAATCAAGTTTTGTGCAAGCACCTCAATACGTAAAAAAGTTAATAAATTAAATTAATTTTATCAAGAGTTCCTTTTTTCGGTCTTTTTAATTATTATTTTAATGTATATTTAGGTTTAAATTTTTTTTTACGGAAATAATAAGGTTTAAATTGATTGTACTTATAAAAATTTTATTCTTACAAAAATTTAATAAATACAAAAGGAATATGAGTCAATCCGGCACCCGCCCATTGTGGATTATCCACAAACGGGTGAGACAGTAAGAGCATGTTTAGCTTCAACTCAAATGAGCCTATTAAATACTTTTTTGGGGGGTTCGAAATGAGCCTATTAAATACTAGTTTTTTTTTTGGTCGAATGAGCCTATTAAATAGTGATCGTGCCAACCTCGCAAAAGCCTTCAAGTTTGTGGGAGTTGTTTTTAGAAACCACCTTTTTGCTATTCACACCCCCATAATATACCCCCTTCCTAAACTACCCCACCGCCACCGCCACCGCCACCCACCTCCCCCTCCCACTCCCCCAACGCCCCATTCCAATTCCCCAACCCCCCTCCCCTTTAATTTTTTTTAAAGCTTTGAGTAAACTCGTCTCCATTTAAAAATTTTTCGGAACCTTATGGAAAAATTTCCGGAAGGTTTCGGAAAATTTTAAATCCGGAAAGGGGTGTGCATTTGGGGGGACGAGTTTAAAGACGGAAAAATTCCGTCTCTAAACTCAAAGCTTTAAAAAAAATTAAAGGGAAGGGGAGTTGGGGAACAGGAATGGGGTGGGGATATTATAGGGGTGCAAATAGCAAAAAGGAGGGTTCTAAAAGCAACCACTCAAGCTTGTGGGTTAGGCCATTAGCCCACTAAACCATTGTTGAACGGTCTAATAATAAACTCTAGTACTACGTACGTGCATAACCAAAAAAAAATGGTGGGCTCCATTAATTAAGGTTAACTAGGCAGAATATTACTGCTTAATATTTGTGCTGATGCAAATGCAAGACTTATATGCACATATATATACAAGACAAGAGTCAAGAGGGGCAGAGTATATATATTTTAACAGTTGAGTCCCATTAAAACGACTTTTGAAGGTCTCCATTTCAGTGGAAGAATTTGGGATGGGATGGCTTAATGGATATGTAGGGAGAAGGGGATTTGTACTCAAGTGAAATTTTCATATGAAAATTTTATGTTTATCTCTATTTTTATAAATTAAATATTTATCTTTCTCATTATAAATGAGGATTTATAAAGAGAAAAATAAATATAAAAATTTTATATGAGATAATAATATGAAAATTTCACTTAAGCTGATCCAAATCCACAGAAAAAGAGTCGGAGGTTGATTTTACTCCTTATCGGTAGACGGTAGTTATTTAGCTAGTGGTTTATATGTTAAATTACTCATTTATATAGTCGCTATATATAGTTACGTTTCAGTTTAGTCTTCACAACTTAAACTTGATTGTAAATAATTTCAAAACGGTATAATAGTTCCCACTATCTGATTAGTTAAAAATGTGAATGTAACGTGAGTATGTGACAAACATATGCAAATTTTTTTATGACATACGTGACATAAAAAATCCATCGTGTATACAATCTGCTACGACAGAGAATCAGAGATCATTCTTAATGGGATTTTTTTTTTTTTTTAAATATTGCTGAGGCGAACGAACAAGTGACATTTTATTACAATGAGTTTTGGAAGTATCATGTCACCGTTTATTAAATAATTTTTATTTTCATTTATAAATGAGCAGTCCCTATCATATAAATATAATGGCAACTTTATTTAATTCTTTATTACGGCATTTCACCGGGTTTAATTAGCCAGTACGTACGTGGTTTATACTTTATATGTGTGTGACTGTGTGTGTGTAAAATTACCCATTTACTCATTATATATAATGTTATATTCAGTCTAGTCTTTCGCAACTTAAAATTGATTACGTACTAGCTTGTTACTATAATTTCAAAATAGTATAATAATTCCCACTATTAGATTAGTTACAAATGGAATATATATATATATATACGTATATAAAATATAATATAACGTAGCAAACATATATAATATACATTTTTCAATGACATACAAGAAAAATATACAACTGTATATGTGTAAAATTTATTTATATTGTTAGTGTGTGTATATAATTATTAATGGGTTGTTTAAAGTTTATTTGACAAGTGACTGTTTTTAATGAGAAATAGAAGTAAATTTTCCATTTTGTACGCACTAATTATTATTTTTATTTATACATGAGCATTATTCACATCATATGATCAATGCAATGGAAATTTTATTTTTGTTTTTTATATCTCAACTTTTGTACGTATTATTGTGAGACTAATTACATAAATACCTTTGATTAAGAAAATATCATTATATATATGTGATTACATTTAGTTGCCAAGCAACATGCTGCAAGAGTGAAAATTTATTTTTTTTTTTCTAAACAAAGTAAATATAATTAAAAGGGAGTACAAGGATACTCCAACCTAAATACAAAAGACACCATCACCAACCGATGCAACATTACAAGGTTACCCAAATGAGTTCCTGTTAACTCAACAATCTCCCTAATCAGAACAAAGATACGTCACTTTTCCCTAATCAAAAAATTTAATGATGACTGTGGGATAAATTAAAATGTTCGAAATCACTTTTCTATTCAAGAGATGTGAATTTATTCGGGTTAAATTTTGCCAGGAAAGAATTATAGCTGTGTAGTATTGTCCTTTAAATTTAACTAAATTTGGATTCATGGTGAAGCTAACAATAGAAGAATAAAATAGGCCAATTAATGAAAGGAGCTTAATTTTTCATAAATAAAGTGTTGGTTTAAGTCTTATGACAGAATTTTACCTTTTTACTTCTAGATATCAATAGTTTTTTTACCAAAATACAACAGATGAATATAAGGGTGATATAACCTTAAATATAATCCAACAATAAATAGCAAAATCAACTCTTATATATACTATATATATGAGCCTTCACTCTTAATTGTGAGATTGTTTTAATCTAATTTTATATATTACTCTTAATTGAAAAGCATTCTTAGACTGAATTCTCACGTTAATTTTCAGATTAATAAAACTTCTATATTAATCCCCGTAAGTTTTCTATTTTATATTATTAGATTATAATTATAATGAAGCAATTAATGAATACATGAGAAGTTTTTTTTGTCTTCCACGGGTAATTTTCACTATCATAGTTGTGGGTTTAACCCTCGAACTGGGGTGATAATAAGATAAAATCCTCTCAAAAGTGATGACTTTATTAGGATTCGAACTCCTTACCTTATATGTAGAGTAAAGTTAGTATGGGTCCATTTTTATTGCGACCAACTATTATTTGGTAAATACATGAGAAATTTGTTATTATACTTTGTATTTTTTTATCTAAATTTTAACAAATATTAATTAAGAAACACATTAATCTTTTTTTATATGAATCTTTTCTTATCAGTTAGATTTTTTAAAAGCAAAACTTTTTACTAAGAAGTATGTTAATAAATTTTATATGATAGTTTCTTTATATTCAGATTTTTTTATGTAAATTTCAGCCCATCATCTTTTATACTTGATTCTATTTTAATTTTTAAAATTACTTTATCTTTTAAAAGATAATTAGAAAAAAAAATATTTTATCCGGATGGGTTAATATACTGTTTTACTCTTATTCTTGATGTGTCGCGTGTGACTTCTAGTTTAAATTCATATATATATATATATATATATATATATATATATATATATATATATATTTTCTTAAATATTATATTACTACAATTCAATCAATTAACTTTTACAAAAATATTAATTTTATTCATATTTTTAATACATTGGGTCAAATTATATAAATACAAATAATAGTGTATTTTAAGTCACATAATTTTTTATAGAGTTAATTATATTTTTAGTCCCTGAAATATAGTTGAGATTTGGTTTCAGTCCCTGCAATTTAAAAGTGGTAGTTTTAGTCCTTCAAAAATTGAAAATACACCAATTTAGTCCTTAAAGCATAATTTTGCTACGGATTTTGCTACCAATTAGCTACGAATTTTTGTCGATGTGGACTAAATTGGTATATTTTTAATTTTTGAAAGACCAAAACCTCCGATTTTAAATTGCAGGGACTAAAATTAAATCTCGACTATATATTTTAAGGACTAAAAACATATTTAACCCTTTTTATATAATTTAAAAATTATTTTTATAATTTATATATATAATAGTATTTTAACTAGCCGTATAATGCATGAAGTGCAAAAGATGATATGTTTTAAAATTTATTAAATAAACACACCCAAAAGATATATAAAAAGACTATGGTACGAATTAAAATTACTAATGTAATTCTTGATTAATATGTTTTAAAATTTTTTAAAAGAAAATCTAAATAATAAAAAGATATTCAAGTAATGTGAGTACTATCAGATAATTAATAAGAAATTCAGACTCTCACCAAATTTTTTCTAGTTTTTAAAATAAAATAAAAAATATTACATAAATTGACATGAACACTATGTTAAAATTCAAATTTAATATATATAATAAATTTAAATATTCTATCACTTAAACATTTTAATAATATTTTTAAATCATAAAACAACCCTACAACTAGGGGTGTTCAAGACTCGGTCCGTCTCTTTGACCCGTCCTACTCGGGCCGGGTCTGTTCTTGTCCTACAAGAAAGAATAAAACCAAATAGGGTCTTATCGGGTCTTATTTTTTGACTCGGCATCGGGTTGAGGACGGGTTCGGGTTAACCTTCGGGTTACCTGACCCGTCCTTTATAAATAAATATATATAATATTTATTACTTGTGGTTTTCTATTATGTAAAGTTCTAACCTTATTATTTTTATTTTAGATAGGGTTTTTGAGTCTAAGTTTCCTCTATTCACCTTTAAAAATACATTCTATACATAAAATTATATAGTGATATAATGTTGCTCTTGGTTTAGTAATGTCCAAAACTTTAAAAAAGTAAAAAATATTGCATACATTAAGAGATATTCTATTGTATGCAATATATTTATTAATTGTATGAACTATTTTATTTTGAACATTGTTATATGATCATTTCATGATTATATTTAGCTTATATATCAGGTCAACCCGGTCCTGTCCTACTCAGACCCGGTCTTACTTAGACCCGCACATCATCAGGTCTCTTCGGGTCTATGGACGGGTTCGAGTCTATGGACGGGTTCGATTCCATAGAATTAACTCGATAAAAAATTAGAGTCGGGTTAAGGACAAATAAAACTCGTCCCATGAACACCCCTACCTACAACATCCTTGCTGGTAGAACATGTAAATGCGCATCCATTGACCTTGACCAACAAAACGCAAAGAGCGTTGTACTTTGGCACATTGTTTAAGCTAGGTGTTCTGTAGTTAACTTGTGAAACACATGACCTGACCCGCCCTTGAGCAACCTGTGTAGTTAAAAAAATTCTAAAATATTATATTTATTAAAATTTAATACATGAATTCTTGATTAATATAAGAAGTATTTTAACACTTATAGAGTAATTTTTATTTTATTATTTTATTATTTATTTTAAAAATAAACTTATAATTTTTTTATTTTTTTATTTTTATTAATCTTACTTTACTTTAACTATTTATATTAATTAATTATTATATATTCCCTTCGATCCTATTTATAAGACAACACATACCAAATCACATATATTAAGAAAAATAATTAATTTATTATTTTATAAAAAATTTCTACAAAATTATAAGTTTATCTCTATTTAAAATTAAATTCCACTACCATGGTAATTGTATCAGCTTAAAATCTTTAATGGTCAACAAAAACAAATACATGATAAAAAAATAATAAATGCTTCTAAATTTGTGTAATTTATCTTATAAATAGGATCATGTAAAAATTTCAAACGTTGTCTTGAATAGGACTAGATGGAGTATATAATAAGCAAGCTATTCACGAGCCCTTAATGTCAGCTTACAAAGTTTGAGTTTGGCTCATTTAAATAACCGAGTCAAACTTTAAACTTGGTTTTTTTGTTTAATTGAACAAACAAGTTTGATCGAATATTAATATTTAATGAGTCGAGCTCAAATAGTTCATAAATATCTCAATTCATCTATAGCCAAGTCTTTAATCTTTATACAATATTATTGCATAACGCGCATGATGAGATTATCTATGTATAGGGGTGGTAGCCAATTTTTTAGTTCGCACATAGCATTAAAAGAGTGAAATTATAAATATTTTAAAAAATTAAGTAGATAAAAAAATTAAAGGAAAAAATGAAGAAAATAAAAAATAATGAGAGATAAACAATAGGAAAGTTCTAAAATATAAAAGAATATCTCTCAATTAAAAAATTTCTCAATATATGTATTGATAAATATATAAAAGACTATAATTATATATATATATATATATATATATATAAAAGAAACAGATTACGTTATATAGATTGCACGTAAACTTTATACATAAATATATAAATATATACGACGAAAAACGTTTTCCAAGCAAATATTACCGATATATTTAATGTGATAGTACTCATATCTGAGAAATAATATTTTCACATATGTGGGCTACGGTATAGTCACCCATTCGCTACAAAATATTAGCTACATAAATTTATTGGAAATTTTTGTAGATAAATCAAAGCTATATATATGTCATTGGGCTAATAGAAGTGGCTCTCGTGGTGTTCATCTCGTTAAATGGGAAACTGTCTCTAAACCAAAGAAGATTGGTGGTCTTGGTCTTCGGAGTGCTCATACTGCTAATATAGCATTTCTTGAAAAATTAGTTTGAAACATGCTTATTGACAAGGATAGGCCTTGGGTCTAGCTCTTAAGCCACAAGTACCTTCAGAATAGGAATTTATTTCAGACCTCCTACAAACAGTCTGATTCCTTCATTTGGAAGAGTGTTTACAAGGCTAAGGAAGCTCTTTAAAATGGTTTCTCTATTAGGCTCGGATCAGTGTGAAACCTCCATGTGGTTTTCAAATTAGAGTGAACATGGTAGACTCTGTGACTTAGTTGATAACATCCACATTTCTGAAATGGATTTACAAGTTAAAGACGTTTGGGACAATGGCTCTTGGTGCCTGGACAATTTGGTTACTTCCATCCCAACAGAGGTTCTAGATATTATTCAACAAATTCCTATTCCTATAGTAAGCCGAATTTCTTACATATGGAGTTGGAACTACTCCCTGGATGGCTGCTACTCTATTGTTGTGGGATACTCCTTTCTGTTAGAGCAGGCCAATCATATTACTTCATCTCATCCTTGGCGATGGATTTGGAAAACATCTCTTCCTGAGAAAGTTAAAATTTTAATCTGGCAATCATTGCACAATGCCTTACCTTCTAATGATTTGAGACATCATATACATCTCTCTAGTTCTTCAGCTTGTCCTCGTTGGAGCAACACAATTGAATCTCCCATCCATTGCATGAGAGATTGCCCTCATTCTTTGGAAATCTGGTCCAGGTTTGGATGGCTCAGTCATAATGATTTCTTTATAAAATAACTTCACAGATTGGGTTTTTACTTTGGCCTCGGGTAAGGATGGCACACTCTTCATTATAATTTTCTGATGGCTTTGGAGGTGGCGTAATAGCTTCATTTTTTATGATGTACCTTGGCCTATAACTCAAGTACTGAGAAGTATTAACCTTTGGATTTCTGAGTTCATTGTTGATGATCAGACTCCGCTGAAGTCTGTTGATTCAAGGCTTGTTCGTTGGTTACCACCTGTTCATGACTCGGTGAAAGTCAATGTTGATGGCAGTTGTATTTCCTCTATTTGTTTATGCGGTGCAGGAGGCCTGATTCGTGATTGCCAAGGAAATTGGATCACTGGGTTCTCAGCCAATGCTGGGAAAATAGGAATTGTAGCAGCCGAGTTATTTGCAATAAGACAAGGGTTGTTAATTAGTTCAGAGCTTGGGTTTCACACAGTTTGGTGTGAAAGTGACTCTAAAGAAGTTGTTCGTCTTTGTCTCCTTCAAGATTCCTCTTCATCACCGTCATGCTGCTATTATAGCTGATATCCACTGTCTGTTACGGAAGAATTGGACCTGCCACATTGCCCATGTCTTTCCTGAAGGGAACGCTTGTGCCGAGCTGGTGTCTCTCAAGCTGAGAGTATTATTAGATGGCAAAGTCCTCCTAATTTTTTGAGTTCTGCCTTATTAGCAGATGCTATTGGGGTTACCGTTTTACGGTAGCCTTTGTTTCCTGTTGTCTCTATTTGCTGTTTTTCTTTTAATTCCCTATGTAACAAAAAAAAGCTATATATGTCATAGTTAAATGATGAGTTTAATTACTATGCATTGTTAGTGTAAAAAAATTTTACACAGATCATTCAATCTTATGTTATCATATACATCTTATGTATATTAGTTCATTACATTATATGGTACACATCATTGGATGTATATTACATTGACACCGTATAGTTAGTAAACTCTTGGAGGAGATTAGCACCATGACTTAGCTACCTATTAGCTGCAAAATATTTCATAGTTAAATCATAGCTATTCTATAGCTAAAATTGATGCACCATACACCATATTTTATGCTGGTGCATCCTACATAAAACTGTATAGTGGAGCGTAAATAGATTTGTAGTTAATATATTACATAACATGGTCGAGATTGTCTATGCATTCGGATGAAATTGGACAGCAAATTTCATAATGTACAACGTTTTCACTACTAGAAAAAAATAGAATTAGAGACGGACAGAATCTGTCTCTATAAGTCATTTTTTCAGTCTCTAGATGATTTAGAGACAGATTTTTTCCATCTCTACTTTTCGAATTTTTTCTAAAAGTAGGATATCCAATTTTGGGAACTTCTAAAACTTAAAACCGATTCTGTATATAATTAGCATTTGATATATCTTTCATATACTTATGTCTAATATGTCTAATGGTACATCATCAAAATTGTTATGCAGGTTGAAGCTAATACATCATCAACATGTTGCAAAATTGTTCAATAAGTATTAAATTGATGTATTTTTAATTTTTAAATGACTAAAATCAGTTTTAAATTATAGGGACTAAATCAAATTTAAACTATATATATTATTTCAGAGACTAAAAATATATTTAACCCATTATTTTAATATCGAAACGAATGATCTCAAATCTAGCTCTTTCAACAAGGATTTTTTTCATCCGCAAAACTGGAACCCGATAAGGAATCAAACATATACTACTTGAACAAACCATTCTCGGTTTATGTATCTAATCATTTAATTAACTAATATTATGATAAGAATTATTATATAAATATTTCATTTGTAAATTTTAGTTTGTCTTATATATAAAGGATTCAATTAATGACTGTAATTAATAATAACATAATTTCAAAACATTTGAAATTAAAAATTTCTTATTATAATTCATTAATTAGTTAATTTCATTTAATAATATAAAATATTTTTTACATCTAATAATAATTTATGAATTCAAATAAAATTTTTATTTCAAAATATAAAAAATTACACTATTTAATAAATATGTCTATTAATATTTACATTGCACGGGCGATTAACGTCTCATAATAATACACGCGCAAGAAGAAGATAAAGATAGATTTCATTTTAAGTTGCAGTCCGTCCGGTACCCTACCTAATAATCTAATGGGTAGTGATCAGTGTACCGCAAACGGTGCTACACTAACTGATTGTACTACTGTTTGTGGGGAAGGGATGAAACCGTGTTTGAGCTATCTTTTTTTCTTGTTTGTATTGAAAACAAACAGCGGTAAATTTAAGGTAAGCACTGTTTGTGGTATGAGTACAATTTCCCTAATGTAATATATGTAAATAATTGTAATTGTATTATCTTTACAATACTATTTTTTTCTCATGGTTTCTTTTCATCATTTTCAGCTATCTTATCTCACACTACTCTTTTTATTATTAAAAATGTATAAATACAATTTCTCCCGTAACAATTACGTGCTAGGTGATCACGGCAGCCCCACTAGCAAAGTTTGAAGTTTTTCTTAGTCATGCATCATGATATCATTTTGAGAAAATTCTACTACCCACTAGTCTTGCTTATGAGTCTTTTTAATTAATTACAAGGTAATTCCCATGTTAAAATCCCTATAAATACCTCACAAGGGCTCCAACCATTTTCATCAAACCATTTCTGAAACTACTTATATTAAGCAAAATGGGGTTAATTAGCAAGGTTTCATTTCCTCTATTATTGTGTGTGTTGGGCTCAGTCATTAATAATGTTGTCTATGCTCAAGACTCACCATCCGACTACGTGGATGCACACAACGCTGCAAGGGCAGAGGTGAATGTTCCAAATTTGGTTTGGGATGACACTGTTGCTGCCTTTGCAGAGAACTATGCTAATCAACGTAAGGACTGCCAACTGATCCACTCAGGTGGTGGTGGCAAATACGGTGAGAACATCGCAATGAGCACCGGTGACATGAGTGGCACAGACGCAGTGAAAATGTGGGTGGATGAGAAAGCCAACTATGACTACAATTCTAATTCTTGTGTTGGTGGGGAGTGCCTCCATTACACTCAGGTGGTTTGGAAAAACACACAACGTCTTGGATGTGCCAAAGTAACATGTGATAATGGAGGTACATTCATCACTTGCAACTATGACCCTCCTGGCAACTATGTTGGAGAAAGACCTTACTAATAACTGATCGTTTCTGTTGTATCCCTTGTTTTCAATTTAGTAGCTACCGTGCATGTGTGTGTTAAGAATAAATCATAACAGTGGAACCTAAATCGTGACTCACATATATCGTGAGTTCGTGTGTGATGCATGATGCTTTTCAATGTTTAATTTTGAAATAATTATAAATTGATGTTAATTTATGTGAGTTCATCACATAATTAGTACTAATGCTAGTTTTAAAGGTTGTGGTGTATTTGTTGCTATAAACTTAAATCCATATATATCCTATTCCCTTTTCATTTTTCCTCTGAGTTTAATTAGTTAATAGCTATCTTTCCATTTATGCTGTAAATTTGACAAAAAATGTTTATTTATTTTTATTGGTTTTGATATCATCAATTAAAAATAAGAGTATAAGAAATGAAAACTTTCATTAAAAAAGAAAGTATTTGTCGCATCTAAAATATTAAGAAAAAAAGGCTAATACTATCAAAATTGTTTTTAATTTATACCACAAAATTCATTCGAATTCTGTACCTCATTATCTAAAATGAATTTCTTTTGTAGCTAAAATATAAATATATATAATATGATTATATTAATTTTTATTAAAGAACTGCACAAAATCTCCTTTAAATTAATAATTTGCTCAATTGATTTGGTATTTAATCCTAATGAAATCTCATTATTGTATCCATATTAATTAGCTTATTATATTCCTCTCCAAGACATATCCTAGACTTACTTTATAATTAATTAATGGATTTAGAAGATCCTCTCCAGATTTTGTAGTCTCTCCAACAAAACTTAGTTATGGAATAGCTATATATAGAACAACTGAGCAAATAGAATCCGCAACTTATCTAGCGATTTTGCTGAGAGGCAGAATAACCAATATATATATATAATAAAACCATATAAATTAATGATAAAATTTAGTCTTTTAAAATATTATCAAGTTTTAATTTCTTTAGTTGTTTAGTTGATATATAGCCCGTGTGATGTACGGGTTTATGATTTGACGATTGTAAATTAAGGGGAAAAGAATAAGAACTTGTAAAATATTGAAGACCAATTAATCTTCTATTTATTTTCTATTTTCACTTAATTCATTTTATGAAAAAAAGTGGAACATTATGATTGTAGTTCTTTAAAATTTTGAAACTGAAATATTAATTATGTCAAAGAACTCTCTTTTTGAGTCTCTCTATCATTGATTCAGCTATCTAGATTCTTAGCTCCTTTTCTTTTTTGAGGATTTTTTTTTTAATCTTTGGTCCCAATAGATCTGTCACGCTTTAGGCATGTTTCAGACTCATTTACAACAATAAATTATCCAACAAGAACATCTATTTTAATTGGAGTATTAGCAATTGATACATCTTCTTGCTTGAGTCAGTGAATATTTACGGCAAATGGAAGTCATTAACATAGAATAAGTAAATGAACACCAAGTTTCTCTATGAGAGCAATTTTTCTAGCTAATTCTGTAATTTCCATGACATTGAAAGATATACCCTTAGGAATAAAGTCAGTTTTCTTTTGTTACTGGGAAGGTCTTCATCATTGATGCGACGAATTATACACTTTAGAATTATTTGGTATGACATTGGGGACTGTTCACAGATTAAAAAAAAACTTTATTAACCCTTCTCCTTATATAACTTTATTTTTTACATGCATAATTGTATTAATATATTGGTGATACACACAACTACATATATAATTTTATTATTTTATAAAAATATATAGAGGTTAAATATTTTGTAGTCTATGAAATATAGTTAAGATTTGATTTTAATCTCTATAATTTAAAATTGATGATTTTAGTCATTCAAAAATTGATAATATACCAATTCAATCCTTATTATTTAATTTTACTACAGATTTTATTATAAATTAGCTACAAATTTTTATCGTTAAGGATGAAAAAAATGGTATTTTTAGTTTTTGAATTAATGACCAAAACCACCGATTTTAATTGCAGGAACTAAAATCAAATTTCGACTATATTTTAGAAATTAAAAATATATTTAACCCAAATATATATTATATTACATATATTATTTTTTAGCTAATAAAAAATATATTACTTTTTAAAAAAAGTTATATAAGGAGAAGGGTTAATTAAAGTCCTCCTTAGGCACTGGTTAAAAAATAAAAAATAAAACGTTTTTATTAAAATGCTCTTAAACATAGAATAAAAATATATTTTAAAATAAAAAATAAAACGTTAAAATTAGAACTTTTTAAATTAGAACATTTTTTATTTTCAATAAAAATATTTTATATTTAGATCATTAATCAGTGCTCTTATGATACTCGTTAACAAAATACTAAGTTTATATATATGACTTAAGTAGAATAAATATCCATGAAAACTTATGTGCTACATATAGGTCTCTTGGAAGTTTACAGAGAGTAGGTAAGAAGTTTTTGATTGAAAATATGGATCTACATGCATGTGTGTTTGAATTTTCGTTATTAGCATGTGGAATTATAACCGTCAATACGCAATATGCTTAATCAGCGCTAGCTCCTCCTTAATCCCAATAGTTGGTTAATTTAGTGATAACTTACAACGACCAAGGTCCCGGACATCCCTTTCTTGAAAATGAACAATGTGATCCACTTGATAAAATTAACTATAGACAACAAGTATAAAGCCTTATTTATTTATTTTTACCTAATTTTTTACAATGAAAGCCGATGACCATTGCAGGGCAGCCACGAGAATTGATTTTTCTTAATTTCAAAAGAAGGGGATAACCTAATTAAACCTTTTGCAGCCTCTTGCTTATGTTCGATCAGCCGACGGATTAGTTAAATTATGCCCATTAGCACCATATCAATGTCCTTTCCTGCAAACTATATATATATATATATAAATATATATATTTCAAGGTAATTTACCCAACCCCAATTTGCTTTTATATATATGTGTAATTAGATTAATGATTTTTTTAATATGTGCAATGTTTTAAAAGTAAAAAATTTTTATTAGAAAATATAATATTTAATATTAATAATGCATTGAATATTGTGATCGTTACATTCTTTAATAAAACATTTTCACTTTATATTATTATACATGTTAAAAAATCATTAAATTAAAAGACTGCTACTAGTGTCGACCCTAATTACGAGTAATCAATATAACATGGGTGTGCCTAGCTAGCATCTCATTGCTATCCTAACTAAGCTATATATCATCAAAAATCATCTCAATTAAGTTGTATTGAGAGTCTTTGGAAATAAAGGGAGGAAATTTTTTTTTTCTAAACTTCTTATAATTATAAATTTACATTTTGACAAATTATATCACATTAGTAAACATAAATAATGGTGTATCTTAACTCGCACGATTTCTTTTTCATACTCTTATTCAAAAATTAAAAAATTCTTATTTTTATAATTTAAAATATTCTACCTCTTAAATTTAAATAGGTTTTTTTAAACATTTTTTTTAAATTTTAAATATACAATGCAATACACGGTACCCTTACTATAGTAGAACAAGTACATATGCGCATCCGTTGACCAAGAAAACATAAATTAGAAACAATGTACTTTGCCACTTTGTTTAAATTTTCTCTAGTTAACTCATGAAACACATGATGACACGCCTTGATTGAAGCATATTAACATTTTTATTTTATTATTTTATCAAAAATAGAATGCATTAAATAAGTATGTATTTCATTTAATATAATATGAATAATAAGTTTTTGAATATTAATTGGTATTATATATTTAAATATGATCGAATATACATGTATGGACATGAAATTACAGGGATAAATTAATTTGAGTAAGAAACTTTTTCTTAAACATGACCATATATATCTAAGCACGGAAACATTTTAGTATGTTATAAGTATTCTACTATCAACGTGTGTGATTGATTCAAGTGATACTCACATAATTTTCTTAAGTAAGCTACATAAATTTGAGTAACGCAAAAAAAAAAAACATTTTGCAAGAGTTAATCCCATAAAGATATGAATGCTCTTTACATTATTTCTCATAGAGGATACCTATAACTTAGGGGAAAAAATACACTACTGGTCAAATTATTGGTGTTATTTTGCTGCTGCAATATTTTCAATTATTGAGATTACGCGAAAAGATTTAAAAGGGAGGTTTTAGAATTTAAAAAAACGATCGAAGCTCAAAAAGAAAAAAGCTTTTGCTTAAACAATTTAATTTTTTCCCCATCAAATTAAAGGAAAAGTAACATTAACTAAAGGGACTTTGAGAGGTATATAAGTCCTAAAGTTGGGATAAGAACATTTATAATAAAAAGTTCTTATCAAAAGATATTTATTTCATATATAACAAACATAAAAGTATAATAAATAATTTTTTTATAAAACTTTTCATTTCTTTTATTTATATTCACAATCCTTATAGTTGATGCTATCAAAACTGTTTTTGTTTATCAACTCTCAATTTAATAATTTTGAGACATTATTTTGGAGAATGAAACACTCATTTTCTTTATTTCCTCAACTAGAGATAGGGGTGGAAACAGGCCAGGCCAGGTTTTGGCAGACCTGAGTCTGGCCTGACTCATAATTCTTAAGCTTGAGTCTGACCTGTTACCTGTTACAGGCATTTTTGTAAGGCCTGACCTACGAAAAAGTCTGGTCTGGCCTGTAAGCCTGTTTAGAAGCCTGTTTTATAACGAGGTCTACCAACAGGCCAACAGGCCTATAAGCCTATGCATGTCAGCAGGCCTTTTAAGCTGACTTTTTTATATAATTAATTTAATATATTCTAATTTTTTACTATATTATAAATTTTTTAATTATATTTATAGTTATTTATATAATTAATTTAATATATTATATATTATTATATTAAACAGGCCGGTCTGTTAAGCCTAATAGGCTTTTTCATAGGCCTGAAGCCTGGCCTATTTAACTAAACAGGTCTTTTAAGAAGCCTTAGCCTGACCTTTTTAATAAACGAGCCAGGCCAGGTCAGGCCATAAACAGGCCAGGCCGCAGGCCCCTGACAGGCCGGCTGGCCTATTCCAACCCCTAACTAGAGAGTCATATATCACTTTTTTTTTTAATTTTCTCATTAATTATTTCCTTTGGTGTGTGTCTTTTACACACCTCACTTGCAAATTTTTTTTAACATTTATCTTAAATCTCTCACAATTTATTGAAAAATTGATAGATGTAAATATTTATGATTTTAATTATTAACACATTTTTCCTATACTGAATATTTTTTATTCAAATTTGATTTCTTATTATTATCATTTAATAATAAGTAATTTTTATTAATAATTATAGCAATGAATGATCAAATTTTAAATTTAAAATTTAAAATCATATGATAATTGATTAGTATTTTAAAATTAAAAACCATATTCTTAGTGATTTTAAAATTATATGAAATATTACTATTTAAATAGCTTGATTGAAATATATAACTGCTTTTAGAATGAATATTTCAAATTAAAAAAAAATTATCATTTAATATATATAATCAAATTAAATCCTTAATTCAAAGTTTCAAACAAACTATCTCTTAATATTTATATATTTAATTTAAATTATTTAATAATTCAAACTAATTATATTATAATATTTACCTATCAAATTTAAATTAATTAAATATAATATATACTTCATATTTTAATATATTTATTTATTATTAAAAATAGATATTTATTATAAAATATATATTTAAAATTATTAATTATGTAAAACAGATATATTTTTCGTGCACTGTAAGATGAAATGCCTGTATTCTATTATATATGTAACCTAAGTATTCCTAATAGTGATTGTGATCTTTTACACTTTACATGTCAAAAATATGAACATTGATTTAACATTATATTAATCATTAATTTAATGTATATGATGATTTTTTTTTCTATTTCGGAGTATTTTATATTTGTCGAAATATCAAAACATATATATTTTCTATTTCGGTTCTTGTTTATATTTTTTTAAGTGATTACCTTTTTAACAACATCAACAACTTTTTTATGTTATTTTAAATTGAATATATATTTATTTTCGCACAATCATTCTAATGATCTTATTAATTTTAAAATAATTAAAAAGTACACATGCTTATTCAAGAATAATTGATTTAATCAAATAATTTTATAAGATGTATATATTATTCAATTAATTAATATTATAATGAAATAATTTAATGATTAATATTTTATATATTTATAAATACAGTTCATTAATAAAATTTGAATGGTATATATTAAAGGATTCAATAACTCTAATACTAATAGTAGTATAATTTCAAAATTATAATTAATAATTTATTATTTTAATTTATTGATTACTTAATTAAATTTACTAATATTTTAAATTTTTTTATGTATAATGAGGGCTATGGAGTTTGAATTTAGGATTTTGCACAATCATCCAAATTTCTCATCATTAGCTCAATCTATTAACTTATTTTGTTTAATAATTTAATTTATCAAAATTTATGGGTCCAAATAATTTTCTTTATTTAAAAAAAAAAGAGAGAGAGAGATTATGCAATGAGTATGTGTAATATTATTTGCATTTTGGAGGATTAGATCAAATGTGTGTATACAGATACATATGCGGTAAGAATAGACTTTCCTGGTTGAATATATATATAATAGTTCGTAATGAAACACAAAGAATATTCCCAGTTTCCTAATGAATACTACTCTATACTACTACAAGAGAGATGTGTAGGAAAAAGGAGGGATATATAGAAATAAAAGAAAAAAAATATATGTGATATTATTGGTTAAGTTTCATAAATAGAATGTTTTTATTGGGAATCACTGTATTGATTGTATATGTAATATTAAATGCTACACACTCCAATAAAAGTTTTTTATTAGTATTAATTAGTTTCTTAACAAGTATCCTTAGGTCAATAGTGAGCATTTCCTGAATGAAAATTGAAAAATGCAACTATCATAATATTTAATGAATTGATAATATTAAATACTACCTCTTATCCTATTTATAAGAACTTTTTTTAGAGTTGTTCTTGGTCCTTGTTATAAGAACATTTTTAGTTTGTCTCTTGCATTAATTATTTTTGACAAAAATACTCCATTAGTGGAGATGAGTGGGTAATTAATATGAATAGAGATAGAATGACACAATGAAGTAATTAAATGGAAAAAGTAAGATAGATTCTCAATAAATTTAAGTGTAGCTATGTAAAGATGATACATATTCATAACAAATTTATTGTGATAAACTCAACTTTCTTCATTCTTGTGAAGTGGTTAAAAAGTTCTTATAATTGAGATTGGAGGTAGTATTACATTTTTCAATAATTTTTTTTTACTTTTAAATTATTATCCTAGAAAAACCGATATAAAGTGAAAACAATAGCAGCATTAATACTTTACCGAAACCAAATTAAACAATTTTTAAGATGCAGTCTGGTGCCTTGTGACGTTCAAGGTAGAAGGCGGCAAGGCGCAGCCCCACTAGCAAAGTTTGAAGTTTTCTTGATTAGTGATGCATGCATTATCATTTTGGAAATTTACTAAAAGTAAATACCCACTAGTCTTTTTATTAGCCTTCTTAATTACAAGGTACTAATTCCCATGTTAAAATATATAAAATCCCTATAAATACCTCCCAAGAGCGCTCCAACCTTCTTCATCAAACACTTCACTACCAGAAAAACACCTTCCATTTAGCAATATTAATTCTGAAACTACTTATTTTTACCAAAATGGGGTTAATTAGCAAGGCTTCATTTGGTCTATTGTGTGTGTTGGGCTTAGTCATTAGTAATGCTGTGTATGCTCAAGACTCACCATCAGACTACGTGGATGCACACAACGCTGCAAGGGCAGAGGTGAATGTTCCAAATTTGGTTTGGGATGACACTGTTGCTGCCTTTGCAGAGAACTATGCTAATCAGCGTAAGGACTGCCAACTGGTCCACTCAGGTGGTGGTGGCAAATACGGTGAGAACCTCGCAATGAACCCCGGTCGTGACATGAATGGGACAGAAGCAGTGAAAATGTGGGTGGATGAGAAAGCCAACTATGACTACAATTCTAACTCTTGTGTTAATGGGAAGCAGTGCGGCCACTACACTCAAGTCGTTTGGAAAAACACACAACGCGTTGGATGTGCCAAAGTAAGGTGTAACAATGGAGGCACATTCATCACTTGCAACTATGACCCCCAGGGCAACATCATTGGAGAAAGGCCCTATTAAGTGATTCTGTAGTATCACTTGTTTCAGTTTAGCAACTACCATGCAAAATAAGAATAAATAAAGTTGATCGTGAGTTCATGATAACTCATATATATTGTGAGTTCATGTTATGATACTTTTCAATGTTTTTTCGAAATAATAAAGTAATGTTTATGTGAGTTCACAAACTCACATAATTAATTCTAATGTTAGTCTTAAAAATTGGAGTGTATTTGATGATATAAATAAAATCCCAATCGTATATGATCTCTTTTTATTTCTTTCCCTCGTTTAATTTAATTAATAGCATACACTAAAGTTGATTTCGCAATTATCTTTCCATTTATGCTGTAAATTTGACGAAAATATTTACTTTCTTTTATATCATGTGACTTATTCAAATTGTTTCAGAATATTTAAAATGAGGCTCGGACTAGCATGAAGTACCGAGTGGGTAGTTTAAGCTTAAGGCAACAAATTACACCGTTTGATATATTCTTAAAATAATAAATGGCTCAGATTGAAGACCGCACCTGGACGTGGGTGATGGTAAACAATTTCAAATAAGACCCTAATGCGATAGGCATAACTTTGGTTATTTATGTTTGTTCCTTGTCTGCTAAAAAGAATCATTGCTTCTGCTTTGACTCTCTTGCAAACCCAACCATCACAAAGGATGCTGCAACATGTAACCATCAACTCCGGCAAACCACAGTCGAGTTCGGAGCGCTCCCGTCCCTACTGCTTTGACTCTTGCTTCAGCAACCAACTCCGGCGCTTCGGGTCGATGAGGCACACAATAATCCGAATCAAACAGAGGTGGGTCAGAAATTGACCCCAAGGTGCAAGCTTTTGTCGCCGGTGAAGCTTCCGTTCCGATCTCGAGGTCACCGCGCATCGCGATTCCTCCGGGGCTAAGCGACGGTTTCGGAGTCCTCCGGGTCTTCTTCTTCGTCTTCTTCATGATTCCTCCAGGCGCTTTAGGTGCAAGATTTTGTCGCCGGCAAAGCTTTTGATCTTGAGGTCACTGTGCATCACAATTCCTCGGAGCTTAGTCCGATCTCAACCACAGATCCTTCTTCGCACTAACAGAGACATGGTTAACGATTCAATTAATAGAGGGGATCTTGGGACATGTTGATTATTATCACTAGTTTCATTGTATTCTCAATCAATAGGACTGTTGGTTATTATCACTGCATTCTTGTGTTCATGTAGTGGGTCTTGCTCTGTTGATGCCACGAACGAACAGAGAAATGGTTACGAGATCTTGGGGTCCGTTTGAGAGAGAGAGGGTTGTTTCGGATGATAATTCTTTAATTTTTCTAAATGGGATCTGTTTTGAAATTTCAAAGAATTTTAGGACTATTGAAAAAAAGTTATTTTTATTGTTAACCGGTTATCCCAACCTGTTAGAGGAGGTTATTTTGTTGACTTACACATAAACCACCTAGTCTGGTACTTCATGCTAGTCGCCACCTTAATATATCACACACACACACACACCAGTTACATTTACATTAGGGAAAGTATAAGTATACATAAAACAGTGTGGTACAATTGCCACACTGTTATTTGAGGGGAGTTGGGCACACGGGAGAGAGAGAGAGAGAATGAGGGGATTGGGCACATGGGCGCACTGTGGTAAAAATAGTGGTGCCACTGTTTTATGTATAACTATCATAACTCTTCACATTATTAAAAAGTAAGTCTCTATTAGTCAGTAAACATATACTAGTCTATTTAGAAATAAACTTATTGGCTTATTTTATGTAATACACTTTTAAACAGGTTAATAGGTTAAACTAGGCTTTCAAATAGGTCAAGGCAAGCCTAAAAACATGGCCTATGACAAGCTACTTGAGCCCCTGAAAGCCAAATTTGAATCGATCTTCTTCCACCCCTATCTGTGCCCTTATTAATAGAGTTTTTTTTTTTTCCTGATAAAAAAGGGTAGAACTTATCAACTTGTTATTGTTGGGTGGGAGTGGGAGTTTGAATGTTCAAACAATTAAGAACAGGTAAAAAGTAGAACAGTGTTAATGTTACAAACAGGCAATAAAAAAAGTTATAAAAATACGTTATAATTTTTTTTTGTGTATGGAATTAGATTTGATTTGGAATTATGCCTTTAGCAATACAAACATACTAGTAAACCATACACATATAAATAATGAAATTTTAGTCTTTTAAAAGAACTGATAATATTAAGGTCATGTTTGATTACTATTTTCAAAAACTGTTTTTAGTTCTTGATCAAAAGAGAAAAACTGTTTTAATTATTGTTTAAAAAAACATTTTAAAAAACCATCATTTTAAAAAATTAGAAAATAAAAATAGTCTAAAATGCTTTTATTTATTTTTTTTCACTTTCCGGTCTCAAAATTTCAATTAAATTTGTAATGAATCAAACACAATTTGTCTCTAGAGCAATTTTTTCAAGAATTTAATAACTATATGTGTAAAAAAAATTTACACAGACATCTAATGATTGTTGTCACATCAAATAATGAATATGACACCCCATGTACTTTTAAATTCATTAAATGATGTGGCAACACATCATTGTATATATGTCTGTGTAAAATTATTTTATATTGACAGTGCATAATAATTAAACTATTTTTTCAATCGTGTAATTTCCATGACATTATTGCTAGATATGCTCTTATACGTGGGCGTAAAGTCATTTTTCCTTTGTTATTACTCCCTCTAGTCCTATTTATAAGAACCTTTTGAAGAGTTACTATTGGTCCTTTTTATAAGAATCTTTTCAAGTTGTCTCTTGCATTAATTATTTTTTGACAAAAATACCCATTAGTGGAGATAGGTCAATAATTAATTAATAGAGAGATAATGACACAATGGAGTAATTAACTGAAAAGAGAAAGATAATAGATCTTAATAAATTCAATGGTAATTTTGTAAAAGATAGTACACATTTATGACATATTTATTATAATAAATTAAAAGAAAATGCTAATCAGTGCCTTGTTAAGGAACTCAATATAAAAAGATTTTATTGGAGCGTGTAACATTTAAGGTTGTAGATGCAATTATTGTTGTGATTTCCAATAAAATATTTCTATACATGGATCCTTAAACAATGTCCTAAGAGTACTCATTAACAAGACCCTAAATTAAATTAACCAACTTCCTTAATTCTTATAAAGTATCAGAGTTAGTACAATGGACTGGCATCTTCCTCGTTAATGCTGATGCGGACGAATTATCCCCTTCAGGATTAATTATTTCGTATGACATTGGGGACGGTTTCCCAAAACTTATTTTAACATTCATAATTGTACTGTGATGATACACACTATTACATTTAGAGATTAATTATTGATACAATAAAAAATATATTATAACTCATACAAGATATTTTTTTCTCTATAGCTCTCTATCACATTACCTATCACATCTCATATTTCTCTTTTTTTTTTCTTTTCTCTTTTTATCTATCTTGGTTGTATGGTTGTATGTTGTATAAATTTAATTTCTCTTACATTTATATTTTCTTTTATAAAAATATTATAGTACATATATAATTTAAAAAAAAATAAGGAGAAAGGTTAAGGAAAAATCAGTTTATAAGGAATAGTTTGGACCTAATTAATTGACTACATAGCTAGCTATACTTAATTAGCACCTCCAGCATATAGCTCTTTCGATTTTTTTCAATATGTAATACTTGAATTTGAAATTTTGGTTAAAAAAATATAAAATATGTACTACTTGAAGTAACTATACATTAACTTAATTATATGAATCGATCAAGATGGATGTAGACTTTGTTTGAATATTTCAGTTATTAATTAGTTGTGGAATCATAACAGTTAATCTAGTATATATTACATCAATACGTGATTATATATATGCTTGATCAGCGCTCCCCCCTAATCTCAATAGTGGATTTAGTCATTAGAAACAACAACCAAGGTGTTGGACAATACATCGCTCTTTCTTGAAAATGAACAATGTGATCAACTTGATATATAAACTGACCATATATATAACAAGAAGTCTAAAGCTTAATTTCTTTTCTTATTTTTTTTTTTTCTTACCTACTGTACAATAAAAGCCGATGGCACTTGTAGCCACTGTCTCTTTCCCACTGAAAATTGATTTTAATTTTCTTCCAAAAAAAAAAGAAGGGATAATGTAATTAAACCTTTTGCTGCAGCCTCTGGCCATATTAATTTATGCATGCATGTTCTTCCATCAGCCTCCCAAATTAGTTAAATAACATTAGCATCATGTCAATGTACTTTACTTGCAAATGCAAACTATTTCAAGATCGATAATTACCACCCAAACCCGTAATTAATTGTTTATAAATAGGCTCCTACTATTTTCGACCCTAATCACAAGTCATATCTAATTAATAACATGGGTGTGCCTATGATCTCATTGCTTCCTCTCATGATGATGGCTGTCCTAGCCGTATCATCACAAATGTCTTATGCTCAAAACTCCCCACAGGACTACCTGGACGCTCACAACAGAGCACGTTCCCAGGTTGGGGTTGGGCCTATAAGATGGGATGCAACTGTTGCAGCTTATGCACAAAATTACATTAACACACTGAGGGGCAGCTGCAAGCTGGTGCACTCAAAGGGTCCTTACGGAGAGAACCTTGCGTGGAGCAGTGGTGACCTCACAGGAACAGCTGCTGTGAACATGTGGGTGGCAGAGAAGCCTAACTATAACTACAACTCCAATTCCTGTGTTGGTGGCGAGTGCAGGCACTATACTCAGGTGGTTTGGCGCAACTCAGTTCGTGTTGGGTGTGCAAAGGTGCGTTGCAACGATGGTCGTAGCACCATCATCAGCTGCAACTATGATCCACCAGGCAACTTTATTGATCAGAGGCCTTATGATATGAGTACTTTCCAAGTACCATTGACCTTCGGGCCTGGTTGGGAGGAGAACTAAGCCATGTCCTTGCTACGTTGGAATAAAAATAAATAATGCATGATATTGGCAATTCTATATGCCAGCTTCAGTTCTATCAATATATATATAATTAATATAATATATGCTCGAAATTTAGTACTATATATGTTATATGTGCGTCCCAATCCCAACCACTGATACTCGATCTTTCTCGCGCTAGAGAAATCTATATATTAACTTTTTTTTTTTTTTTGGACGAAGTCTATATATTAACTTCAAACTAGACATACGCACGCTAAACAAATGGTAAAATCAATGAGTTGAGGTAATATATATCCAATAAACTACAGCTTTGTTGTCTCTTCAATTAAATTGAAGATAATACATAAGTAAAAAAAAACTAAATATATCTTTGCATGACTGTATAGACTTTTTTTAATTATTATTTAAAACTATCTTGAGATTTTAATTATTAGATATAAATCTAGAGACGCACAACACGTGTGAAAAAGTTACTCAAACAACCGATAACTACAAAAGGAAATGTTTTTTTTTTTTTGGGTCAAAAAACGAGGAAATTATTTATAAGTGGTTACGTGGGTCAACTCAGGCTTTTATGGACCAACAAAATATAGGACACATCAGGCCCACAATTTTAATATTGAACCAATAAAATATGGACACAGTTTTACACACCCAACCCAACAATTAGCTTCGTAAAAAAAAAAAAAAAAATACACAACTATCTCTCTTTTAAATCTTTAAAATAATTCCACCAAAAAAATCTTTAAAATATATTCAGATTTCAGAGTTTTAAAAGAATAAAAACGTATAAATATCCAAACACCATAACAAAATCTAAATGTTTTAAGTATATTACCGAATATCAAATATTAAATATACAAAATCTAAATTTGTTTCACAGATAATTTTTAAAAATAATTTTAAAAAGTGTGACCATTTTTTTAAAAAAATGGAATCATTTACTTTCAGAAAACAATATTTTGTTTCTATTTCTATTTCTATTTCTTAATTTTAATTAAAAAAAAATTAGTTTTGATTATAAAAATATCTCATTATTTTTATTTTATTTTTTTCTTCAAAGTTTTGTAAAAAAATAACAAAAATAAATTTGAATTGATTTATTTGATAAAATGAAAAAAATAACAATCGTATATTTTTATAATTAAAACTAAAAAATAGAAAATAAAATAAAATAAATAACCCCTTCTAAAATAAATCTAGAATGTTTTGAATTTTTTTATTTTTATGGTAAAAATATTATAAATAAATCATTTCATTTAAAAAAAATAGTTTTTAATAATTATTTTAAAAAAATTAATAAACGAAACAAAATCAAACAATCTAAAATCTTCTCTATATTTTCTAATTTTCTTTCTTATTTTCTTTTATGAAAAAGAAAAATGATCTTTATTATTGTGGCTCTTTCAAATTGGCTGCAAATGGAAATAATTAATTAATATAGAATAAGTAAATAAAGACCAATTCATCTTTGAGAGCAGTTTTTCTATCAAAACTATTATTTTTTTTTACACTTCTATCTTTCAAACCTCCTTTTACATTTCAATTTTATAAAATTAAATCTATAATATTATATATTTATTTATGCATTAAATTATTATTTGGACTCCCCTGAATATTTTGTCAAGTTCCGTCACCGGTTCCACCCAAGTGAATTTCTCTCATCTCAAGAGACTGGAAATCCACTCTTACAATCTATTGAACTCTATTTCTCTTATATTTCCCCTCATGCCAAAGAAAGATAAGAGAGAATAACACTTCATTTCCACTCTATTACTCTCCTACCAAACGACCCAATTTTTTCACTATTTCTCACCTACCAAAACAACCTAATTTAATTTCTTCACTATTTTTCACTATTTCTCTTTGCTCCGTTTCTCTATTTCCTATTTCTTTTCCTCCTATTTATTTATACTCTACCAAACACACTCTTAATCTTACATAGGTAGAATAAATATCCATGAGAACTGATGCGCTATATATATATATATCAATTAACAATTTTGAATTTTTTTACATTTCATTTCATTAAATATTACATCTCCATTGATTAAATATTACATCTCCATTGACACCTTTTTCCATCATATTATTTGTTTTAATTTTTTACTTTTTTTCTCTTCTACTTATGAAAATAATTAAGATGGGGAGCAGAGACACAATAAAATGAGGAAGAATAGTCTAATGAAGAGTATCATGGGTTCTCCCATAGATCATGTCAATAGCAACAAGCAAGAGTACTACTGTCTATGTAACTCATTGGTAATATTAAAAAGATGATAAAATAAGTACATATAATTAATATTTATAGAACTAAATTACTCAACTATCTAATTAAGTAGTTAATTGATAAAGCTAAACTTAAGATATTGAGACTAATATAACAGAATTGTATTTCTAATTAATTATTTTTCTGTACACTGTTACGTACACCGCATATCATTTTCCATCAAATAAATATATTTCTCTTGGAAGTTTACAAGGAGTAGGTAAGAAGTCTTGAACTTATGGATAATCAAGATTACATGTAGACTTTGTTTGAATTAATATTTCATTATTAGTCGTGAAATCATAACAGTACTCTATTATAACATCATCCATACGTGATTATACACGCTTGATCGATCAGCGCTAGCTCCTCCTTAATCCCAATGGTTAATTGATTTAGTCATTACCAACAACCACCAAGGTCCTGGACATATATATTCCTTTCTTGAAAAATGAACAATGTGATCCACTTGATAAAAACTAACTATATATAGATAACAAAAGTCTAAAGCTTTGTTTGTTTGTTTGTTTGTTTTACCTATGAAAGCCAATGGCAGTTGCAGAGCAGCCTGTGTGTCTCTGTCGCAGCGAGAATTGATTTAATTAATTTTCTTCCAAAAGAAAGGGATAATCTAATTAATTTATATTCGCAGCCTCTGGCCATGTTCTAATTCTCCATCATCGATCCACCAGCGCCAGATTAGTTAATTTAAATGGCCATTTGCACTATGCATGTCACTGTCGTCCTTTAATTTCTTCCTGTGCAAATTAAAGTATTTACCCCAACCCGTAATTAATTGCTTATAAATAGGCTCCTACTATTGTCGACCCTAATCACAAGTCATCTATTCTATCGACAATCTAATCTAATGAACATGGGTGTGCCTATGAATATGATCCCATTCATGGCTGTCCTAATCCTAATAGCCATATCAGTTGGTGCATTCGGAGGGTCCTTATGGAGAGAATCTTGCGTGGAGCAGTGGTGACCTCACAGCCACAGCTGCTGTAAACATGTGGGTGGCAGAGAAGCCGAACTATGACTACGACTCCAATTCCTGTGTTGGTGGCGAGTGCCTCCACTATACTCAGGTCGTTTGGCGCAACTCTGTTCGTCTTGGCTGTGCAAAAGTGCGTTGTAGCAATGGTCGTAGCACCATCATCAGCTGCAACTATGATCCACCAGGCAACTTTATCGATGAGAGGCCTTATGATATTAGTAGTCCTTTCCAAGTACCATTGAGCTTCAAGCATGACAACTAATTAACACATGTTCAGCTCCCTAATAAATAATTAATGCATGATTGGCAATTAATTCTGTATATATATATATATATATGTATATGCAGAGGGTCACATGCCAGCATCAGTTGTATCAATAATATATGCTCAAAAGTATATATATGTTATACTTTTCAGCCTAATGCATTTTCAATCACGTGTGCAACCTTGTCCACTTAAATACTAAACAAATGAACGAACGAGTTGAGGTAATATCCAAAGTATACCAAAACTACAGCTTTACTGACTCTTCAATTAAAAGGTAATACATGAGTTTAAAAAAAAAAAAACTAATTAATATTAAGTTAATATCTTTGCATGAGCGCCCTCCGGGCATAATCAGTCGTTGTATAGACTTTTTTTATTTATTATGTCAAAGTATCTTGTGATTTTAATTAAATATAAATCTTTTTTTTTTTTGGACTAAATGAGATATAAATCTAGACACCGATAACGTAACTACAAGAGGAGTGTTTATATGTGGATATCTTGGACCAACTCAGGTTTTTATGGACCATCAAAATTTTGGACACATCAGGCCCACAATTTAAATCAACTTATTCTTTTGCTATTCCCACCCGCTTCAATTAATTGATTGACCTTCTTAACTAATATTTATGCATTTTCAATTAAATACTTCACTAGTTGCCAGGTGCATATAGACTTGTTAATCTTTCTTTTTCAGTAATGCTTATGTTAAATTGTTAATTAACATATCACACCATGGTTCGTGTGTAGCACGGAGCATCAACATTGATTCTAGGAAATAGGAATAAGAGGAAAGAGGATTTGAAACTCTTTTTTGAAAAAAAAAAGGAAAAGAATGTTAAATCATTTAAAATACTATTTGTTTTGGTATATTTCTTGGAAGATCGACTTAATTTTCAGCCTCCGATGTCTATTTCTAATTTTCTATGCTACCTCTAATGTGTGTCCCTTTCCCCATTTTTCTTCTTCTTATACATTGGATAATGAATACTAACAATTCCATAAATTCTGTAATTGATGTAACATATATGTTTTTACTAATAATTATTAACAGACTGTTCCGTTTGGATGTCATAGAGATAGATGATAATTTTGAAGCTCCCATGAAGAAGACATGTTCTGTTTATAACACAGCGGCGAGCTTGGATACTCAGGCTTGCCGAGCCCCATGAAAATTCTAGCCTGGAACTGTCGAGGGCTTGGGAACCCCCGGACAGATAGAGCCATAAAAAAGCTCATTAGTACAAAGTCTCCCACTGTGGTCATTTTACAAGAAACACGTAAAAAAGATCACGAGGTCATGAGGATGCGATATTCTGAAGGTTTAAATAACATATATGTTGTTAGTTGTAGAGGGAATGGAAGAGAAAAAGGGGGTGGTTTAGCTCTGCTATGGAGAAGTGAGGTGCAAATTCAAATCCCGTCTTCGTCCTTGAATCACATAGACTTTACTGTATCAACGGAAGATGAAGATTCTGCATGGCATGCAACAGGGGTGTACGGGTTTCCGGAGACAGCCAATAAGCGTAAGACATGTGAGCTCTTATCTCATATGGTTAGTCAACATTCTTGCTCAGACTGGCTATGCTTTGGAGATTTGAACATCATCATGGGTGATCATGAGAAAAAGGGGGGTAACCCTCTCAACTCTCAGCTGGTGGATTTATTTCGGTCCACTACTCAGGAGTGTGGGTTTCAAGATATGGGCTATGAAGGGAGTTCATTCACATGGAGTAACCATTCAGCTGGGGAAAATTTGATACAAGCTAAGCTAGACAGAGCCCTCATGACTCAAGGCTGGAATATGAAATATCCAGGGGCTAAAAATTATCACTTGACAAGACAACAATCAGACCACTCTCCCATTTTAATTGACAGCTGCCCACGTACAACCCGAAGAAGGAAACTGGAAAGAGTGCCACGGTTTGAAGAAGTATGGACCAAGGATCAGGACCTGCACCAACAAATTACCCAAGCATGGTGCATCCCAGGAGGTAACTTGGCAGATAGAGTGCAAGGCTGCCTAGCGAGGTTGGATAGATGAGGAGACAACAAATTTGGAGATATCCCTCTCCGTGTGAAGAGACTCCAGGAGAAAATTAACCAGCTACATGCCAATTTGGAGGTCCCGGGAAATTCAGACAAACTAAAGGAGGAAGAAGCCAAAATGGATGAATTGCTACTGGAGGAGGAAATATTCTGGCAGCAGAGGAGTAGAGTTTCATGGCTCAAGTATGGTGACAATAGTTCCAAATTTTTCCATCAAAAAACCAGCCAAAGAAGAGAGAGAAATTGGGTTGACACAACTCTTGATGATAATGGGCACCGATTTGAGGAGGAGGAGCAAATTTCTAGTACAATGAACAACTTCTTTATGAACCTTTTCACGACCAACCATCCCACACGGATTGAAGAAGCTACCAATGTAGTTCGTGGAAGGGTCACGGAGACTATGGCCAATGTGTTGAGTGAACCATTTACAAGGGAAGAGGTGCTTGCATCTTTGAAGAACTTGAAACCATGGGCTGCCCCAGGTCCAGACGGCATGCGTGCATATTTCTATCAAAAATATTGGGACATTGTAGGCCCACAATGCATGGAAACAATTTTGAATGTCTTAAACCATGAGCATGATCCAGCAAAATTCAACAAGACCCATTTGTGCTTAATCCCAAAAATTAAGAAGCCTATACACACACAAAGGATTTCCGCCCCATATCCCTCTGCAATGTGCTGCTGAAGCTGATGACCAAGTCCATTGCTAATAGGCTAAAACTTATCCTCCCAGACATTGTGGGTCCAAATCAAGGTGCCTTCGTCCCGGGGCGGTTAATCACAGACAATGCCCTCATAGCTTTTGATCTTTTCCATTTTATGAGGAAGAAGAGAACTGGGAAAAAAGGCTTTGTGGGGCTAAAGCTGGACATGGCTAAAGCCTATGACAGAATTGAATGGGATTTTTTGGAAGCTACTCTACTCTCCATGGGTTTTCCGGGCAAATTGGTGAATGTTATTGTAAGATGTGTTTCATCAGTCTCCTTTGTTGTGATGCTTAATGGATCCCCGGCCCTTGTGATTTCTTTTCTCCATAACGGGGCCTTCGCCAAGGTGACCCCCTCTCCCCTTACTTGTATATTCTTTGTGCGGAAGTCTTTTCTGGTTTGTTGATCAAACATCAGGTTGACTCATCCCTCCATGGTATTAGTATTGCACGAGGTGCACCAGAAATTAATCATCTCTTCTTTGATGATGATAACATTTTATTTTTTAGAAGTTCTGAGAAGGAGACCCAAACTATTCTAAATATCTTAGATCTCTACTAGATGGCTTCTGGTCAGCTCATTAACTTGGACAAATCTGAATTGTCTTTCTGCCGAAATGTTCCCTTAGACAGACAACTAATGCTCCAAAGATGGATCAATGTTAAGGCGGTTGACAATCACTCTAAGTACTTGGGTATCCCAACCTTTGTGGGTAGATCCAAAACCCAAGTCTTTGATTTTGTTCGAGATAGAGTATGGAAGAAGCTTAAGGGGTGGAAGGAACATTTTTATCATCAGCTGGGAGAGAGGTACTCATCAAGGCAGTGGTCCAATCTATACCCACCTATATAATGGTGAAAATTTTAATATAAAAGTATAAAAAACATAAATCTTAAATTAAACGAGAAAATCAACATTTTAAAAGTTAGCATGAGACATTTCTGTTCATCCTAGAGGATTCACGAGAAGAAATATTAGGCCTCAAGACCACAACTCAACATCATAGTCTTCTAATTAACAAAATAAATAGATAAATCCAAACATATATTGCAAGATATATTCTAGTGGGCATAAAGCTATAGCCTTTTCTTTGGATCATTATATACACTCATTTTCCTTTATGACTGATCAATTATCCGTTCCTCTCCCTCGTTGTCTCTTTCCTCATTTAAGATCACACCATTTATAACTTGTTTGTTTTTACACTAGCCGAGCTCGAAGCGTATTTTCAAATGGAAAGAACACTTCCTTGCTTCTCAATGCATGTTTTGGAATGTGTGTACATCCGAATGAAATGTATACTTTCTTCGAACTCGAATATAAACAGAGAAAAAAATCCACATACAGTGCTCCAGAGATAAATAATTTTTAACTAATTTTATCTTATTTAATGAAATAATCCCAAAATACTCTTTATTTAATTTATATTTTATTTTTCAACGATCTACTAATAGATTTGAAATGGGTTCAATCAAAATTAAAATCTTCCATAAAGGGCAATTTAAAAAATGCAATCCAGTTTATAGTTGAGGTTAAAAAAATAAATGAGATTAACTAATTTCCCTTATTGTTTTATAAGTCATTAAAAGTAATACTAGGGGTGTTGAAACTCATTCACAAAATAAAAATAAAAGCCAACTAACCAAGTTGGGAGAAAAGAAACAGGAGCCCAATACAATTCTAGATTAAAAAGACCCTCTCAATAACTTATAGCATGTTTGGTCCCAGTTGTTACGGTACAAAATCATGGTTTCGCATAATTGATTTTAAATCATTTTCGCCTAATATGTTTCGTAAAACATATATCATTCATCCCAATTATTAATTTCTAAAATCAATTCTACTCAATTATAAACCAAATCTTCTCAATTATAAACCAAATGACGCTTATACAATTAGCTAAATACAACTTAAAATGAAGTAGGCAAAACACGTCCTTTGCCCATGTAAGGAAAGATGCGCCAATGCATAAAACCAAAATAATGAATGATGATGGATTCACAAAACCGGATTGGTGGATTCGCCAAACTAATTTTGTTTTTTATCAGCAAAGCATAAGGATATATAGGGGTAACATAACCCATGTAAATACTTAAATTACATATTTTGCAAACAAGTAATAAGATCATTTGTCTATTCAAGACCGTGATTTCAGTTTAATTTAATCTAATATATTCTTAACACTTAAAGAATATTCCTTTCTAAATTAGTAATTTTCTTAATTAACGGGAGTTATTTTTTATTTTTTTATAGTCGAGAATGAAATAAATACACAAACATGCTATACATCTTATTCTTGCAAACACACGTTAATTTTGAGTCCATTAAATTTCCACTTTTTCATTTATGCATTAATGGAATACCATATTTTTATCTCGAAATTTATCGATGAATAGATTATAAATTACAAAACAAAAGTATTCCATCTCTTACTTTTTTTTTTTTTTTTTAATGTCTCTCACCTACGCACTATCATTTTAGACTTTTACATTGATTAATTTATTATCCCCCTTTTCCTTTGTTCCCGGGTTGGCATCTGCATCATTGATGGCTTGATGCGGAGGAATTATCCCGTTTAGAAGTATTTGGTATGACATTAATTGGGGACGGTTCCAAAAAAACTCTATTTTAACATGCATAATTGTACTGTGTTGATAAATTTACATAAATAATTTATTTTATAAAAATATTATAGTCTACATATATAATTTTAAAAAAAAACAAAAATTAAGGAAAAGGGTGAAGGCAGAAGGCACTTGCTTAATTAGCCCCCTTTAAGTCTCTATATATATGACGTAGGTAAAATAAATATATATCCATAAAAACTGCATATCAAATAACAATTTTTTTATATTTATCAAATAACAATTTTGAATCTTTTACATTTCATTAATTACGTTATATCTTTATCAATATATATCTCTTTTTTTTTCATCATATATATCATTCATTTCCTTTTTAATTATCTCTCTCTTCTTCCTATATATCTTTTTCTTTATACTATTACACCTGAAAGCATTTTCCATCAAATAAACAGATCTCTCTTGGAAATAGAGGTTTGAACTTATATATATATGGATCAAGATGCATGTAGACTTTGTTTGGATATTTCGTTATATATATTAATTAGTTGTGGAATCATAACAGTTAATCTATTATATTATAACATCAATAGGCGATTATATATATGCTCCACCAGCGCTCCCTCCTTAATCCCAACGGTTGATTTAGTCATTAGAAACAACCCCCGAGGTCCTGGACATTCCTTTCTTGTAAATTAATGTACAATGTGATCCACTTGATAAAAACTAACTATATATAGATAACAAAAGTCTAAAGCTATTTTCTTTTCTTTTCTTTTTTCTGGTTTCATCTATTTTACAATGAAAGCATATATGGCAGTTCCGGTCCTTCAATTTACCCTAAAATCACATTTTAAATAGATCTAGATCATCGCTAGTAAAAATAGAGTCTGTCTATCCATATTTGAATTGTGATTTTGAGATAAACCAAAACATTAATTAAAGTCTCTTCACCATTTAGAATTGATTTTAATTTTCTTCCAAAAGAAAGGGGTACCTAATATAATATAATTCATTAAGGGTCACATTTTGAAGATATATATAATGTGAATTTTGAATGAACACAAATGTATTGCAACTAAGAATGTGAATAATATATGAAGAAAATTTTTATAAATTTAAAAATATAAATTTTAATAGTTAAAATATTATCCCGCAACTGTAAAAATATAAAAAATAAGTGTGTTTATTGATCGATTAGTCAAAGAATATATCAAAACCCTTTCTTGCGAGCACAATGAAATTTCTCGATCATTAATTAAACCTTTTCTGCAATGTTCATCTTCGATCCATCATATCCGCCAGATTAGTTAAATACTCATTGGCACTATGTCAATGCATGTCTTCCTTCCTGCAAAGTGCAAACTATACATTTACCCAATATTCCCCATATATATTTGCCTATAAAAAGGCTCCTATTCTCGACCCTAATCACAAGTCATCGATAACCTATCTAGCTATAAACTTTTCTCACAGTCCAACATGGGCACAGTGCCAATGATCTCATTGCTTCGTCTCATGGCTGGCCTAATAGCCATAGCCATATCATCACAAATGATCATGTGTTATGGTCAAGACTCAGCACAGGACTACCTGGACGCTCACAACAGAGCCCGTTCCGAAGTTGGGGTTGGACCTATGAGTTGGGATGCGAATGTCGCCTCTTATGCAGAAACTTACGTGAACACACTGAGGGGCAGCTGTGAGTTGGTGCATTCGGGTGGTCCTTACGGAGAGAACCTTGCGTGGAGCAGTGGTGACCTCTCAGGCACAGCTGCTGTCGACATGTGGGTTGCAGAGAAGCCAAACTATGACTACGACTCCAATTCATGTGTTGGTGGCGAGTGCGGGCACTATACTCAGGTGGTTTGGAGCAACTCTGTTCGTCTTGGCTGTGCAAAGGTGCAGTGTGACGATGGTAGTAGCACAATCATCAGCTGCAACTATGACCCACCAGGAAACTTTATTGATCAGAGGCCTTTTGATATTAGTCCTTTCCAAGTACCATTGAGCTTCAAGCATGGCAACTAAGACATGTATGTTCAGCTCGATCGCTAATAAATGCATGATTAATTGGCAAATCTGTATATGCAGAGAGCCACATGCCATCATCAGTTTAATTTGTATCAATAATATATGCTCAAAAGTATATAACGTAGGTTTATACTTTTCCGCCTAATGCATTTTCAATCATTTGTGCAAGCTTGTCCACTTAAACAAAGGATAAAGTTAACGAATTGAGGTAAGTATAGCCGTGAATTGAACTACAATGGAGTATTTAATTAATAATATTAAATTAAATTAAAATTTTATTAATGAAAAAAGAGAAAATAATATATATATATATATATAAATCACCAAAATACATTCGAGTTCGAATCAACTACAATACTCAATCCCAAGAAAAAGATTTAGTTGCTCATGCTAACCATTCCAGACATAGGATTTGGAGAAGAAATGAAAAAAAAAATATGCTTCTGGAGCTTTTCATTCGTTTTCATCCGCGTCCCGTGCTTGCTAAAAATGGAAAGTGTCTGCTTTACGATTCTCTGATTCTATTTTTTAACTTTGTTTTGTGTTTGGGTAAGTGATTTCTCGTTTGAGCGAACCAATTCTCGTTCAAACGAGAAGAGTACTTCATCCTGAAGAACTCGCTCAAGCGAGAGTTTTCTCGCTTGAGCGAAAATGAAGCACAAAACCACCCCTTTATGAACTATTTTTGCTTAAGCGAGAGAATTCTCGCTTGAGCAAAAATATAGCAGAAACTTATTTTTTTTTCTCCTTTTCTCTTCTTTCTTCTTGTTTCTTCAATCTTCCTTCTTTCTCTACACTTTAATAAACCTGCACAAATTAGGATTAAATGACTTCATTTACAATTTTACATGCATATCTAAGAATAAACAACTGAATCCAAAAAGTTCTAAAGTCAGGAGAATTGACTTCCCAAATAAACAAATTCAAAGGATAAGTGCTCAAGTATCATCAAATTTCACTTAAATTGAGCACTTATCAAAAAGTTAAAATATAATTAGCAAGGATTGAACTCCAAACCTCTTAAGGTGGAATAACAATTTATAAACTAATGTGTTAGAAAAAATAACAACAACAACAATAATAATATGCTTATATTTTTTTTATAAAAAATGTTACTAGTAAAACAAAGGTTTGAGTCATCTTACCGTTGGGCCGACCTTATTCGGCCAGAGTAGTTATATAGACTTCCCAATAACTACAAGAGGAGTGTTTATATGTGGATATGTTGACCAATTCAGGCTTTTATGGATCATCAAAATTTTGGACACATCATGCCAACATTTTAAATCAACTTATTCTTTTGCTATTCCTACTCACTTTTGTTTTTTCAAAATAAAATCCCTTAAACTATGTCTTCGTTTGGCCCAACTTATCTTTTACTTATAAGTTGCTTTAAAGCTAAAATTACAAATAAGAACTTTAAAAAATAAAGTAAAAGTTGTTTGAAAGTTTTAAATTTTTTAAAATTAAAAGCTACTTTTAAGTTAAAAGTTGTTTGGTAAAATATTTTTATAAAAATATTATATTTTATTTAACATTAGTATAAAGAACATATATATAATTATACAATTTTAAATATTTATAATTAATGAATTATTTATTAATCTATTAATAAGAAAAATTTTAAAATTTTTTATTGTATAAATAATAATTCATAAAGAATCATATTATAAGGGAGACAAGTCGGTAAAATATTTACAAAAAGTCTGATTTTAAATAAAATCATCATATAAATGTATGTGATTAAGATATTATTAACTAATGAAATTTTAAAAAATAAAACTATTGTTAACAAAACTAAATGTGTGTCAAACTTTTGTGTCTTATATTATATAACAATTTAAGTTTTTATTGAAGTTGAAAATATATTAAAAAAATCTAAATTTTATTATATTCTTTTATAAATAACCAATTTCATTGCAAGATTTCTAATTTTTTTTATTCTTATAATTACCTGACTGTTACGTACAGTAAAATCAAAATATTGTATAGTATAAGATTGAAAGTTGCAAGGGTCAAAAGGAAAGTGTAAATGCCAAATGCGAGATACCTTGCAAACTGTGTTGAGTAACAAGATGTTTTTCTTTGTTAAAAAAAAAAAAAGGAGCTTTCTATATACAAGAGCTTTTATCATTTGGTGTTTGGCTGGGCTTTAGCTTTAAAAAATCACTTATAAGCTAGAAAAAAGCCCCACCAAACTGACACTACGTATCTCCACTCTCACCCTTAGGGATGTTAAAAAAACTTGTACCCATGGCGTATATTTATATAATGGATGAGGACGGATATTATATTACCCGCTCCGCGGGTACCCGCATACTCATTAAAACATATTTTTCTATTAAATATATTTAAATATTAGAATTTTTTTTATCATTTTATGATGAGATATAATTTATTTTATATTATATTTTGATTATATTCTTAATATATTCACACGTAATGGTATTATATAATGATTATTTATATATATAGTATGATATTATAATATATTATATAACATTTCCTCTCTCTCTTTTTATAAAATTTAAATTCTTAAACATTAATAGATATCCGTGAATACCCATTACCCACATGGGTACTCGTTAATTTTTGTATACTGGTAGTTACTGCTCGCCCCGTTTACATCCCTACTCACACGCCTGTAAAAATAGCTAAAAGCTATATATTTTTCTGTAAAAATTTGGCTTCCAGACATTTAGAGATCAAAATTTTTAAGAAAATATGAATTCCAGACATTTATACCCGGAAATGACTTTTAAACTGGAAATGATTTCAAGACACATAGAGGTAGGAGGAGAGGTAAAGAGGGAAGGGGAGGAGTTATAGTGGTCGGAGGTTGGTGTGGGGGAGGGGATGGAGGTGGAGGTGGTAATGGGAATGGTGGTAAAGTCGGGAAGGGGAAGGGGAAGGGGAAGAGAACAGAGTAAGAATAGTTGGGGAAGAAATTATAAAAAGAAAGGGGGTAGGAATAGCAATTCCCATCAACTTATAAACTATGGACACAACTTTTGACCCAAAAAAAAATATGGACACGTTTTTACACTCTTGCCGATTTTCAATCCCATCCATTAGCTTGTAGAGCTATTTTTATTTTTAATTTTTTTAAAATGTGTTTAGGCTTCAATGTGATGATCTTTTCACTAAAAAAATATGTTCACCGTTTTAAAAAATTAAAAAAAAAACATATAAATATATCCAAACACTAAATAACAAAATCTAAATGTTTTAAGTATAAAAACATAAATCTTAAATTAAACGAGAATATCAACATTTTAAAAGTTAGCATGAGACATTTTATATATAATTTAATGATATAATTTATTTAATTATTATAACACTTCCATCTATATTAATAAAAAATAAAAAATATATATAATTAGAAATGTTATACATATCTGAGATAGATACAACATGACATAGTTATTGTTTTGAGACGTATGTGGTTCCTACTTCTATTCATCCTAAAGGATTCACGTACGAGAAGAAATTAGGCCTCAAGACCACAACTCAACATCATAGTCTTCTAACAAAATAAATAGATAAATGCTAACATGGTAGTGCTTTAAAGTATTTGTATTTTAAAATGTAATATTTAATATTAGAGTTTAATATATATGTACACGATTTGTGTAAAGGAGTTTTACATAAACATCAATGATATGACGACATATCATTAGATCCAAATAAATATTACCAGTTGTGTGATTAATTATAGTTAGAGAGAGCTAGTTAACAGTTAGATAGTACTTAGTTATATATTTAGTCAATTTTATGTTATTTTCCAACTCAAAATGTTCTGTTGTTAGTTAGATCTTTCTATAAACTGAATAACACACTCAATGAGAATCAGATTTCATATTCTCCAGAATTTTTTTTTTTAATAAGAGCTCATAATAATTGAAGTGGAGCTGAAAATTGCACTCTTTCTGCTATAGTGGAATCTCCCTAATAATTACCGATAATCCATGCAGTTGGATGGTCAATTTGTTTCTTAATCAGATACATGTAAGATCCCTATAATAAGTACAAACCAATCAAATAAAGAAAGAAACAAATGAATGAATAACAACAGAAACAGAGAAAAAGAAAAAATTACCAGTACACAATCATACATCTCCTCTGCTGAAACATCTATCCAAAAACCAAATCCTATTGAACAAGTATTGAAAATTGAATTAAATAATTGCCAGTTGCACATTCTTGGCATTCTATATGAAATTATAAAACAGCGGCCAGAATTAGAAAACTGCCAAAAGGACTGCCGAGACAGCAACAGTTATGCCAATTATTAATGTTCTGCAAAAAGAGGGCCTCCAAGCAGCTGTACCACAAAGCAAGACTTAAATTAAATATGACATGGAAACTAAGTCTAGCCATATTAGTATTACTATGTTCTAATGAATTTCAAATTGGTAGGATATATAGACAGTTATAATTGGTCAATAACTTCAATTGCAAAAGAATTAACCAAATTTGAAAAGGACTCACCACTTAGAAGAGCAGAGACATTAGAATAAAACTGATAGTCATTGTACCACATGAAACAATTGGATCCATAAATTTCCCATCTTCTTTTGTTTCCAATTACAGTTCTGAAATTGATCACTTGAGCATCCAAGCACCTTCTGCAGTCCATCCTGTTGATATCTCTTGTGCACTGAGCCATGCCATACCTCTTCCCACTGTGACTTGTGTTAAGTACTGCTGTTTGGAACATGAATGATTGCTCTGGAGTTGTAGCTGCTAGTTCACTTATGAAGGGAAGCCCAACTGAAACCACAGATGGATCATCAAAATCAGTATCATTTGTGATTGCCACAGCTGTTGCTTGCATAGCTCCAAAGAAGCTCTCATTTGAATAGCGCAGGAAACACCATCTAAACCAAATTGACACATCTCTGCTCTTAGGACAATCATCTGAAGCTACTCTGGTAGAATTAAGGGCACAATTAGAACAATCTTCAGCAGATATGTCCCCTCTACATAATATTGTACCATAAACCTTGTTGCCCTTTTTTCCTACAACAGTTTGGTAAAAACCATGGTGATTGACCACATTAGAAGCAAGAGAATCCAATAAACTTCTCAGGTTGGTCTGGAATGTGTCTTCATTGACAGAATAATCAGCTTCTGCGCATTGGGAACCTGTTTGCAGATTAGTATCAGCAAGGGAAAAACCATTTGGAAAGAAGCTGATAACACACAGCACAACAAAATACAATGTTTGCATATCTTTGTAGCCTCTTCGGTAGCAGAAGAGGAAGATCAGAATCAATGTGTGTCACCTACCTTAACAAAAAATTGAACTTTTATCTGTTGGTCAAATAATGACCTTTTAATTAACACTTTTTTTATGTGCAAGTGTGCAAAGTCAACTCTTGGGTGACGAGTAAATGATATGTATAATTATATACGACGATTTTTGTAGCGTGTGTAGTATAAGTCAAAACAATTTTTTAGTACTTTGATTAGTAATTAGTTTATCTCTGAACCTTGGGAGCCCGTATAAAACGGCAAGTAGTTCATTTGTAGAGGATTTGCATTCAGATTAGATTAGATTATTATGATTAAGATAGCGAAGCCTCAAATAAATCACAATCAGAGGAATATGCTGCACCATCTCTAGCGGATACTTCTTGAACCATCTCTTGATTCATGTGGAATTTAGTGGAGTGGCTTTGGCATTAAGTTCCAACAATTGAGAGATAAATCAACAGTTAAATCAACTACAGAAAATAACTGTAGGATTTTTTGCACGTTAAAGATATCACCTCATTCTTTACATATCATTTTTTTTTCTCTGCATAAAATCTACACTTAATATGAATTCTGCTTGGGATAATATAATAACTTGCTAATGCATACCATACACAGCTTAAGAAATAATATAAAATTTAATAAATTGATAATTTAAAAGAATACACTTTTCAAAATTTACTTTTCATTTTAAATTAATTGCTTAATCCTTAGTATGTACTCTTTTGTTTTTAACAAAAAGCATATATTATTTTTTTTGGGCTTGCAACAAACGTTACCATTAAGATAAACATTGCCAAAAGGAGACTCTCCACTTTGGCTAGAAATGATGTTCCTGATGACTATCATGAACATTATCAAGGAGTTACTGATTTTTAACCCAATAGGGCCGCAATGAGATATCTTCACTAAACTTCGTCAGATGATGAAATGATGTTCGGCCAACACGCTCACCGATTCTTTTTTATTCTTGAGTTGACAGAAATAACATAAGAAAAGTTACCCACTCATACCAAGTTGACTACCATCTCTAAAAGTTTTACTGCATAACTACTTAGATTCAATATTATCAACTATTTAATCTACCTCAGTTTATATTAAATACTTAAGAAACTTCAGTGTTAGAACTTAGAATGTTATTGCATATGCTTCCAATTACCTATCTCCCTTCTGCCCTATAGGCTATAGCTATAGACTGCCACCTAGGTATCCACCTAACCTAGTCCAGGAAAGTAATTTTATGTTCAACAGCATTTGATACTGGAATTACAAAAAAGAAGCAAACTCAATTTGGCTGCACCTATAACCGAAAGTTAAGTAATTACCAAAAAGTAACCTCTACAGTCAATAAGAGTTCTTCCATCTCAAGGTTTCCTTCCTTTTTTTTTTACATTTGGCAAATGTAACAGCAATAGCACAAACATAAAATGATTCCCTTTCTCCATGAAACCAAAATACAGAGTCTTTGCCAATTAAGCAACTGGGGGCCGTAATACATGGTCCTGAGAGGTATCAACAGCAGCAGGTGGTAAAAACTGCCACATGGAAACTCCTGGGTAGCCCATGAAAGGCACCAATTTGCTGCCAACAACTTGTCCTGGTGCAGGAAACGCAGCTGAGAGGGTGGGGGGTTGGTGCAAGAAGCTAGGTTGTGAATTCAAGGCTTTAAGCTTCTGCTCAAGGTTATCTTTCTCTGTTTTTAGTCGCTGCTTCTCATCACGAAGCTCATTTTTCTCAGCCTATGAAAACAATCCATGCAGCACAGGAAAAAAAAAAAAGGATCGTAGGTAAGGTTCACCATTATATGCATTAATTAAAAGTGCATACCAAGAACCATACACACCTTCAATTCATTGATTTTCTCCTGTAGATTCTCGGTAGACTCTTTGAGCTTTTGAGCCTCTTCTCGTAGCTGAGACACCACTCGAACTGCATCACTCAATATAACAGCCTTGTCCATTTTAGGAGGCCTCCCAGGGTCCAGAATAGAACCCAGTTCCACAAATCTTCAAAACAGTGTTGAGAACAGATTAGACCCAAAAAAAGAAACAGAGAAGAAAAACAAAACAGAAAAAGGCAGATACAAAGTGCACTAATGAATTATATTTGCCTGTCATTCAGCCGATCCCTTCGCATTTTTTCTCTGCATGCTTTGGAAGCAGATGTGTTGCAGGATCCTGACCTCAACCTGTAATAGGATTTTGTGAAATAAATGAGACATACAAATGTAAAGAAACAAAGAGGGGGGTCTCTCATGCAAAAAAAAGTTGGATATAAGGACTAACAATTCTGCAGGGAAGACCCCTAGAAAAAACAAGGAAAAATAATTACCTTGACACTTTTAGACTTTGGGTGCCAAACTTAATTTTCAGATTACATTTGAAAGCATCTAGAATTGTGTTAAAAAACAAAATGTGTATGAGTGTAGTTGCATCTTGCATGCATATAAAGGGGTGTGTTTCAGAGAACCCAATTACCAAAACCAGTCAAATAAAATGGGAAAAAAAAAAGCAACCAGAAATAAATTAATAACTACAGAATTACATAAATGTTCACTGTACTTAACAAAATTCAGAAATAGAAGCTATATATGTCTAGTGTCTAGTTTAAAGAAGAAAAACCTATAAATTCTCAAAACAAAAGAATAACAAAAAAGCTTGATATTTATCGTTTTTACCTAAACTAAATATTTAAAATCGTTACTTTCAGATAAAGAAAAACCCAATACCATTTTTAAAATTAAGCATATAAAAACACAAAATTCCTATCTATGTATGTTTTGACTCAGATCTCATGTTATTACTAGAAGCAATGCAATCCCATGCACATGCCCAAATAGCTAGCTAAAAGCATAGAACAAAAACAACATTGCAAAGGTAGCATCCAATAACCAAACAAGGTAAAGGTGTAATTTGAAAATAAAAGATACAAATTGCAACAAATATTATTCAATGTGCATAACTGAATCGCTTACCGTTTTTTTGAGCCAGCTTCCTTGAAACCATCCGAATTTGCATACGAGTCATCTAGTTCCACACTGGAAAAATGACCAGAATGATAAAATAATAAAAACCACTTGTCAATCACTTGAGAGAATAGGGGGAAATCCTAAATATTTTTAAAAATAAAATAAAATAATTTACAGAAGAGAGAAACCAGTAGAGATATGATTAGTTGCTGTATTGTATTAAAATGTTAATGGAATAAGTAACATTGAGAGGAGAAAACTTTGAATGCAATTCTGTGAATTGTAAGTAGGAAAATAATTGAGAATAAAACAGTGTTCGTTACAAGTAGAATGTAGTGAGTGAGGCAAAATGAGGAATGGAGTAAGGTGACCTGAGGGTGGGAGGAGGAGAGGAGGACCAAGAGAAATTGGGTGGGTCAAGGTCTAGATAACCATAATCATCATCGAACACCCAATTGGAATTCGCCATTAATCAATCTCCGGCGGTGTTCAGAATGTGAATGTGAATGATATGAATATGAATATGAATGAATGAATGGAGAGAAGAATATGAAATGAAAAGGTGGGCACTGCCGAATTTGATATGTGAGACTCCCGAATGGACACCAACACCCATCACTCCCCACCACAAACCCGCTTTCACCTTCTCATAAATGGAATAAAAATAAAAAGTAACGAAACATGTGATTCGCAATTCCACTCTTGTTTGACTCCTTGAATGAATTTATAACTGAGAATAAAATATATATATATTGAGAATCTATAAATTTTAGTATACTTTATCTATATTCTTTTTTTACAATTTTAATTATTAATTATAAAATTTACAATTTTTTTTTAAATATGCCCATTATTTTAGAGCAATCAAATTCTAAAAAGTCACGGCTGAGAGTGTTAAATATTAATTTTGCAAGGAATTGGTCTATCAACAAGTAGAGGTAAAACAGAGAATGTGTATGGTTGTATATTATTTTTCTTTCACTAGAGAACGATGTAAAAACCAATACAGTGACAGCAGGACACAGCCCTTGACTTTACAATTTCCAGGTAAAGATCAACATAAATCCACAACATTGAAAACTGTAAAATATACAAATTTTAGCTGATATGCAAACTGTAGACAGCAACCACTAACCAAAGCATTGAGCTAATAGAACTTGGAAATTACACTTGAAGTGATATTCAACATACAAAATCACAAGAGGCTTTGACCCTGATGCCATAGAGTAGGACCACAGGTCCACAAGCACACGTCTCACAACTTGCAATTGCAACAGTGAAATATCATGGAGATGCTTAACTAAGCTAATGAGACACGAGTGGACTCAACAAACCCATCTATCCTCTTCTTTATCTCTTCTGGATTCGCACCAACCACCTTCTCCAGTGGAGCACCGTCCTTCAGCATCAAAAATGTTGGCATTGCCTTTACATCCATCCTAGTTGCTACCTCCTGAAACCCCAAAAAAAATTCCATTACATTTAATTGTCATCATCAAACCATTAGAGAAAATCACCCAAAGGTTATCTTTTTCTTTCAATGCCTTAAGCATGAATATAATAGCAGGTAAAGTACACCATCAAATCAGTCAATTATGAATATGAGAAACTAGATTTAGAATAAACCCCTATTTTCATCCCAAATGTTAGTCACACATTTTTTTATATCAGTCCTTACACTAAAGAAGCACAAAAAAAAAGTTCTCAACCTATGTTTTTATCAATCATCCCTATCATTTTGAAGGGCCTGTTGCTACATGCTAGTAATGACTAATTTTATGTGGCACATTAAAAGGCATGTGGCATCTCAAAAACCTTCTCCTAAGACCTGTCATTTTGGTCCCTATATCCCCTAATAAGAAAAACACCCCAATCTAATCCCTAGCAATTCCTTGCCAAAGCATCATGTCATTATGTGCATCTCCCCACCACCCATCATTTGCTAGTTTCAAGCTTCCTCCTTACAAGTGTCTGTTGCAAAGAAGAAGCAGGGTTCAAATTTGGGGTTTTCCTTGTTAGGGATTCAAGGACCAGAATAATGGATTTCAGGAAAAAGGCTTCAAAATAGAGCATGTTTAGTTTAGTGTTGAAAGTTGAAACATGGTAAACTCATGTTCCTAACACTAGAAATAATTATGTTGAGAAATTTAAACTTCAGTTTGGCCAGTTTTTAACGTCAAACCAAATATACACGTGCTCTACGTCAAAAGCCACGTGACTTTTAGCGTGTTAGGCATGACAAGGTTGGGGATGAAAATGGAGTTACTCCAAAGATTTAACATGTTGATCAGCAGAACATCAATTTTTATGTAGTTCTTAGTTGAGTGGCAAACACCATGTGTGAAACTGTGCCTTACAATCCAAGTGGGTAACAAAGGGGTGCAAATTGCTCTATTGATCTTAAGGATTACAAAAATAAATAGAACATAACAGGTAGAATTCTACCCTTTGATCTTATTCGCGAATCTAAAATGTTAGATCTAGATCACTAGTGGGAAGAGCTCCCGAGTTATTTAGTTGGACAATTCATTATTTAAAGATCTAGCTCAGAGGCAGTAGACTACTTATTCTTGCATATAAGGGGACTATTTTCCATGGGAACATTTGGTATTTTAGGAGTACACTTGGTATGTTCCTATACTCTAGAGCAATTTTTATGGACTTATGGTTCATCCATGTAAAGACTTTGGCAGAAACAAGGAGAATAAGACTTTCTAGCAGTTTGCAACTTTTGCTGTTCTATGGTGTGTGTGGTTGGGGACTATTATTGCTCGTAAATCCAACAACAAATGCTGAAATCAGAAGAGTAAAATAGACAGATAAATAGTGATGATGCTGTGTTTAGAAGCATTTAAGAAGGGGCAGCCAGGCACAAAACCACAAGGTTTGAAATGAGAAGGTAAAAAATTACCTTGACTTCATCAACGTCAACAACGAGAAACAGAACATCAGGATAACTTGAAGCCAGTTCTTCAAAAAAAGGAGTCATAGCCACTGATGGCATGCACCATGAAGCAGTGAAGTGAACAACAATCTACAATCCATCCCACAAAAATACACAACCTGCAAATATATATCAAGTATTCTACCCACAAGGAAGAAAAGAAGACAACCAGGAGCTGCAAGCCAAATTGAAGGAAAAAATAGAAAACTAAAAAAAAAAATCCATGTGAGTTTTGAAAATAAATTGAAGGCTAAATACCCATTTGCAGACGCTTTTTCAGAATAAGCATGTGAAAAAATTGAAAGATCAAACACCACAAATACCAAAGCTTTGCCATAAAATAGCTGCTGACTTACAGGGCAGTTTTGGTTAGAGGCCTGGTTGACATGGAATTCCCATGATTGCAAAGAATCAATCACCACCACCTTGGATTTGTTCTGCTCAGTGGCTTCCATTTCCTCCCTCAACTCCTCTGGAATTTTTTTAAAAAAAATAGTATTTTTCTGCTTCAGCTCAACTCAAGACCGGTTAATAAACAAGGATAGCTGTAGTGTTTTAGATGAGAGAGAGCTGACAATGGTTTAATAATTTATCTTCAATGGATTAGGAAGACCCGCTAACTTCCCTTCAGACAACTTGATCTACGAGTCAAGAATTCTTTCTTCTACGAAAACAAAAGTAATCGTAATAATTATTAATTAAACTCAAAGTAAAAACAAGCAAAAATCTTCTGTATAATATGGTAAGTGAATTTCACTAGTTTAGTTTGAGAAAAGAAAAAGCAATGAAACGAGGTAACCAAGAAAAAGATTCGGGGCTATCCAATTAATGATTGATTATCCACAGTCCATATAAGTCAAGTGTGGGGTCTCGATCTCGTCCTCACTCAGCCTTGGGTTGGGTTTCAATGGGCGCCTCCTGAGTCCAGAAGATTCTCCAATAAACGTTACAGGAAAAGAAAAGATTATTCCCTTCCTCCTTATCCTTATAAAATTAAAAAAGTGAAAACAGCCAGGGTGTGTCTCATGCTTGGAGTAATAATAATATTAATTAACTCTGCTTAATTAAAACTTCAGTTCGTGTTGTTTGATTAATTAGAAAACCATATCAACTTTTCCATATATATTTAACATGTACATATCAATTCAAATTTCAATTATTATTAAATTTTCTTTATGTAACTTTTAATATATATATATATAGATTATTTTGATTTTCCAAATTTTTAAATACCATCATATAATAAATTAGTATTAGTAATATCATGTAAGTTACATATGCTATTTTTGTGAAAGATAGAATAATTAAATTATAAATTATTTAAAATAAACAATTTAATTTATAATAAGTTATCTTAATGGTAGTACAAGCAAAATGTAAATATTTGAAAAAATAAATAAATAAACATACAGAAAAGTTAATTTAACTAATGAAAAATATTTTTATGATGATTTATAAATATTTATGTTAAATGAAGAAACTTAAATATTAAATAACGAAATGTAAAAAAATTCTTTAATTAGTAATGAATTAAAGAAAAAATTTTATTTTATTTTATTTCATATTAAAACTCAGAAATATGTATTATAACATGAGAAATATACTACATTATGAAAGAGAATATAGTATGATTTTGTGAAAACAAGAGTATCCATCAAGAATGAGGATTTAATTTAACATTATAAAGATGGATAACAATATAAAAAAACTTAAAATCGCTTTGAGAAAAAACTTAAAATCACAAATTCTTGTTATCTACTACATATCTTTATAAAAATTGTAGTTACAAGATAAGTTATTTTATTCACTGTCTTTGTTTTATTATTATATTAATCATTGAATCAATATTAATTTGTTTGTCTAAATGGAAATGAATCGAATCCTTTAAATATGTTGTGCTGAATTCGATCCTGGTTATATATATTGGGATGGGAGACCCTTTTCACTTATCGGGTGGGTGGGAAGATATTTTAAAAAACATAGAGATGAAAAAAAACCGTAAAGATAAATTGGAGATCCTTCTCACATAATGGTATTAATAGACAATAACATAAAAATGTGTCCCCTTAACTAGCTTCATCTTAATTGAGAACAATTTTTTTTTTTATGATTGTGAGGTCAAAAAGCCCAAGATCAAAATATATTTTTTCTTATCGAGGATTTCAAGTTAAAAATATGATAAAAACACTAGTAAGGTACCTGTGCGATGTATGGGGCGTGTGGAATTATATTAATAAAATTAAGAGTAAACCCACAGATTGGTCTCTGACTTTTTTTTGCATCGGGCAGTTTAGTCTCTGACTTTTAAAAATGATCACATTAGTCCATGACATTCTTCACCGTCCATCAGTTTAGTCCAACGTCACATTTTTCGTTAACGGAGAGCTGACTTGTCACGTTAAGTGACACATAGGATCCAAAACACCAGCAAGTTAGTCCCTAACTATTTTAAAAATCAGGAAATTTAGCCCTTGACATTTGAAAATGACTTTATTAGGGATTAAATGTTGTAGAAATGTGTGACTCTCTTCTGAACTCTAAAAAATCTCCCAAAATACATTCATTTTCATTCAAAAAGTGACCAATTATTCTCTCAAGGATCAGATATGTTCATATTAAATCTCTCTCTTTTAACTTCTAGTTGCGTTCTTCTCTTCCTTATTTTGATTTATGTTTTTATTTCAATTAATATATTTATTAAGTGAAATGAAACTCTCTTAAGAGTTAGATTCTATCATCATATTGTTCATTAGAATCTTATTAGCATTATAAATTCATGTGAATAAAGCCAGGAAAAAATCCCACGGGGACAATGAATAATTAGACACTATCAATACAAATAACCCTCTTAAAGATTAAGTTTCTTATTCTTATATTCTTCTTCCCTTGTCTTTATGTTGATTATTTTCATATGGAGACACACAAGTGCAAACTTTACTTCATAAGCTTTTCCAATGAAAGAGTTTTGGACAAAGAACCCTCTTAAAGATTAGGTTTCTTGTTCTTATATTCTTCTTCGCTTGTCTTTGTGTTAATCATTTTCATATGGAGAAGCACAAGTGCAAGCTTTACTTCACAAGCTTTTCCAATGAAAGAGATTTGGGGTGCTCTTATGAGGAAAGTTCACCAAGTGAAAATTTGTTCAATGAATTTATAATGCAAATAACATTCTAATGAACAATCTGATGATAAAATTTAATTCTTAAGAGGGTTTATTTCCTTTAATAAATATGTTAATTGAAATAAAAACATAAATCAAAATAAGGAAGAGAAGAACGCAACCAGAAGTTAAAAGAAAGAGATTTAATATGAATATATTTGATCCTTGAGATGATAATTGGTCACTTTTTGAATGGAAATGAATGTATTTTGAGAGGTTTTAGAGTTCAGAAGAGAGTCACGCGTTTCTACAACATTTAATCCCTAATAAAGTCATTTTTAAAAGTCAATGACTAAATTGCCTGATGTTAAAAAAAGTTAGGGACTAATTTGAAGGTTTTTTTGGATCCTATGTGTCACTTAACGTGACAACTCAGCTCTCCGTTAACGGAAAATGTGACATTGGACAAAACTGATGGACGATGAAGAATGTCAGGGACTAATGTGGTCATTTTTAAAAGTCAGAGACTAAACTGCCCGATGCAAAAAAAAATTCAGGGACCAATTTGTTGGTTTACTCTAAAATTAATTTATATAAACAGTACTTATGGCTAAACATGAAAAAAATTAATAATAGGTGAAAATAATTTTTTGTAGTATATGAAGTTAAACATAACACTAAAAATTATCATGCATAACGTACTTTAACCTTTTTGCTGATGATTGGGAGTGAAAAGATTTGATATCGTTCGGTATAACATGGAAGAGGTTCACAATCAAACTAGCAAATGCATTAGATTTTTTTTTATAAGTCAAATGCATCAGAATGTGAGAAGAAAATCAAGATTACATAATTGGATAATAACCTCAATAAATGAATGGGTCACTTTTACTCAACTAAATAGCAATTGAAGCATCACATTGCATTGCTAGTAGATAAGGTATCATTTATTGAGGGGTTAATGCCCACCTAGAATGATTATCAACCACATCATGGCCTAAGAGGAAGAATACCTCCAGTGCCAAGATGTGGGGAACCTCGCCTAATATTGAATGTCTCAAATCCTTTCATAACTAATATATCATGTTTTCTCTTCATTTATGATTTTTTACTCACATTTAAAAAAAAAAACTCAAAAGGTTATCGGTCAAGATTGGAAAAGTGCTTCCTCGGTATCCTTATAGGACTCGTGCTAAAACAAGGATCATGGATAGACGGGAGCAAAACTAGCAGAAGTTGAGAAAAGATGTTTATCAGATGAAGGGAAAGTTAGACAATATCTTTGAGTTATTGCATGATGCAGATAGAACTTCTTCTGGGTCAAACCAAAGACCACGAGCCACACGTTCTAACCCACCTGGCTTCACTCCAATGCCATCACAATCCTATGGACCAAGTCCCCAAGGGATGCTTCCTGTAGCAGCGTGTCCATATAACCGTCCTGAGCCAACTTTCCTAATCCCATTCACTTCTCATCCACATGTTCCCATAACTTCAAACCCACCGTATCCCCAACCACACCACCCAATAACACCCTATTACCTTCCATCTCCCATCCAACCCACATTCCAAACTCTTCACATGCCAAATCCATATGTTGTTGCAACCCCACAAACTCCACCATTTTATCTTTATGATCCAACAACACCATACCACCCTTGGTTTCCTACCCCACAACGGGCTTTATTTACTAGACCACCTCAGCCTAACCATTTGCGGAGCAAAAGCCCTAATCTCAACTCAAACCGAAGAAAGTCAGAGATGATCGGGGAAAGAAATCTACCCAGTTTGACCTGATCCTTATGTCTTACATAGAGTTGCTACCACGGGTTAGTTTGCCCCGACTTTTTTCTTACTTATAAGTTGTTTTAAATCTTAAGTTAAAAATAAGAGCTTTAAAAAATAAAGTATAAGTTGTTTGGTAAAATACTTTAAAAAAATAATTTTACTTTATTTAAAATTAACATAAAGATTATCAAATTATAAAATTCTAAATAATTTAAATTAATAAATTATTTTAAAAAATCTATCATTTTCATATGATACATTATTACTTTATAATTTAAATATTAATAAAATTTTATCTAGGTATAATCCACACAAACTCTATAATTTATATTCATTTTTCATAATTTTCATCCAATAATTTAAATATAAATGTGTTTTTACATGCAGATTCCGCAGCATCTGTATCTTTGGTGGAACTAATTTAGGGAAGGATGAAGCATTCTGACATACAACTTATGACCTTAGTAAAGTATTAGCTGCCCAAAAAATCAATGTTGTGTATGGAGGGGGTGCAAGGTCTAAAGGATTGTTCAACAGGAATTGCAATCACGAGAGGGAGCAAAGTCTTGGGTATTGCTCTAAAGAATGCAGATGACCGAAAGTCCACAAACCTTACTCTACGAACTCAAATGAAGGTTTCAACAATGCAGGAACGCATGACTCACATGATATATAATTCTAATACATTTATTCCTTTACCCGATGGCCTCAGAACCTTAGAGGATATTTTCACCATCGTGTCTTGACAAATTCTAACTTCCACCAAAAGCCTTTAGGATTTTTAAATGTTAACTGTTTTTATAATGGTTTATTGTCTTTCCTTAAACAGGCTGTGGAACAAAGGTTCATACCCCAAGCAATATATCGTATCATTGTGTTTTCCTCAAGTGCTAACCAGCTTATTGAGCAAATACATAGTCTTTCATCTGAATCTTATGCACCGGGAAAACATGTAGGCTCACATAATAAAGATGATAACAAAAAGGAAAATCTCGATACAACTCTTAGATTGTAATTTTCCTTCTACAAAATTTTGAACAGTGTTTTCATTAGGTTGGGAAAGACTATATAATGGTCTGATTTTAAAAGTGGTTAGAATAAAATATTACTAGGATGATAGAGTAAGGAATTATGTATAACTCTTGATACACATCCCTTTAGTAATATTTGTAAAAGAAACTTCAAGTTCATATGGTCATTGCTTTGCTTATTTGATTTTGTAATGTTGACCCTATTGTCTTCTCAAAGACTTTGGGATTATTTTTCTATGTCAAGTTCATAATTTCTTTTCAGTATATGTAATTAATTAAATGCATGTTAAATTCTCCCATAACCTTTTGTTCTTAACCCCAACCCTTAATTTTGTTTCTAATACCCATTGTAAAAAATGTAGACCTGCACGTGTTTCTCGAACATGACAACTTAGTGTCTCATTCAGTATTTTTGATAATCTCATCAATCTTGTTGATAAAGATTGTGAATATCATGAAAATTGCCCCTAAAGAACTGGTCATATGATTAAGGTACACGAACAAGGTGTGTTACTCTTAGTTTGCACGAAGTGGACGAGATCATTTGAGTGCAAAATTCTTTCAGATCATGGGGTAAATGTCTTTGTCAAGTAAAAGAAGCAAGTGAGGTTGCAAAAAGAGGAATTTCAGTTTCTTGATCTCAAAATTAAAGGTGGAAATGAGTAATCATGATTTGAGATGATGAATAACCTTATTTCTTTATCCAAAAATCAATTTCAATATCCCTAGTTGTCCTCATTAAGCCTAAATTTTTTCATAGACCACCTCATATTGGGGATTAACATAAAATTTCAAATCAACTTTTTTTAACCTAATGGTTCACTAGTAGTCCGCAATCTGAAAATTGAAAAAGAAAAATTGGAAGATATGAAAATGTAGATGTAAAAATGATAATTTAGAAAAAGAATCGTTGGTTTCAAGTTAAGCAAGTGCTTTTGTGCAAAAGAATTATTGATCCTTCATACCCTTAAACACTTATTTAAGTCTCTTATATCCTTTCTTTCATCACCATGAACCATTGACCACGTTACAAGCCTTACAAAGTACATTATGATAAATGAAATGATTATGTTCATTTTCATAGCTTTAATTTTGAGAACATGGAATAACCAGGGGTAACAAAGGAAGAAAATCAAGAAGACATAAGGGTCTGTTAGGTTGAAAACCCATAAGGGCAACTTAAGCAAAAATTAGGGCAAACAAATTGATTAATCGTGACATTTGTTGGGGCAAAAAGGACATCCAAGGTGGAGGATAATGGGGCAATAAGATATTGAAATGAAGAAGTATGGGGCAAGCAAATCATTAAACAACACAAAAGATTATAGTCAATGGCCAACATAAAAAAGAAAAAAATAATAATCAAGAAAATATAAGGGTCCGTTAGGTTAAGAACCCATGGGGTAACCTAAGCAAAAATTATTGCAAGCAAAATGTTCAAGAAAGGTGAAATATACAAAATTGGGGGGGGGGGGGAGCATGATGATATTGGGGCATATAGTATCTTAAAATATGCAAAATGAGGCAAGCCAAGTATTCAGAGTACAGAAGGCCAGGGTACACTGGGGCAAATGCAATGTTCAAAAAGCATGTGAGACTGAGAGGCAATTCACGTCTTTAGAAGCTAATTGATAGGATTAGAAAAATTGCAGACATGATTAGCTAACACTGTCAATCTAAAGGGTATCACTCAAACAGTAAAAGCCAATACTTTTGTCACCACTTTCTAAAAACTCTCAAATCCCACTTGATCAAACATAACCTCTCTCAAATGGTTATCACAACTTTGTTCTTTTGTACATCCATTGGTAAATTTAAATTGCATTTTCTTGATAAACATGCATTGAAAGAAATTCTATGAAGGCATATGAGAAGCATTACAATTTTTATTACAAAGATCATAGGAACTTGATGACTATTTGAAAAGCTTAATCTCCCAGGACAATCAACATTGTCCATTTCAAAAATCATACCTTAAAGATCTCCAAACTAGTTAACTAGGGCATGAAATGGACAAAAATCTTGCTCATCCAAAAATCTAGAGGCATTTAACACCAAATGATTCAAAACAAGTAGGAATCAAGGTCAGCAGGATTCAAATCTAGGTAAGTATTCTTGTCTCAAAGACCTTTTGTCATTGCTCATTCTTATGTTTTACATCTTTTTTAGACAATAACCATCATTTTATCACATTGGCATCAACTGTACATCTCATTACACCTTGCATCACTTTTGTATTTTACATCACCAACATACATCATTTATGTATCCAACATCTTTGGTTAACTTGATTCTTTGTATTGATACATCATCACTCATTAGTTTCGTTGGGTCTTCGAACCCACTACATTTCAATTTTCAGGGTCCTTGTACCCCTTCCATACTCACTCTTGGACCTTCATGTCCATCTCAAACCCATTTTGGGCCTCCATGTTGCTTTATGTGGGTTCCCAAACCCACCATGTTTCAAAATCAAAGTCCCCGATTTCACTTGCCCAAATCACAAAACTCATTACTTGTTTTGGGTTCTCGTACTTATTCCATATTCTCTTGGGCCATCGTGCCCATTACAGTATCATTTTGGGCCTTTGAGTCCATTGCGCTCTGACCTTTGGGTCTGATACTCAATGCATTATATTTTGAGTCGTCACGAGCCACTACATCTCTTTATAGGGCCTTTGTGGCCATCACATCTTCAATCATGAGCCCACATACCTGTTACGTGCTCACAATGGGTTCTCAGACTCGTTTCATCCTCACTTGGGATCCTAGGGACCCACACCCATTAATGACCCCAATCATGGGCTCCTTTGCCCATCACATTCTCAATCTTGGGTCATTTAACCCAAATCACTTTCATGTTGGGTCTCTATACCCATTACATTCTCAATCTCGGGCTTAACAACCCATAACATGTTCATATTGGGTTCTCATACCCATTAAATCTTAATTTGGGATCCTCTTACCCCCTGTCTCCTTTAGGGTTATCATGCCCACCTAGTTTCTTGGGTGCTTGTGCATACTTTACTTCTTCTTTAGGGATTCTTGTGCTCAATGCACTTTATATCCCTGGGTGCTCGTGCCCATTGCATTTTCCATTTTTGGGTGCTCATACCCATCAAGTTTTTTAGGTAGTCGTGCATACTTTACTGTTTTTTGAGGTTCTCATGCTCAATGCACTGTACATCACCGGGTGCTCATGCCCATTATATTCACAAAGTATTCGTACCCGTTGCATTTCATCACTAAGGTGCTTATACCCGTTATCATTTCATCTAAATGGTGCTTGTGCCTGTTGTATTTTCATTCTTGGGATGTTCAGACTCACCATCATTGTATTACCCCGTGGTAATCACTGAAATTTTTGGATGCTTGTGCTCATTATTTTCTGGGTGGTGCTCATAACATTTTCAGTCTCAGAGTGTTTATCCTCATGTCAATGCATTTTAGTTTCTTGGGTTCTTGCAACCTTAATGTTTTTTGGGTCCTCTAACCGGACCCATCTTTGAGACAATGTACCTATTACTTTCCTAAGAGTCCATATAAATTGATTGAATCAATCCAAAGTTGACAAAAATTAAGGCAAATTAGTTTAAATCAATTATTTAATTTTTTATTTTTAAATATAACACTTTTTTAACAAAATAAATATCCTATTATTTATTTTTAAATCAATTATTTTAAAATTTAATAATTATTTAAATTTTTGTTGTTTATACACAGATTATTATTATTTTATCTCACAAAGCATAAAACATAGGATGTTGATAAATCAATTTAATTCAATTAAAACTGAATTGGAAGATAAAATTAAGAAAAGTAAATATAAAAAACAATTTTTCTATTATATTAACATTTTTTTTTGGTCCATATTATATTAACTGATTTCACACTCTGCCCTCTGCTGATTATATTAAATCGGGCCAGCAGGTCTTTTTGTTATTTTTGCCATGCTTCCTTTATCCTTTTTTAGTTAAGAGATGGGCCTATGATGATTTCTGACTGAGGCCCAACTCGTTTTTATTTTAATTTGCCCACTTCATTTCTCTTCAATTTTTAACCAAAAAAATTTTTCTCTTCAATTTTATTTTCTAATTGTTTTTAATGTTTCAATTATTTTAAATTTGTGTACTTGTTTCTTCATGTTAATATTTGTTTTGAAATTATTTAATTTTCTTGTAATTTATTTATTTTAACTCCTCATCTTGTATCATTTGTAAATACCCATATTTCTTTAGTTTACTTGCCCTTAGTGGATGTAAATATTTGTTTAATTTCCTGTCATTGTAATCCATTATATGTCGATGTAAATATTAGTTTATTTAATTGATTCTCTTTTTAATGATCAATTTTGTTAATAGAATAACATTTCTATTTTTTAATGTACTATTGTGTATACTTATTTACTAACTCAATATCCTGCGCATTTAGAGCACATTTTAATAAATTTTTTTTTTACCAATCAATTACGTTAATATAATAATATTCATATCTTTTAACGTCATTCAGATTAAAGTGAGTTATCTCATTTCATATTAAGATTTTTATATTTATATTTTTTTTTCTAAAATTTAAATATCTTGATTTTTATTAAAAATAGAAAAAAATTGACTAGAAAAAATTAAAAGGTTAAATTTTATATAAAAAAATAAAAGGTAAAATTAATGTGAAAGGATATCAATTTAAAGATTATTTGAAATCAAAATTGAAATTGAAATTGGGTGAATTATGATTTGTGATGTTGAGCCGGTCTGTTGGGTTCCCAATGAAACTTCACTACCTATAAATTCTATTCTGTGTAGGCCGCACCCTCTTCAGTCTTTTTTCTCACACACTCTCTCTCTCTCTAGTGTTTCTGTTCCTCCAAAACCCTAATCCTAATTCTCCATGGGGCAGAAGCACAAGCGCCCTTCTCCTCTCGAAGAACCACCCACCGCTTCATCCTCCGATTCTGAGGATGATCAACAACCTTCATCCCAACAACAAGACGAAGTAGAAGACGACGAAGAAGCTTCCTCCGAAGAGGAAGCCTCATCCGAAGAAGAGGAAGAAGAAGAAGTTCGACCTTCACCTGCTCAGCAACCTGCTTCCAAAAACCCTCCACCCCCTCCCGCTAATTCCCACCCCAAGCCTTCTTCTTCCGAATCCGCCACCGAATCTGATTCAGGCTCTGACACTGACTCTGACCCGCCCCCACCCGCCCCCGCACGCGCACCCCCTGCTGCTAACTCCAACGTGAAACCCCTCGCATCCAAGCCCATGGACCAGACCCCCAAGCCCAACAAGGCCCAGAACTCCTCTGCTCCCGCTAGATCGGCCACGAAGCGCTCCGCCGAGAACAACGCCCACGTCACTGACTCCAAACGTGCCAAGAAGAAGGCAGCCGATTCTGCCGCCGCCGCTGCCGGTGGTTCCGATGATGAGGTGGAGGAGGACGAGAAGAAGCCCGGCGAGGACAACAGGAAGCTGTTTCAGAGGCTGTGGAGCGAGGAAGATGAGATCGCTATTCTCAAGGGCATTGCCGAGTTCACTTCGAAAACCGGGAGTGACCCGTTAAAGTACGCTGATGCGTTTTACGATTTCATGAAAAAGTCGCTGCATGCAGATGCTTCAAGCAACCAGCTGAAGGATAAGATTCGGAGGCTGAAGAAGAAGTTCGAGACCAATGCAAAGAAAGGGAAGAACGGAGAGGATCCTACTTTCTCCAAACCCCATGAGAAGAAAACTTTTGAATTGTCCAAAAAGGTTTGGTCCAGTGCAGCCAACGAAGCAGTGGCAGAAAAGGCAGAAAAGGCTAAGTCTAATGGGAGAACTGCCAAGACGCCCAAGAAGGAAGGTGGCAGTAGTAGGAATGCAGCTTCTGCGAAGAAACCGAAAGTCGAAGTGAGAGCAGAACCGGAGCAGCAGCAACCCGTGGATTTGAAGGAATCTGGGAAGATGCAGATTGATGAAAAGCCAGAAAAAAGTGTGCTTTTGAGTGAATTGGTTCGTTTTGGGAAGGGTGTGAGTACGTGTGGGCTGAATGAGGATGTGATAAAGAAGGGGGTGGAGTTGATGGAAGAATCAAAGAGGGTAGAGTTGGAGGGTAAGTGGAAGAAATTGCAAGTTGCCGAATTGGAGCTGTTTGTGAAGCGTACACAGCTGATTGAGGATCAGACTAGGTTGATATTGGAGGCGTTCAAGTCATCAGACCATTAGGATTGTGATAGGTATAGTTTTTTCGGCCTCTCAGGGTACATTCGTATATGTTTTCGATCTATATTCTATGCTCTGTAATTTTGTGACTATCACATAGTCTTTGATTAACAGTGTTGTTTAATTATTGGGATTATGAAAACGTTCTGGTTAAAATTCCTGCGATTCTCGTACTGAACATCGTTCAACTGTTGGGGCCTCTTTTGCAGAATAATTTGTTTGGCTTATTTTACTTACCTCTCTTGAATCTTGATTGGCAAGTAATTGCTGATTGACTTTGAGATGATATAATCTTTCTGTTGGTAATGTGTTGATATGGCTTAAAAATTGAAACTTGCACCGTTAAAAGTGTTTTTTTAAATATATATCTGGATTGTGATAGTGTAATATGTCTATGATCACAATATTAGCTGTAGTTTTGTTGACACGTTTGTTGTATATTTTCCTTCAACTATTATGATGATCATTATGTATTCTAGCAATGCATTAGTTGGGAGGGTTTGTATTTTGGTCTCCATGTATGGTTACAAACTTACAATCAAGTTACGAGAATGTGATATGAGAACTGCTGTCGTAGCGGATGTGTTCTATCAGTTGTTAAATTCCCAATCCTAAGTTGCCCATGGTTAGTCTATATGCAACATAAATTTATAGTTGGTTATGCTCAACTCATCTGACAGTAATCAACAATCTCCAATTCAAAATCTACCAATCGTATTTCCATGGGCTAATGGGTGTTGTTGGAGAGTTGTCTTCTAAAATATGAGGCCTTCTTAGAGAACCACTTCTTGGAGGTCTGTTAAGGGATTGGTAGCTCAGATGGTCAAACTACACGAAGCCAAACATAAAGTGATGCCTAATATCGGATTATTGAAAGAGTGATTATTTATCTCCCATGTTTGTTGCAAGAGGTCCCTCCTTGATAAACACTTTCAGTTTTATTGTCTATAATCCGATATAAGGCATCACTTCATGTTGTCAGTGTTTGAGTCTGCTCAAGCACAGTTCACATAACTATAGATCACAAATTCCCTGCCTAACTAGTAACTACAAATCAAATAAGCATTTAGTTTGATAAAGCAACAAACTGTAATCACAATCCAAATAGAACTTTAGTAATTGACCACTGTGAATTTGTGAGGAAGTTTAACTTGATTTGGTGAGATGTTTATTGAAAATTTGGATTTATCAGCTGCCCAAAATCCTGTTGGTTATTTGGGTTAGAGAATTTGGTTAAGATTTAAGACCATGGACGTTTTTGTTTGTTTGGACTTTAGAATACCAGAGGAAACGCATCATGTTTAAACAAGTGTTTTAGGCAATGTACACACAAGAAATTGTGAAAGACTGGTTCACTCAGCATTTTTTATTTCATAAATTTTGTCAGAATATCATGAGTTCAATGGATCAAAGCTGAAACCAAATTGACAAGCATTCCACTTTCACAGTATACTACTTAGATTGACAGCTCAAATTTTGATACCAGGATACCATCATTATCTGCATAAAGCCATTCTCCATCACGAATGAATGTCCCTGCAACATAAACAGGAACATGCTTTTCACCGGTGCCCTTTTTGCCGGATTTGAGTGGATAAGAAGCCAAGGCTCTCACGCCAATATCACACCCATTGATCTCATCCACATCTCTAACGCAACCATTCACAACGATCCCAGCCCATCCCATGCTCTGTGCCAATTGCACCATATTCCCTCCCATTAGCGCAGACCTCATGCTTCCTCCTCCATCAATAACCAAAACTCTACCTTCTCCTTTCGTCTCAAGAACCTCCCTAACCAACTTGTTGTCTTCAAACACCTTCACAGTAACAATGGGGCCTGAGAATGCCCGGGCCTGACCATAAATCCGGAACACTGGATGCAGTATCCTCAAATCACCACTTACTATATGTGCTGCATTTGTGTCACAAATTTCTGCAGTTGCAGCCATATTACTCCTGCACCCACATATATGATTATGAACCTTTTACTTGGTCAGAAAAAATTGTAAATCAACCAGGCTTAATTTGGATATCCAGTTGATTAGAAGAAGCTCCATATGTTTGGTAATGTAATAACATTAAATTAAATTGAAGTATAGGAATTCAGGTTAAAAGAAACAACCGAGTTTGTGAAAGAGAAAAACAGAGTCAGGTAGGTTATGTTATGCTTACCCAGAGGCAGAGGAGAAATGAGTTCGTGTGGGAAGCTATCTTGAAGACAAGAGTGAAGGGTTGAGGAATGAGATTAGGTCCTCTCCTCCTTCAGTTCAGAGCCTTATTTTGATTTTCTTTGGACATCTTATTCTTATGTGTCTGACTCGTAAAACAACAGGCACCATAAAGATGATTTCAGCATTATTGAAGTCCGTGCCAGTGCCACGTCGACGACGTCTGGATTCTGGTCGATATGACAATTGGATGGTGGATATATCGTGTAGAAAATTCGTGAGAATTGGCAACGGTGATATATGGGATGCATCCAGTTCAACAGAAAAAAAAATTAGAAAACTATTTTTTTTTAATTCTGTTAAATCAATTAATAAATTCAATCTTATATATAAATATATATATAATTTAATTTATGAAATTAATAAACTATTCGTACATGTGGATTACTTCGAAATTTATTCTTGTGTCAAATGTTTGTTTTATACAAAGAGAAAGTTTCTCATGTTTTATTTGGAATACAATGCCCTATTTTTTGAAATTTATTTTCTCTTTTTATTCGAGGAGAAATATTTTTTGAACGGGATCCCACGCTATTATTTTCCTTTTATTTTTTTTCTTCATAGTTAAATGAGAGAAAATTAATATATTCTCTTAATTCAACTTCCCTCCTCCTTTTTTTTTTTTTTAAATCTACGGGGAGAGAGGCGTTCCCTCTATATATTTTAATATAAAGGTAAAATTATATAATGAAATATGGAAACTTAAAAAAAACTAAAAAAAGGGTATTAAAGCACACATCCCCATATCCGCGTCGAAAAAATATCCATACTTGGCTTGGACCCATACTCGCGAGGATAGTGATTATAATATTCATATCCTTATTCTCTGGGTATTTAAGTATCCGTACCCATTATCCGCACTTTTGTTAACTATAAAAATAATAAATTCATTAAAAAATAATTAAAAATCACTCTAGCACAAATGAAAAATAATTCATAGATCATTTATGTTTAACTACAAAACAACTCTGGTAATGTGGAAGTGGATAAGAGACACAGTGAAAGGGGAAATGAAAATTAGCTAAGTTTTGCTATTTTAGTGTTTAGGAATACAAATTATAACATTTAAATTAATTAAATTAGTAGTTTATATTAATATTTTTTGGTGACTATAAATATAATATATATTAACATTGATTATCATTCTCCTTATTTACTCTTATCAATTTTAATGTCTTTTCAACTATCAAATAATAGTGAAATTAGTTAGTGATATCAAATAAAAGTAAAAATAGAAAAGTCAAACTATTTTTTAAAACTCCAATAAAATCAACTAACTCTAACCTTTTTTATTGGTATAAGTAATTTAGTTAAGTGTGCTTTATAAAAAGGAGGGAGTAATAATTTTTGGGAGCCTTTGAGAATTTAAAACAAATTAAGAACTACTCTTTTGTTAGGTAATTTTTATTTGGCCATGTTAAATGTCTTAAAGGTATTAAATAAGAAAAAAAAAGATATTTACTAGAAAATGTAACTTTCTATTTTAAATGTTATACTTTTTTATAAGTATTTTGTATTTCTTCATTTCTTAACTAATTCTCAAAGGCTTCATTTGGATTTATAAAAAATGATGGAATAGAGTGAAATGGAATACAATCATAATATATAGACTTCATTATTTGTATTGTTTAAAATAGGATACAATGAAATGATACATTCCATTCAATATCTGACTTTTTGTTCATGTCCAATTTGAAAGGAATGGAATGGAACAAAACATTTTTATCCACTTAATCAATAATAAAATATTCAATTAATGGAATGGTAAATTTATTACATTCTATTCCATTAGACGTTGTTCCTTTTTTTGTTCCATTATATTTCACTTCACTAGTCCCTATTAGATATTTAAACATAATTTAAAGGGCACTCATTAGTCAAGGGAAATCCTCTAATGGCAGAATGTTAAATCCATATCTAATCAAGGGAAAGCCTCTAAATATAAACACATCGTAAGGAGTTAAGTTGCTTGGATTCAATCTTTTTATAGTGATACTTAATGTCAATCACATTGAACTAAGGCTTACAAGTATTTTCAAAGGAAAATGTTTAACAGCTCATGTCCATGTCCATGTCGTAGACATGTAAGCAAGGTAGCACACGTACGTAAATTTGAGTCTTTTCTTTCATTGCGCGCCTATATTTTATTTGTGCTTGCTTCCTTCTTGGTAGTCTTTGATAAGAGTAGTAGCCTATATTAGCTATATATATATTGAGTCGATTTGAGAAATTAAGTTCAATCGATCAATTTAATCACTTTTATTATACCATCTTCTTAATAATTCAATTTAAACTCATTATTGTTAATTTGTGAGTTCGCTGCACCCATGGATAATGCGAGGAATATGTAATTTATATATCTACACAACATTAAAGATAATCTATATAACCAGTTTCAACGCCAAAGACAATATGTAATTCACTGACTATACTTTTAAGTAACTTTTTTTTTCTTTTTTAATTTCTATGAATAGTTCTATTGTTGCATGTCCAGGTGTTCCTCCCGTGGCTGAATGTATCTTTTATTGTGTACTTGCCAAGGCTGAGCTAACGATCTTAGGGGGTGGCGCACATTTTACCCAACATTTCACAATATTCCCGCCGCTCCTATTTATAAGAATATTTTAACCACTTTACATATATTAAGAAAGATGGTTAATTTAGTTGATTGTAATAAATTTGTCATATTCCCTGAACTACCCTTGAATTTATTGAAACTCATTATTTTTCTCTTTCTAATTAACTACTTAATTGTGTCATACTTTCTCCACTAATTAATTACTCATCTACCTCCATTAATGGAGTATTTTTGTCAGAATACTTAATGCATGAGACAATCTGAAAAGGTTCTTGTAAAAAGGACCAAAACCCACCTTAAAAAATGTTCTTATAAATAAGACAGGAGGAGTATGTATTTGCCTACTTGTAAATAAATTAAAAGAGTATCATTTTGTGTTGCCAATTAGGGAAATTGAAATTTATTCTTTTTTTCTCTTGTTCTTTTATTTATCTTGACTCATTAAAAATGGTGATACTGATAGTTGTTATATATAGTACATCGATAAAAAAAAAAAAATCAAACTCTTCATTCAATCAAGCAATTTGTGTAAGTGAAAAAGAAAAAAAGGGCAAAAAAATGTACACTTCATCTAGCAATTACGTAATACTCCCTCGTCCCTTATTATAAGATCCTCTCAACCGTTTCACACAGTTTAAGAAAAGTTGGTTAATGTATTGGTTTTTTTAAAAAAATAATAGCATTCCAAATATACCCCTATTTAAAATCACTATATTTTAGAAACATTAATGGTGACATGGTGGGAGACTCCAAAATTCACTTTCAAATAGGATAGTTGAGCATATGGGTAAAACTTCATTAATTATTCACACTCATCAATATATGGGGAATAAAAAGAGTTGAATATTAATGAAGGACAAATATGGAAAAATTAATTTACCTAAAAATCTACAAATGGTCTTATATTGAGGGACATCCAATTCTTCTTCTAGAAGTGGTCTTATAAATAGGGACGGATGGAGTATATATATATTTTTAAAATTAATTCTAGGTACTATAATCTTTGGGTGTTGGAAATCAAATGATGATGATTATTTTAGGCGTGCCTTGCGGCGGCGGGACCGAGGTTATCTTGTTGTCTCTTTTCTTCCCTTCTCGTGGCTGTGGCAGAAACGTAGTAGGGAACTGTGAACAATCCATGGATGAAGCACAAAATGCCTCCTATGACTAGAAATCGATGGTTCAATATCCCACAAGATTGTCTTGATCTTGAGTTGGCCAATGTCCCTATAATGAGCATGGAGAATGCAACTGCTAATACAATCCTGCAAACAAATTCAGCGTCTTACGCATGGACATCAAAATTTAATATCCTTTTTAATTAGATAAATAAGTAATATAATATGGGAAATGCTAAAGAGTGCCTTTAGGCACTTGTTAAGGAACTAAAAAGAGAAGGTTTTCATTGGAGTATGTGACATTTAATGTTATAGATGCAATCAAGAATGTGATCTCCAATAAAAACTTTCTCTTTTTGATTCCTTAACCCGTGCCCTCATCAGCAGGACTCATATAATATTTTATATTAAGGAATACTAAGGCTCAACTTGAATGAGTCCACTTAAGGTAAATTAATAGAATGAGCTTCAACTTTGAATATATTAACCAACATAAATTTCATGTTAGGAAACAATTAGAGTAACAGTTGCTTACCATGAGAAAATGAGAAAAGCCACTGCTAATTGCCTGTTGGCCGTAGCTGATCGGTATTGTTCTTTGGACCGCACACAAATGCAGCCGCCAAGCAAGTTGGCAATTGTGTGAGCTAGAGCCAACAGAATGACAGCTGCCAGTCCTAGCTTGAAAGCTTGATAGCTAGGATACCTACAATCAAATATCCATACCTTCATATGCTTCTCCTGTTAATTTTAATCCCAATAGATTGATTAATTAAATGAAATGTCCTTTAATTATTAATGTTCTCAACAATATATGAATTAATTAAGCAGCTCTAGCTAGGATCTCTCTTCTAATTAAGAGTGAGAATACTAACCTTGTTTTGAGCTATTTCTGCCTGAATTCCAAGTATCCCTGCCACAATATCCATCACCATGACAAGGATGCAGATAAGGAAGCCATAGTTTTTGGCCATGGTTCCTTCTCCTGATGATGTGATAGATTAAGCTATGCCTTGATAGTTCTTGACTATTTAATAGTGAAGCACTATACCATCTCTAAATGAAGGAATAAGAATAAAGTTTGGACCACGTTTGCTGTGTAACATCATCATATATGAGAGTGCTGTGATCTTCATGTGAAAGCTGCTTTTGTCTTAACATTTTACTTTATTCTTCTTTTGATGTCTCTCCATTTCCAATAATATTCCTTCCATGGGGGACACGGAAAGCAGAGTATTTATTACCAGCAAAGGAAGCGACATTCATATGTGGTTTCAAGCAAGTAGTAATTCCTAAAGAACCTCCAATTTTTTTAAAGCAAGTCTCTTCAATTTCATTTCTCTTTATAAATTCTTTTCGTCATAAGAGTTACGGGTGAGCGTGGGACGGGTTTTGTCCGTCCCGTATTCGACCCAATATTTTTTTTTCTTTTGTCATGTCAAATTTTCAGGCCTGAATCCATCCACAAATCCGAAGAAATCCGAAAATGTACTAGATTAATTAAAACCCGAACCTATCCACAATCCAAAAAAACTTGTCCACAAACCCTAAATCCTAATATTTTACTTTGTTATTAACTTTTAAATATTGTTAAGAGGAAAATATCACTATATCATTACACAATTTTATGTATGGAATGCGTTTTCAAAGTAGATAGAGCTTCTATCATAGATGAAAGTTGAACTAAAAAATCTTCAGAAAGTTAAAATGTTATTAACCCTTATAGTAATATAAAATTATAAATATTAAATATTATATATATACATATATGGGATGGGTTGGGTAACCCGAAGATTAAGCTAAACCCGTCCTCAACCCGATATCGGGTTATATTGAATTAGACCCGATTTAACCCTAACCTTTCATGTGGGACAACGCCTAACCCGATCCGAGTAGCTTGGGTTGGGACTCGTCCGTGGGACGGGCCGGGTTTTGTGTGACACCCTTCTACCCCATACTCTTATATATTAAAGAAATTACCGTTTAGAAAAGGGAAAGTCCCACGTTAGGTAAAAAGGTTCACAATCACTCTTATGATAAATCTCATAGTTTGAAAACAACTTTATTAAATCAACTCAAACTCCAAATATAAATCAATTATAAACAACGGAAATCTCCTTAGAAATAAAAACAATTAATAATCTCCTGCCATACAAGGTATCCAGAAGTTCATAAAGATACTCCTAATCTAGGAACATGGTAAAACCCCCAAGCACACCCTGATGTCACATCTATCAGAGCATACCCTTTTATTCATAATCGACACCAGTTGTGTCCTCGTCAACACCTGTAAAATATATCCACAGAATACGGTGAGGAAAAGGAATACTACCCATACATACACATAGAGAATACCCATCCTCACCCACAACATCATTACATCATACCATCAATATATTAAAATCACCAATCAATAACATTCATCTAAAACTCAACATATAATCAATCTTCTATATCAATATATACATGTCATGCCATTATTCCTATTCACAACACATAGACATATCCTTTATACATTCACCAAGCTCATCATCATAATCTCATTCATATATCATCATACTCATTATCATCATAACATCATTCATATATCATCATACTCATTATCATCATACATCATCCATATATCATCATACTCATTATCATCAAACATCAATACTCCTCTCATCATCTACCCAAAGATCATGACTTGGAACTCCACACAATGGGCGCACCTCGTCAATCACTCTAGTTAGTACCAAGGTGGTCTACCGGTGTTACCACACACTATCCGATAGGTTGTACCCCCTCTATGGGCCCGCACAACGACATTCGACCCTAGGTTGTACCCCCTCTATGGGCCCGTACAATCACTCCTAGGTTGCACCCCCTCTATGGGCCCGTGCATCGAACGCCCCATCTTGATCCCCTGAGTTGTACCCCCTCTATGGGCCCGCACAACTCAGTTCACCTCCCGAATTGTACCCCCTCTATGGGCCCGCACAATTCAGGTCTCATCACATATGCTCAATGCATCTCTCCTAAGTTGTACCCCCTCTATGGGCCCGCACAACTTAGATAACATCATAATCAAAAGGTGACATACACCATCATCATAAATCATCACTATCATGCATTAACATGCTCATCATCAAACATCATCATTATAAAGTGATATACACTTATCATCATTCACATCATCATCATAAGTGACATGCACTATCATCAATAACATCATCATCATAAGTGATACACACTATCATCATTTACATCATCATCATAGTCATCATAAACAACATCAAACATCGTCAATCATCATCATTATACATCATCACACTCATCATCAAATACCATCATAATACATCATCACATTCATCATCAAATATCATCATTATTCATCATCATAAGCATCACAATCCTCATCAAACATCATTAATCATCAACACAAAACTCATTATAAAGTACTCTCAAACACATCAATCATCATCAAACAGTTAGGATCTCAAAATCCACTCTGGTAATCGATTACCAAACTTATGTAATCGATTACCCGCCAACAAGGTCTCTGGTAATCGATTACAACTACCTTGTAATCGATTACCTACAAGCAAACTCTCTGGTAATCGATTACAGCACTCCTGTAATCGATTACCCGCAAACAAACTCTCTGGTAATCGATTACAACACCTCTGTAATCGATTACCAGCAAGCAACAGTGCTTATGGGTTGCCCAGAACACTCTGGTAATCGATTACCACATCTGGTAATCGATTACCCGCGACGCAGATCACATATTTCACGATTTCTCACCTCTCTAAACCCATCCAATCAATCCCTAATCAGTCTTTTTCGTCTAAACATCATTCATACTCATTAATAACATCCAATACTCAAATAAATCATCAATCTATTACAGATTATAGCATCCATTCATCAAAACCCCAATTTCTCAATCCCTAATCACCATTTTTTTCAATTATCTTCAATATCTTCTTTACTCATTCAATAATTCGTCAATACACAAACAATAAATCATCAATCACCAGATTATATCATCATTCTCAGTTATTCATTCATAAATTCGAATTATACATCTTAGATTACTACCCAAACATCCCCTACATGCACATACAGGCAATACTCTCTCCCCCACCGTACCTTAAGCGAAGCTTGATCACAGCAAGGAAGTCCTTTCTTGAATTCTTGGCGTTCAATCCTCAGCAGTTCTCTCTTGAGACTCCCTTTCTCCCTTCCTTAGCGTTTCGCTTACTGACGAATGATACGAATAAGGATTAGGGTGCTCTGTTACCCCTCCTTACAGAAATACTAATTGGGCTTGGGCCCACTCTCACCCCCTTATTCTCTTTTCAATTAAAATTACCTTTACGAAACAAAACTAATAATAATGACACTCCTATTATTTATTTCCCATTAAATTAATTATTTTCTAAATTAGTCTCTTTAATTTAATTAATATTTATCCTAATAAAATTTAGGACATTACATTTTGCTCACCCCTAATAGGAGTTGTGGTAAAAGATATTAAGAGTGTGTTTGGTAAAATTAACTGAAAAGCTAGTTGAAAGATGAAAAACTAGATAAAAGTTGAAAAAGCTAGCTGATTTGATTAAGAGTATGTTTGTGAGTTGAAAAATGAAGGGAAATGGTGGGGAAGGGAAGGTTTGTAGAAAATCCTTCACTCCCTTGTTTGTGAGTTTAACTCTCTTATTCTTTATCTTATAAAGCTTTTCCCCCTCCTTCCTTTCATTTTCTTCTCCTCCTAACTCTTTTCTTTCCCTCCAAACTCCCAAACACACCCTAAAGGTAGTAAAACTAGCTGAAAATAGTAAAATGACATACAAGGACATCATTAATTATTAAATAATGATGAGTGGGGGTGATTGATGGATAAACTTGTAATAAATTTTTAACTAGTAGCAAAAAAATGAGTTTTTTTTAACGCTACTTCAAGTAGCTTTTCAAAAAAGCTAGTAGGTACTAAAAAAAACTAACATACCAAACAAAGCTAAAACGGTTTATAGTGGGTTTGGTTTACATTGAAATCAGGTTTCAAACGTGAATCTGGACAAATCCTACTCTCAGTGGCGTTAGTTCGGATCCACATTTGAAACGTGATTTTAGAGTAAACCAAACAAACACTTCAGCTACTAATTTCAGCTAGTTAAAATGGCTTACAAATACACTAAATACAACCAACCTATCTGAAAAGCTTGTTTTATTAAAACAGGAAAGCAAATGATAGAAGTATTAATAAACTGATAAATTTTTGGTGTAATGGCAACCGGTTCTAATTCTTTTGAGCCAATATATCAAAATACTGTCCCAATATTCAACAACAAAAAGAAAAAAATCTCAATAAATGGACCAATTAACAAGTGTGTTAAAAACGGATTCGGATTGCCTGCATTCACGAAATCACGCATTCACGAAATCATCAAATGATAAGATCGGACGACTCAGATGGCGAGATGAGGAAATCGGATTTAAAACTCATCCCGACATTTGAGCCGTCCAATCTTCATTGGACGGCTACCATTTGATGACTGCGGTGAATGCGTCATTTTGTGACTGCACGCAATCCACATTCGTTAAAAACTGGCTTGATCCATTCCATGCATCAAGTTTTTTCTTTATTTTGTTAATTGAATTTATGCTAGCTTAATTATTTTGAAGCATATGAAAATACGGTATAATCATAATGAAAAATAATTTTGGAAATAAACAAAACAAACCAGTCCAACGGAGTTATACTACATTGTTAATAAAATAATGGGTTAAATATGTTTTTAGTAACTTAAAATATAGCGAAATTTGGTTTTAATCCCTCATTTATTTTTTCATTGGTTTTTATATTCTATTTTTTAAAAATCTCATGATTTTAGTCTTCGTCAATAATTATATTCTGCTAAGTGATAACATAGCGATGTTTCTTGTAGCTTTCTCTATAGATTTTCCCTCAAATTTTCTTGCAGATCTCATAATTTAAAGAAAATTTTGTTTAAATTCTAAAATTTACAGAAAATTTACTATATATTTTTCTAAAACAAAGAAAAAAAATATAGCAGCATTTGGGCTTTGACACAAATGTGGGCTGACTTGAAATTCCTGAAGAAAAGTCCGTCTTAAAGCTAAGCCTTATTTTGAAGTCTAATATTCCCGAGAGTGGTGTACGGCTTATTGGGCTTATATTAATATATTCCCCCACCAATGGCATATCGATCCTTTGGTAAGGATAGCTTTTCTCTGTAGGATCTTTCCGTTTTATTTTATTCATTTTAGCAAAAGTACTAAGTTTGATATGCAGGAGAACTGAAATATCAAAATTTAGAAAGTCTAAAAGCGTATATATTTGGATAAAGTGCATAATCAGATGGATGAATACTAAATCTGATTTGTTCGAATTGATAAATTTGAGAGAAATATTTTTTTTCCACAATTTGCTGAGAAAACTTTCAAAAGAAATAGCGATAATTTCTCCATTTATAAATAATCCCAATCAAATATGACGGCACCTTTTTGGATGGATTACAGCTCTTGGATTGATTTCAATAGAACAAGTAATAAACTATATTAGTAATCATCGGACTTTGGATTTTCAGTACTATAAATCATTGAGTACTGTTCAAACTAGAGACAATTTAGAATGCGGATATCACCAAGGGTTGCGATAGCTATATGAATTTTTAATTTCTCATGGCCCAAAAGAATAGAATTAAGCTCTTTTTATAAGGCCACATAAAGGAGGATTAGTCTTAATCATTATTATACAAATAATTAATTAAAGAAGGAAATGGTCAGAAGAATTTAAATTATTTGCTTGAGGCTCATGTATATAGACTACTGACTTTTGGGATAAATTTGTTAATAAATTTCACACAGTAGAGAAAGCAACATATAAAATTGTTTATTTGATCATTCTATTACATGATGTTGTCACCCTTTACATTTTTGTTGATTAATTCAATTCAATTTCAATCTCAAAGAAGAATATTTTATTTGAAATAACTGCATGATTATGGTCCCTGCTTCCTCATGGGTTGATTGTTCAAAAATCAGAAGCTAATATCTAACCTTAAATGGTATAGAATTTCTTGGAGATTGATTGAATCAGGAATTGTAGATTGAGATTCTTGAGTTATTATAGGGCTTCAAATTATAGAGTTTATGGCAATTCAAATCATCTCTTTGAATAATGCGTATCATGTTACACATGGAATTTCTCTATGTGATTAGTCTAAAAAGGGGAAAAAAACTTGCCTATGAAGGAACTATGTAAATGAAAAAAAAAATATATAAATTAGATTCCTTGATTGTTTAATTTCCTTTGCAATTGGAATGGTACGTGGAAATATTCTAAATATTTCTTCTTTCAAAGCTTTTTGAAGGTTGAACATTTAAGAGCATAAGAAAAAGAGAGACACAGAATGCTTGAGGTTTGTTTTTCTCTCAAGAGGACGCTTCAGTGCAAATCACATCCAAAACAAGTTCATGATCCAAAGACAAGTAGGCACAAAAAAAGTAATCAGAGAACAAAAGGCATTGACATCTCTAATCCCATAAGCCATGAAATTGTTCTTGATAGCTCAAACAATGAAAGTTGTCGATGTCCTCAAAGCAGTAGTAGCAGTAAAGATTCAGAAGGTTCTCACAGAACAAGAAGGCCAGCTACACCTTCAAGGACAACCAATCCTATTGATTATAATGAAGCAAATGTTTCCTCTGACACAAGGATGTGGATTGAAATGGATTCTGATGGTCCTTCAACATTAATATGTCGTAAATGTGGTGAGAAACTGAAGAATCTTGATGCTGTTGAAGCACACCATATCTCTGAGCATTCAGGTAACGATTCATAGTTGAACTGACATGTCTGAGTTTAAGGTGGTTCTGAATCTGTGTCTTGTGTTCTTGTCTTCATTTTCTTCATGTGATCACTGAATTTAGTCTTGCTTGCCCTCATAAGTCAGAAGTAAAGCCTTATGGAGAAATTCAATATTCCAATAAAGAAAAAAAAAAAGGGAATGGAAGAAAAGAGGTGCTAAAAGTTTTCATTTTAATTCATTGAATATAGTTTTGTCAAGTATTGACCAATACAGGATTTGTGGTAATTTACATGTGTTGAATGAACTTTCTCTTCTTTGGAGACTGCACTCACTCTGTGCACGTTTTATTCCTTGTTTGGTGAATTGAGCTCTGATTAAACAGTTTTCTGCATCTGTTTTGAAGTTTTACAAAATCAATTTTCAAAAACTTTGCTTGACTTTTGCCTTAATTTTTGTAGAAAGAAATGCTTTTAAGAACCTAGTTCATCAACATGTTCTATTTTGCAGTCACTGAACTTCAAGAAGATTCATCTAGGCAGATTATAGAAACAATATGTGGAACAAGCTTGGTTAATTCTGAAAACATGTTGGGGCAGATTGATTGTATCTTAAAAGTTCAGAACATGTCAAAAACCCTTTCTTGCTTTGAGGAATACAGAAAAATGGTGAAGATTAAGGCTGACAAACTACAGAAGAAGCACCCGCGTTGCTTGGTTGATGGAAATGAGCTTTTAAGGTTCCATGGCACAGGTATTGCATGCTCTCTTGGCATAAATAGTTCCTATAGTCTATGCACTTTAGACTACTGTGGTGTGTGTCAAATTCTGAGGCATGGCTTCTCCACCAACAAGGAATTTCAAGGTACATTAGGTGTTTACACCACTTCTACAAGTGGAAAAGCCTTTGATTCCATTAGGCCATCTGATTCTGATGAGAGAACATTTGCTAGAAAGTCAGTTATAGTGTGCAGAGTAATAGCTGGGAGAGTTTATTGTCCTCTTGAAGAGAATCAAGAAAAGGTTGATTCAGGGTTTGACTCATTGGCAGAGAAAACAAGTAACCATTCAGATGTTGAGGAACTCTACGTATTAAATCCCAAAGCTCTGCTCCCTTGCTTTGTGGTAATCTACAAACAACAAACAGAGAAAATTAAAAGGTTCAACTCAAGCTTAAGGATAAGTAACTTTTAACATGAAGGTTCTCATGTTAGATTTGTGATTCTTTTCAATTATTTTAGAGCTTCCATATTTTTATATGCTTATGTTGTATAGATAAAATATCAATTCAAAGTTGTACAACACTGGATTACAATAACTTCATCTGTTGCAAACAAGAAACTATAAGTCTATAATATATTCATTTTTATTACGTCAATTTTATTTAGCAAACAAGGTTAATTATGTTTGATGGCTAGTATGTTAAATGATAAGTTTGGAATTATATTCTATAAACCAGACTGGGTGCTTGTTGGTACTTTTCATTAGGAAGGGTAGTTGTTTAATTGTCTAGTTAGGTAAATAGGATTCGCATGCCAAATTTTCTACCTACAGAGAACAGACAACTTTTGTACCTATATTCTATTGCAAGTTGCCTTCCTTAGTGCTGCTCAGTTGAAAAACGGTAAAATAATTCTGTATACAAGTTTTAATAGTTTTTTTTTTTTTTACACAATTTAGTTAACAATTTACTTCTGTGATGTATTAAACTTTAATAATTTGGTAATAATTTATCCATTTTACAATTTTAGTTCCAAGTATTTTTTGAGTTAATCAAGTCTTGCTTTTTTTAAATTAAGCAAATTTGATCGTGTTGTGATTTTATTCTATCTAAAATATTAAATTCTTACTTTTTATCCAAATATTTGATGGTTTATCATGGATTTAGGATATAGAATAATTTCAAACGTTTAAAAGATTTAATAAAAATCTGGTAAGATTTGATTAATTTTGTAGAATGTGAGATTTTTTTTTTGGTCAAAGTAGAATGTGAGATTAGAATTTGAGTTTTAGTTTTTTTATTTTGGTCAAAAGAGTTTTAGGTTTTTTTTTGTCAAAAAAGAGTTTTAGGTTTGAGCTAGTACCATTCTTTTGTGGATTGGGCTGAAGAGAGAACTAGGTCACTGGGCTCATATATATACTCCATCCGGGCCAGACAGTAAAGCCCATTCATTAATTGAGTTGGACCTGTCAGTAAGTATTCTCATATTCATTTTGTCGACGATTTAACCGTTTGTTTTAAATTCCAACAGTACAAAATCATGGTTTTGCAGAATTGATTTTAAATCACTTCCATCCAACGTACTTTGTAAAACGTGCATTATTTATCTCAACCATTTATTTCTAAAATTAATTATACTCAACTGTAACAGACCCGATGACATTGGATTTACTATTTATTGACCAAAAAGAAAAAAAGACATTGGATTTACTATTTTTGATTGACCATGAAAAAAAGAATTATTATTTTTGTAAATGTACCAGAAACTGAAAGCAGTACATGCAGATTTTTTTTTCCAACAAAAAATAGTAAAAGATATAGTAGTAAATAATAAGGAAAAACAAGGGTTGGATGTTAATTTGACAGCAAAAGGCCCCTTATTTGTGAATACGAGCCATAATAATGAAATCAATAATAGTGCCATATGCGGAGTTATTATAAAATAAGAGAGCAATTAGTATGATAAGAATAAGATAATAGAGGAGAGGGTAGTGAGTTGTTTACGCGTATTGGCCAAACCTTTATTTGTTTGGGGGTTATTACTATATAAAGCAATTGGCGTGACACTCACATTCCATTCCATTTTCCATTTTCCATTTTCCATTTTCTGCGGCAATTGCCTGAGGAGGAAGCCACCGTTTTGTTTCTCTTCAAAGGGGAAGGAAACGGAAAAGGCAGGGTATGTATCTCTTTCTTTTATATTTTAGATCTGACCCTCGTTTCTACTCTGAATTTGAAAATTCTTCAACTCTAATATTCCTCTATTCGTTAGTTAGCTATTGCGTAATTCAATTCATTATAATCAGATTCGCACCCCTCTCTGGGTATATCCATGTCAAATCACTCCATTCTTTTGAATCTTGTTTATTTTTATCATAAAAATGTATGTATATGCATAGATCGGATGAATTATCAACCGTTTAACCCAACAAGAAAATGAGGGATGTTGTTTTGGATTATCATATTCTTGCAATTGACAACCCTAGCCTGTCAATTCTTAGCTGCTGAATGGTGACGTGACGATTGATAAACTCTGTGTAGAAATTCATACAGTTATATGATATTTTGAGAAAAGGAAATTAATTCATGCAGAAGCTCCAGTTCTCATATTTTTCTATTGTGTCCAACAAAAAACAGATCCTCGTTTCTTATCAGTTATACTTTAACATTACTAGCTGATATATGAGTAAAAGGCCTGTTCTGGTGGTGGTCTTTGGGAATTGGGAGTTTTGCTGTTTTGATGAGCAGTTATTCTCTTTTAATTGCGCTTTGGTTCACTTATAACCTCTGTAGTTGAGTGAAATCTTGAATGTACCCTGTTTTCGAGAGATTGTCTGGTGATTACTGTATTGTTGAGGGTTTTGCAATTGGCATTTTTGAATGCGCACTTGTGGCTTGGTTTTCTAAGGTGCTGTTTGGGTATGCCATTTAGTTACAAATGATTAGGTGTGTGTGGGAGACTAGATTTTGGTTGAGGGAAGAAGATCAAGGCGTTTCATTTCATAGAATTCTAAATTTCCCCATACATTCTGAACTGATATTATTATCCGGTCATGATTTAAAGAGTTTTTCACTTTCCTAGTCACAAACTGTAATTTATTTGCCCAAAGAAAAAATATAACTGCTAATTGATTTCAAAACTACATATAATATTTTCCTGTGAAGTAAAAAGTATGTGCTATTATGTTTGTATAGTTATGTAGAAAGAGGGAGAGAAAGGTGGGATTGCAAACATGATATGTCACAATTTGAGCCTTCCATAACATTTTCATAGAATCACAACTTGAGTGGTGCTTGTTTGGCATAATTTGCAGCTTCAGGGGGGCCGAAGAAGGTTGCTGTAGAAGCCATGGTTCTTGACTCCATTCTGTCTTCTCCTCGTGTGAAGTCCCCATCTTTCAGGAGGCAGTTTAAGAAGGATGAACTGGGTAGTTGGTCAACACTCGTCCAGAGGCATCGCTTCCTCTTATCTGCTCTTGTTCTCCTTACTCTCCTCTGTACTGTTTACCTTTATTTTGCTGTCACTTTAGGGGCCACTGGCACATGTTCTGGGATGACTGGAGCACAGAAAGCTTCATGCCATATGGAGCTTGTTAAGAATTCTGTGGCCAAGGGTAAACTGAAAATTCTTTGATTTTTCAAATATTATTATGATGGAATTTTTGTTCTTCGGACCCCCCCCCCAAAAAAAAAAAGTATAGGTGACATGGAATCGATATCTATAATCTTCGGCTACAGTATTAGTGTGATGTGTATACATCCTGTTTATCTCGGCATTTGTTAATGCACAATCCGTGCTGTGCTGAATGCAATTTCTTAGGTACATTATGTTAATTTAATTGCTCACTTGTAGCTGAGATATATATACTTACTTTTGAACATCTGTAGCCCAGTCAAGTTTGAAATATGGCTGGTTCGAAACCTCTTCTTTTCGTATTTGTCTGATACGGCCTATGGACCCATTCTGAAATTTCTTGTATCCTGTATTGCTGATCTAGATTAGAATAACATGCATAATTCTCACAACTAGTGATACTGTTTGGTGCCTACTTTTACTTATTTACTTGTGGTGATGCGATAACATCCCTCAAGACATCGACTGTATCTGCTTTAACTATAAAATACATACCAAATAACAGCATTATTCTGAAATCTTAAAGCCGTCAAGAGCATAGTTTTACAAGAGTGCCATAGGGCTTATATATAGCCAGTGAGATTGAAAACAACTAGTTACACAAAATATTACTCCTTTTGAAGAATTTTTTAATAGAACCCTCTATATATATATTACCTTACGCCTAAAATGAGATATATAGCCAATGAGATTGAGAACAACTAGTTACACAAAATATAATATTATATCACTGAATAATTTTTGAATAGAACCTCCCTCCTATATATATATTGTCTTACGCCTGAAATAAAATTTTGGACAAGTAGGGGAGGTAAAAAACTCTCCCGCTGGGTCTTACCCGTTCTGGAATGCATCCTTAGCGAAGCACCCCAAAGATGTTTTGCACAATGTAACCCAATACCATTGGCAGATTGCTATGACCAAAATAAAAGTGAAAAAGAAAAGGAAAGGGTAATGGGAGAGAGATTTCTTTCTTTAAATCTTATGATTGGGGCTGCAGTTGCTGTTGGCCAACAAGAGTACCGACCACTGTGCTTAACACGAACGTGATGGATCATTCATAGCGCTACAAGAAAAGAAGAGTGAGTACAGAGTGGTGTTGTAAGATTTAGAAACAATACAAAGCTAGCCGATGGGCCAATAGCAATCCAACTTCTTGAGTGGTGCTAGTACCCAGGTGGAAAGGATGAGAACAATTAGGCCTTGGATTAATCCAGGAAATGATTGCTATAGACTAAAGTAGAATCATGTTAAATGCGGTATTAAGTGAATCATGTTATTATAAAGAAGATTAAAGTTTTTCTTTTTTTTTTTTCAAGACCACATGGATATATAGTTGTACTTGAGCTAGAATCAAGGTTTAAGATTGAAACCGTTGGTTATATTAGATCAATCCCTTAGATGATCCACACGATTGATAGTAAAAAAATATTAAAATTTAAATTTTGATTAAGAGTAAAAAACATCTATATCATGGTCGGATCAACTATCCCAATAGAGGTTTTTTTTTTTCATACATAATACCCAAACCTTAGACCTTGATTAAGAGAATCAAGCATCAATCACTCGTTGATAAAATATTAATTATAATATAAAATTATAATTTATTCCTTTAAGACACATTTATAATTACACAACTAAAATAAGTGTAAATAAATTAAGAGTTAAATATGTTTTTGGTCCCGGTAAAATATCTGAGTTTTGCTTTTGGTCCCTCAAAAAATTTTCTTTGGTCTTGCATCCTCCCAATTTTTTTTTTTTGCAAATGGTCCTTCTGGTCATTTGGCGTGTGTTCTGTGTTGAGTTGGCACCCTCTTTCTCCTAGTCAGCCGTCATACGTGGCCTATCACAAATCCTACTTGTCATTAACATTTTTTTTCTTTTATGTTGTTCAGATTAGAAGGTATTTTCGTCCCTCCCATCTTCATCATCTGTCTTGCTAAGGTTCCTCCAATCCTCCATTACCAAAGAGTAGTCAAATTAATTAAAGAAATTGTTTGTGGTAGCCATGGAAGCAATTGACTCAACAGAAAAAATGAACTCTGTCACCCTAAGAACCAACCCAACAAAAGTGTCGGGTGTCCCACAAAAATCTTTCACCTTCCTTCAAATCAAAATCAAAGCAATCCTCAGAACCTTAAGGGGTAAAAATGAAGACCAATCTTCAGATTGTAGTCCAATGCACAGAACAAATCATCAATGAACCCAAAGGAAAGACCTTTAACCCCAAACACCACAAAATCAAACAGGAAGATAAGACACAGAAACAAAGAACAAAAAAATAGGAAAATCGATTCTTTCCACTAGTTTCTTGGGATTTAGGACTTGGGCATCTCGAAAAACCTCTCTAGCGAAGAAGACGCCGACGACGCAGAGTTCCTCCGGTGATGATCGGTGGCAACGTCAATCCAAAACTCCACCAACCTGGGCGTCCTGCCATTGGCGTCCAGGCTCCTCCGAGAAAACGCAATTGAAGAGCCCGCTGATTTCTCGCGTTGGAAGATTGTAGGAGATCGAAACCGCAACTTTGGTGGAGGATTTGAGGAGATCGAAACCAAATCAGAGAGATCGAAACCGCAATAGAAGATCCTATTCTCAATAACGTAGAAAACGGAACATATAAATGGAGGATTGGAGGAGATGGGAACCGGAGAGAGATGTGAAGACAGTGGTGAATAGGTAATGGAAGATTGTAGGAACCTAGGGCACAAAACAGAGAAATGAAGAAGATGAGAGAAAGAAAAATTCTTTTAATCTGAACATAAAAGAAAAAAATATTAATGACATGTAAGATTTTTGATAGGCCACATATGACAGATGACTAAGAGAGAGAAAGTGCCAACTCAGCGTAGGACACAAGCCAAATGACCAGAGGGACCATTTGCAAAAAAAAAAAAATGGGAGGATGCAAAACTAAAGAAAAATTTTTGAGGGACCAAAAGCACAACTCGACTATTTTGTAGGGACCAAAAACACATTTTACCCATAAATTAAATCCCCCTTCCAATTCCAAAATTGAGAAAAGTAAAAAATATGACCTTAAATATATATTTTTCGTTGGAAATATGAGTTCGTTAGAATTTAATTCCTATTGTTTTTAAGATTTACTTCAACCGATCTTAAATATAAGTAAAATTCAACTAATTTATGTGAATTAAAAATATTAGTTAACCTCATTAAATTTTCTTAAATTTAAATAACAATTTTTTCATTCCCTAAATTATCCTTCCTAATATTTAATGCAAAATGGATCGTTGAAAATGAAATTTGAATTAAATATGTGTATTTTGGGGAAGCTATCATTTAACAGAGTGAAGTTAGTTAGATTTATTTAAAATTTGGACCATCAAAATTGAGTTGAGTTGTCTATATTCGAGATTGTAGGGAGTGTATTGCTAATTTTATCACTATTAGCACTTTGGGTTATATAATGAAACAATTATTTTAGGGTGCATTTATACTGAGGGTTTTAAAGGAAAAAGGATGGAAGGATAAATTTTTTATTTTTAAATAAAGAGAGTTATATGATGTTTATAAAAATAAAAAATTAAAAATACATTAAATTTATGTTAATTTATCGTTTTATTTTTAAAATTTTAAAATTATTAAAATAAAAAATATTAATTAATAATTAATAATGAGATAAAATTGTTCTTTCATCCTTTTCCCTAGAAAATCCTCCAATACCAACACCATTTTTATTGTACGTAATGATTAATGTTTTCCTAAGATATAGGATCAGGCTTTGTCTAGGGTGTTTCACCTCATGGGTGTAACACCGGTGTTACACCTTTTGATAGCCGTAGGATTTTTTAGTTTTTAATTGAAGGGCTCTGATGAATTACGGGTGACTTGCTAGAGTTAGTTTACAAAATTTGCAGCTCAGTCTCTAAGCAAGCTTTGATTTCTAAATTGCTTAAAAAAAAATTATTGTCTGAGAGTCCCTGTTTTTGTCCCATTTCAATGTGAAGTGCGTTGTGTGGACCTGGAGTGAGCTTGTCACCATATATAGCTAATCGCAAAAACTCCGGGGAACGAATGGTGGCGACCCTTGCCATTGGCCTTGCACGGTGGTGCTTCGATGAACGATGATGGGAACGACGTGCAACGCTGCAACAGTGTTCCATCAGGATTTGGTGGCGTTCCTCGGTGCCTCAAATTTATTGGTCACATGGTGGAGTGGGACGGAGCTTCGCGGCTGCGATGGCGAATGCTGCTTCGTGGGTGCGAAGGATGGGAGGAATTTAGTCCAGCGAAGGTGAACCAACAGCGGTGGTTTGAGGTTCGATGAGCAGGTAACTGATTGGAGCAATTTGAAATAAGGGTAGATGAAGGTTGGTGTGGGTCACTGGTTTATGGCAGTGAACTTATAGTGGTGCACGAAATTAATGTTGGACATGCGTTCTGTTACGTAAAGAAGGAAAGGAGGAGACTCAGTGGTTGAAGGTTGAAGACGGTGATGATTCACTGGATGGGGGGAAGGAAGTGGGTGAAAATAGATTGATGATGGTGTGGTGTGGTTCCAACGTGAAGGAGGGTCTGTGAAAGTGTGTCTACCCCTCTCCGATGACCAGTGTTCTTGTCATGATGGTAATGGCTATTTTTTTTTTTTTTTTGAAAAAGGATGCTCTTGCTGCAGAATGTGTGAACGAAGAAGACAACCCAGTCTCATTTCAATGTATTGTATGTAGGGTGATTTTTCTAATGTTTTGTCATTTATTATTAATTAAATTAATTTTGTTAAGATTTTGTTGACTATAATGTATTTATTTGAAATTATTAGGAGACTTTCAGTAATTGACGTGTTAGCATTTATTTGAAATTATTAACGAGTTAATTAAATAAATTTTATTTATTATGAATTAAATATAATTAGTAAGCTTTATGCGTTAATGGCAAATTGAGAGACATTCATTGTAATTGGCTAGCCATGAAAGGGAAGTTTGCAACTTTGTCGAAAATGGAGGACTGCTGTATTGACAGTGTCATTGACTCACGGATAAATAAGACAACTTGTGCACATTGGTTTAAAAAATGGACCCCTTTTGAAATATTGAAAATTACACACTTTTAGTTCAATAGGTTATTTTACCCACAATAGCAGGTTATCCACCTAAAAAAGAGTGTAACACCGATGATACACCCGTTGGGTGTTTCACCGTAAAACGACCCATAGGATCACTATCATAGACGATAGCCGTGTAAAATAAAGTTGCAGAGATCTAGCTAAACACACAAATACTCGCCTTTGTGATCCTAAAAAATTCTTTTGGAGGATGTTGGCATTAAATTTTTCCTATTATTATGCTGGTTGCATTGTTCAAAGTATTAGAGTGCAAGACAATTCAGCTAGATGAAAGTTGAAATTAGTAGCTAAAAACATTTCATTAATGTTTAATAAGTTAGCTTTCTTAGATAACTGCTATTTTTTTTTTGAAAAACTACTTAAGATAGCTTTTAAAAAAAAACTTTTATTTTCAGCTACTAGTTTAAAACTTATTACAAGTTTATCTCTCAACCACCCTCATTCATCATTATTTAATAATTAATGATGTCTTTATAAGTTATTTTATTATTTTCAGCTAGTTTTACCAGACATCTTCAATCAAATCAGTAGTTGTTCAACTTTTAGCTAGCTAAGGGCCTGTTTGGTTTACATTTTCATTTCCTGTTTCCATTTACTATTTTCATTCTGTTTTCTGAAATTTTACAAAGGAAAAACTGGAAATGCTGGAAACAACAAAATTTTGTTTTCAGCATTTCCAGTTTTTCTTTTGTATAATTTCATAAACAGGAAACAGAAAATGAAAACAGGAAATAAAAATGCAAACCAGACACCTTTCTATAAGTTCTTCAACTTTTATCTATTTTTTCAATTTTCAGTTGGTTTTACCAAACACACTTTTGATAAAAAAATTTAGCACTGTTTAGTTTTTAATTTTTTTATATATATTTTCATTTTTGTTTTTTAATTTTAATTATCAAAATATTTTTATTTTTATTATAAAAACATCAATTTTTTATTTCATTTCATTTATTTAAAAAATTATATAAAAATAGTGAAAACAATTTTATATTAATTTTTAAACCAAAAAATTAAGGACATTTAAACCAAAAAATTTTATATTAATTTTTTTGTGTTTTCTGTCTAAAAACCAGAAACATGAAATAAAAAAATAAATTGATATATTTTATAATTAAAACTAAAAATTTAATAGTAAATAGAAATGAAAAATATTTTTTAAAAATAAACTATATATATCCTTAGTCAATCGATGTGGATAAACATAGAGTCTTTGCACAATGGAAGAAAATATTTTTTAAGCCTAAAGATCACTCTACTATATATTTTGATTTATTTCTTGTTTTCTTGAATGAATTTTAAAAACAAACAAATCATTATGAATTTTAAATACATGCCATTATTCTAATCTTGGTACTATATATACTACTACATGATTTTTTTTTTTTTTTTGTAAAACTACTACTACATGATTAACCGGTAGCTGCTGATAAAGTTGGTTGCTTTCTTTGTGGTTCTTGAAACTTGAAGTGTTAAAACTTCGGATTCACCTGGTTAATTAACTTAATTACTCATGCAAACCCAAAATGGGTGCGACGTGGTTATTTATTGTTGTTTATATTATGCCAAATCAAGCCAGATCGAATAGATTGAAAATAAATAAATTGTTTAATGACAAGATCATCCTCAACAGTGGTGTGTTGGTTGGTGTTCAGTGTTCACGTATTAGTAATATTAATGGCTGCCTCAATAATACTAAACCATATTGGTGGTGACAATGATGCTGCTAGTGGCAGGCGCCGTACGTAATTGCAATATACTCAGGAGTAGTGATGCGAACGGAAATGGAATCAAGTAGTTAAGGCACGGTTTTAGTTATTATATTTATTAAAATACCTTTTTCTTAAATAAGACGACAAAATGTTTTTAAACCTTTTGAAAATGAGATAAATTTTCTTTTCTAAGGTTTTACCTTGATTACAGAATATTTCATAATATATCATCCATGATACATTAAGATTTAATAGCTTAAAACTATCTAAATCAAAACAACTGAGTAAAGATGCTACCTATAAGAGTGTTAGTTTTCTTTTACCAAAATAGTGAGCAAAGTCAATGTCAGTTTGTCACCGATACCGGCCTCTGGAATTTGGTATCAGTTGATTTTCCCATTCCTTTTCAGTGGGATCCATTGGTCAAGCAAGCAACAAACAAAAATTGGTGGCATGAGTAACGGAAAAAGGCAAGTGCTAAGCTAATTCAGTCAATCTAGCGCTTTGAATTATGAATTATTCCTACTATAATTACCATGACCAATGCGCATGGTCAGAATTTTGTGTTGTGTGTTTCTAGCGTTGGGTCTCCCAATGTGTCTCTCTGTTTTTTTTTTTTTTATTATTATTCTGTAGCAAAAAATTAATGGAGTGAGTCCCCACTAAAGTAGTTTGTTGTAATTGCCACAAGTTTATTAATGAAAAAATAAGACTATAAAAATTAAATAAAACTTTCAATATAGTGTTTATATAATTTTGCAGCTACAATTCAACCAACCAATCACGTTTCCATTTGAAATTTAAAGGAAAGTTAACGTGGACTCAGAAGAAACTATGTGAAAGTTTTATAAAAACTTTTTTAAGGATTGAGTATATATTTTTGGTAGGCACAATCACAGATATATGAATATTTATGGTGCTTACACATTATTATTAATGAATTTAATATATATACCCCGTCAGTGTAAAGAAATTTTACACAGACATACAATGATAGGCCGCCATATAATTTAATGAATTTAATACAACATGAGGTGTCGTATTTATTAAATGATGTGATGGCATACCATTGGATATATGTGTAAAACTTCTTTACAATGACATTGTACATAAAATAAATCCATTATTAATTAATATGCCTTATTCATGCAAGGAAAGCTCTAATTTTGACTGCAGTTATAAAATGGAATTCAAAATTTAGAAATGTTTGATGTGAAAAATTATATTGTCCTCCAACTGATTTTTTTCCCAGGTGTTGACTTACTGTATTTTCCTATAACTTCCAGTACCATTTTCTTCCCTGATGTGATGATCATGTTACCAATATTTCCCTTTGTTTATTTAAGTACCATTTTTCAGAAAACACCAATACCAAGCACCAAAAGAAGAAGAAAACATCAATACATTATTGTTCCCTCCTCTGTCTTTTAGTAAGTAACTATCTCCTTATTCTCTCCTTTTTGACTAAGTAAAAACAACACCTTTTTCTGTTCACACCATTCTTCCCTTGTAGCTGACAATCCTTTACATATACGTTCCCACGAACTTCCCTTTTTTTATTAGTCTTTCATCATTTACAGAGCATTTTCATGCCCCACAAACTTCCTAGTCCTCAAATGTTTTCTTGATGTATATACATAATAAACTTTGGGACAATGGCAGCTTGCTGTGACCTTCAAGTGAATATCAATGGTGAAGAAACTTTCGTGATAAACAAGGTGAAACTCTTATTGTTTTTCAGTAACTTGTAGTTTGAGTGAGAATGATTGGTGATTAGTATGCGCTTGTTCTTTGTTCCCAGCAGAATGAGAAGTAGACACTTAACAAATAACAATATTGCATGTCATGATGGATTCCACGAAGTGCATTTCCCTTCATTCAAACATGACCCCAAAGATTTATTGTCTTAATTCTCAAATGCCTTGTCTTTGGGGGGTTTTCTTGCGTCAGCACATTCATTCACCTGTGGGTATTTCTTCATTTAATTCCATTATGAATTTAATGTTTTTGTTGGGTTGGTAGTGTCCTATAATCATACTCATGGATGTAAGATGTATCTTATTCTCTCCTTTTGTTGTGGTGAAAATTGGATGTGCTATTTGTCGCTTTCACTCACTGTATCTTTTCTTTCTTTGGCATAGAAACTATACTGTTTCAATACTTGTTTAGAACATCTAATTAACCTTCATACATACTGTGCAGAATATTCTTTCATCTTTCTGCCGTAAATTTAGCAACTTATTTGGTAATTTTGTGGACTCAAATTGGAGCCTCAAAGTTATATTTAATGACTTTCCAGGGGGAGCACATGCTTTTAAGCTCATAGTACGGTTTTGCTACAATAGTAACAGGATGATGGAGATAACTCCATCCAACGTGGCCCTGCTATGTTCTGCAGCTCATTTCTTGGAGATGGAATGTGATGATGGTCTTGGAACACCAAACTTGAAACCCCACATTGAAAATTTTCTTGAAGGGATTCGTTTCTGGACTTGGTCTGAGCTCCTGGAAGCATTGAAACAGTGTCAAGACTTGTTTACTTCCCAAAGCTATTTTGCAATTCTGGACAGAATTGTGGATCACTTGATAGAAAGGGTTGCTTCTCCATGTAATACAAGCCCACACACATGTTCCTCTAACAGATCCAGCTTCCAGTTTTCCTGTGATTCTAGCAGTAACAACAGCTGGAGAAATAACTGCTCTGGTGCTACATGGTGGTTTGAACATCTTCTGTTCTTGAAGATTGATTTGTTGGACAAGGTCATAAGGACAATGATATCTCGTGATTTTGATCATGGTATAGTCTCTAAGTTTCTTTTCTACTATCACAATTCAAGTTGTCTTGGTGCTGCACAAGCTGAGAAGATTGAGGCAACTAAGGTTATAATCAATCTCCTTTCATTGCTCGATGTAAGATCACTTTCTTGCAAGGATTTATTCAATCTTTATAGAAGTTCTATTAGCTTGAAAACAAGCATATGTTGCAAAAACAAGATAGAAAGTCTTATAGGTCCTCTGCTGGATCAGGCAACAATAGATTATCTACTTCTTCCATCTCCCAGAGGGAGGGATCATGCATATGATGTTGATTTTGTCCTAAGGCTCATACATATATTTTTTTCTGGAGGCAGTTTTGAGTTAACTTTGAATAGACTCAAGAGAGTTGTGAACATGGTGGATTTGTTCCTTGTTGAAGTTGCTCCAGATCCTCATCTTAAACCTTGTGAATTTGAAGCATTGATTACAGTGCTTCCAGATACTGCAAGGGAATCTCATGATCAATTATACCTAGCCATGGACATGTATCTAAAGGTATGTCACCATTAATCTGCAGGACTGCAATACTCTTGTCTTGCAATTTTTCATTTCACCCTGAACTATATAATTGCTTGAAATAAAAAAAAAAAAAAAAACACTTTTAAAAAGGTTGAAGCTTCTAATTGTTTATTGATCCTGCTATTATATACTTCTAGTATTTTAATTTATGAATTCTCTTTCATATTTGACTGTTTCACTGATATAGATCCATAGGTACATGCAGGATTAGGTGACAAGGAAAAGATGAGCATCTGTTGTACACTGAACCACGAGAAGCTGTCAGCTGAACTTTTGAGACATCTTACTAGAAACTTGGTATTTCCTTCAGAAGCAAAACCCAGAGCTCATGTTACTAGACAAAGCAGAATGAAAACCTTGCTTCAGGAAAATGATCATTTGAAAAACTTCTTTGACTCTATGTTTCGTAAAAGCTTCAAGAACATAGATGTGAAAGAGGGTGTTGACAAGAGAATTTATGATGCTGAAGAGCTTAGGCTATCAACTGGAGTCCAGAAACTTGGAGGAGATTTGGAAGGTGGGACCCAACTGGCTAGTGTAAAGAAGTCAGGGATTCATATTATGAGCAATGCTATGTACTTGCCAAAACTCTGTTCATGATTATCAGTTTCAGATTTGACACTGAATTTTGTTTTTATTCTTGTGTAGTGTATTAGTATTCTAAGAAAAAAGTTATGCAATTCCTGTACAGATATTCTATGTAATGTAACAGACTTCAAATATGATTTTATATATACAAGAGAAAATTGCCACTTGTTTGCTCTTTGTGCAGAAAAGAAGGATAACAAGTCCTGTGTTAACCTACAACTACAAGACCCTAAAGGGGCTTCAGCGTTACCTCCTTTTGGGGCTAGGCGGCTAGGCATATAATATATTGCTTTTTACTCTTGGAACAATTCAAATAATTTTTGTTTCTCTTTTATCAAGTTATTGGGCAAGTAATATAATAATCTTTGTCAATAACCAAATCAAGAAACCATGTTTTGCTAAATGTTGATACTAGATTATTAAAAACACAATTAGGGTGACAAAGGCCATGTTGGTATCTAAGTTTCTTCCCATTCCCATAACCGAGGATTAATAGAGAATGGTGATGCATACATACTGATAGGCCAGCTGACAGCATCAATCATATCAGCTGATTATGCGGCAATGCAAAGAGCATGCGCATTTCGGGGCTCATGGCCTCAAATGATTTGTTAAGCCCCAAGTGTTAACAAATAACAATAAATTATTGAGTTAACGTTTTGTATTGTTGCTCAAAAGAATTAAAGTAAGTTCATTCATAATAGCTGTTTCTCCATGCTGTAGTGATGGGAACTTGCTTCTATATTAAGTAATAACAAAAGGCAAACTTGCTAGTTGTAACAAAATCCACCGTGGATTTTCTTTTTTCTTTGTTTTTTTTATGGGGTTCGGAATGGTTTCTAATAAAGTCTTATGTTGTAATGCAATGAAGAGAGTTGTGCGTAGTGAAGTGCACGTATGGTACATAAAGAGCCGTGGGATGTTTCTTAGAAAGAAAAACAAGTTGAAGACCGGGTTGCTCGGACCAACGTCCTTGACATAAGAATCATTGTAATTCTAAGGAGAAAAGACAAATATTTTGGACATTTAGCCTTTCAATTTTTAGAATTTAGGAGGTTGGTACCTCTTTGATTTTATGAACGACCGGGGAAGGAAGCTAAGCTTCGGTTTTCTGGTGCTGTCTTTTGTCTTATGGCTTAGTTTATGTTGCAATCATTACTTAATTGCATATGTAAATGTGAGTGTGATATAGTTTCTTTCTCTGTTATTTTTATTGGGTTAAATCCTAATTTGATAAAACATACATTTTAATATATAAGGATCAAGCTGGCGTGTGGCGTCGTTATTAGTTGTTAGTTGTTACCTCCAAGGTCGTTTACCCCTTCCCCCCAAAAAAAGGAGTTTTTTTTTGGTCGAAAAAAGGAGTGCACGTCATCGGCTAATACAACATGGGCTCACTCTTCATGGGCTTCTATACTTGAATTAAGTGGTCGCATCTGAGATTTGATTTTTACATATCCCTCTTAAATCTCATACATCTCAACAAAAAAAAAAACCTTTTTCTTTTTTCTAAATTTCTCTTTTTTATTTGAAGTAACATAGGCAGAAACCAACAATTTTTTACGGAATATCTTTGTAAACTTTTTATTCATGATATGTTTCCGATAAGAGAAATGAAATTCATACAACATACAACAATACAACCAAGATAGATAAAAAGAGAAAAGAGAAAGAAGAGGGAGAAATGTGTGATGTGATAGAGAGATATAGAGAGAAAAAGTATGTTGTATGAATTGTTGTTGTATGAATAATTAATCTCCTCGGATAATATGATTCGAATAAACTCTCACCCTCACCCTCATCCTTATATTTGAACTCCAAATGTGCCTTCATTCTCCCTATGATGTGTTTGATGGGCTTCTTCCACTTTGCTTTCATGCTTTTCTCCGTGCACTTTTTACTCCCCACAGTTCTTTGAGAATTGAGACCGTCCTTCAGATGCCTTCCCATCATGAACCATCACCATCGACAACCATTGTCTTCCAACTCAAACAAACACAACAAGGTATATATTTCCTTATCTTAAAAACTTAGTTCCATTTCCAATTCAACTTACTTTAGTTTGTTTTAAGAGGTAAGTGTTCCTTTCTTTCTAGTTTCTCCTCCTCGCCGTCAACCACTTGAGGACTAGATCTCAGCCTCATGCTACACGGCTACACTAAAATTTCTTCTAATTTTCTCACATTTTTATCTGACACGTCATTTTGTTTCATCAAACGCCTTATTACTTTTTATATTTTATTCCTAAATATTATTGCTTTAATCGCACAATCATAATTTTAAATTGTCAAAAGGAAATAATTTTTAACTATAAATTTGAAGCCAAGAGCTTATTTAGTGCACATGATAGGATATGATAAAATAAAAATAATCAAAGAGTTAGATATGGAAATGATAGATGATTGAGAGAATTGACGGTTGAGAGATTAGGTTAAAAAGAGAAATGAAGAAGTATATATATATATATATATATATATATATATATATATATATATATATATATATATATATTAGGGATGGCAAATGGATGGATTTGGATCAGGATTATAAATGGATGGATTGAAACAATTCATTAATCCATTAAAAATATATTATAAAAACCATCCATTAACAACTATTTAATGGGTGGATATCCAATCCATCCATATATTTTTTTATAAAAATATTTTTTATTATTTTTAAAAATATTTTTTTAATAACTAAAATTATTTTAAAAAATTTTAAATTTTTAACTAAAAATTTCTCTCTCTATATTTTTCATTTATTAAGATTCTCTCTCTCCTCTCTCTGTCTCTCTCTCCTATCTATCTTTTTCTCTCCCTCTCTCTCCTCTATCTCTCTCCTTTGTTTCTCCCTCCTCTCTCTCCTCTATAATATTTTAAAAATCATCTAATCCATCCGTTAATCAATATTTTATGGATGGATATCCAATTTATCCATTTTAACAAAAACAATCCATCCATAAAATTATTTTTTTAAAAAAAAATTACTACTTTTAAAATGTTTTCTCTCTCTAAAATTTTTTCATTAAAACTTTTCTTCTTTCTCTCTGTTCTCTTTCCTTTTCTTTCTCCTTCCCGTCCCTCTCTCCATTCTCTCTAGTATAAATTAAAATAATACAATAATTAAAATTCATATTAGAAAAAAGAAATTACTTGAGTGAGTGCCTGTAAGACGTGCTGCTACACTATATATAATATCATCCACCTTTTGATTCTTTTCTACCTTGTTGAATGCTAAAGTAGAGAAACTCTCTTTGACATGAGATAAGAAAATAAACCTTACTCAAACGGTCAAACTTAATGAAATAATATTTGTTGCAATATTTTTGACATAATTATACTGTTAATCTTACTATTATAATTAATGTGTGATTTTGATCTTTAATAGTTTAATTATCTTCAAATTTAGTAATCGAACATTTTAGTTATTACTTATTATGTACAATCAAATTATTTGACTAGTTTTTATCTATCTAAATTTTACAAATTTCCATTTTCAATTTTAAAAAAATATTTTAGGACAGATTAATATTTATGATGAGAAAAAAATTTCAAAAGAATTAAAATCTAAAAATTTGGTAAATTTTGAAAAAAAAAATAACAAAATGTAAGATTAAAATTTCATGGAAGGGATTTGAGACTTTTAATGAAATATAATATTTCTATTAGTGTGGGTTTTGATATATATTATGCTTTGAATATATGAAAAGAAAAAAATTAAAAAGAATGAAAATCTAAGAATTTGGTAAATTTTGAAAAAAAAAATTACAGAATGTAAGATTAAAATTTCAAGAAAATGAATTTTGAGACTTTATAATTTTGAATGAAATATAATAGTTTTAGTTTTGATATATATATTATGCTTTCAAAAAAAAAAAGGAATTCGTAACGAATAAAACATGAGTAATGTATTAAATTTTTTATTGAAGCTTAATTTCCCTTTTTTATTTCATTTAGTTGCTCGGTACCTCGAGGACTCAAATCGACTTTGACTCTTTAAGTGTTAAATATGGTAATAGTTGGGAGCTATATCATGGCAGAGTATGAGAGAGAAAAGCTTTTATCCATTGGATGGTTTCTATTGTGTCTCAATATCCACGGGATCTTCAAACAAATATAAATGGATCACAATCCATCCACAAGGTTAGATGGACGGATAAAAACCCATCCACTATTTTCTATTTTGTAATAGGATGGACTGGATTTACATTTTGTGTGGACGGATCCGTTGGACCATGGACAATTGGATATGTTTGTCGGCCCTAATATATATATATATATATATATATATATATATCATATCAATCTTTAACTCAAACCTCAGGATAACAATTACATTGGAGAGGATACGATATCCTAACATGCATGATAAACTTATCTTATCTTGTTGTTGCAACAAATATTGGAAATAGAATAAGATAGGATGGTAATAGTGTGTGTTTGGTAAAATTAGCTGATAAGCTCCGAGTTTATAAGATAGTTTATTGAATTAGAAGTGTTAGATAAAATTAGTTGATAAGCTAGCTAATAAATATAAATTGACATAAAAAATGTAAAATGGAGACAAATAGAAAAATGTATTAAAATATGAGGGATAAAAATGGAAGAAAAACAAATAAGCTAAGCTACTTTAGCTAGCTTATGGCTTATAAGCTAGAAACTCCTAAAATAAGCTAGAAGCTTGTGTCTTACCAAATAGTCTTATGTTGATCAAACTAGCTTATAAGTCCATCAAGTAAGCTAGTAGCTAACTTATTGGCCTTACCAAACACACTCATATTCTATCTCATCCATCATCGTAGCCACTAAACGAGTCATTCAAATTGAGACTTTGACAAATTATTTTAAATTAATAAACATAAATTGTGATGTATCTTTTTTTTCTACAACAAAAGTAATGAGGTTTGAACCTAAAACCTTGTGTTAAATTACCCAAACCCCTACCACTAGGTTGACACTAATAGGTTATGATGTATCTTAATTTATAAAATTCATTTTCATAATTTTATAATTTTAAAGTTACATCTTCATATTCACAGGTGGCGTCTAAGGTACATAGAGTATCCATGACATGTATGGTACATGGGGTTAGATTACTGTTCGATTTAATAATGAAATATTAAACGCTTGTGATGAGCCGGTTCCAGATATTTTGCACAAATACCCCTAATGTTTCTGAGGTCAAGCATAATCACAAGTTCTTCCGTGTAATCTGAGATTTGACTCTATTATCCCTTGGATCTCTTTATGTAATCGGGGGTGATGTTGACGTGGATAACTGCCGAGATGGCATCACCAACCACAGAGAACAGAAGAAAGGTTTGGTTTGTTTTGAGGAATTGCAGATGTTAAAGGTGAAGAAGAGTTATAGGGAGTGACTAATAAGTGGTGAATAGAATGATATTGGTATTCCTATTCCTATATTTGTATGTGCTCTGCTCAGAAAAGAAAAAAGAGGATGAAGGCTCTGTGTGTGTGTCTGATTGCTTGTGAATTGTGAAGTGTCTACTCGTTTTCTTTCTCAAATTGAGAGGCGGGGCAGGGCAGGCTCCTCTCCTATACTGTTTGCTTTTTAGATTGGGATTGGGACGTGACACACGACAAAACACTCTTTCTCAGTTTTTTCCCTCTCACTTTATTTCTTCTTTTTCATTTTTCACACTATACTATCCCTAGCAATCGCACGTTCTTCTCCATTATTTTTTTTATAAGCTAGTGTCCCTCCATTATTGCCTCCCTCATCAACACTCCTCTCCATTCTCACGTTGTCCCTCTGGTGTTCATGATATGTGCAGCATGGAGAAGGGAGGCAATATCCTCATCGAACATTCACAAGCGACGGCAAGCACCGCCTTAACCCTCACATTGGTGGTCATGGCCGTGGGAGGCCACCGTGATGGTGGCACTGCAAGAGGACGGTGGTCACGCATAACAGAGGCCACGTGATGATACAGTGGTGGCGGCGCGACGGTGGTGACAGCGCGACATCGAGGCTGGGAGAGGGTGGAGCGACGACAACGGTGTGGACGGTGGCACGGTGGCGCGTGGCCGCGATGGGAAGGCGGTCTAGAGTAGCGCTACGGGTGGCTCCCTTTCCCTCTTCTCTTGCATTTTTCCTATCTCCTTCACTCTTCTTTCTTCTTCCTCTTTTCTCACATTTTCTTGTTTAAAGTCTGTTCTTTTGTTTTCTTTGAATTTTATTTCCTCATAACAAAAAAAAATCCAAGGATCTCTTTGCTAATTTCAGAGTTTCAATTATCCGGTTAATAATTTGTTGCAACGGGTATTTTTATCAAATGTACCCTACATGATTTCTCTTTCCTATCTACCTTTGGACTTACCCCATATTCCCATATACATTTATTTTGTGATTTTGAATATTTTATATTCTAACATTTTTTTTATTTAAGAATACTATAGATACTTAATGTCAAAATGAGTTGGTCCACTGTTGATTCTATGGCAAGCGTACCAAAGTCAATTGTAGTATAATAGTAAGAGAAAGTGTTGTCGTACCCACAAGGGACTTGAATTTCTGTTAAATTTCTTAATTTGTACACTCACTAAGTATATGTACAATGAAATTGGATGTGATCATGATGTTGGTAACATGAAATTAAAATGAAATTAGAGTAAGCATAAAAAGTGCGATAAAAGAGTTGGTAGAAATTCAATAGGGAGAAATGGGATTGAACTTCGTCGATCTCACTCTTCTGTATTCTAGTGATTCGGAGATATATAGTAATCAAAACTATTGATATTGATGCAACACACTGATATCCTTTATATTGATTCCTCAAATATCAAGTTCCTAAGAAAAATTTCCTAAATACCGAGATTCCTCATAGATTTAACAGATTATCCCACATTACGAATAGGTGTTATAAAGCAATCGATATATTGAAATCTATTCCCAGCATCGCAATACATCAAGTAATTTCATTCAAATCAGATTTTAAGAAATACTTTCAGTTAAAACTTAAAATCAAAATCAAGAAACTATTGATCAGATAAGATCAAGCAATAAGAACAAAATGAATAAGTGAATTCTCGCTTGAGCGAGCAAATTCTCGCTCGAGAAAAGAGAATTCTTCAATATTAAGAAACGTATTCTCGCTCAAGCGAGAGATGCTCGCTTGAGCTAGAACAAATCAGAGGCAAAATTCAAATTTGGAACAATTTCGCTCAAGCGAGCATTTCCTCGCTTGAGCAAAAAATTGGAAAAATTCAATTTTCTCTCATTTTGCTCTTTTTTTCTTATTTTCTTCAACTTTCTTCTTTCTCCTAACTTTATAATTCAAACCATAAGTGTTTAAATTCTGTGTGAAAATTCACTTAAAATTAGCATTTATCACCCGCCCCCGGCCAGCCGCTGGCCTGCCAAAAAGTGGGGCAGGGTTGGTTAGCCCGTTAACAAAAATGGGTTGACATGTATAACACACACCATTTTATAGTGGTCGACTAGGCTAAACCCCCTAAAAAAAATTAATAATAGAGATAATACATAATAGATTTAAATTGTAATAAGACACAAAATATCATTTATTTCTTTTGGCTTTACTTAATATTATTCCTTAATCCTCATGAAATAATTATAATTAATTAAATATTTTATACAAATAATAATTTAAAAAATGTTAAATTTAGTGGGTGAGCACATGCCATATTTATTCTAACAGAGCGTTCTGGACCATTGTATTAGGTGGTCCATCCATGAACCACTATTTTTACCTCTTGTAGCATGTTTACTCTAATTTATTATAATTATTTGATAGTCCTTTTTTTATTTTGTTTAGTTATGAATTTGCAACAATAACCCAGGACCAATATTATTTCTTGAAACATGATTTTCTTCAGCTTTTCGTTAAATGTCCGTCTTAATTTAAGAGTGAGCAACATCATCATCCTACCTATGTGAAAGCCTCTGAGTTGGAGCCACGACAGGGGATGAACATCTGATCCAGTTGTACCATCGATCGCCGCACCTGCTTCTTCCAGCTTCCATGGCGAAAGAACTATGCCTGCGGCCAGGACAACACAATCTAAGATTCAAGCGGTGGTCGCGCGTTAATGCTTCTGGGATTGCAACTGGAATGGTGGCACGAGGTTGCTTGGTCCGATCGAGGACGCGACAGGAAGAAGGTGAGGTGGCACAATGGCGCTGTGGATATATGGTGACTGTGGATAAAAACTAGATGCTCCATAACTATTCAACCTTTTCGCAATGATTTTCATGGTCACCAAATGTTCAATGGCTACGCCCAATCAAGGTTCCCTTAAGATGTCGTGGGATTTGAACAGCCAGTAATTGTTGGTTTCAATTAGGATATAAATGCAATTTTTTAAAAATTACATGGTATGCACAGAAAGTAAGCTTCCTTCTTAATTATTTCTCAACAGTCAAATATTTAATTAATAAATTTATCCATAAAAATATAGTGGTCTATATGAACCATGATCCACCGTAGACATACCTCATCCTTTTTTTCACTATTCAGAAATCTTAAATGGGTCATACTAATACACATGGGCAAGTTCTCATTAAACACCTATTTTCTCTAACCCAACATCTTACTTTTTCATCATTCATAAATCTTAAATGTGTCTCATCAATACACATCACCCATTTTTTATTTATAAATATTTTAATTAATAAATAATAAATTTTTGTTTTTAAATAAAATGTTTTTCCGGCGGTTTAAAACCGCCGATAAGTTAACTTTACAAAAATAAATTTACTAGGGATTAGAACCCCAAGAAACGCTAAATAAAAAAAAATTATCATGGATTTAAAGCTGCTAGTAACGCAAACGCAATGCTGTAGAGTGTCAACTTTTTTAGAGAAAAATAATAATAAAGCACGGGTGCTGAACTGAGCACCAATACTTTGGGAAACACCTCATCTAAAATTCACTTTAGTGATATTTTCCACGTGAGGAGTGGTACTTATTAAGCAAACCTTAATAAAGGTGTCCTGACCCCTGACCCGCTCGTTGATTGGTAGTGCCTAACTCACACAAGCATTTTTTGATGGGTTGGACCCGGTGTATAGTTACATGACACCCCTATATTTAATCATGTATAGAACATTATTCAGTTCCGATAAACGTACATAAACAGTGCAACCATTTTTCTACCACAAATTGTTTTTTCTTTTAGTACCCTCCCCTTTTTTTGAGTAGCCTCCTCCCACAGATTTTTCTTTTAGCACCCCTCCCCCTTTTTTCTTTTTCTTTTTCTATTTCTTTTTTTTTCTTTTTCATTTTATTAAATAGTTTTTTTAATTTATTAATATATTATTTATTTATTTATTTTAATAAATAATAATATAGATTAAGAAATATAATAAATGTGTGTTTTTTGAAATGTTAACATAAGTTTTTTATAATCATTATTTTATTTTGATGTTATTAACCAAATGTACTACTTCATTCACCGTTTCTTTGCACACAGCCGCACAAAATCAATTAATCAAATATCTCACTCTGTTAACCACCAATATATAAACCATTAACCACATTTAATAATATGTTCATCGTTTCTGAACACATAATTAACCACGTGTTAACAAGAGTTGCAATTAACCTCATAAATTCAATTAACCAAAAATCTCACTCTGTTAACCATAAATGGATGCACCATTAACCTCATTTTTAAATATGTTCACCGTTTCTGGACACATAATTAATCTCGTGTTATAACAGAGGCAATTAACCTCATAAAATCAATTAACCAAAAATCTTATTTTGTTAACCACAAATGGATACACCATTAACCACATTTTTAAATATGTTCACCGTTGGACACAAAATTAACCCCGTATTAATAGGAGTTGCAATTAACCTCACAAATTCAATTAACCAAAAATTTCACTCTGTTAACCACAAATGGATACATCATTAACCTCATTTTTATATATGTTCACCGTTTCTGGACACATAATTAACCTCGTGTTAGAGGAGTTGCAATTAACATCACAATTCAATTAACCAAAATCTCACTCTGTTAACAACAAATGGATACACCATTAACCTCATTTTTATATTTGTTCAGGACACATAATTAACCTCGTGTTAACAGGAGTTGCAATTGACCTCACAAATTCAATTAACCCAAAATCTCACTCTGTTAACCAAAAATGGATACATTATTAACCTCATTTTTATATATTTTTACCGTTTCTAACCTCGTGTTAACAGGAGTTGCAATTAACCTCACAAAATCAATTAACCAAAAATCTTATTCTGTTAATCACAAATGGATACACCATTAACCTCATTTTTAAATATGTTCGCCGTTTCTGGTCACATTTACAAAATTAATTAACCAAAAATCCTTTTCTATTCACCAAAAACGGAAACACCATTAACCTCATTTTTTAATATGTTCACGTTTCGGGACACATAATTAACCTCATGTTAACATGAATGATTAACACAAATTTTATCTGATCACTTGTTGTATTTCTTGATTTATATTTTTATTTGATGAGATAAATAAATAAAATTAATATAATAATAAAATAAAAATATAAAACTATTTTAAAAAAAGAGTTTAAAAAAAACTTTAAAAAAATGGGGACGGTTTAAAAAATAAAAGTTTTTAAAAAAATAGGAACATGGTTTGGGAAAAAAAAAGCGACGTGGTAAAAACGTGGGACGTAATGTATTATGTACGTATACGTCCCACATTACCCAACATTATTTTTGTGAAATACATAGAATTTATATTAAAAAACGGGTCAAGACTAAGGTAAATCTCTCAATGGGTGATGCAGTGCATGCATCACCTTTTGTGACCGTCGGATTGGATAAAAAAGAAATCAATGGGTGAGAATGTTTACTGGACACCAGTTCATTTTGGACATCAATTTTTTACTTAAACTAAGTTATTATTTGGATAGTGATCCTTTAAAGATTTTAGTATTTGGAAATAGTCCTCAGTTCTTAATGACCTGTACGACTGAGTTACTGGCCACCGTGGGTGCTCTGTTTTTCACCTTTGGCATACTTTGAACAGCCACGTCTCGACCCCTCCATCACTCACAACACAGTCGCAACTTCGTCCTTTCGTCTACACCACCTAGTTGTTGTCCCCTCTCTCATCCTCTCTCCTTCTCTTTCCCTTTCTCTCATGTTTCTACCATTCTTATGGTCTCCCTAGTAGTGACAGTATTAATGTGTAATAAGGGAGTGTAAAAAAACATGATCGAAGGGAAGGTCGTTGCCGCTGTCGACAAACTGAAGCGGCGTGTTGATGGAGATTCCCCCATCTTTGGTCGCGTCACTGTGAGCTTCAGTTTTGTCCTCGTCCATCTTCATCCTCACATGGAAATGCATTCAGCCTCTCCCTAAACGATGTCGACCTACAAGAGTGTGTGTCAACCTCCACTTCGTTTCGAACTCGACTCCCTGTAACCGCCTTTATCTCACCACCGTAAGTTAGTTGTGAACCACTCATCATAGCACCTTGTTTATGTTCCACCGTTTAGTCCTCTTGATTTGAGTAGACAATGGTGAATTTTGGTTTTTAGGTAACTGATGAATCTAAATGGGGAATAAATATAGTTAATCATCCAGTGGTCCTATTATTTAATATTTATGCTTATTAGTCCAATGTTAGTCACGATTCCACTGGCTGAAGATGGTTATTTTTTTTTCCATTGCTTCCTGTAGATCTTTGGTTGATAGTAACTCATTTTTTAGAATATTTGTAATTTGATATGCAGTGAAAGTGAAAGGAAGAAGCTGCACGTAGTTTGGAGATTGTCTTTGTTGGATTGAATTTTGCTAAGGTTCATTTTAAAATGTTTTTTCGATCCTAATGGGGTGGAAGTATATCGCTTATGCTACTGTGTTGTACTTGTGTTTATGCTACTGACAATTATTTGGGATATTAAATTGATAATGTTCATCTAGATTTGATTTAGTTGGTTTTCTAGTTTGCCGTGAAAATAATTTTTTAACGTGGTTCTGAATCTTCTGATAATAATTTTTGAGTTCTAGTTATTAGCATAGTGTTTTCCCGAAGGCCAATGTATAACAAATAAATCTTAAGGATTTACTTGTAAATTTTGAAATATAAAGAACTTATTATCAAATTTTAGTTTATTTATTTAATTGGTAACATTACCTGCAATAGCAAGTAATTATGTTGATTCACAGGGTGAATCACCCATTGTGGTGATTCATGCTAGCATTCACCTAAAAAACGTGCTATATACATCTCCCGGAATTTAGGGTACTATATATTTAAAATCATGACTAGCTATTCCAATAATTATATACCTCTCGTCAGTCGTCATGTCTACTCATTGAACATATATCAGACTTTAAATATCAGACTTGGATGTTTAACCAGAAACTTCACACCCAAAGCAATAAATTAAAATCTGTCATATAAGATTGAAACCACCTGATTCTTTTTCCTATCATATTCCCCATTCCATCAATAAAATTGTAGAAAAGAATATTAATAACACATACTCTTTAATATATTTAATCGTAGTATTAATTCTTAGCTAAGATTCATGTGATTTTTATTAAATTATGTAGATTCTATTTTTAAATTATTAAATTTATTTTAATTAATTTATAAATTTCAATTATTATTGTATAAGTGCTTTTATTAACTCACTGGTGATATACAAATAAATCATCTTTTAATTTTATCAAATTAACCATTGATTTGTATTTTTTATTTTAAAAATCATATTATATAATATTTTATTAAATTAAGAAAGGGAAAAACTTGAAACTATCTTATTTTGTGTCTTTTCTTTGTTTTTTAATTTAGATAATATAATCTTTATAATAAAAAATATGAATCAATGGTTTAAACTTACTAATAGTGAGAATCTAAAGACTAATTATAACGAAATTAAAATTAAAGGTAACTATTTATAAAAGCATTAAGTTTTAGAGTTAAATAGATATACATTTTTACTATAAAAAAATTTACACAGACATCTAATTATATACTATTACTTAATTTAATGAATATGATATCTCAGGCATTATTAAGATAGGACAACACATTATTAACCCTTATGTTTTGCAACGCCTTGAGCATAATACTGCACTTGAAGATGGTCGCTGCAACGCTTTGCTTTTGAGCTTGCCTATAGTGGTGAGAGATTCTAGGCCGGTGGTTGGGGGAGCAGGAAGAAGAAGATGGAGAAAGGAAATGGGAAAATGACTCACGTGACTTCTATTTCATTTTTTTTTTAAACTTTCGATTGAAATATTTAGTACCGTTAGATTAATTGGTATTAATGGTTGAGATTTGGTGTAAGTGTTTATACTTACACCTGGTGTCAACGGATCCCTTCTTATATCTATATGAGTTAGGATGCATTGACATCATGTGTCAAAATTTAATAGTTACACAACTTGATAACTTTTTATAAAATTTGAACTTGACCCATCTAACAGTTAAATTGAAAGCTCTTATAAAACAAATCAAGCTTATAAAATCTCATAAAAATCGAAAACTAATTAATACTTCATCAAACTAATTTATTTTAATGTATAATATGTTTTTAAAAGATAAGTAAAAGTCCACTATTAGATAACACACCTACAAATGTCCAAGTTATCTTAAATTTAATATACATGATCATGAAGATAATATAATATGATTCAACAGTTAAATTGGTCAAATTCACATTTTACAAAAATTTATTAAGTGATATAACTCTTAAAGTTTGACACTTGATGTCAATGGATTCTGACTATATATATATATATATATATATATATATATATATAGGTGGGGATCAACTTACTCCAGCAGTAACTTTGGCAAAGTTACTCCGCTTAATAACTTCTTATAGAATGTGAATTTAACAAATTTAACCGTTGATTAATTTGATATTAATAAGATGATTATGCACACCAAATTTCAGATCAATTGGATATTCATATGCATGTAATTTTAGAGTAAACATTTACTTATATTTTAAAAAATATATTGCACGTTCAATTGAAGTGATTTGATGAAACATCAAATGATTTTAAAATTTTATGAAAATTTGTAGGCTTGATCTATTTAATGAAAACCGTTAATATGACGGTTGGATTGATGAAATTCAATGTTTATAAGAAGTTATTAAGTGGAGTAATTTTACCCCGAGTTACTCTTCGAGTAAGTTGATCCCCACCTTATATATATATATATATATATATATATATATATATATATATATATGAGTCAGGATCCGTTTGACACCAGGTGTCAAACTTTAAGAGTTACACCTCTTAATAACTTTTTGTAAAATGTGAATTTGACCAATCCAACCGTTGAATTGAAAATTCTTATAAAGTAAATCAAGCTTATAAAATTTCAAAAAAATCGAAAAGTTAATTGATACTTCATCAAACTAATTTATTTTAACGTACAATATGTTTTTAAAATATAAGTAAAAGTTCATTATTAGATAACATACCTACGAATGTCTAAATTATTTGAAATTTGATATAAATGATCGTGAAGGTAATATAATGTGATTCAGTGGTTGGATTGGTCAAATTCACATTTTACAAAAAGTTATAAAGAGGTGTAGCTCTTAAAGTTTGATACCCGGTGTAAACGGATCCTGACTATATATATATATATATATGGGATGTATTAGGTGAGAAAGACATCTTTATGAGAGTGAGAGGAATCAACATGGACCACTAGATAAGTTTAAATGATCGAGATTAAAAGTTCAGATTAAGTGTGTCACATACATTACTCTTCCCCCTTACTGTCTTCTCCCCCAAAATGCGAAATCCAAATCTAGCTTGAAAGAGGGGCTTCCTTAACCGCTAATGCACCACCATCTCAAAGCCGCATGTCACTCGCCCCGTGGTCGAACCAAAGCCTGTAGCCGTCAATGGCCATCAAGTCGCAAACCCCATCATTGAGCCACCGGCAATGATACTATAAAATAGAATGGTCCTTCTATGAGAGGTAGTTCACATTTTTCCCATACAAAGATAAAGAAATTAAAGCATGCCATTGTAAGAGAGAGGCATGAAAACCTTGAAAGGATTAAAGAAAATCACCCTGCTGAATGTCAAAATAAAGGGCCGAACAACAAATCCTTTGGTAAAGAGACAATGGCAGTCTTGGAAGGGATTGGGAGCATCATTTTGTGATTGCACAGAAAAGGTTTTCCACAGGAAAGCAATCAAGCAATTAAGTGAGACTCTAATTTCTCATATGACCCTAGTCAAGTCGATAGAGTGGATAATTTAAACCTTTACAAATCTGGAAGAAATTTTCAGTTTAGAGATTACTGTTCATACTTTTTAAACACTATTAGTTTACTTATTTTAATTGATTTGTGTTAACACAGACAGAAGCACATTTATTGAGGAAAAGTGTGATACGGATACGCGGCTTTTTTTAAAATAACATTTTCATACATTTAATTATTTTTTAATTTTAATTCATTTAAAAAATATTCTGTCTATACAGCCTGTAAGTGAATAGGTACGGAGGGGTGGAGCTTACGAGTCTGATGCACTTGGAAATGGAGGCGAGATGAAATATGTCTAAAAGTGATATTCAAAATTCAAAATTTGAAATCAAATTATGATGGAACAATACCGAAGCATCACATGATCAGATTTGCGCATTCTCTGGTGGAGGGAGAGGTCTACAGGTTAACATACTTTGGTCTCCTTCGCAATAGTGGAAAGTTCAGAGAAATTGTGTTCCTCTCCCTCTCAAACCCTCGCTCCCCTTCCATCTTCTCTTCTCAATCTCAACTCCCCCCTTATCCCTCTTTCTCTTCTCTCTCTCTCACGCCTTCTCATTTCTCATCTTCGTGTCTGAAAATCGTCACTCATCCCTCTTTCTTTGCCTAAATCTAAGAATGTGTCTTCTTTGTCAGTGAAGGGAGATTTGAAGAGCTTCTGGAACCCTAATAAGGGAACTGTCCCTGTTTCATGGAGAAGAAACAACATATATCCTCTTTCTCAGTTGAAGGCAGAGCTGTGTCGCGATTCCTTCCTGCTGGTAGGTAACCAAATTCTTATTTTCTCTTTGCTTCTAAGTTGAAGCTTCCATTCGATTTAACTGGCCCATATTCTTTCTGTTTTGTTTTCTTATGTGCATCTCTTCTCATTTGGTTTGAAAAACAATGTGCTTTGGCTCTAATAGGAGAAATGTTTGAAACTCAGGGAGCTTTCCATTTCGTGTTTCGAATGAGGCGGACAAGGTGCAAGATAATTTTTAGAATTTACTAAACAGAGGAATATATCTAACGGGGAAATGCTTTTTGGGTTATATTTATGTATGTCCCAGTTAGTTATGCTAATCTATCCTATTGTATTTTGTGGTTATACTTTTTATATGTTACTGTTCTTTAGTTGATTTGTGCTTTATAGTTCATCAAGCAAGATCATTCTAAGGAGAAAAAAATACAGTACTTTTGTTTGCACTAAGTTGCATAATCAAGCTTTATTTTTTCATGATGAATGAATGACAACAAGTGAGGAATAAATTTAAAGGAGCTTAGAAATAGATTTAAAGGGACCTGTATTTTTTACTTTTATGTTGTAATTTGAATGGGGTTAGAGTTGTCTCTTCATGATAGGTTATTTCCTTTTTAGCTGTTTCCCTCTTACTTTTTTTTTTGGCTCATTTTCCTTCCACTTCTGTTTGTTAGAATTGTCTCTACACTTTGGTTAATTTCCTTTTTGGATTATGATAAATGGATGAACTAAGTTGGTGTGTGTATTTGAATGTTGTGTCCATATCTGAACAAAGCCTAGCATTCTTTTTCGTCTTTCTTTGTTTTAAGGATTTACATTTTCTTATGTTTGTATTGAAGGAGGAGAAGAGTAAAGATGAAATCTGTTTAGTGAATAACCACATTAAGCAGGAGATGTCCTTGGCGCCTTGCATAAAGTAATCTCTGCAATTATTTAATTAATCCTCATGATAGCCAGCTCAATTGTTGATTGTCAATATAAATCATAGGTTTTTAGTTCTTGCAGAATGAATATTATGAGAAGATTGACAATAGCTTTAGTTTTTAGTTTGTCAAAATTTTTAATTTAACTTATATACCATGCTCAAATGACATTAAGTTCAACATCTGATAATTCTATTCTCACACTTATATTTATCTACACTTATTTTTATCTCTGTTAACTTGGCATGTGCACCTTTAATCTGATATATACGAATCTATTGTTACAGGGGAAAGGTTAGGTGTGCTATATTTTGAGACTTAATTGGTTGATGTGGTATGTGGATTTCTATCTCCATCTCACTCTGGTCTACTATTTTCAGCAATGGTTGCCACGCTGCCATCCATTTTTCTTCTGTTCAAAACTTTATGTGTTTTTTTATTTCTTTTTATTATTCTTGAAATAAAATCACTTTGTCTTCTTTTTTCTGTTCAAAACCCCTAACATGGTCCCTTTTGTTTTTTTTTGTGCTTATTTGTTTATATTTGCAATCTTTGCTTATTATTTGAGACTGTTATAAGACGAGAAAGGTGGATTGTGGTTAAGTTGGCTCACATTTTTTCCAGATCCCATGGGTGTCCTCGCCATAATATCTACTAAGAAAGAGGTGGAAACTAACGGGAGGAAGACAATGATGATTGAAATTAAATAGAGTTGGTTGATGAAAAGTTTGATTGAGCACTTCTTTTTATTTTTATTAAATTAATTATGTGTTGCCCATTTCATTTGTTGTCTTGTAAGAACTGAAACCCATTTATGTAGTGCAACTCTAAAATTCTTTTGTGTTCTTTATGCTTAGGGCAGTGTTGTTAAATGGCGGTTATGGCGGCGCCATAACGGCGTGGCGGCGGCGGCCGCAATACGTCATGGTCGTTTGGCCTCTGAATGGCGCGCGTCCGCCATATTGAAGATTGCGGCCGTTATGGCGGTAACGGCGTGGCGATGGATGGCAGCCGTGGCGGCCATGGCGGGAATTTGGGCTTTTTCCCCATTTTTTCCGGGTTTGGGCCCGAGTCGACCCAGTTTCATCCCTTTTCCCCTTTCATTTACGATCCCTAATCTGCTGCCTCTTCAGTTCTTCTTCACCCAAATATCCCGCGACCACTTCGTTCTTCTTCTCCGACCAGATCTGTTGGCGCCGCCGCCTCCGCGCGGTTCAGGCTCTGTTTCTCTTCTCCGCGCGTTCTGCACGTTGCTACGGCCCCCAAGCTACTTCTTCTCTTCTGCGCACGTATTGCTCTCTGCAGCAACCCATAAGGTACTTCTTTTTCTCTTCTGCGCATGTTTTGCTCTCTGCAGCAGCCCCTAAGGTCCTTGTTCTTCTATTCTGGAGCTTCTCCTTCTCAAGCATAGGCTGCACAAAAAAGCCACAATGTTAGGGGAGGGAGAATCAAACCCAGTCAAACACCCAGCCATTAACAGGAGCCTCCTCCAATTCCATTCATCCTAAGAGGACTGATGTTGCTTGGAAGCACTGTACACCAGTGAGAGAGAATGATACAAATGAGATTTTTTGTAATTATTGCCGGAAGGTTATGAAAGGAGGTATTACAAGGGGGAAACAACATTTGATTGGAAAGGCGGGCAATGTTACAGCTTGTTTGCTGGCTCCTGAAGCTGTCAAGGTTGAGATAAGGTCAGCTATAGATGGTAAGAAGCTAAAGCAGAATGAAGCATTTAAGAAGGCAATACAAGACATTGAAGCTTTGAATGAAGAAGGATGTATGGAAATTGGAAGTTCTGGTGATTTCAGTTTGAAGGATACTAGGAAGGGACCTATGGACCTTTACACTCAACCTCAATCTACAGCTGCAAAAAATAGGAAAGCCAAGGTGGTGCAAGCGGGCATAAGGGAGCTTTGTGATAAAAAAGCTACAGAAAGGGTGTATCAATCTATAGCCCGGTTTTGGTACCAAGCCGACATACCTTTCAACTTAATAAAGTTAGAAAGTTTTCATGACATGCTTCGTGATGTTGGACATTTTGGGAAGCAACTGAAACCTCCTTCCTACCATGACATTAGAGTACCACTCCTTTAAAAAGAGATGAAGTGCACTAATGAATTAATGAAGCCATTAAAGGATCAATGGGCAAGTTTTGGGTGTTCCCTATTGTCAGATGGTTGGACTGATAGGAAACAAAGAAGCATAATCAACTTTTTGGTGAACTCCTCTTCTGGGACAATGTTCTTAAAGTCGGTTGATGCATCTGACTATGTAAAGACCGGTGAGAAGATATTTGAGTTGCTGGATTCTGTTGTGGAGGAGATTGGAGAGGAAAAGGTTGTCCAAGTTATAACGGACAACAGAAGTAACTTTGTTCTTGCTGGTAGGTTGCTAGAGGAAAAAAGACCAAAAATTTATTGGACCCCTTGTGCTACACATTGTATAGACTTGATGCTAGAAGACATTGGTAAGATGCCCAATATAAAGAAGACCATTCAGTGAGCTATCTCTCTTGTTGGCTTCATTTATAACCATTCAAGCACTTTGAGCATGTTGAGGTTCTTTACCGGTGGGAGGGAGTTAGTGAGGCATGCAATCACTCGATTTGCAACATCTTATCTTTCCTTGGAGAAGATTCATCAAGAGAAAACTAATCTTCGAAAGATGTTTGTGTCAGAAGAGTGGAATGAAAACAAGCTATCAAAGGAGGCCAAGGGTAAGGAAGCCACTAAAACTGTCTTGATGCCTATTTCTGGAAGAATGCAGTATTCATTTTGAAAGTGATGGCTCCTCTTGTGAAAGTGCTTAGGCTTGTGGATAGCGAGAAAAAACCAGCCATGGGCTACATATATGAGGCAATGGACAAGGCGAAGGAAACCATTATGAAATCTTTTAAAAATGAAAGCAAATACAAGGATGTATTTGCAATCATTGATAAAAGATGGGATATTCAGCTTCATCGCCCTTTACATGCTGCTGGTCACTTTTTGAACCCGGAGTTCTTTTATGCCAACCCACAGATGGAGTTTAATGGTGAGATTATTAGGGGTTTGTATGATTGTATCAATAAATTGTTGGGAGATTCGGAGATGGAGAAGATTGTTCATAAGGAGTTGGCTCAGTACAAAGTTGCGAGTGGTATGTTTGGGTCCACAACTGCTAAGGTAATGAGGGGTGAAGTTGCACCTGGTAAGAGACAAAACATTTCAACAATTGAACTTTTATTCTTCTAGTCATTTGCTTAAGTGTTTGTGTTTAACATATTTGTTTGCATTTGTAGCTCAATGGTGGCGGATGTATGGTTCAGATACTCCCTATTTGCAACAACTTGCAATAAGGATCCTTAGCTTGACATGTAGTGCTTCAGGTTGTGAACGTAATTGGAGCGTCTTTGAGCAAGTAATTAATTTCCTATTTAAAGTCAACAATCAATGTCTTGCTTATAATTATTGCTTAAGTAAATAGTATTTATTTAATTGTTTTAGGTTCATGCTAAGAAAAGGAATAGACTCGAGCATAAAAGACTACATGACTTGGTATTTGTCAAGTATAATCAAACACTTCATCGAAGGTATAACCTTAAGGATGAAATTGATCCAATTAGTCTCAATGGGATTGATGATTGCAATGAGTGGCTAATTGGAGAGATGGATGGGGATGAGGAAGAAGGTGAAGATGAGAGGGTTCATGAAGAAGGTAATGACCTTACTTGGAGAACAGTTTATCAAGCTTCGGGACTTGATGAGCCTAGACAATACACTAGGCGTCACAAAAGGAAACAAGTTGGAAGTGGAGAGGGGCAAGTAGGAACATATACTAATCTTTCTAAAAGATCCAAAGGAGCAGCTGCAAAGAACAAGGGGAAAAGGGTTGGAGTTGTTGAAGAAGCTGAGGCATCAAAAGATTCTAGCAGTGAGGAGGATGAATTAGTGCCAAATGCTGATTTCATACATTCAGATGGAGAAGAAGCTGAAGGATTTTTAAATGAGCAGAATCACCATGTGGAAATTAATTATGCAGACATTGATGATGAAGAGGAGGATTAAACAAAACAGTTTTAGGACTTGTCTTTGTGTTTTGCTGTTTTTTAACATTGTTTCTTTGTTTGGATGGCAATTTAATCCTTTTGTTGGTTAGGAATTTATGACTTTTTATGATGATAATCACTCAATTATGAATGCCATGAATTTTAGATTGTTATATTGTTGGTTTTCATATTTCTGTTTATTATTTTGCTGTTTTTGCATCATATTTTATATAAATATATATATTTTTTTTTGTCTGCCATGATGTCCGCCATAGACCGCCATGGCATCCGCCATGGCAGTATGGCTCTTAAAGGTCCCGGCCGCCATCCGCCGTATAACCTTATTGACAACATTGGCTTAGGGGCAAGATTTGATGCATAATGTTTGGCAATTATGTGGATACTTTCACACCGTATCTTGCTGCAGGGGTCACTCCATTGCCTGTAGTCATTCTGCAACTTTTCAAAGTCAGATTATATAAGGGTAAGTAATATTGTAATTTTGTGGAACTATATTGTCATCTAAGTTAATTAATTAGTTTTTATTTAATTTATTTTTTAGGTAATGTTATACAGAACATGAATAACACTTCAAGGATACTATGGAATCCTGACATCCCCGAGGCAGTTTAGTTCCAGAATGGGTGACTATAATTTATCCATTGTACAATATTATTTAAATAATCTTTTATACTATTTGTTCTTCCTAAGTTACCAAGAATTAATTTATTTTGTTAGTTTGGATTGTCATGGAATTGATCCTGATATTGAGATAGGAGTTATATAGGATGGGAATTGCATTGTCCCCCTTTTTGATGATTTCCTGAGAATGTATCAAAGGAAAATATTGCATGACTTGCAAATAACTGAGGTGGTGATTTGTTTTTCCCATTCTATATTTTTAATTTTATACACGAATTAACTTAATTTAGTTCTTTTGCTTTATTGAATATAAGTTATAAGTTATTTGTGGTAAATAATTGCAGGAGGGTACATTCATTGTTAATGTTACTATTGTTTCTGTTTTGAGGGATGAACAATGGTGGTGTGGGGCTTGCAAGTGCCACAAAGATGTGACTCCCGATGGCGGCCTTTATTACTCTCCTAATTGTTCTACTCATGTTGTTGAAGTGATTCCTAGGTTATCTGAAAGATTCACAAACTTTTATTAAATTCAATTCTTATGCTTTAATTCTTCACACCTGTATTATTTCCTTTTTCTAATTCATATTTCATTAATTTGGTTATCTAATTTTGATTTTGTTAGATATAAGCTAAAGTTTGAGGTTTTCAATTGGATTGATTATGCTTCCTTTATTTTATTTGATTTTTATTGTGTCTATTTGCTGGGTAAAACATGCAAGGAACTTGTGTCTGAGTCCAAGGTATATTCTATTTAATTCTCTTTCAGTAATACCTTAGACCCGTATATGCCATTTTCTTATCTGTATGTAATAAGGCATAAGGAATTTGTATGTGTTAAGGAATAAGGAATGATATATCTTTCACTGTTTTTCTTTGAATGTTGAGGGGTCTAAAGGCAGGTGAACATCCTTCAAAGTTTTTAGGTCTAATTGGTAAGGAGCTTTTGTTTAAGGTGGAGAAAATAGCAGAGTATGCATTCAACTATTATGACTCTTTCGGGGTGAAAAAGGTGTGTGCTGAGTTGGAAATTATTCAGCAATTTAAGAAATCATTTATTGTGGAGTCTCCTCTCAAGGTGAGAAGTTTGTTATTCGTTGGATGCATTTGATCATTTAAATCAGGGCTAATTTAAAGGAATTAATTTGCTGTTTTCCTAAGTTTCAGCCCCACTTTCTTGAAATTAATGGGGAAGATAAAACTCAAGATGCTTATGACAGTACTTCGGATGATTTTGAAACATTGTTGATTGTCCTGTTAATTCAGCTCTGCATCTTGATGCATGCTCTAGCTCAAGTGTGCATGCTCAATCCCAACTAATTAGGATGACCCTGATGAATTGAAGGCACACCCTTATCATTTAAGAGGTTGAAGATGAAAATGTGTTAAGTTGGAGGAAGAGTAGAAGTTATGCAGCGTGGCTAATCTATTGTTATCCATTACTGTCTGTATGTTATTGTTAAGACTTTATTTAAGTTAATGTTAGCTATGTATTACTATCTGTCTGTTGTTTGTATCTTTGTTTCTAAGAATCTTTCCAACTTATGTAATGAAGCCTTATAAGCTTCTAATCAATCTAATGTTGTGTAATATATTAAATGAATGAAGTTGTTTATGTAAGGAACCCTTATGACGTTGTTGTGAAAGTTGATTTCCTTTCATGTTGCGCATTTAGTTAATATTTTTGTTTTCATTCTTTCTCTGTACTGTATCCTTTGTTTCGTTACTGACTTCTTTTTCCTTTAGTTTGTCCTTCTAAGGGATTTTAAAATAAAAATTTTGAAGCCAAATATCCCATTTTTTTGGCCTTTTATAGCAATGATTTTATTATTGCTAATAACAATTGCTGGTGATGGAATTTGTAATGCCTCTGTTTTGTTTTCATAAACTTTTTATACCTTCCATTCATCCATAACAAAAATTTTATGGCTAAATATCGATTATTGAATTGGTATTTAAATAAATTTAATTTTTTTGCTTTGAAGTGGAAGAAGCATTTGCAATAAATATTTAAGCAAGTTATTAATAGGATTTTTGTTGCAGCTATAGGATTTATTTCTATAATAACATTGCAGCTATAGGATTTTTGATAAAGCAATTTTATATACATTGTAATTTTATTTCATCTTAAATACGCTTCGTATTTCTTATTCAAACTAATTAAACTCATATATTAATAGACCTATTTCAATGTATCATTTTCAAAACACCCGTGCATCTGCACGGGTTTCACACTAGTTACTATACCATTAGAGATGAGATAGTTACTCGTGTTACATGTCGTGAAAGAAAACAAAGTAAACGGGGAAGAGTAATGTACGTGACACACTTAATCTGAACTTTTAATCTCGATCGCTTAAACTTATCTAGTGGTTCTTTGATTCCTCTCACTTTCACATAAAGATGTCTTTCTCACCTGATACATCCCATATATATATATATATATATATATATATATTGGTGTCTGACAATCACATTAAATCTTAAATAATTTGAGTCAAGTTATTTGGTGGGCTATTTGAGAGAGATCATAAGATTCCAGATGGAATTAGAACGGGGAAGGCAACACAGGGAGAAAATCTCCAAAGACTGAAAGAGGTTCCATGTTGAATTGAATTACTCATAAAATGAATTGATACATCTCATATTTTTAGTGAACTAAACATGGTGCAATAAAATGAAATAGGCAGCCGAGAAGCATTCCTTGTAAATAACTAACCATCAAATTGAATTAGCTTACACAAGGTTGTTTCAGCTAAATCAATAATAGTTTTAAGTTTAAGCTGAGGGCGCTCCTTGAAGCGCCCTAACAGAAAAGGAGAGGAATTTGAAAAAAAAAAAAAGGAGAGGAGGGCGCTCAAAAAGCATAATGAACGGAAAAATAAAACAAAATTAATAGGGCGCTCATGACGAGCCCCCTATCAGATAAACATAAAATTAATACAAGCATTCATGTGAGTGCCCTTAACTAAAAATATTAAAGTAAATGTAGGGTGCTCCCGCCCAGATGAAAAGCGCCCTAGGGATAAAAAAAAAGAGAAACAGGTATAGGAACACCCTAAAATAGATGCTCTTATATCCTAAAATTGGCGTAGTATGTAATAGTATTAAGAGGAGTTTCATATATTACATGTGAATGTATTTTATATGGCATGTTAAAATATAAATCAAAATATAAATTATTTGAAATTTCTAATATAAAATTTTTTAAAAATCAATTTAAATGATAAAAAATTATTTTCTAATAAGTTGGAATGAAAACAAAAGGCACTCATTGCAAAGGGATAACAATCATAGCTAGATCCGTGATTTTCCGAATACAGAAGAGAGGGGGGAAAAAAAAAAAAAGAGTAGGTAGGTTCTTTCCAAATCTTCATGTCATGTTGTCTCACAGCAATAATGGCCAAACTGTCCCGGGAGCATTATCCTTACAAAGGGACGTCTCAGAATTCTCTTTAATTTTCCTGACGCTTCACCAGCATTCCCCTTTTTAAAATAGATAGGAATTAGATACGAATTTATATACCTACCGTAGTTATTTTTTAGCTAAATTTTACTAGAGAAGATGTGAGTTAAAGAGAATCCAAATTCACAAGTTACGTGTTAAACTCAAACTACCAATTTAATGAAGCACGTCTCGTTTTCTTTTTTGGTCGAGAATGAAGCACGCCTCTCTAATAACGGCTATGCCTTTGGCATAAGCCTAGTATTACTATTGGGCCATCTATTGACTATTAGTCAACAAATTAATTACTTCCATGGAATTTGATTCGCAGGTAGGTTTAGAGTTAGTTTGTTAAATTATTTCTTAAAAAAATTATTTTTTAAAATAAAAATTACTTATAAGATTTTTTAAAATGTTTGTCTAAACTTTTTTTAAGAAGTAGAATAAAAAAATAATTAGTTTTTTATTTTTTTCAAAAAGTAACTCCGAGTTACTTCTTAAAAAAATAATTAAAATAGAAGAGAGAAAACTTTTTAACAATATAAACGCATTTATTTAACAATGTGAAAACATTTATTGTGACAAACAAAATATTTTTTTATGATTGTAACTAAATGAAAATTTATTTCTGATTATACAAGAATTTCTAAAATAAAATTAATTTTTTTAAAAAAAATTTAAAAAAAATATTTTTTTTTAATCACAAACAAATTAGCTTTTAATTATGACTTATAAATAGCTTATTTTTTAATATTGATTTATTAAAAAATTAAGAAAATTAACAATATCCTTTAAATATTTTTTTAAAAAATAAATATTAATTTGATTTTAATTTAATATGAAATCTCAAATTATGTGTCACAATATGATAAAAGACATGTGATTTTATAAAAAAAAAAAAGAGTATGATATGATTTGATGAAATTTAAGAATAAGGATTCAGATTTTAATATAGAAGTGAATATTAACATTCTTATTAAATTTTTTTTTTATATTTTGAAAAGCAAAAAATAATTTTAAAAACTATAAACAATCATTTTTTTAATTTTCTTATATTCATGTGATTGAAGTAGTTGAAGTCGATCTATTACTTTCAGCGAGTTGTACTCTTCCTTTTTAATTTTTAAGATGCATTTTTAGTACATTTATCCAAATATTTGTATCATTACTAGAGATAAATTCTTATTAAGCTTAATAATATATAAGGTGTCGTATATAAATAATATGATAATATATTATTGATGTAATGGATATACATTATATATTAGTATAAAAAATTTACATAAAAGTTTAATGATATACATTTCATGTGTTATTAAATTTAATAAACGGTGTGACAGTTGTAGCATATAATTAGATGTATGAGTAAAATTTTGATATATTGACCATATATATACATAAAATTCATATATTACTAAATGACAATGTAAAACTCTTATATTTAATAGTGCATATAAATTAAACTTTTACTTATATAACTCACCGTAGAGCTCACAAAAAGAACCGATCCAAATACACTCGATGAAGTGGAAAGTTTGGACTTGAACTCGAATTAAATTTTAAATTTTTCAACCAAGTTTAAATTTTATAAAAATGACATGTTTAGCATATAAAATTATGTTAAAATGATGAAAAGTTCACATTAAATTTTCTTCTTTTGTTCCTTCCAGATTGACATATGTTCCGTATCCACCCAAAACCACAACAACAACGATAGCCAATATGAGTAAATCAGTGTACGTTGTAAAATGGAGCTCGAGTACCGGTGGAAGTGCATAAAGCCAATAGATCTGCGTAAAATAGTGTTGCAAAATGCTAAAGGATATAATTCTAACAGAATCTTACATAGGAAGAGGAGACTAGAGATCATGAAGGTGGTGATAAAAAAGAGAAAGGAAAGACAATAGTGAAAACTGAAAAGAAGGAAGTAGTAAAAAATTAGAAAAACGGGGGAAGGTTTGAACATTATTTTAGAAACTGAATTGAATTCAAGCTTCTTTTGTTTGGCCCGTTATAACCCGTGGTATCAAGTTGGATTAACATTTAAATGAATCATGAATTTCAGCTTCTATATTAATTCCCAAAAAAAAAAATGTATTGACTCTACATTACTGTATACTAGGTTAGTTTGCTAGGCAAGGACATAACTTTCTCGTCGGTGGCCTGGCCTCCTATAAATACAGGAAACATATTAATTCTGGCTAACAATCCTACTATAATAATATATCTCATCATTTTCTTTGCCATGGAACTGCATTTAAAATGGTGCTTTCCCTCCTTCAAGCCTCAAATTGTTGCAACAAAAGCACAACTTTCTCAAAGATTAAACCCTGCAGTCAAGTTTGATTCTTTCCCTACTACTAACAAATGGAACATTGTTCAAGAAAACCAGTCTACCGCATGGATAAGCTCTGTATGTCCAAACTTTGCGTACTCTCAAATCTTACTATTTATTCTTTTTTTGTCAAAACTTGAAAAATAATGACTTGACCAGAGTGGACTAACTGAGTTGGTTTGCAGGATGATCTCAGCATTAATCACGCAGACAAATTGAAGAAGCTTAAGCATGTGCTTCGGAATGTCAGTGAAAATTCACTGCAAGGAATTTGCATGGTTGATGCAATGCAGCGCCTAAATATTGATTACCACTTCCAAGAGGAAGTTGATGCATTCTTACGGAGGCAGTATATGATATCCAGCACTAGTACTTGGGGTGGCTATCACTATGTACCTCAAGATCTTCATGAGATTGCACTTAGATTTCGTCTATTAAGACAACAAGGACATTATGTACCTGCAGGTGGGTAATCTTTTGTTTTTAGTGAAATTTTCTACCAAAGTTTAAAAGTGAGTAATTATATATGAGAGACTAAAAGATTTATTCATTTCAGAGGTGTTTGACAGGTTCATAGTCAAGGAGGGGAAGTTCAACCAAGAACTAGGTGGGGATATCAAGGGAATGATAGAGTTATATGAAGCCTCACATTTAAGCATAACAGGGGAACACATACTCGATGAGGCTGGACAATTCAGTGAGCAGATCTTGAAGGACAGGTTGATTTTCCTTGATAATCATGAAACCAAGCTTGTAAAGAGAACCTTGGAATACCCTTTCCACAAAAGCCTGCCAATGTTCACTTCAAGAGATTTCTTCGGAGATTTCCATGGCATGAATGGATGGTTACGTTCCTTAAAAGAAGTTGCAAAATTAGATTTCAGTTTGCTGCAATGCTTACACCAGCAGGAAATTAAACAAATTTCAAAGTGAGTCTCTTACTTGATTTTGTCATAAATTACAGATTGGCTAGTTCTCAATTGTTCATCCTTTTCTTTTTGGGGCAGATGGTGGACAGAACTTGGTTTAGCTAATGAGTTAAAGTATGCCAGAAATCAACCACTTAAGTGGTACATTTGGTCCTTGGCATGCCTCACGGATCCTACTTTATCAGAAGAAAGGGTTGAGCTCACAAAACCAATCTCCTTCATCTATTTAATAGATGACATTTTCGATGTGTATGGGACTCTTGATGAACTAACTCTTTTCACAGAGGTTGTTTCAAGGTACATGCCATGCAAGGGACTTTTCTCTGTTCTTAATTCTTAACATATATTATATCGTAGAGAGATTTCTTATTCTTTAAATGGAAAGAAAAAGAATGATTTTTTTTTTTCCTTTTTTTGAATGAAGATGGGATATTACAGCTACTGACAAGCTACCGGACTACATGAAGATATGTTTCAAGGCCCTCTATAATGTCACTAATGAAATAAGCTCCAAGGTCTATCAGAAGAATAGGTGGGACCCCACGGACTCTCTTCGAAAGACGGTAATTAAAATTAATCAGTAATATATAAGAAATAAGAATAATCCGGTTTTTCATCATGCCCTTCAATCAAGATAACTTAAATCTAATGGTCCCGCAAGTGTTTCACGACCCATATATATAAATAAAAGAGGGTCATGTCATGTTTATTACAGAATGTGAAAGGGATAATTTTTGTCCATTAATTTTTTGCAGTGGGAGAATTTGTGCAAAGCCTTCCTAGTTGAAGCAGAATGGTTTGCATCTGGGAACTTTCCAAGTACTGAAGAGTACTTAAAGAATGGGATAGTGAGCTCTGGAGTTCACATTGTGCTTGTTCACATTTTCTTTCTTTTGGGGCAAGGATTGACCGACGAAAATGTTCAGATCATAGACGGAATTCCAGGGGTTATTTCTTCCTCAGCAACAATTCTTCGCCTTTGGGATGACTTGGGAAATGCAGAGGTAAATAAAAGATTATATCTTATGTATATAGATTCATAAAGATTAAAGAAGTGTCATTACCACAAAACTGCAGTAAATAAAACCTTAGAAGCTAATGTAAATCGGTATGACTAATTGATTACATTCTAGCCACAGGATGAGAATGGTATGGCAGCGGTCCTCTTACAAAATTTGTGTTTAATAAATGGAATCTTATTTAAAAAAGTAAACCCTCATTTTCATCCCTAAAGATGAGAGGATGAAAATTACAATTTTTATAAAGAAAAAAATCAATTAATCTTAAAATATGAAAAATCTTTTAATTTAATCCTTAAATTTTTTTTAATGTGAATTTAGTTTCTGAAAATAGCTAAATTAAATGTTTTTTTTATTTAATATAATCTACCTCAAATTTTTCAGGCTTAAATGAGGATTTACTCCCTATTCAAATTATAAACCTTTATTATTTGTGAAGGATGAGATAAATAAAAAAATATCTCGTTATTATGTGAAATCTTAAGAAAAGAGGACCCACCCACTCCCTCACTGGATGAGAATCTTATCTTGTTCCTATACATCATTACAAAACGTGAAAAATTTTTCTCATAGGTATTTGATGTTATGTGAAAAATTCTTGCCACTTATTTAAAAAAAAAAATTGAATAAAATGTCATTTTTTCCCTTTCATAAAATTTGTATACTCACAATTTTCATAAACAGAACTAACATTTTTTTAATGCGTAAATAACAGTTAGAATTACATTACATACTGTTAAAAAAAACATTTAGAACAATTTACACAAAAATATCTGACACAGCTATTTTGTACTATTACCCCGCGGGAAAAGCATAGGCATAAAATCGACAATGACATCAATGAGAATCTTAATTTGAAGCATAAAGTATTGAATAAAGAGGGATAAATAAACGTATATATAAGAGAGAAAAAAAAGAAAGAAAGAAATTATCCGATGGATGTCATTTTCATATATATGATTAAAAATGACTGAAGGATGACAATCAAGAAGGCAATGATGGGTCGTATGTGAATTGTTTCATGATGGAACACCAAGACTTGTCTTTAAAAAGAGCAAGAGAGCAAGTTGTGAGTATGCTGTGTGATGCATGGAAGAGCCTCACCCAAGAGTGTCTGTTTGAAAGCACATTCCCTGGAGCATTCACTAAGGCCTCTCTCAATCTTGCAAGGATGGTACCATTGATGTATGGTTATGATGATAAGCACTCCCTTCCAAAGCTAGAGGAGCAAGTCAAGTCCTTGCTTTATGATGATGCTCTTCCCTAGATAGTACTGTGCCTTTCTGTAAACTCCTTATTATGTAAATTCAGCTAATAATTAATTGAAATTGTTCTTCAACAGTCCCAACTGATTGAGGAAATTAGAGCTAGCTACTGGAAATTGTCCAAGCTTCCATAAGATGTTATATATGCGACTGTTCCACACACCCAAGTAATTAGTAATAAAGAAATCACAAAAAATATAGTAATAAATAAAATGAGATGTCATATTGAAATCATTTTACACTTCGTTTATCAATGATTCTTATACACACAACATTCTTATATTGCTTACATATTTAAAGTTATCATATCAAGCTATATATATATTTTTAACTTCAAACGCGGATAACCCTTGAGAATTCTAGTTGGCTCATCAAGCTGAACTAGTTTTTTAGTTTCTGTATTTGGGAGTTTATTTATACTCTTTTTCAGGAATAATATTTTTCTTGCTGATAAAAAAAAGTCTGGTCATACACTAATACTATATATATTATGAATCAAATATCATAAAACTTGTTAAGTAAATTACATGTGAGTAATTTTATGATATCTATCCCTCCCAATAACTTCAATGAAATTAACTATGGCTCTTCTTGCCCGACGTCTGACCACTAAAATATCTTCACGACCCCCAATTATTTGGCTGTGAAATGAAAGCTAATTTAATAATTATGGACGTCTAGCTTTATAATTAAATTTCACTTTAAATTTCAATCACATAGATTGGAAGACATAGTAATGCAAGTTATATGTGGGGTCAATTCTTTGTCTACTGTCTTTGTTTGGTCATTGATGTTTCTTGAAGGCTAAAATATCTTCGAATAAAATCCAGTTTTTTTTGTTTTTTTAACCATAAGTATCCTCTACGGGAGGCAATCCCACTATAAAATTCATATGAAAAGTGCTAGCGACACACTCTCTAACACACTTTTTCCAACACACTCTTTGTGATTAGTTAAAATTCACATGGGTCCCACCACATTGGTAGTGGGGCCCACATAATTTGATGGGACACATGTGAATTTTGACCCATCACAAATAGTGTGTTGGAAAGAGTGTGTTAGAGAGTGTGTTGTTAGCACTCATCAATCCATATTCTTATTTGGCTATGAGAGGAGCTAATGCACAACACGTATATATGATCAATCAATTTTCTTATGTATATTTTATTTGATAATACTTAGCTTAATTGGATCAAAATTGTATTTAATTATAATGATTAGTCTAATTAATTATCTGATATTGGGCTTAACTAGATTTATGTATAAATTTATATTTAAATTCAGATTTTATCCTCTTGTGATTCTATCTTCTTCTCCAGGTTATATATAGAGCTACATTTGGTTAAATGAGTTGTTCTTGATTTTATTAGAAAGTTAAGATGGAGAACAACAACTTTCATGAAGATGTCAAAACTTGGATCAATCCCCCTTATATGAAATTTGGCAACAAAATAGAGAAAAATTACTGATCCTCCTAATAACGTGATCTAACTCAGTAAAGTGCTTATAACTAGAGTTGTGAGGGTCAAAATTGGATGAAATAAGTAGCAAACTAAAGCTAAGATTCACGAGTTTCATGAAGACAACTCATATACCTGGTTATGTGTTTAAAGGCAAATCAATTTCCAAGTTCTTCTCCTTTGCAAGACCGACAAGTTTTGTAGCTTCTCCAATCATTCCCTGGCCAATTAATCCCTCTACCACTCGCTTCAACACTTGCACATCAATTAGCAACTTTCCACCCATACCCATTGCCGCTTCGCAGAGTTTCAAAGCCATATCAAAATCACCCTTCTCAATAAGAAATGGCACAAAAGTGTCATAAGTAGTGCGATCCGCAACGCATTTAGATCTCACCAACTCATCATACCAGTACTTAGCCTCTTCCATTCTCCCATCGCTACAGAAACCCTTAATCAACACATTGAAACAACGCACATCAGGTTTAACCCCATTCACTATCATCTCATCAACCACCTTAACCGCTTCCGTTACTCGTCCATCACGAACCAGTCCACTCATCCTTATCTTATAACTCGCCACATCGGGCCTCACGTCTTCCCGGGCCCGCATCAAGGCCCAAATCTTTTCACCCTCCGCGTACCCACGCTTCTCATAAAACGCACCGAGCAGGGTGTTGAAGGTGATCACATTGGGCCTATGGCCCAATTCCTCCATTTCGCGAATCATTGTGAGAGCAGAATCAATGGAGCCCATCTCACAAAACGCGTGGATGACGACATTGTACGACGCCGTATCGGGCTTGATGGAGTATTGAGGAGGCAGTTGGCGGAAGAGGTCTGGAACTTGGTCGAACCTGTTGGCGGTGAGGGAAGCGTTGAGGAGAGCAGTGAAGGATTTTTGGGAACGGGGGCAATTGAAGGAAGGCATTTGGTGGAAGAGTGCGTGCGCGTGGTTGAACATGCCGGCTTTCCCGTAGAGGGAGATGAGGCGAATGACGAAGCCTTCGGTGGAGATTTCCTTGTACTGCTTCTGGGACTCGAGGATCTCTTCGATCAAGGGGAAGGCCTGCGCCTTCGCGAGGCGCCGCACGATGTAGTCGTAGATGGCCACCTTCCGACGGAACTGCTTGTTCTCGCATAACTTCTTGAAGGTGTCGACCACGTTTCGTAGACCTTGAGGTGTCTCGTAATCGTCGTGGTGGAGGGAAGTCACGGTGGTGGAGGGCTTAGCGGTGAAGATTCGACGCAGACGACTCACACCAGACATTTTGGTTGTTGTAAGAAGAAAGGGTTTATGAAGTGCAGGGAGGAGGGTTTAGTCCAGTACCCATGTGTCCAACAGTCCAAGTGAAGCGAAGGGTTTTAGTAACCTTTTAACCTAAACCAATGCCATTTATGTGTGAATTAATGTGATTTGATTTATACTCCCGGCGACAATTCAGACAAAAAAGCACAGCTTAAGAAAATTAATTAATACCTTAATTTTTAAGAAATTACTCCACAAGATTATAAATTTATCCTCTATTTAAAATTTAACTCCACTATCATGATAATTGTGTTACTTTAAAACCTTTAATGGTCAATAATGGTAAAAATGAGAAAAAACACTAAATGCTTCTAGATTTGTGTACTTTATCTTTATGTTTTCTATATTACACTTTAGTCCTCTGAAAATAAATATTTAGGGAAATGTTAGGGCACTATTTAAAGAATTAAACATAGAAAGTGTTTTTTAAAGTGTGTAACCTTTAATATTACAAATGCAATTAATGTTGTGATAATCAACCTTCGAAATCCAGCTTCCTAAGCAATTTGAAGGCCCTTAAGAAGAGCTGAGATCTCGGCTCTATAAGGACCCCATAAGGTTGGAGTAGCCATGGAATCTTGCAAGTCAATTCCCATTGTCGTCTATAATGAGACCACCCCACCCCATCACATGAAGATCATGAAAGTAACTAACATCGACATTGAGTTTCAAAACATTATCAGGAGGACTCCTCCATCTAAGGGAGATCAACAATGCTAGACGAGTTACACCACACGAGAAGATAATCGTGTCATTATGAAGGTGTTGACTTTTGACAAAATCAATCCATTTATCATCATTGAGCTTACAATTGTATCTCCATTACCAATACCACCAAAGAGTGAATAGAAACGAATGTTAGTGAAAGGAAGCTTCATTTTGATAATCCCAATCATTTAACCTACAAGTGAAAAAAATGCAGGAGATGTTATCAGACTTGAACGCAACCAAACTTCCACGAAATTGGGACAATCCCTCAAACAATGACGGATAGTCTCAACGCAAACAACCTGAATTGGCTGAGAGTCTTCTCTCTTGTGATGGAGTCCATTTGAAGGGAGGGGATCAATGTAAAATAAACCATAGTAAAAACCAATATTATATAGTGTTCACTTTCCAAATGTAGTTCCAATAATGGTCTTGGGTTCTCACTCTATGTCTCTCCATAAACCAAGTATATATATTTTGTAACTGCAGAGTAAACTCCATTTGAGCTATTTTCCAGACCCACATATCATTGTGATTAATAGAAAGTATTGTATGAAAACTTTCAATGGCAACATGCGATCTCATTTTAAATGATAGTGTTAAGGTTATTAAAATCCCAATATCCATCAATAATGATGTTCTTCATTGTTGTGTTATAGTGTCTATTTTAAGATTAATATTTTATGTATATTGAGCTATTTCTATTTCTAATATATGTTGATTGTTACAATTGACGCACTTTTGTTTTATTTTCATTATTGTGTGTCATCTTTTGTCATTATACAGTACAATATGATAATTTATTATATTTTATTCTATTAATAAAATTGTAGAATAATATATATAAATATAATATATGACTTTCATATTTTAATTTTAGTTTATGATGATTAAAAAATAATTTTTTATATGAGTTGTTTTATTTTAATAAAAAAATATAAATAGTAAACTTGATTTATCTAAGAATACATGATCAATTAATAATAACAATTAATATTAATAGTAAACTTGATTGAAAAGACTTATTAACTAAAATTTCAGTAAACAGTTTTTCATAACATTTGTCATATAAAACAATATTGGTCCAAAAATATGTAGTTTCCCACTACATAAAAAATAGTAAGTAGACATTGAAAGAAGTTTCGTGGATGCCCTGCAAAAAATAGATTGAAAAGTTATAAAGGTAATTAGTATATGATAGTCATAAATCGAAGACAATTTGAAATAAAAATATTTGAACAATAAAAAAAGTAATCATAATCATAATCATATCATATCATAATAAGAATAATATTAATAATTTAAAAATAATAATTAATGATAATAATAATAATAATAATAATAATTATAACAACAACAATGATGATAATAATGATTTTTATTGAAAAGATTTAAGTTCAAACCTATTGTAAATTTTGGAAGACTTCTTTGTATACAACATTTGAAGTTGAATCTGAAACAACAAAAAGTGAAATCAATTTATCTATACTCAAATCAAATTATTGCTTTTATCCATGATTTAATTTATTTTAATACAAAATTAGAATCAAATTTAGAAGATACAACTATATTCAAATCAAATAAGCTTTAGAATCAAATCAGATTTATAAAACATATCGATCTATCTATATTCAAATAAAATCAAAATACTGTCTCTCTAAATCTAAATCACGTCTCTCTAACCTATTGACAAAAACACAACTTTGCATATATTAATTTATTATAATCAAAATTTAAATCAAATCGAATTTACAATCTTTATTTGAACACCTATCTAAATTCAAATCAAATCAGCTTTAAAATCAAATCAGATGTAGAAAAACTATCTATTAATATTCAAATAAAATCAAATTTAGAATGAGAACGGATTTATACAAACAAATTAAAAGCAAACCTATAAATTTTCAGATCAAATCATTGATTATAATTTATTATAATACAAATTTAGAATCAAATCATATTTAAAATCAAACTTTGAATACTCATCTATATTCAAATCAAACCAAATTTAGAAAACCTATGTATTTATATTCACATTAAATCAGATTTAGAATCAGAACAAGTCTATACACATAAAGTGAAATCAATTTATCTATACTCAAATCAAATTATTGCTTTTATCCATGATTTTAATTTATTTTAATACAAAATTAGAATCAAATTTAGAAAATACAACTATATTCAAATCAAATAAGCTTTAGAATCAAATCAGATTTATAAAACATAACGATCTATCTATATTCAAATAAAATCAAAATACTGTCTCTCTAAATCTAAATCACGTCTCTCTAACCTATTGACAAAAACACAACTTTGCATATATTAATTTATTATAATCAAAATTTAAATCAAATTGAATTTACAATCTTTATTTGAACACCTATCTAAATTCAAATCAAATCAGCTTTAAAATCAAATCAGATGTAGAAAAACTATCTATCAATATTCAAATAAAATCAAATTTAGAATGAGAACGGATTTATACAAACAAATTAAAAGCAAACTTATAAATTTTCAGATCAAATCATTGATTATAATTTATTATAATACAAATTTAGAATCAAATTATATTTAGAATCAAACTTAGAATACTCATCTATATTCAAATCAAACCAAATTTAGAAAACCTATGTATTTATATTCACATTAAATCAGATTTAGAATCAGAACAGGTCTATACACATAAAGTGAAATCAATTTATCTATACTCAAATCAAATTATTGCTTTTATCCATGATTTTAATTTATTTTAATACAAAATTAGAATCAAATTTAGAAAATACAACTATATTCAAATCAAATAAACTTTAGAATCAAATCAGATTTATAAAACATATCGATCTATATTCAAATAAAATCAAAATATTGTCTCTCTAAATCTAAATCATGTCTCTCTAACCTATTGATTATAATCAAAGCATTAAGCAGGTACATAAATTAAAATCTGAAATAATGATCCACTATCAGAAAATTCAGATCAAATCATTGATTATAATTTATTATAATACAAATTTAGAATCAAATCATATTTAGAATCAAACTTAGAATACTCATCTATATTCAAATCAAACCAAATTTAGAAAACCTATGTATTTATATTCACATTAAATCAGATTTAGAATCAGAACAAGTCTATACACATAAAGTGAAATCAATTTATCTATACTCAAATCAAATTATTGCTTTTATCCATGATTTTAATTTATTTTAATACAAAATTAGAATCAAATTTAGAAAATACAACTATATTCAAATCAAATAAGCTTTAGAATCAAATCAGATTTATAAAACATATCGATCTATATTCAAATAAAATCAAAATATTGTCTCTCTAAATCTAAATCATGTCTCTCTAACCTATTGATTATAATCAAAGCATTAAGCAGGTACATAATTAAAATCTGAAATAATGATCCACTATCAGGAAATTCAGATCAAATCATTGATTATAATTTATTATAATACAAATTTAGAATCAAATCATATTTAGAATCAAACTTAGAATACTCATCTATATTCAAATCAAACCAAATTTAGAAAACCTATGTATTTGTTTGATGTAAGTGCCATATTAATTAAATAACTAAATGTTGTAGTAATTCAATGAGGCCAAAAAAGATGAATCAGGATGCAACCCAACTAATAGCCCAATGATTTCATTAATTGTTAAAAATTAATTGAATTATTAAATGATTTTTTTTGGAATCTAAAAGGAAAACATAAAGTTTTAATTATTAGGTGAATGAACCTCGTTTTACTGTTTATTAATGTAATTTTCCATCTTCTCAAGGATGTTTATGCATTCCAATGACTCAAACCCCATTACTGACCACTGCCCAGGTGCGGTATTAATTGAATATGGAAACTCAGTCATTTTCATTCATGACAAAATAATATAATTATTATAATAACGATAACGATAAGCATAACTAAACACAGAATTCAAGTTCATAAATACTGGCGTAAAATGGTTTAAAAAACGAATGGCCAAGTAAAATTCACCAATCCTGCCCAAATTCAGAGTGTAATTCTGTGCAGTATTATTTAAAAAAAAAAAACAGCAGCTCCATTTTAGTCCTTGGGCTATTAGTCCTTGGGCTCTATCTTGATCTTCACTTTTTTGGGGAATTTTGTACTGGAATTCTGTGTGCCTTCATCATCGACGGCTAGTGAAATTTCAGCATTATCAATAGATCTCTTCCCACTTGGTTTGCTCGATGGAGTCTCGCCATCATCGTCTGATAAAATTTCCTATATCAACATGACCAAGAAATAATATCAACTATTTTAATGATCATAATTATTATTCAAACTAAAAGAAATCCGTTACTTCCCCAATAAAAGTATTAACGTCCTCAATAAAAGTATTAACATCCCTTTCAAATTAATGGAAGCTACAATAAGTGATAATGAATCAACCAAATTTTAACAATCACACATTCTAATATCAAACATTAAAATTAAAAACAATAAAAACATAATGCAAATTCATAACATAATCATACATCTAAGTTGAATAGTTCCCATAAAAAAGAAAACAGTATTCAAATTGGTAATAGCATCTATATCTAACACTTATATAAAATGACTTACTTCAATGTGTCGAGACAACTCAATTTTAGAGGCTGACAATTCCTGCTCAGATTTATCCTATATACAAATAAAAACCAAAATTAAAATGAATCGATGCAAAAATAATGATTCAAAAGTAGGTACTAAAAAGAATTATATTATCTATTCATATTCACCTTCATGTTATCATCTACTTGTATTGTCAAATTTGGTTGTTGTTCATTGTACTCATTATCTTCATACAAATCCTAAGCAAACAATAGAAAAGAAATATGATCAATGTTATTTAGTGAATAAAATGCTAATAAACCATTATTATATTTTTTAAAAGAATAGATGTTTCACAAAAACCTTAATTGAGTGCATAATCTTAAACTGATCAATCAGTTCTTTGTCATCTGTCATGAACTTGACTTTGTATGTTTTGAAATTGTAAACAATGTTTGCATCAGAGACTTCCACTTTGAACAAAAACTCTTTATCCACCAATGCATTAATCTCAGGGGGACAATATCCTCTGTCTTTTGCTTATAATTTGAAAAACAAAAGATTAATTTTGAACTGAAAACTAATTTTCAAAACCATACATGATTGTTTTAATGAATTATGGTAAGTAAATTCCACCTTATCATTTGTCCCAAGTAACTGAGAAGCAGTGTTGCCCAAAAACTTAGAAAGGACACCATCAAACATGATCAAACATGTTGACCCAGTTTCATCAATCACAGTTGCATTCACTTTAAACCTGATCGAATTAACAATTTAAAAACGCATATTATATGGGACAACAACTAAAATCAGTTTCATCTTTGAATAAGAACATAAACTAAAATCCTAGTTTTACCTTGGGACAGCAACGGTTATCTTGCATTTTTCACAATAATGCTTTGTCCCCATCTCGACAACATGTTTGTAACATTTAGAACATGATTGAAACCACCAATATTTGTCAAGATCTATTTCTATAATGGTTGCCAACGGTGATCCATTGGCTGTCTATTAAAAATGAAGAGAGAACAAAATTATGTTCAAGAGAGAACAATGATCCAATGATCAATTATGTTCAAGAAATAAAATGAAGAGAAAACCTATGTATTTATATTCATATTAAATCAGATTTAGAATCAGAACAGGTCTATACACATAAAGTGAAATCAATTTATCTATACTCAAATCAAATTATTGCTTTTATCCATGATTTTAATTTATTTTAATACAAAATTAGAATCAAATTTAGAAAATACAACTATATTCAAATCAAATAAGCTTTAGAATCAAATCAGATTTATAAAACATATCGATCTATCTATATTCAAATAAAATCAAAATAGTGTCTCTCTAAATCTGATGCATATTTAAATATGATGCATATTTAAATTTAAATATAATTAAAACTTCAAGATTTCTGATTTGAAATTTGAAAACGAATTTTGCTTTTTTTTTTGCCAAAATTGCCCTCTTTTTTGGCGGCAAAATAAATTTCAGACTCATCTCTATTTATATATATAAAGATAAAGATAAAAATACCAATAAAAACTTAATAGTTTTACTTTATTAACAAATGCTCAAACTGCACTTGTTAAAAATTCTCATTGTTTTTATATACTTGCTACCCTCTATAACAATTGAACCTTTCTAACTTCTAATTTTTAATTAATTGGAGAATTAAATAGAACTTAACTTTAAATCAGGATAAATTTAAAATGTTATGATAATTTTTAAAAATTATACATTAGAATATATTTTCTTAATATATGTAATTGAATTAAGGAGGTATTATAAATAGAATAAAAAGAGTATTATAGTCGTTCTTGAATTTCTCTAGACGATCAAGTTTGTAACCCAATTAGGTCAATCTTCGTTGTCATGATGAGTTCAGATAATCATGACCCGGGGATGAGCTTCTTATTATAGGTCATTATTGGACCCAGCTACTCATGCCTAAACATGCTTATAACCATAAAGTATCCCTTATGGCTTGACCGCCCTGTACCCAAATCACACTATAGAACAATATTGATGCATAATACACTATGCCTTCGTTGGGTTCCGCGTTTGAATAGTGCAAAACCATTGTTTCGTGAAATTGATTTTAAATTACTTTCGTCTAACGTGCTTCGTAAGATGTGTATCACTTATCTCAACCATTGATTTCTATAAACAATTCTACTCAACCATAAACTAAACAGATACTATATTGACGGCTTAAACAAGATTATTAGGATAACTCGCAGTGAAATTTGAAAACAGAAAACTCCAACGAATCGATGACGACCCAAAATCAAGCAGAGAATCTACTGAGGGGTTCAAAATGACAATTTTTCGGCAACGACTATGACGACAAGGAGGAGGATAGGATCACATTGGCGAGACAAAATCTTATGTTTTATCTGAAGACTGCTGCAAATAGGAATATAGGATGAAAGATATGATTTTTAGGAACAAATAGGAGCAAGAAGTGTCAGCATAGGCAATGAGGTTTTGGAATTTGAGGACAAGGCGAGTAGAGTGCAAGGCTCTGGTTACCACCGACAAGAAGGCACACAATGGCTCCTTACTAGCGAGGAATGACATCACCGTGAATCTGCCGAAGTTGAGAAGCATTTCCAATAAGACGCAAAGGCTAATTTTTTTTTTGTAAGAGGCAAAACGGTCAAGAAAGATAACAAGAGGCCCAAAGTTCTGTAGAGGCAATTTGATGAGAGTATTGTATTTTCTTTTTTATTCTTAGTAACGTTGCTTTCGTAAGAGAGTGTATGTGTGAGGTATATTAGAAAATTTAGAAAGTATTAAATGTTAAGCACAGTGGATACATGCAACCCATCGCTATTGAGACAAGTTAGGGCATCAACATGGCTGATGCTAAAGCCCGATTCTTAACTTTTTGTTAGAGTGCTTAGCGCGATGAAGATGGTCAGTTCTGGGATTCTAATTTAGCATGAGTGGTTGTATAAGCACTAAAAGCAGTGCTGCTCAACAATTCTTTTTCTTTTAAAATGGTTGTGTGTGATGAGATTGATTGATAGGTAAGTTATAGGGTTCATTTAAGAATTTTTTTAAGAGTTGTTGGGAAGGAAATAAAAAGTTATTGAGTTGCTTAAAGCAATAAAAATAATATAGTAATATAAAAAGTGTGAAATATTATAAAATATTAGTTTAAGAAATTTTTTAGAGGTGTTGAAATAAAGATGACGGGACCGATACCCACAAAGTACCTTAAACTTTTCTCCTTTTTATATCAAGGGCAATGACCTAAATTTGTGGCTCAAATTATTTTGAAGAAAAATTTGACCCATTAATTTAGAAACAACAAAAGGTGGGTTGTTAGGTAGTCATTCCCTGGATACCAGTATTTCAATCAACACTAGCTTGCGTTTAACAAATTAAATTAAGCAACATGTTTCGAAGAGAGATTATAATTTTATCATTTTCTAGTAAGAAATTTAATTTGTATCTAAAAACGGGATAGTATTGATAGATCCTTTTTCTATTAAAAACTATTTACATATATTTAAAAAGAGGTGGAAATCCACTTTAGAAATAAATATTTTTAATTTTACTCTATTTTGCGAAACAAATTAAGTTGAACATGTAATGTATTTTTAAAATATAAGTAATTTTATTAAGTGTATGACACTACAATACCGGTAAAATTATTCATTTGATTTTTAAAATAATTTTTAAATAATATTTGAATTCTATAATTTTACTGTGAAGCCACTTAAACTATACAATTTAAATTATATTTATAGTCTTTAAATATTATGAAAATAACTGAATTAATTTTTTATAATACAATTATAAAAACTGTATGGATCAGTTTATATATAAATAAAATTATAATGATTATTTTACATTTTCAAAATCATAAAGACATTCTTAAATAATTTTAAATTATAAAGACTATAATAAATTTATAGTAAAATATAAGAGTAAATGATTAATTTAACCTAAAAATAAAACAATTAATTAAAAGTATTTGACTTCAAAACGAAATTCACTAATATATGTGACAGGGCAATGGGCATATCGACGACTATTCGACAAACTCTCCTTTCATAAATTCAGCCGTGTTTTCCCGTCAAAATATACTGCGTTTGGTTCATTCACGTTTTCTCGTGTAATATCCGCCTATTGTATTTAATATTAATAACGATTTTTTAATATGCGTAATATTATATTTTTTTAATTTTTATTTATAACATCATCTTTTGATAAAAACTACAAGAAAACATGTGTTAATGTATTAATTTTAAAAAACTCTTCTAATTATTAAATTTATGCTATTTAAAATTAAATTATATTTAACTTTTTACATTAATCAACTATTAAAAATTATAAAGGTTGATTAATTTTTTTATAAATTAAAAAATATATAAGGAGTACTCCAACTCATTACATAACACATTCTCTGTCAAATCAAACAAAATGACTACACAAATAGACCAAACATTATCGGCCACTACAAATACCAATCGACCCCACAAAAACGGTCATAAGAATAATTATTATATTTGTTCCTATTTAACTGTACATTTTGAGATAAAAAAATTGCTCATATTTAATTGTTCTATTTACAAACTCAATGTAATAATAATTACATATTTTTCTATTTTACCATGATAATATTAAATACATTGAATACATTGATAATATTGAATATTCTATTTTTCAACAAAAAATCCACATATGGTGGTCCAAAATATAAATCTCAACTAATTTAACTCTATTTAATGAGATTATCCAAAAATACATTTCATTTAATTCAAGCTATAGTTTCTAATGACCTTATTTAATGAACCATGTACCAAAAGTAGAAAGTTTTTATTGGAGGATGTGATGTTTAATGTCATAGATGCAATCAATACTGTGATTTCCAAGAAAAACCTTCTCTTTGTGGATCCTTAACCAGTGCCCTTAGGGTACTCGTTAGCAGGACCCTTTAGAGAATGCAATTAATTTTCCGATTAATTTTTTTACTTATATTCGAATCCAGAGTAATATACTACTCCCTCTGGTGCTTTTTATAAGACACATTTAACCGAATTATATATACCAATAAAAGTGGTTAAAATTAGTTAATTTTATTGGAGTATTAAAAAATAGTTTAACTTTCTAATTTTACCTTTATTTAATATACTACTAACTAACTCCACAACCATTTGATAGTTGTAAACACATTAAAGGTATTAAAGGTAATAAGGGTAACGATCCCGCTAACGAGTGCCCCCGGACACAGGTTAAGAAGGCATATATAAAAGATTTTTACTAAAAAACACGACATTAATTGCATCAATAATATTAAATATTACATATTCCAATAAAAAAATTTTATTTTTAATTTTTTAACCAGTACCCCTGAGATACTCGTTAACTTTTTTTAAGGACAAATGAAAATAATAGTAATAAATATTACAAATTATAAATTTTTTACGTCACTTTGAAATTATAAATTACCTTATATAAGATCACTCAAAATTACAATATGGGAAATTCTAGAGTACCCTATAGTAAAAGAGGGTTTTAGTACCTTCTTTGATCATTTAACCAATTTCTTTCAACTTTTTTAAATGGTCTTAGTATTTTTATAGTTATAGGACAATATTAAACTATTAGAATTTGTATTTTTAATTTTTGAAAAGACTTTTTGACCCCTATAACCATGATCATGTATTTTTTATTGTATTCTCATATTTTTTTTCACATTCTCATTTGCAATACACATGTGTCTCATTTAAAATCTATTTTATGTTTTCGAACTAATTTAGGACGGAGTACACGACTTGCTCCTATGTAGTTTTGGCCTATTCAATAAAAAAAATAACAAGAAAGTAAAAAAAACATCTGTAGCTGAAGGGTACGACCCTTATAATAATTACATATGAAAAGCACCCTGCGAGTACTACACTTATTACAATTTACAAACGAAAGAAACGTTCCTATCTCAATTAATGTGTTTCATGCGACCTTTGAATTTCAAGGAGTTCAGGTAATGTGTACATAATCCATCACTTTCTTTTTATTTGTAATTCTCAAATTTATTTTAAATAACTGTTGTTTCATATATTAAAATAATAATAAATATTTTTTTTCTAATTTTATCTATTTTTTAATTTAATTTTTTTATTTTTAAATATTTATTATAAAGTTATATTATAAATGTTTTAAAAGTTTAAATCTTGATAATTATATTCTTTATATTTTTAATAAAAAATTTATGGTATAATGATAAAACAAAATTAAAAAAGGAATTTATTTTATTATAAAAAAAATATTAAATGAATTAATGAAAAAAAGAGAAATATTAAACTAAAAACACATAATTATTAAATTCTTCCACAAATTGAAAGAAACGGAGTGAGCCGTACATAACTCATTCTGTACCAATATAAATATATCCAGCGTTATAATAGGGCAATAAATTAACAGTCCCTGAGCTCTTCACATCCAGAGTTGAAGCCAAGACAGTTATATATACTCTTTATGCATGGTAAGGGTGTTTTTCAATTCCCAGTACCAAGTAGTATAGTTCCAGTCTTGTGAATATATCTTTTCTAAATTTTGTCCTTAATCTATATATATTAATTTTCAGGATATCAAACAAGCTCTGCTATTGGAGGAAGTTAAGCATGTATTCAAGAAACTTATCAGCCAGGATCCCATTCCCATGGAGAGTTTTTATGTGATTGACATTATCCTGAGGCTTGGCATTGAACACCACTTTGAAGAGGAAATTAAAACCACTCTTCAGAAACAACATTTGATATTCAGAAATCATGTCAGTTATTCTGACAATAACCATAATAAACTTTATGAAGTTGCGCTCCTATTCCGTTTACTTAGACAGAGAGGCCATTATGTTCAAACTGGTATATATATATCCTACTCATTCTAGTAACACACTTCAATATCAATCACTAATATTGCTTGTGTACCCCAAAACGTTTGCATGAATCCATATGCTAGACCACACCCATTATGAAATATAATTCATATTTTTTAAATATTTCTAATTAAACTTCATAATTATTACTATAATACGACATGAACACATGCACATATTCACGGAATGAACACATAAATGTCTAGCTGAACTGTTTTAATTTATTGATGAAGGAATAGTTAGTTATACTATAATTGCAATACAAACTGTATATATATAATGGGTGTGTGCAGATATATTTGACAGGTTGAAGGGAAACAGAGAAATGTTTAGAGAAAAATATGGTGAAGATGTGAAGGGTCTCATTGCCCTGTATGAAGCAACCCAGCTGTGTATTGAAGGGGAAGATAGTCTTGATGACTTAGGGCACCTCAGCTGCCAACTTCTTCAAGCATGGCTGACAAGACATACAGAAGATCATGAAGCTATATATGTTGCAAACACTCTTCAGCATCCACTTCATTATTGCTTATCAAGATTCAGGGGCAGAAGCATCTTCCCAAGTGATCCCAAGAACACTAATGAATATTGGACTACTTGCTTAGAGGAACTTGCTGAAATTGATTCCTGCATAGTTAGGTTCATGAACCAGAATGAAATCATTCAAGTTTACAAGTATGTTTCAAAACTGATCCTATACAAATAATACGATATACCTCTACAAATTAATCATATATATTTGTTGAAATTTCTTGGTTATATATATCAATATATTAGTAACCACTAATTTAACTTTTTTCCTTAACAGATGGTGGAAAGACCTTGGAATAGCCAAGGAAGTCCAGTTTGCTAGATATCAACCTCTTAAATGGTACATGTGGCCCATGGCATGCTTCACAGATGCACGCTTTTCAGACCAAAGGATTGAGCTCACAAAACCTATCTCTCTAATCTACATTATCGATGACATTTTCGATGTTCATGGCACATTAGACCAGCTTACTCTATTTACAAACGCTGTTAACAGGTATTAATTGCAACACTCAGCATACCCTGTGTGTATATATACACACACATATGACTTGATAAAGGACTCACTTATTTTTAAAATTAATATATTATAAGTAAAAAAATAGAGAGATAGAAAAAAAAAAAAAAAAAGGTAACTATAGAAGGGTTAAAGAGTTTGAGTATGGAAAAATAAGCACTCTATTAATTAGTAATACATATCATATCTTTGTAAGTATATATGTATTATTTGAACCTTATAATTAAATGAATTGATGTCTCTATTCAGATGGGAATTGGCTGGCACAGAGCAGCTTCCAGACTTCATGGCAGTTTGTTTGACTACTCTGTATGACATTACCAATGATTTCGCCCAAAAGATCTATGAAAGGCATGGATTGAACCCTATAGACACCTTAAAGAAATCGGTAATTTATTTAAGAGTCCAATCATTTCATTAATTATGTTAATTATTATATATTTAAATTTGAGTCTCTGCTTTGAAACTGCAGTGGGTGCGATTATTGAATGCCTTCCTGGAAGAAGCACATTGGTTGAATTCTGGTCACTTGCCAAAGGCAGAGGAGTACTTGAACAATGGAATTGTGAGCACAGGAGTGCATGTGGTGCTTATTCATGCATTCTTCCTCTTGGATGAGAGTATAACTGAGGAAACTATTGCCATCCTGGATGGCTTTCCAAATATTACTTATTCAGTGGCAAAAATTCTTCGTCTTTGTGATGATTTAGAAGGAACTAAGGTATTTATATTTAATGCACCTTTTTTAAGTAAACATGAGAATTGCTACTAGTACTGTTTATATTAGTGGGTGATATCTTATTCTCTGACGTTTATTCTATGTCATTTACTATCATTAATTTCATGACATTTATTCTATGTCATTTAATTAGTATCATTAATTAACTACCTTGACCTTCGATTTAATGCAGAGTGATGATCAAAATGGTATTGACGGGTCATATCTTGATTGCTACATGAGTGAACACCAAGACGTATCAGCAGAGGAAGCACAGAGGCATGTTGCCCACTTAATTTCACTGGAATGGAAACGTCTCAATCGAGAAATCTTAACCCCAAATCAATTTCCATCATCATTTACCAACTTCTGCCTCAATGCTGCTAGAATGGTGCCCCTAATGTACAATTACCGTAGCAATCCAAGCCTCTCAAATCTACAGGAACATGTAAAAATGCTGGTTAATGCCGTAGCCGTGCACATATAGACATAGTATATATGTGGTCATGATTTGCTTGCTTTCCGAATAATTAATTAGCTTAATTTGCAGTCCTTTTGTTTAACTTAACTACCAGGTTTGTTGAATTCAATAAATGTGCTTCTGTTGGGACAAAGCAGTTTGTCACCATCGTTGCATTGATTTCTTAATTTTAGTGAAAAACTTGTTTGTAGTACTTTTTTTCTTCAGTACCCAATAATTGAAGTATTTAATTTTACTACGTTATCAATAATAAAGTGTTAATTTAATTAACTATCGTCAAGGCAACGGGTTAATTTTCCCCTGCATCAATGGTCTCCTATTTCACTGTATTACTACTTGTTAGTTAGCTTCATTCATCCACAAAACCTTGAATATTCAAATGATGATCAAAACACTGATTCTCCTCATGTTCTGTTTCTGATACAACCTAGCAAACAGCTTGATTGGGACCACAACCATTCACTCTCCAACTAACCTAACATTTGGTCCACTATGACTATTTCGAAGCTTAATTTCCTTCTAATTTGTGGACGAGGAGGCGTTCAGGCCATGAATATGACTAGTTGCGGTCCCAAGTCCCAATTATCAACCAACGTTCTTTTGTCCCTTCCCTATTCCTAATTTTTTTTTACTCCAGCCCATGCAAAATAAAATCCAACAAAATTACAATAGAAAGAGAACAAAATAAAGTGAAGTAAAACAACCAAAAAGCCATAACGACACCAATAACCTACACCCTAACAAGTTAAGACCAATTAAACCCAAAACCATAATAAAGACAACTCAAACCATTTCTTGGAATAGCACCCGTTAACCATATATCCAAGCCTTCACGGCGTTACTTTATGCTCCAAGAATACCATAAAATTAAAACAAACATGCCAATGCATCCTTTTCGCAACATTATATGTAATTGAGTACACCTAACAGTAGCGCTTGGCAGAAAAACAAATACACAGCATGACATATTATCAGATAGATAACCACAACATCCTGAAAAAGTATCATCGCACACGGCCCCCTCTCCGGAATAACAACATCAACACTCAATCTTCAATCATCAACATACCAACCTACACTGTTTTTTTTTTTGGTCTAAAGGATATTCATTGAAAGAAAAAGAAAGGTTACACAGGTGCGGCCCAAATGGCCCAAAGAGAAATGAGCGATATCAAATAAGTACATCAGTTAAACTAAGATACGCAACTCTGACACCAAGTGAACCACAAGAGACACAAAAGGAACCCTAGCGAGAATGAAAATCTAAGAAAAGAAAAGAGAGCAAAAACCGGAGAGCAAACTAGATTCGGACACGCACAACGGAGAGCAGCTAAGAACACCCGTACTCAGGGGTTTGCTCGAAAATCTTGTTGCAAAATCCTACGGAGCAACGGAGGGGGATTCCATAACCAATCGGGAGGTAGGGAGGAAGAAGCAGCTAGCTTGGCAACACAGTCCGCAGCTCGGTTAGCTTCATGGCAAGCCCAGGTAAAACCACAGAGCATAAAATTCTGTTTCAACTGCAAAATGTCATTAATAATGTGGGCAATTTCACCTCTGTTTAACTCTTGTCTACATGCTTTAATCAATTCGAGGGAATCACTTTCAAGGATGATCCTGGGACATTGGAGATTTGCAGCTAAAATCAAACCTTCTCTAAAAGCTTGAGCTTCCGCCACTAGGGGAGAAACTGCACAGATTTTCCTGGTAAGACCAAATTCAATCTCCCCTTTCGAATTTCTCGCTATGATTGCTGCTGTGCCTGAACCTCTGTGGATATCAAATTGTGAATCTGAATTGATTTTAATAGTACCCATTCTTGGACTTCTCCACCCTTTGCTAGGAATAGAGGGGCAGGAGGGGGTAGGTTGAGTAGTTCTTCCCTTCTCTGTCAAACAATTTTTAAGTAAAAGATTCACCTTAACTAGTGTGCTCCTAGGGTCAGGGGGAACTCTGTCAAAGACAACAGAGTTCCTATCCTTCCAAATAGCCCATAAAATTGAATAGAGCAGGGCTGATGCATAGTCACCTCCATCCTCCCATTTCTGAAAATCATTTAATTTAGCTAGAAGCCAATCAGGGAATGAGGAAACAGAAAACCTGTCAGGAACCAATTGCAATTGGGTGCCAAACCACACTGGGTGAGTCCAGTGGCAGAAGAACATTAAGTGTTCAATTGTTTCAGGCTCAGAACCACACACTGGGCAAATGTTGGATGGGCCCAATTTTTTCCGAAACAAATTAGATTTGACAGGTAAGATGTTAAGGCAAGCTTTCCATAGGAAGATTTTAATCCTTTGAGGGATTTTTAATCTCCATATTTTCTGCCATAGGCCCCCTTGAGAAGGATCAGAGGAAGAGGGGGGAAGGTGATGAGATTCTGTCCTTTTTTATATGAAATTGTAGCTCGTCTTTACTGTGTAAATCCCTGCCCTTGTACCCGCCCACACAAAAATATCATCAGACATTGGATTCCCAATAGGAGTTTGCAACACCTTATGCAGTTGGTGTTGGGGAATAGCAGCCAAAACCTTAGACCTGTTCCAGGAACTTGTAGAATCATCAATGAGTTCTGCTACAGTGAGGATTTCTGAGTTAGCAGTAGCCTGTGTCTTTTCACCTGAACTTAACCAAATGTCATTATAGATTCTGACATTTTTCCCTGAGTTTACCAGCCAACGACCACCTTGTCTGAGAGTTTCCACACCATGTTGGATGCTAGCCCATACCCAAGAATCCCCTCTCTTCCTTTTAGCATGTAATATGTCTGAATCAGGGAAATAAATAGACTTCAAGAATTTGGTCCAAAATGAATTAGGATCTTGATAGGCTCTCGAAGCTTGCTTGGCTAAAAGAGCAGAATTTAAATTAGCAAAATCTTTAAAACCCATACCACCATCTCTCTTATTGCTGGTCAGAAAATTCCAGCTTTTCCAATGGATACCTTTGCTTTTCCCTGATGGTCTCCACCAGAATTTAGCTACTTGGGAGCAAATATGTTCACATACTTTCTTTGGAAATCTAACCACAGACATAGCATATGATGGGATAGCCTGTAAGACAGCCTTAATTAGGACCTCTTTGCCTGCTTGGTTTAGTAGAGACTCCTTCCAACCATCTAACTTCTGCAGAATTCTGTCCTTCAGCCAATTCAAACCATTCACTCTTGACCTCCCCCATTCAGCAGGAAGCCCTAAGTATCTTCCTGGATGCTCCCACTCTTGGATATTAAGCAGATTGGTGATTTCTCTCCTCTTATCAGGGGGAACACCCTTACCGAAGATAACCCCAGATTTTGTTAAGTTGATTCTTTGACCAGATGCCTTTGAGAAGAGGTTTAGAATTCTGGTTATTTGAAGAACCTCCCGAGCCTCCGTTTTAACAAACAAAATAGAATCATCTGCAAAAAACAAATGCGTTAGTACAGGGGAGGAGGGATTCAGTGTAAGACCCACTAAATCCCCATTCTCCCTAGCAGCTGAGAATAGATTTGAGAGAGTGTCTATGGCTAAAATGAACAGGTAGGGGGACAGTGGGTCCCCTTGCCTGAGACCCCTCTCTGGGGAGATTTTCCTGGTTTCAAATCCATTGACACGGTATTTGTAAGAGACGGAAGAGACTAGGATCATGACTAAATGGACCCAGGAGGGATGGAAACCAAAGGCTAAAAGAGTTTGGCGAAGGAAGCCCCACTCCAGCCTATCATAGGCTTTTGATAAATCCAGTTTGACTGCCATACACTGCCTGCCAGCTTCTCTTCTATTTTTCAGACCATGGAAAACCTCTTGAGCAATAACCAGATTATCCTGGATTTGCCTACCACCCACAAACGCACTTTGATACTAGGAAATCAACCTATTCATGAAAGGCTTAAGCCGCTGCACTATTATTTTAGATATAACTTTATAGATATAGTTGCAGCAACTAATAGGCCTATAATGGAGGATAGTTTCCGGGAGAGGGGCTTTGGGGACTAGAGCCACCAGAGTCTCATTGATTTCATCTTTTAAAGAACCAGATCTGAAAAATTCCTGAACAACAGCCACCACATCGTCCTTAATTACCTCCCAGTGGTTTTGGTAAAAAAGGCCATTTAAACCATCCGGGCCCGGAGCCTTGAGGGCCCCCATGTTGAATACAGCTAATTTAATTTCATCTGCACTGACAGGGCGCATAAGAGCTTCATTCATTTCTGCTGTAACCTTTTTTGGAAAATTCTGCAGACAATCTACCACCTCCTCTACACCTTCAGATTTATAAACCTCCCATGTAATGATCCAGTACCAAATTTTCTATATCATTCTGACCCTAAACCCAGATACCAGCACTGTCTTTAAGTCTAAAAAGCTTATTTCGGTCCCTCCTTTGAATGGTAGAGGCATGAAAAAATTTAGAGTTTCTGTCTCCATATTTCAACCATTTAAGGCGAGATCTCTGTGCCCAATATAAGTCCTCTCGCTTCCTCAGAGCATCAATCTGACTTCGAAGATCCTGAATTCTGGCCCAGTTGTTTCCAAACTCCACCGTATTAACATTTAATAACAGTTTCAGCTCCTCATTCAATTTAAAAATCTCCCGATCAGCCCTTCTAAAGGTTCTTTGGTGCCAATTTTGTAAGAAGGATTTGCAGTTATTTGCTTTCTTCAAAAATCTGTCCCAAACCTGCGTTTCCTGAGTGTAGTCAGACCAGCCTTCTTGAATAATGTCATTGCAGTCCTCATGTTCCTCCCAGAAAGCCTCAAACTTAAAGATGCGACCACTCCTCAATTTTGGTTTTGGCCAAAAAATAATGGGGGTATGATCAAAGGAGGTTGCAGGAATAGCCATGGCTAGAGCATTAGGAAACAAGGCTCTCCATTCCCAATTTACCAAGATCCTATCCAATTTCTCTCTTGTAACAAAACCATTACGGGGATTGCTGAACCAGGTATATTTGCAACCTTTCAACTCCAAATCCATAAGGCCCATGCTCAAAATAAACTGCCTGAAAAGATCCATACGCTGCTGCTGGTGGGGGTGCAAACCGTCTTTCTCATGATGGTAAAGCATTTCATTAAAGTCCCCTAGAATAGTCCAGGGCATAGATGAGCTAGTCCTTAGAGATTGCACTCTGTTCCATAAAGTTCTTCTTTGTTGGAAAGTTGGATTACCATACAGGAAGGTAACTTCCCATTTAATCTTGTCTATCTTATCCTCCACATGAGCATGAATGAAATTCTGACTGCTGTGAGTGATAGAAATTTCCAAGGGTCTATTCCACAAAATACATAACCCCCCTGAAAGCCCAATAGGGTTCACCCAAAAACAATTTTCAAACCTCAGTTGTCTTTTTATTCTTTCCACCTTCCTACACACTGCCCGAGTCTCAGAGAGAAACACCAGGGACGGTCTAAACTTGGAGCACAGCTCCTTTAGCTCTCGAATTGTCGAGGACGCCGCCAATCCTCGACAATTCCAGCTTATCCAACTCATGGAGAGGGGTGGGGCAAGTTATGGCCCGCCTCCCCAGCCTTGTTAAAAACCCCATTGTAAAGAGCATGCATAGGTGTCAGATCTTGGTTAACAGAGTCACCACCCTCCAAAATTTTAATTCTTTTCTGCTGTTCCCATAAATCATAAAAAAGGTGTGTAGCATCAACGAAGGCATCTTCTCTATATCTCTTTACAGATAAAGAGTTGTTCCAGCCCATAATAAGCTGGGATTCCTCCTCCTGCTGAAGCTTTGGGGTTGGTTTCTTGTTAGGATCTTCATCGTCATCCTCTGGAAATTCAACAAAGTAACCCAATTTGGTATTTACCTTATTGTCCAAATGAACCTTTTTATGCTGCTTAGAGATAAAACTTCTGCACTTCCTGATCTGGTGAGAATCCAAATTGGCCCATTGATACTTCTCACCTGTTGGGCTTTGGCAATCAAGAATAATGGGTTCTTTTGAAAGCCCAATAAATTCCGTAGCAACATCAAGCAAATCCAAGTGTCTAGGACCCAAACCAGCTCTAACTTTACATTCTTTAAGATCCACTCTAGTAACAGATGGGCCCTTTGGGCTGGTATAACAAAAAGCACTATTAGGCCCAATATAACTTGAGTAGTTAAGACTCACCTCATTTCTTCGTTCCATTTCAGGGGGAGGGGTGGGAGACATGTGGGGCCCTTGTGGGACAGCTTGTGATACGCCACTCTGAGACGTACCCTGCTCCTTCTGAGTGTGGGAATTGATGTCGCAGCGAAATCCACCTTTTTCCTTTATCACCGGTAATTCTGTCTCCACTACATTCTTTCCTTTTTGATTCTGGGGTATATTATCTGACACGGCCGCTTCCTTTGCCTTCCCCAAAGAGAGGGAAAACCGCATTTCAGCATCAGCTCCAAACGCTCCACTACCTTGGTCAGAGTTGTTACTCACACCTCACCCTCCTTGTCCCCTTCCTGATTCTGCTTCATAGGATTTTCCCCTTTCTGTTTGGCCCCTTTACTCCTCCAAAAACCTTGTTCTTGAGCTATGGCCAGAATTGATTTGGCTGGTGGAACACTAAGCTTAGCATTAAATTTGGGAACATTACGATCAAGAGAAGACATAACTTTAACCTTGAAACAAATTTTCTGCTCATGACCCACAATACCACAATTAAAACAAAGACTCTGAAGCTTTTCATATTTAAAGAAAATCCACACATTTGGTAAATCATTTCTCGGAACCCAGCAGCCCGTAACAAGAGGGTTTTTAATGTTTAACAATGCTCTAACTCTGATAAAAGTTCTCACTAATCTCCCTTCAACTTGTGGATTTTCCACCTCTTGAACTTCTCCAATACGGTTGATTATTTTTGCTGCATTTTTTGTATTCATCATATCCAGTGGGAGCCCATGGAGTTGAATCCAAAAGGAAATCTTGGAGAAGTCTAGTTCATACACTGATGCCTGAGAGAACCAACTTTGTAGACTAACAATATGCCCCATAACATACCAAGGTCCTTTAAGGATAGTATCCAGGACATCTTTCTTATCCGGAAAGGTGAAAAGGAAGAGATTGACCCCCATATCAGTGACTTGAATCTCCTTATTTTCCCCCCAAGCTTTACATAGAATGCTACGAACAGCTCCTTTGTTGAGTGGTTTATCAGCAAGAATTTTCCCATTTAGCGATTTCTTGGCTAACTGATGACTTTGAAGGCTATCAGTTTCTAGCTCCACAGTGAGTTCTTCTTGTTGTATGTCTTCTGTCATAACATTAATCTGATTTGCTTCCATTTCCATGGTGCAGGAAATGAAAAGAAGGAGAAAAACCTGGCAGACCAACCACACAAACAACAGATTCAAGACAACCAAAGACACTAAACCGAACCTAGGGAAGGAGATAATAGAAGAAAGGATAACCAAAAACAAGCTTAAAAATAGCTACCGAGGCCAACTCAAGACACCCAGAGGTAGTGGAATGGAGTAGGTAAGGATAAGACAAGTTGGGAAAAGACAGGAGATTTGACAGGCAAATGATAGAGAGTTACCATATCTAAGAAAAAAATGGATGATGACACAACAAATAAAGACTGTAGGATACAAGGTTGAGAGAAAAGACCAGACAATACTAGACAGGACAGGAGGACACAGAGAATGAAGGAAAAGGGTAAGAAGGAACGAAAACCAAAAAAAGAAAATCTCCCCGGAGGAGATGGGGAACTCCGGCCACCCAGAGAGATACTCTAGCTAAACTAGAGAGACGTATCAGGCCCCTTGTCCTGCTCACAACTTCATAACATACCAACCTACACAAAACAACCCGAACCAGCTGCATCCAATACTAATTACTGCAAACAGCCCACATGTGAATACAATGAAGACAAACAGCCTAAATACTGTAAAGTTATAAAGATATTCCTAATGAATACTTATTCCTAACATGAATAAAGATATTTGACATCTGTATTTTTATAATTGCAAATAATATAATTAATAGAAAAATATTTTTACGATCATATTGATATTAGTTCGATTGATATTTTTTAATTCTGATTTGTGTCACATATTACATTTTGTATTTCTTTATGAATTTTCTCTTTTAATTTTGAAATTTAACTATCAAATATATCATCTATTGCACAAACCTTTTTTGAAATATAAAAAATTACAATTCAAATTTATACTAAAATAAATTTAATTGATAAAAATTATTTCAACGGTAATGAAAAAAATTAAAATATAAGAATTATTTCTATTTGAATTTTTTAACATAGTAAAGTTTATAAATTAATTTAATAGAGTAAACTATTTTAACAATAATGAACCACTAAACACATTCTTAGGAAGAGGGTGAGTAGCTTTAAATATGATTAAATCCCGAACAAATTGTTCCTGGTAATAAAAGGTACATGTAGTTAATATCACATATTATTTATTTATTTTAAATTTTAAAATCAAGCTAACAATAACAAATATAGTGTATTGTACAGATATTTTTATGACATATGTAAAATGAATATAAAATATCTTAAAAATTTAAATTAATTTGTAAAAAAATATTTTAATGGTATTAGGAATTAATTAAAATACATAAAATAGATATAATTTAAATTTTTATTTTGAAAATATATAATTTATATAAAATATATACTGGACTACTAGGATAAAATATTAATGTGAGATATATATTTATATATATTGTTGATATTTGAAAGATGCTCATCTATTAAGTATTAGTATGTTTTTAATATGATTTGATCTTCAAGCTTATTAGGTTAAGAATGTATTAGTTAATTTAGTCTATACTCCTAGACTATCATGACATCCAATAGCATCTTGCACTCGCAATGCGCAGTGCCTCTACATTTTTAATTTGCTTCTTTGGTAACGAAAACTTATCTTCAAACATGAAATTAGTAAAAGACATGTCTACTATATTTACAAATTTAGGTATTAAGAAACGTTAGCGATATATATATATATATATATATATATATATATATATATATATATAAAGGAAAGAGGTTCTAGGGGTATTTTTTTCCGCCAAAATGGAGGTTAATAATGTTTAGCAATTGTTATAATTGTGGAACCTATTATGGAAAGAAAGAAAGCCAATTAAAATTTAGATTTATGCCAATATTTATTCACCTACCTTAAAAACTCACGACTCAAATTCAAATCCTTCTAGATTAATAATTTAGATTCAAATTCAAATTTTTCCACTTAAATTCCATTTCACATGCTTATAAATTTATTCAGAACATTGGAAGCAAAAACTTCTCTAAGTAGTTATAGCCGCGGCAATGAGTTATGCCCTATCTCTTGTTTATTTTTTCTCTGATTTTTGTTGCTTTAGAAAAAAAAAAGCTTCTTTCTCTTCATTTATATGGTGCAATTGGGTGCGGGATGTAAAGCAGCAGTGTCATAGTAGTGCGGTGATCGTGTGGTCGCCATCGGTAGTGGTCGTGACTGGTAGGTGAGGTCCTCCATTCTGACTCTGTTATTTTAGTGAGTTCTGAAATCTACTTTTTTTTTACTCTTTTTTGTTGTCTCTCCTATGCTTTTGAGGTTTAATCAAGCACTTAGTGACAGTTTGATCTTTCTTTGTGACAGGGAAATGGTGTGGGAACACAATAGAGATCTGGAATGGGGTCGATTTGGTACTGAGATCCTTCCTACCAAAAAGTTCTACTAAACAAACAAGTATCATCAACAATACCTTCAAAAAAATGGGGTCGATTTGGTTTCAAGCAATCTCCTACTAAAGGACACATTAATCAAATTTAATGTTATGGTTAATTATTAAAAATTAGCTACCTTCAATGATCAATATGATTGGTTTTGTTAGTAAGCATGTGTTAATATGATGGAATGTGTTTTTTATTATGTTTCTCTTTTGGATTAAATTAATTTTTAAAATATTTTGGTAGTTTTAAAAGCACATAATTGAGAGGATGTATGAGGGGTCGATGAGCGTAGGAAAAGACCTTGGGTTGCTTGGGAGGACGTGTGTAAAGAAAAGAAACAAGGGGGTTTGGGTATTAGAGACTTACAATCTTTTAACCTTGCCTTATTAGGGAAGTGGAGGTGGAGGTTGGTAGTTGAGGGGGGTAGTCTTTGGAATAGGGTGATCACTTCCTTATATGGTGAGTTTGGTGTGAGGAGGTTGTATGAGGGGTCGGGTGGTTCTAGGTGGTGGATTGATTTATGGTCAATCGAGTGTGGTGATAATTTAACATGTGATTGGTTTTCTAGTAAATGTGTTAAGGTAGTGGGGGATGGGAAATCTACCTCCTTTTGGAAAGATTGTTGTTGTGGTTCATTTGCTTTGTGTGACAGGTTTAGTAGACTCTTTTCAGTTGCACATGTCAAAGATGCTACTGTTCATGATATGGTTGTTAGGGATGACAAAGGAATCCATTGGAATTGGTCCTGGAGGAGGAATCTGTTTGTATGGGAAAATCAGCAATTGTTAGAATTATTTGAGGTTTTGAATGGGGTACAGGTACAGGAGGCTACATCGGATACTTGGCGTTGGAAGGATGATAATGACGGTCAATTTTCTGTGAAGTCAACTTATAATTCAATTGTTAACAGTGCTATTTTTGCAGAATTTCCATTCATCAATATCTTTGGTGTAAATTTGTTCCGTCTAAGGTTTCGGGATTTGCTTGGAAGGCTTTGCTTGACAGGCTACCAACAAAGCATAATTTAGTGAAAAGAAACATTCTTCAAGAATCTGAATCAAGTTGTGTTTGGTGTGGGTATAACATGGAATTTACTTCCCATATTCTTTTTTAATGTCATTTTGCTTACAATACTTGGATGTTGTGTTTGGATTGGTTTGGATTTACCTCTGTGCAACATAATTGTTGTCACATTCACTTTGCACACTTTTTGGGTATCCCAAACTGTTCTTTTGACATGCGTCTACAGTGGGCTGCAATTTAGCTGTCTATGGTTTGGTCTCTATGGCTAGCAAGAAATGATGCCATTTTTACAAATTATATCTGCACCTCGAAAGAGATATTGGATCTAGTTATATTGCGCAGTTGGAAGTGGCTATCAGCAAAAGATAAATTCTTTTGTTACCCCTTCTCTTCCTGGACTTTGCAACCTGCTGCTTGTCTTAATTTCAAAAGTGTAGCCTGACAGTACATTGTTATTCTCTTCTGTGTTTCTGTTTGTTGTATCTTTGCTACTGCAGCTTACCGAAATTTTGTTCATTTTTGGATTGGTTGGGAGTGGAGTGGTTTGCTAGTCCGTTTCTCATGGTTGTTGGCTGGTTATTTTGGGTGATTTTTATTGTCAACTTGGCTGCTAGATGAGTGATGTGTTTACGTGGGTTGATTTTTAGGAGGATGAAGCAATATCTCTTTTGCTAGCCTGCAGGTTTCTTACTAGTTTTGGTTGCAGTATTCTTTGCCTTTACTTTGTTTTTTATGGCTGGTATTAAGACAATTACAATAACTTGGACTAACATTTTGTCTCCTGCTACTGCACGTGTTCTTTGGGACTTGGCACTGGTTTTAGAATTGGATGGATGCACTTTTGTATTATCTAAGCATACAGAACGTGGAGTTTTGGGACGTAGACAACTTGCCTTTGGATTCCATTTTAGCACATATTCTTTTTGGCTTGTAATGTTGTGTATTTTGTGGTGGTTTTGATATTTTGTCTATCCTTTTTGGTTGGCTCTTTGGATTTTGTTTCTTGAATTTTGTATATGGGTTAGAGTACCCCTTGTACTCTTTTTAATTCATTTTCTTTGTTTAGCAAAAAAAAAAGCACATAATTTTTAAATTTTGAAATTCAAAAAATTTAAAATTTATTTTGATTTGATTCTAATATGTTAAATAGAGATTTATTTGATTCTAATTTGTTTAAAATTTGTTTTGATTTGATTTGATTCTATTTTTTAAATTTAAATTTTTTTATTTCATTTTATTCTAATTTTTAAATTTCAAAAAGTGCTTTTACCGAGAAATGATTTCCCATATTTTTTTTTCCTATTTCTCATGCTCTATTTATATATTTTGATGGTATAATTTGATTTGCTAAACGGAGATTTATTAATTTAATTGTGTTGATATTTTATCGGTTTCAAATTCAAATTTATTATTGTTACTATAATTAATTTTTAAATTTAATATTTATTTTGATTTGATTTTATTCTAATTTTTAAATTTCAAAAAAGTGCTTTTATCGAGAAATAATTTCCCATATTTTTTCCTATTCCTCATGCTTTATTTTATATATTTTGAAAGTATAAATTGATTTTCTAAACAGAGATTTATTACTTTAATTGTGTTGATCTTTTATCGGTTTCAAATTCAAATTTATTATTGTTACTATAATTAATTTTTAAATTTAAAATTTATTTTGATTTGATTTGATTCTAATTTTTAAATTTCAAAAAAGTGTTTTTACTGAGAAATGATTTCCCATATTTTTTTCCTATTTCTCATGCTTTATTTTATATATATTTAAAGTAAAATTTGATTTGCGAAACAAAGATTTATTACTTTAATTGTGTTAATCTTTTGTCGGTTTCAAATTCAAATTTATTATTGTTACTTTAATTAATTTTTAAATTTAAAGTTTATTTTGATTTGATTTGATTCTAATTTTTAAATTTTAAAAAAGTGCTTTTACTAAGAAATGATTTCCCATATTTTTTTTCCTATTTCTCATGCTTTTATTTATATATTTTGAAAGTATAATTTGATTTGCTAAACAAAGATTTATTATTTTAATTGTGTTAATCTTTTGTCGGTATCAAATTCAAATTTATTACCAAAGGGTTGTGGCTCAGTAGTCTTAATTGTAACTAAGCCCCGAACATGATTGCCCTTGGTAATAGGGGATACATGTGGTTAATACAAAAAAAAATTCAAATTTATTATTGTTACTTTTATTAATTTTTAAATTTAAAGTTTATTTTTATTTGATTTGATTTGATTCTAATTTTTAAATTTCAAAAAATGCTTTTACCGAGAAATGATTTCCCATTTTTTTTCCTATTTCTCTGTGTTGTAAAAACCGGACCGGACCGGCCAGTTCGACCGGTCGGACCGGTAACCGGTGGGGAGAGCGGTTCGGTTGGCCTAGGAAACCGGATGGGCAGAAAACCGGTGAAGAACCGGTAAAAACCGGTCCCGAACCGGTGAACCGGACCAAAACCGGTGGTTCACCGGTTTTTACCGGTTCTGGGAGAAAACCTCAAAACTTCGTCGTTTTATTTAAAAAATTGCAAAAAATATAAAATAAAATTGAACAATGTTGCTATGCGTTTTATGAGTTGAGAGTAAAAAAACACCTATTATTAGCCCATTACATATTTACCCCTAATTAGAAACATAACAAAAGCATAGCAACAGAGTGAGAGAACAGAGAACCCTTTCTAGTTTCTTCTCCTTCTCATTTCGCGGCCGAGAACCCTACAACCCGTCCTGCAGCCGTCCGTTGCCGTTCCTCCTTCCGCCGCGCGCGTCCGGGCTGTTCGTTCCTGTTTCCGTCAGCGCGCGTCCCAGCTAGTGCGATTCCGATCTGCTTCCTCCCAGCCGCTTCCAGCCGTGATCAGCCATCCCTAGCCGTGCCTCGTGGCCACCGGAGATTAAGCACAGCAACAGCTTGCGCAGGTTCTAGTATATACATCCTATCTTTCAATTACTGTTGGTGGAAATGCAGCCACAACCCTATCTTAAAATTAGTGTTGCTGAATATGTGAGAACCTGTCCAACCTGAATATAAAAATTAGTGTGAGAACAACATATATATTAAAATTGTTGTGCTTTATTAAAATTAGTGGGTTTTAATTTTAAATGTTTTGAAGTCATGGTTATCAATTTTTTGCTATTTAAGTTTTAATTTACTAGGTAGAAATATAAAAAATTATTATTTTATTTACTACCGGTCCGACTACGGTTCGACCATTGAACCTTGAACCGGTGGCCAGGCCGGTTCAATGACCGGTCCGGTTTTAAAAACATTGCTATTTCTCATGCTTTTATTTATATATTTTAAAAGTATAATTTGATTTGCTAAACATAGATTTATTTGAATATCCTCCACGGGGGCAATCCTGTTCGAGTCTGCTATAAAACCTACGTTCAAATTTATTATTGTTACTATAATTAATTTTTTTATGGATAATATAATTAATTTATTGTTACGTTGATTTAGATTATTAATTGTTATCAATATGAATGTGACCATATCCATATATATCATTGAGATTGATTTCAATAATTGCTAAATGTAAATTTATGTTTCTAATTCAAACTCATTTAATGTCGATATGATATTAGTTTCAAATTTCAAATGATTTATTGCTATAAATATTTGGTTATAGTTTCTCATGATTTACTTAGAAATTGCACGGGGATGACTAAACGGTTTATTTACAATTTGATTATAGTTTCTAATAATTTTAGAGCAAAAATATATCACACGGGGATGATTATTCTTTATGAAAATAATGATAATCAACTTTTAATTGATTATATAATTGCCGAATATATTTTCGAATAGAGCGATTTTGTTTAGACAATTATAATTTTTTAAAAAATATAATAAAGGAAATTATGTAATAAGCATTTTAGAAAATTGAAAAAATGAAGAATAAAAAAAATAAAAATAGTACGATAATTTTGTAAAAAATATTAAAAATAAAAGTTATGTAAAAAGAATCTTACACAATTAATAAGAAAAAAAGTCAGTGCAATAAATAATGAAATAAATAATTATATTCAATTATTCATAAATTGGGAAACAACTTAATAAACAACCGATACAAATTTCCTAAATTTATAAGTTAACCTAAAAATCATAATTAAATATCAAACAATAAAAATTTGTTAGATACTATAACATTATAATCATTAATTACTAAACAAATTAAATTTATTAAAAAAGCATTAAATATGAAAATTATAAAGAATAAGTAAATTTTGATAAAATAAAATGAATGACTTTTTAAAATTGAATTTTTAATTTATTGATATTTTTTTAAAAAAATTCTTATATTATTTTTAATACATCGTACGAAAATATATCATTATATTAAATTTACTATTATTTAAAGGTTAATTAACTATATAGATGATAGTAGGTAAATATAATTCACCTGAGGATAATTTTTTTTACATAAAATATATTAGCATTTAAATTTAAAATCATAGTAGTAAATACTTAAAATATGTAGGACTAAAAATTTTGCAAAGGTAAGTATGTGTGTGTATGAAAATATAATAATTTAAGAGCAAAAATATATCACACCAGGATGACCATTCTTTATGAAAATAACGATAATCAACTTTTAATAACTCATATGATTACATAGGTTTTCGAAACAAGATTCATATCAAGAAACAATGTTGTATGAAAAGTTTTTTTGTGTGTGTGAACCACAGGTATCCTCCACGGGGGCAATGCTGTTCGAGCCCGGTGGGGCTAACTCTCTCGAGCGTGTCAGTTTCAAATTCAAATATATTATTGTTACTATAATTAATTTTTAAATTTAAAGTTTGTATTGATTTGATTTGATTCTAATTTTTAAATTTCAAAAGAGTACTTTTACCGAGAAATGATTTCCCATATTTTTTTCCTATTTCTCATGCTTTTATTTATATATTTTGAAAGTAAAATTTGATTTCTAAACATAGATTTATTTGATTCTAATTTTTAAATTTAAAATTTGTTTTGATTTTATTTGATTCTAATTTTTAAATATAAAAAAGTGCTTTTATCGAGAAATGATTTCACATATATTTTTCCTATTTCTGATGCTTTATTTTATATATTTTGAAAGTATAATTTGATTTTAGTCACCGAGATTTATTACTTTAATTGCGTTGATCTTTTGTCGGTTTCAAATTCAAATTTATTATTGTTACTATAATTGATTTTTTTTATGGATACTATAATAATTTATTGTTACGATGATTTAGATTATCAATTGCTATCAATATGAATGCAACCAGATTCATATATATTATTGAGATTGATTTCAATAGTTGCTAAATGTAAATTTATGTTTCTAATTCAAACTCATTTAATGTTGATATGATATTAGTTTCAAATTTCAAATGATTTATTGCTATAAATATTTGGTTATAGTTTCTGATGATTTACTTAGAAATTGCACGGGGATGATCAAACGGTTTATTCACAATTTAATTATAGTTTCTAATAATTTTAGAGCAAAAATAAATTACACGAAGATGACTATTCTTTATGAAAATAACGATAATCAACTTTTAATTGATTATATAATTGCTGAATATATTTTTGAATAGAGTGATTTTATTTAGACAATTATCATTTTTTAAAAAATATAATAAAGGAAATTATGTAATAAGCATTTTAGAAAATTGAAAAAATGAAGAATAAAAAAAATAAAAATAGTACGATAATTTTGTAAAAAATATTAAAAATAAAAGTTATGTAAAAAGAATCTTACACAATTAATAAGAAAAAAAGTCAGTGCAATAAATAATGAAATAAATAATTATATTCAATTATTCATAAATTGGGAAACAACTTAATAAACAACCGATACAAATTTCCTAAATTTATAAGTTAACCTAAAAATCATAATTAAATATCAAACAATAAAAATTTGTTAGATACTATAACATTATAATCATTAATTACTAAACAAATTAAATTTATTAAAAAAGCATTAAATATGAAAATTATAAAGAATAAGTAAATTTTGATAAAATAAAATGAATGACTTTTTAAAATTGAATTTTTAATTTATTGATATTTTTTTAAAAAAATTCTTATATTATTTTTAATACATCGTACGAAAATATATCATTATATTAAATTTACTATTATTTAAAGGTTAATTAACTATATAGATGATAGTAGGTAAATATAATTCACCTGAGGATAATTTTTTTTTACATAAAATATATTAGCATTTAAATTTAAAATCATAGTAGTAAATACTTAAAATATGTAGGACTAAAAATTTTGCAAAGGTAAGTATGTGTGTGTATGAAAATATAATAATTTAAGAGCAAAAATATATCACACCAGGATGATCATTCTTTATGAAAATAACGATAATCAACTTTTAATAACTCATATGATTACATAGGTTTTCGAAACAAGATTCATATCAAGAAACAATGTTGTATGAAAAGTTTTTTTGTGTGTGTGAACCACAGGTATCCTCCACGGGGGCAATGCTGTTCGAGCCCGGTGGGGCTAACTCTCTCGAGCGTGTCAGTTTCAAATTCAAATATATTATTATTACTATAATTAATTTTTAAATTTAAAGTTTGTATTGATTTGATTTGATTTTAATTTTTAAATTTCAAAAGAGTACTTTTACCGAGAAATGATTTCCCATATTTTTTTCCTATTTCTCATGCTTTTATTTATATATTTTGAAAGTAAAATTTGATTTTCTAAACATAGATTTATTTGATTCTAATTTTTAAATTTAAAATTTGTTTTGATTTTATTTGATTCTAATTTTTAAATATAAAAAAGTGCTTTTATCGAGAAATGATTTCACATATATTTTTCCTATTTCTGACGCTTTATTTTATATATTTTGAAAGTATAATTTGATTTTAGTCACCGAGATTTATTACTTTAATTGCGTTGATCTTTTGTCGGTTTCAAATTCAAATTTATTATTGTTACTATAATTGATTTTTTTTTTATGGATACTATAATAATTTATTGTTACGATGATTTAGATTATCAATTGCTATCAATATGAATGCAACCAGATTCATATATATTATTGAGATTGATTTCAATAGTTGCTAAATGTAAATTTATGTTTCTAATTCAAACTCATTTAATGTTGATATGATATTAGTTTCAAATTTCAAATGATTTATTGCTATAAATATTTGGTTATAGTTTCTGATGATTTACTTAGAAATTGCACGGGGATGATCAAACGGTTTATTCACAATTTAATTATAGTTTCTAATAATTTTAGAGCAAAAATAAATTACACGAAGATGACTATTCTTTATGAAAATAACGATAATCAACTTTTAATTGATGATATAATTGCTGAATATATTTTTGAATAGAGTGATTTTATTTAGACAATTATCATTTTTTAAGAAATATATTGAAGGAAGTAATGTGATAAGCATTTTTAGAAAATTGAAAAAATGAAGAACTTAATAAATAATTATATTTAATTAATCATAAATTGGGAAACCACTTAATAAACAATTGAGACAAATTTACTAAATTTATAAGTTAACCTAAAAATAATAAATAAATATCAAACTTTAAAAGTTCGCTAAATACTGTAACACTAAAATTATTAATTACTAAACAAATTAAATTTATTGAAAAAAATATTTATTAAATGTGAAAATTATAAAGAATTAAGTAAATTTTGATAAAATAAAATGAACGACTTATTAAAATTGAAAATATATCACATGGGAGGATGATCATTCTTTATGAAAATATAATAATTTAAGAGCAAAAATATATCACACGGGGATGACCATTTTTTATGAAAATAAAGATAATCAAATTTTAATAACTCATATGAATACATAGGTTTTGGAAGCCTGGTTCATATTAAGAAACAATGTTGTATGAAATGTCTTTTTTTGTGTGTGTGAACCACAAGTATCCTCCACGGGGGCAATCATGTTCGAGTCTGCTTGCTTAAGGGGAATCAAGTATGTACCACTTGAACCAATCCCGTTGGTTGGTATATGAAAAGTTTTATTTTAGAACCATAATTAATTCCATTTAATAAAAGTATATTGTTCAAATTGTGAATGTAATGGAAATACAAAGGTTATGGTGAGAGTCCGCAGGTGTAGCGAATTTGGTGCTTATTCATCATCTCTATCTAAGTTGGTAGTAGTTGATTTAGAAAAGATGGAATTCAGATATGAGCAAGAATCTTGGTTTGTGACTATTGATTTGAGATTGTCAAAGAAAAAGCTAATTATACGAAAATTGAATTCCTATTAATTTATCTTAATTTCTAAATAAGATGAGATACCTTTGTATGTGTGTGTTTTGTTTTAATCTAAATGTTTTTTTTATACTATTAAGTGATATATTTTATATCCATGATTTTTTAATAAGTAATACGTGGATATCACATTTCATGTGTTTTTGTAAGTGTGTTATGTAATGGTACAAGGATAATAGTTAATGAATTAGGAAAGAATATTATTGGTGCAAAAATTATCACTAGAACCAATATTTGAGACAAGATATATATTCCAAGAATGAATATGGTTTCTTCTGATCCAAAATTTCCATTTAAATTTGAAAGAAGGCAATTTCCAATATCATTGTGTTTTGGAATGACCATTAATAAAAGTCATGGACAATTATATGCTACGGTCTCTAGAGTGAGGTTAAGAAAAAGTCTGAAAATATTAATCTTAGATGAAGATGGAAATATTTGCTCTTCTACAAAAAAATGTGGTTTATAAAGAGGGTTTTGTGATGTTTAATTTATTTCAAGCAATATTGTATTTTTGTAAGCAATGATGGACTTTTGAATGACTATAAATTGGTTGGTTTCAATTTTGAGGTTTTTACTTTTGCAAATATAGACTTTATTTTCACTAATTTGTACTTATTTCTTAAACTATTATTATAAATATAAAATTGATTCTTCAATATTTCAACTATAATATTACGTAATTTATTTTTATATAAATCCAAAAGACCAAAATTTACTCGTGCGAACGCACGGGTCACCGTGCTAGTATTTTTTAATAAAAGTTCATGCTAGTATTATTATTTATTATTAACAAATTATAAATCATAGTATTAATAGAAGTTACTGAATAATAAAAATGTTTTACTGACTTTACTTTTTGTGATTAGTCTGCTTTAAATTTAGTGAGCGGTACTATTATTTCACTATATACGGGAGGCATATTTCTGATATGGTATTATCGTACTTTGACCCTTTAAATTGAGCTCTTTACCTGCCAAAAGAGGATGAATTTAACTCAAAACGTTTCTATAAAAACTCAATACGACCTGTCGTTTTAAAATGCCAAGCCCTGAATAATTTTTTTTTATAAGTAAATGAAATTAAATTAAAAGAGAGTACAGGTTACTCCAACCCATACAAAAACAAATCCGATTTATAAAGAATAAAAGTTAGCCAGCAAGAATTAATACACTAATCATTCAACAATATTTTATCGTAGATTGACGTTAGCTGTTAAGTGATAGTGTAAATATGTCTTATTAAATTGCAATTCAGCGGTAATTTGGCGTTGATTGTTGATGGCGTTGCTTGTAGTATATCGCAACAAATCTCAAATTTTCATTCGAAGATTATTAACATTTATCACAATGTGCAATATGGTTAGCTAAATAAATAATTACTCAAATATTCCAGAAGAATATTAGTAAACTAGCAAATTTATCGTGACTATTTTAAGGTCATGCACTTTAATTACTAAGAAATAGAAAATCTCAATATAATCTATCACTTCTTACTTTTTTTGTCACTATAGTTCAACTGTGTATTTTCCGTTAATTTTTTTTATGACATGTCGCGTTTTGTGACACTATTTGTCATTTGAGCACAAAAATGACATCATTGGGGTTGAGATTTTCTAATGAAGAAGGGGAAGAAGAGAGAAAGGGGGGAGAAAGAGAAAAACATACGACTGTTGGAGTCTTTCAAGTTATAAATTTGACAAAATCACATCATTTTTTTTTGTGTCACATTGGACACTATAATGACAAACAGTGTGATAGAGTGTCAGTACACATGACATGTCGTAAAAAAATCAACGGGAAACACATAGTTTAACTATAGTGATAAAAAAACAAGAAGTCAAGAATTATTTTGGGATTTCCTATTTCTTAGGGATTAAACTGCATTACCCTAAAAAAGTAGGACGAATTCGCTAGTTTATTCGGATGAATAGTATTACTTTTTAATTTTTATGGGTTCTTGTCCTTGTGCTGCGACTTCCCAGTTGGTAAACGACATGCCAAGTTGGGCGTATGCATATCATGTTTATTATTATACCGAAGAAAAAGCCATAATTATGCCCTTTGCAGTTTCAGACTTCAGTCAACAAAGGTTAACTGCCAAAGGCCTTACAAATCACACAAGAATGCACATCAAAGTTTATTAAAATTTTGCTAAATTCTATACGAAAAATGAAGTTTTTTTTTTCTTTCAATTGCTGCCTTTTGTCTCTATGAAATGAAGCCTTTAGATAAGTGAAATATTTGATCCCCATTATTTTATCAATCACATATGGAGTTAAACTTTTATGGTGTGGTGGTAAATTTATTTCATGAAACCTTCTATCACAGTATTATGAAATAAAGTCAGGAACAACTTCATTTAGGTTCATATTGACTTAAAAAAATATCAGTGATTTCTGGTTACATTTTATAGCAAAATAACCATAATTCACAATCACATTCTGTTATGAAGATTCCATCATAAGAAAGGCACACTTAAATGGCCAAACTCGAATATATTTCTCTGTGTGTCATAAGAAACACACCCGAATTTACTCAGGACCACAGAAAAAGCCTTCCAAACACAATGTACTTTCTCTCTCTTGTTCTGTCTCTATGACATGATGCCTCTGTGAGAGAGACACTTATATAGCCACCAAACAATCCTCAATTTGCAAAGCCTTGAAAGGCATTTCTTCAATATCCCCTTTTCCCAACACTTATTTTTTCCATAAATGGAGTATGAAGATGAAATGCTATGTGTTAGTCTGGAAGAGTTTTCCCTTGCTACTGAATATGGTGGTGGCAAAGGAAGGATGGGTGGGAAGAGGAACTATGATGATGAGACAAGAGAGTACAAATCCAAGAACCTTGAGACTGAAAGAAGGAGGAGGGAGAAGCTCAGTAGCAGGCTCTTGATTCTGCGGTCTTTAGTACCTATCATCACAAATGCAACCACCTAACCTAAGCCCTCACTTTCTTACTTAATCCTTGTTTATCTGACAGTTGATTTAGTATTCAGTTTCATGGATTATTAGATTACAAACTGTACATTAAAGTTGGAATGTAAACTGATTATAAAGTCCAATTTTGGTTTCAGATGAATAAAGCAACCATTATTGATGATGCTATCACTTACATCAAGAAGCTGCAAGACAAAGTCCAAAGTCTCAGCCAAGAGCTTCACCAAATGGAAGCAACTTCAGAGGAAACAGCAGAAACAAAGATAGATGAAATTGATGCTACAGAAGATATGAAGAAATGGGGGATACAGGTCATCTACAAAATCCTTTCTTTAAATGAATAGTTTCAGTAACTCTCATTACTATTGTAATGCTGTTACTTTCTGCAGGTAGAGGTCAGAGTGGCACAAATCAACGAGAATAAGCTCTGGGTCAAGATCATCATTGAACAGAAGAGGGGAAGATTCAATAAATTGATGGAGGCCATGAATAATTTTGACATTGAGTTCATAGATATTAATCTTACAACCACTAAAGGGGCATTTCTGATTACAGGCTGCATACAGGTGACTCTACAAAACATAAGAATCAAGCTTTTTTTTTTTTTTTTTACTATTAGTAACTATGATCTCATTAGAGAGGGAGAGGATTCAGAGGAACACACTCTTTATGTTATTAAACTCAAAAGAAGAGAAGAAGAACTTTGATACATCTTTATACTATAGTATGCATATGTGCTATCCTAAAAAACTCAACCATGTGCTAATATAATGTTCACTTTAATTATTTTTAACTATGACATTTTTTAGGAGCTGATTTTGTGTTATTGTTCAGGGCAACGATGAGGAGGGACTTGCAGTTCATCAAATCAAGAAGTTGTTGCAAGATATTATCATTGACACATAGAACAAGTTGAAATGGACTATTAGTTATTTTATTGTTGGGTCATCTTCCATGATTCCAGATTCCAGTACTATTAGTATTTGAAAAAAAATGTATGCCTATTGAGATAATTTTGTTTTCTATTAGTGTTGAGCTAATGCAGATTCAGTATACTATCAACTAGTCATTAACATTGAGTAGTTTTTTCTTTTAAATGATTATAAACTCAGTTCATCTTCATGCATCCCTCTAATCTCTCCCCAAGATAGGGAGACTTGTGTTAACTTCAACAAAAACTAACACTGATATTAGTACCTGAAATATTAACCTGGATAAGAAAAATGTTTTTTAACAATTAAAAAATATGATATTAGACAACAAACTAATTAAAATGAGTAAAACTTACATGTAGACATGGTGTCAGCTCATAATTTTTTTAAAGTGGAAATGAAGACTAGTCATATAGAGGTTAAATGGCCAAAGAAAAGAAGGGACTCCTGTGTTATAGTGCTTGTGCTGTTATTAGCTAACCAGGAAACGAAAAAAAAAAAACAGTGATGGTGGGGAAGAGGGGAGAGACAGAGAGGGGCAAGACAAGAGCCTGTGACACAACTCCTATACCTTAAAATAAAAAGCAAAAGCAGCATCTATGCTGTCTACAGTCAGTCTACTTATGGTTCAAGTACCATCTGCATTGTACTACTTCAACAAAACTGAAGCCATGTGCACAAGAATATGGTTTTTCCTACTCAAAATGCAAGAGGTGAATTTGGTTTCAAAGATCATCCAAATATCAGTCAAAGTTAGCAGATTCTCTGAATAATTTCAGCATAGGATCAAACAGGCTTTTTCTTTCCCCTCTATATAAAATTTAAAAAAAAAAAAGAAGAATATGAATTATGATAATATATTATATGGTAATATGAAATGAAATGACTTTCCTTGAACATTAGTAAAAAGCGGCACACAAAATTGCAGAAAGACTTTTTACAGGAAACACCGCTATCAGTTTCTTTGTTTTCCCTCAACTGATTTCTAATTTAATCACAACCCTCATAGGATCTATGCACATTACACCATACAATTATTTCTAAAGAACAAAATTGGAAAGAGAAAAAGAAGAAACCATCTTTCCAGATAGACAAACAATCTTTTATCTCAGATCTTGAAATCCAATGCCTTTCCTTCCAGCTATATTTAGTGAAAGACCTGCACGCCACATTCAATTATGAAATCAAAACTCTACCTATAAAATGAAACATGGAAAATAAAATGCATATGCTCTTCCATAGTGATTTCTATTTCAAAGCTCATAATTGCAAGGTTCAAAGGAATTCAAGATATGTCATTAATAAATAACAACTACACATACACATAGAGAGAGAGAGAGAGAGTACCTTGGGATCTACAAACAGGGGGGTCTTCAAAGAGAGAAAGAGAGAGCTGTTTATGAGCAAGACCAATATCAATGAGAATGAGACCAGATGATGGATCATTGACAATGATATCCTTCACAGGTAGCCATAGGAAAAGTTCTTCCTGGGACAAACCCTCCAACCCCTTAAGCTGACCAAAACTGAGATTAGCACGAACCACAGTTTCAAACATCACTCTGGTGTCGTACTTGGCCATGCAGGGTCGATCCAGGTTCACTTCCAAAAGACCCCTTTGGTCTAAATTGTATGACTTTACACTCTCTGGGAAGAGCCCCGCTGGTAGGCCATGGCTGCGGAGTAGCTCATGAATAGAAGAATATGCAGCCGTCACTGACACTGAGTGTGGAAGAACAACAACAGCAACAAGAGCAAGAATAAGAAAGATGGATTCAAAAGATCTGAATCTGAATATGGGTGCCATAGTGAATTGAGGACAGAGTAGATAGATAGAGATAGAGTTCTACCTTTGGTGCATGAGGTTTTAAGAGGGTTTTTAAGGTACCACAAATTTTGAACACTATGATTGGAAGTGGGAGCCAGAGAGGACAGTTGACAGAATTTCTAGGTTCCTGGTTGGGATATATTATGTGAAATGAACAAACTACCCTTGCGTTACAATCTATGATTTGAGGAATTGTCACAAGGAAGCGTAGCAATAGCAAAATTGAGATCCAAAGTTGGAATTGGAAATGGAATAAAGTTAACGTTACATTTTATACAATTATGTTAATGAAAATTAGTAGGTGGTGATACTGATGATGGATATAAAACTATATAATAAAGAATAAATAATGATTTTGATGGAAAACAACTTTGCCTTTACGATTTCTAATGCTTTTTTTTATTATTATTATTTTTATGAAGTGACATCTTTGTACGTAAGTCGTAAATACAAGATGGATTTGAATATCTCTCACTCGTCTTTGGCGCTTTGGCCTTAATCTGCGCCTACGAGGGGGCCATACACACCTTTTTTTTCTGCTCATAATTGTTCTGTTTTCTTCCTCTTCATCTTTTTACTATGGTATCATTGTACTAAGCATCACCAAAGTCATGCTATGTCGAATGTTCTAGACAACAATTATTTTGATCCCTTTCTTTTATCTTTTAGGAGTATTAATTAATTTAGGTTAAGCAAAGAATACAAGTGGGGGACATGGATCCATTGTAAACATAAAACATGCATTTACTAAATTAATAAGCAAAAAAGATTTGAGTCGCCAGTTCCGTTGATCAAATTGTGATTATATGGGATGGGAGGAAAATTAGCTCCGGAAGTTGGGTACGAAACTTTTGCTCATGCTGCTTAATTACAGATGAGGTTAATTTCGTTTGACAGACTTAATTATTTCTTTCATGTTCCTTTATTTGTTTTTTTTCTGGTTTAGGTACTTCCGTCAATTTTGAATAAGGAAACTCTCAGTAGTTGTTTGCCTTCATATATGTTTTGTTACATCATATAAGTAGGAATATCAGAATCAGTGATTTATATTGTTCATACGTTTTTCTCTTTTGGTTACGTTTATATGAATCGATTGGGAAACTGTTTTAGAGACTTGGAACTTAGATCAACATGAAAAATCCACCTGATGATTTTTAATCATATGTAGCACGGAACAATTATCTACTATTGTCCACAAAAAATAAAAATGAAGTACAAGAAGATGGAATTCTAGATGCTCCCCCATAAATGAAAATGAATTAGTTCCAAAGCATCAGAAGCTTTGTGATTACTCAAAGTAAATTTGTCTCTAGTCTTTTTTGCCCATTGACCTATATCACAAACTTTATATTCAATAACTCACTACTTTTACCACAACCAACATTTGGAACTAATTGGGTAGTTTTCACATTTGGAACCCCTAAAAGAAAATAGTCTGTCTTTCATTCACTCGCACTAAACAGCATCATTGAATGATATAATTTGACTCTTGTATTAGTTGTGACACAAAAATTAGATTGCAATTTAAAGTGGGAACATAAATAACGTTTTCAAACTATAAACCCCCATCAAGATCTATCGTTCCTTCCTTATTAATTGCACTAATATCTTGCAAGTAACAAAGGTTCTTTAAACTCCCTATGTATCATATGATTCGATGCCCTTGTATCAACGATCTATGAAATATGTCTATACTTATCCGTCATCCTTCTCAAATTATGATTATCCAATATCTAAATTAGAGTTTGGCAGTGTTCATTTCTCAGTTTTATTAGGCTAGATTTTTGTGCCTCTACAATAGTCACTGTGAAAGCATTTACACCTGCTCCCATGGTCTATGCAACATCGGATTGGATATGATGGACTAAAAGATAGTCCATACTAAAATTGCCCGGATAAGAGAAAAGGGGAGGGATAAAAAGCTTTAATTTTTTTCACTATTCATTTAAATAAGTAAATGGAAAAAAAAATATCGAGTTTTGTTTCTCTTCTATTTTTTTCTCAGTCTAAACAATGAAAAATCCACTTATTTCTCTTTTTTACCTATTTTCTTTCCTTCCTACATTTTTGTTTGGACATCCATACAAAAACGTAAAGCTTTGCTATGACCAACGAATCTAACAGAGATCCAAAGATGACATTTTCTTGATTTCATTTATTTGGATCCAAATTTTTACATTTATTACAACAGAGACAAGCTTTACACCTTCAACATTTTTTATTACATCTTTGAAGAAATTGTTTTGTTGTGTCACCATGATCCATCAGCATAATCAATCTGCCTGTGCTGTGCTTGAATTGGATAATACCTTTCATAATCATAGCCATAGACAATGTCTCCTCCTCCATAGCTTCTCCCATCTTCCCCTCTCCCACCATATGGATATGGATCTCCAAATAGATAATCTGCAGTCCCTTTCCACATGTTCTCCTGGCAATTGTATCCTCTATCAATGACTTGCCCACAACAATTTTCTCTCCTCTTCATTCGTGCCAAACAAGGCCAATACCCAAACAAGCTTTCACAGAGGTCCATAGCCTCCAACCCATATCCACTAGGATATTGTGGAGGCACTTGCTTCTCATGCTCATCAAACTGTCCTCCACTGTATCCATTACCAAACCCACCTCCATAACCAGATCCAGAATAGTTATCATCATCATGGTCACTTTCCTCACTTTCCTCACTGTCATAACTGTTGTCTTCTACTTCCTTTGGCTGATCTGTGGTGCTGCTATCTTGTGTCTGGGGCTTTTCCTCAGTAGTTTGGCCTGCAGTTCCATTCTGGGGTTTGATGGCTTTCTCATCAATTCCCTCTTCCACAGTAGGCAATGGTACTATGGACCCAGCAGGAACGGTAATTGAACTTGAACCAGAATGAGGATAGCAGATTTCATCTGAAGGTGATAGAGGCTTACCATAGGTCTCAGCAATGTCATACCCACCACCATAAGGTGTTGGATCATACTCATCAAATGAAGTCTCATTGAATTCCGTTTCCAAGGTAGAGTAAGAGATTACAAGTTGAGTCATACCATAATTGGGATCATACACATATGATTTTGGGTCACTAAAAGTGGTGGTAGAGTATGCAACATTTTGGTAACTCTGAGATGAGTAATTAGGAGCAAAATACAAACTTGGATCATACCCATAATATGGTTGATTGTACTCATGGCTATTGTAAGTCATAAAGGCTGGAACTTGAGCATAATCATAATTGGCAGCATAAGAGTTGAAATTGTACTCACCATAATCAGACCCAGACCCAGAATAGGCAGAGCTGTAGTAGGCCATGCTTCATAGAGATTGAAGATGGAATCTTCCAAAGAGATTACTTTGACAGCAATTATGACATGAGTTTCATAGAAAAGAGAAGGGACATGGCCATCGGCTATCTTCTAGTTCTACCTGTTCGGTGGAGAAAGAGAATGGTTTTTCCTTCACATTTTAAGTATGTCAGTACAGTAGATTAGTACCAAAAAGTAAAGTATTCTAGTTCACCATAAGTTTCCCACCAACCGCAGAATTCTTATCTATGCTAAAATGTCCACATGCAATTATAAGGAAAGAGGAAAGTATACTTTATGAAAATAGTAACAAATAGACAATAGTTAGGGGGTGCCACGCTGCTGAGGCGAAGCCCATTTTCTCCCATGTGTCAAGTGTCAACACTCACCAACCATTAGCAATGAAGTCATTGAAAAGTCATCCATTGGTTTTATGAGTATCTTGCCCCCAACTTCATTAACCTTGATTCTTTAACATATAACATTATATAACCTTGTTTAGGTGAAACACTTAAACTATCATCGGCACGCAGTATTTGTAATAAAAAAAGAAATGTAACGTGTTGAGTAGGACTCATGTGACAGATGACAGATATCAATTCTAACCAGCAAAGCAAGGGCCAAGCCATATATAGCCAATGGCCTTTGCATTTGATTTCAGTTGAATTGTGGACAAACTTTTCAAAGCTGTATGATTGGAGACGCCAACCTTTCGAGATCAACGGTAGCTATTAGCTAGTGGATACTGGATAGCCAAATTAGCCATAGTGGTCTGGTCTGACTGTGACATAAAAAGAATAAGAATCATTCATGATTTTGTCAAGATGATGCCAACTACAATCTGCACAATTGTTTTATTTCGGTAATATATACAAAATTTTAATATTGAATAAATTTATAAATATTAAGAGTTTGACGTATTAAAATCCCTGAATATTAGAGTTGTGAGGTAAATTTACGCAAGTTAAAAGGTTTAAATGCAAACCACGAGGTGTAGCTCTAGGTCAATTAACAAATTAACAAACTAAACTTCATGTAGACGAAATTTATCTGCAGTGTAAAACTTTTAAACTCAATAAAAGTAGTAGCAAGTGGCTGGAACTGAATCGATGCTTGAATAAAAATTATTCTCCCACTTGGACGAAAATCCCCCATGGTCTTAAAAAACCAAAATTTGGCTTAACTGTAAATCCTTTGCAAGAAATAATAAAGCAAAAAAAGAAAAGAGCACCATAAATGTCTTTCGGCAACAAGAGCTAACTAACAGTTGATTTTTTATATTTTTTTTGGGTTCACAACCACAACTAACAGTTGATTCAAATCCTGGTCATAGGCATTGTTTGTTGGGTTATTAGAGAGTGCTTACTCGGGTTGGGTTTAGGCCTATAGAATAAGTATAATCAATTGCACAAGCAGGAGAGAATACTGATTGTAATTGTGCTTAATAAATCTTTTGAAATACAAGAAACCCCATAAAAGGCAAGTTGATTCTCAACCAGCCAATTCAATTTATTTTTTTAACAATGAGAATAAATCATTAATTTCCTACAGGTTGGCCTATGATCGCCTCCTTTAGTACTGATATACATATTTTGTCGGTAGTGGTGGTTATGAAAGGGAATGGCACATTTATCTCTAAATCACTAATTAAGCCTTTGTTTGATAAGAAAAATCAAACAATCCAAACACACTGCATAAGAAGAAAATGAATTAAACAATTTAAAATTTATTAAAATGACCATCTACAGACTACTCACCATATATTAAATGAATGCACCCATTTCCAACAAATCCGTTTCCTCCACACCCAACATACTACTATGATAGTACATCATTTTTAATTTCTTTCCATGTCATTTTACATTTTGCTATTTGTCTTTAATTTCTTTTCATGTCATTTTACACTTATAAGCTAAGTTATCAACTAATTTTACCAAACATTTCTAATTCAATAAATTATTTTATAAGTTAAATAAAAGCTTATCAACTCAAAGCTAACTTATCATCTACCAGCAAATTTTACCAATCATAGCCAAAATCTCTTTAAAAAGGACAAATGATGCTGAGTGAGTTATCAAGCAATAAAATTGTAAAAAAGAATCATTTAATAGTGGAAATAAAAAAGAAGCATTTTCAAAAAGGTTACATCAAATAGCTTCTAAAAAAACTAGTAGTTATTTAAAAAGTTACCTTCTCAAATACTAATGAAATAATTTCAGCTACTAATTTCAATTTTCAATTTTCATCTAGCTGGCTGAAATGTCCTATTGAAGGGGCTGAAACACAACAAAACTTCGGTTATGGCACCATCACAAAACTAAAGTTTTCATTAATTGGCTACTTAAAACTAATATCATAAAATTAAATATGCACATTATCTAAATATAAATTGCACAGTTCCCATCAGTCAATTTAAGCGTTACATACTGCCATGACACTCGCAGAAAATGCCTATCACAAAAACACAAACTGGTTGAGTGATAAGTAACTTCAAATTTACACGGATAAATAAACCTAACACCTGTCTTATATGCCATACTCGTAGTCCAAAAGCTCGTGCCTCAAGGAATCGTGAAATACCCTTTTAAGCTTGCTTGCAATGAACATTGTATGCATCTGATGAGAACCTAATACAAGCTTAATCTTCTATTTGTTAAATGAGAGCGTGATCAAAACTCTTTCGTTTGGCATTACTCTCAACAAAACTGCATATCACCTGCAAGGCTGCTACAATAGTAAAAATTATAGGTAATTGCAGAGCTTAATAAGATATGATGAATAACAGGCATATGGAAAAACTGATGGAACTTCATGCAACATCCAGAATAAGTGGCATAAGTTAAAGATAAAGTGAGCCATGAATATGTGATACTTGATTTAGGCATCGCTTTTGAGACACATTAGAAAAGGGGAGACCAATAACATCCAGAGAGTGGAACAAAGAATGAAATCCACTACCTCATGTAGAGGGTGAATCAGAGGCAGCTGCCTCTTGTCTTGGTCTTCTACGCTCAGGAGGAGGGCCATCTCTCCGTCTCTCATACCTTCTGCTCTCATTCTTTGGTCCACTACGTTTTGGTTGATAAGTAGGGTACTTGCAAGGAATGATCTCCCCATTGACGTACTTGTCACCTAAAATTAAAGAACAGAAAGTATTCAGCGATAAGATTATCAAGAGGTAAAATATTGAACACACAATTAATTATTGTAGAAATTAATATAGTAACCTCCATAATCTTTGTTTTTAACATCTATATATGAGTCTGGCAGTACCCAGAGCACACCAGGCAAACCTGCAAGCAGGATAAGCATAAATAAGAGATTAATAACAAAAATCCATCAAGGAACAAAACAAGGTTATGAAAGAGAAATTCTGAATTGAAACATTACCCTTGAATTTCTCAGATGTTGCTTCATCAACAGTGCACTGAAATCCAGTGTAGGTGGTGGTGCTAAAGGCATACATGTTCTTCTTTGCTTCTTCCATGCTGATGCACAAACAGACAATATAAGTGTATAATGAAAATGTACAGTAGCAGCATGACGACAGGAACAGAATCCCCATAAAACAGAACCAATCATTACCATTGCATGTCATTCAGTCCACAAATTTGTGCTTCAATCCATCTCAAAAACCCCACAGTTCTTTTAACAGGTGAGAAATTCATATCATAAATATACAGCATACATTAACTATAGTTTGTTTTGTAGACTCTAACCTCCCCCCAAAATAGACACCGAATAGAAGGAGGAGTGACCGCCACAATATCCTATAGATTATTGGCCTACTGGGAGTTATACAATACAAACATAAGCATTTTATGGCCGTTCCAAGTTGAATCATAGCTTTCAGCTTCTAAACGACGACGTCGTATACATGTTAAGACTTTAGAGAAAGAAACACCATTTATCTAAAAATTTCAACTACTTCCAATAGCCTAATCCCATGTACCACAAACAACTCCGAAACCATAAACCCTAAAGAGAAGAAGGGTAAAGAAAGAACCTTCCCAAGACAGTGGCAAGAGTTTGGAGGTAAGTGTCGATCATTTGCTCACGGGTGGGTGCAGGGTCCTTAGGAAATTCCATCACAATGAGCCAGTGGTTGTAATCGCAACCAGGGAGCATAATTGTCTCCCTCTGCTCACTGCTGCTGCTCCTTTTCGACGAGAATTCCTCATCCAGCGCCGCCCGAATCCGGGTAGGGTTTCGGGCACGGATTCTCGTCCGGATAGAATGCGGGGTTACCGGGTTGAAGTTGAAGATTGGGGTTTTAGGGTGATAGGGTAGGGTTAGGGTTTTAGCGGGGAATGAAAAGGTAATCGTCGCCATGGTACTAGCAGAACGAGTGACTCACTAAACTCAACACCCTGAAAATGATAAATGATAAGGCGCCTTGATATTTATTAGTTTTAACTAGATAGGTGATACGGCGTCGTTATGAAGAATCTGGTCGAACAAGAATCAAATATCTACAGTCTACTGCGTCATTATGGGCTACGTCCATTGTTTTTGGTCAAATATGGATCCCAATTAATTACATTGGGTCATTTTTTTATTGAGCCCGTTATTAATTTCTATAATCCCAGGGCTGCTTACTTTTATAGCCCAGGAGAATGTGAAAAAAGCTTCATGACAAAGCTTGTATATTTTTTATCGGACAAAAAAAAAAAAACTAGTATATTTTGGGACAAAGAGTGAAGCTGCGTATCAACCCAAATTCGTAGGGCTGCACCAGAAAATGGGCCTTTTTCTTTGGACTTAGCTTTTTATTTCCCAGTTGATTGTACAGATATCATATGATGCTCTCACGCATGCTTTCAACATTATTATTATTATTATTATTAATTTGACCAAAAAAAAACATTATTATTAATTTTGTTGACCAAAAAAAAAACATACCAAAACTTGATTATTAATAAATAATAAATGGAGGAAACAGTTCAACAGAACTTGATTATTTGGAGTTTAGAGGAAATATATTCTCCAAAGATACGGAGGAAGAAACGGTAGCAGACAAAGAAAACACACCAAAACTTTTTCTTTCTTTTTAATTTTGAAGAAACCAAACCCTGTTTTATTACCGTCGGAAAACGTAGCAACTTGTTGAAGCGATTGGCATATAGCACAGCAATTATTTACTTGTCATCCCCGTCTTCTTATATTTGTTGTTTTTGTTTCAGACAAATTCACTATTATCCTTTCATTTTGCTAAATAACCCTATTTCTAGACTTATATATATATATAGCCTACCTTATCAGTATAGCAGAGCAGTTTAACCTTCTTTTTTGGGGCAATTGGAGCTTAGTACTTGGATGGAAGAATATACATATTTGACGTTTCCATATATGACAAGGAGTCATCTCAGATTCTCAACACGGTTTGACTTTGTTATCATAAGCATACAATATTAATTAATTAATTAATTAATTGTATTTCGCTTCTATGATTGTGTTTAAGTTCACTTAATACCAATAAATTAAGAGAATGATATTTCCTTAGTCAAACTGTCTTTATCCTCTACATGTTTTATTATCATTCATGGTATAAGTTACTTAAACCATGCATTCCCAACTTGAAACGGCTCAATTTTCATTAAGGTTGATTTGCACAAATATGTTGCGTGAGGAAAACGGTTAGTTCCGAAAATATTAAAACGAAACCTTAATTAATTAATTGTGAAAAATGGCTTCATCCATGCTTCTTTATTCTTTAATTTTTTTTATAAGCAAACAAATTGAATTAAAAGGGAGTAAAGAGGCCGGGTACTCCAACCCATATAATGTTTAATACAAAAAAAAAAAAAAAAAAAAACAGCCAAGACCAATCCATGCTTCTTTATTCAAAGACAACAAATATTTGGTAGAAGGCTACCGGTATTGGGAAGGAAAATTCTGATAATTGACCTAATTAACAGAGGAATTGAAGAGTTAAAGAAATATTTGATATTAGATTGTTATTAATTTAACTAAAATAAAGTTAAAGAAATGGAGTAGACACATATTAAATTGTAATTTAAATGATTAAAATTGAATAAATAAAATAATTTGTGCAACGGTCTATATATGTGATTTTTTTTTAGATATTAAATTCATATATACAACAAAAAAAATATGACAACTCATATATAACAACACACTTTTATCTCTATATTTTTCTATCACATCACTCATCACATCCAAATTAAAATTTCTCTCTATTTTAGTATCCGTTTGACTTACAATTAAGTATAATTGATTCTAGAAATTAATGGTTGAAATGAGTGATACAAATTTTACAAAACACACATGTTACATAAAAGTGATTTAAAATCAATTCCACACGAGCTATTACTCTCTATCTCTCATATGGTTATATAAGTTGTATGATTAACATTTTTTTTTTATAAATCTATTTTGGCCATTCAACATTTTTTATTAATTAACATGTGTGGCAAGTTGTAAGTGAAATGAGTCTGAAGCATAAAGCAGAAATTTAAGTAGGTATGTTTTATAAGTTTCATGAACGATTTTAGGGTGGATTAAATTTGGTACACCTAGTCCAGCTAACATGTTATTAATTACTAAAGATGAATCATTAATTTTTTATTAATTGGTCCTTATATTATTATTTGAGCTTAATTTAAGAAAAAATATAGATTTATAATATAATTTATATTAATTTCGTTAAAAACCTATTAATATAAAGTTAATTTGTACGTATTATATAGTATTATCAATTTAATTTTTTATTTTTTTAATTTATATTTTATAAAAATAACTTAAAATCAATTTGATATATGTTATTAATAAAATAAATATTAAATTTAATAGTTAAAAATTTAAATTATTATATTTTTACGTCGTGAAGATCCAACCTACCCAAGCTTCATATGTACATCATTTCTACTTCTAGAGCAAAATAATAATGACAAACAGGAAAAGAAGCATAATGCGTAGGTTTAACACATCGCTCGCTCAAATCCATTTTACCACCTTGCTTTTCAAATTTCAAAGTCTTTTCATCCATCACAGGATAATTGACCCTATACTGAAAAGTGAAAAGTAAAATATTAAAAATAAAAAGTCACCCACTGATGCAATAATCTATTCTATTATATCTATTATCTATCTATCTATCTATTATATCCGCAAGAAAACTCTTCGCCAAGGACACGTGTTAAATTCTAATTTTTTTTCCTTTTTTTTCAATTTTTTTTAACGTTTTACAGGAGGCACATATTTTTCTCTCCTCTTTTCTTTTTCTTTTTCTTTTTCCTTTTTCATTTTTATAACCTTTCTCTCTCTCATCTTTTCTTTTTTCTTTTTCATCTTTTAACATTTCCAACTGTTTTAATTTTTTTAATTTTTTATATCACATTTTTATTTTTATATTATTATTTAGTATTTTTCTTTTCTAATTATTTTTTTTATTTATCATTTTCACTATACAAAAACACAGATTTAAAAAATACAATAAATATATTAATTTACATTAAAGTTAAGGATTTTTTTAATATATAATTTAACTTACTTTTTCATTCATTAATGTTTTCACTCATTATCTCTTTTATCGATTCTATCTACCTATTTACTTTCTATCTTAAAAATGTTCCCGTAATGCACGTGTTACGTTTTCTTACTTGAATTTTTTAAATTTTTTCCTCATTTTAATAAAGTGGATTTTTTTATGAAACACAGTTCTGTCCATGGGATGCAGCTCTCCTCGTGTCGTTTCTTTTTTTCTTTTTTAATCACAATTTAATTTTCTTTTTTTTTATTATTATTATTAATACTAATATATTAAATTGTGTTTTCTCATTATCCATTCTTATTTATCATTTTCATTATACAAAAACACAGATTTAAAAATACAATAAATATATTAATGAACATTAATTTTAAAGTTTTTTAAATGTATAATTTAACTCACTTTTTTTATTCATTAATGTTTTCACTTATTATCTCTTTTATCTATTCTATCTACCTATTTACTTTTTATCTTAAAAATGTTCTCGTAATGCACGTGTTACGTTTTCTTACTTGAGTTTTTTTTTTAATTTTTTTCCTCATTTTAATAAAGTGGATTTTTTTTATGAAACACATATCTGTCCACGAGATGCAACTCTCCTCATGTCGTTTTTTTCTTTTTTAATCACACTTTAATTTTCTTTTATTATTATTGTTATTATATTAAATTGAGTTTTCTCATTATCCATTGTTTTTCATTTGTTTTATTACATAAAAACACATGTCATGTTTTCTCGCATGTATTTTTTGTTTATTTTTATTCTCATTTTAGTAAAGTAAATTTTTTCGTAAATCACGAGTATCCTTCACGGGAGACACATATTTCTCTCTCCTCTTTTCTTTTTCATTTTTATAACCTTTCTCTCTCTCATCTTTTTTTTTCTTTTTCATCTTTTAACATTTCCAACTGTTTTTATTTTTCTAATTTTTTTATATCACATTTTTATTTTTATATTATTATTTAATAATTTTTCTTCTCATTATTTATTTTTATTTATCATTTTCATTATACAAAAATACGAATTTAAAAATACAATAAATATATTAATTTACATTAAAGTTAAAGATTTTTTCAATATATAATTTAACTCACTTTTTTATTCATTAATGTTTTCACTCATTATCTCTTTTATCAATTCTATCTACCTATTTACTTTCTATCTTAAAAATGTTCCCGTAATGCACGTGTTACGTTTTCTTACTTGAGTTTTTTAAATTTTTTTCCTCATTTTAATAAAGTGGATTTTTTTATGAAACACAGTTCTGTCCACAAGATGCAGCTCTCCTCATGTAGTTTCTTTTTTTCTTTTTTAATCATAATTTAATTTTCTTTTATTATTATTATTATTATATTAAATTGAGTTTTCTCATTATCCATTCTTATTTATCATTTTCATTATACAAAAACACAGATTTAAAAATACAATAAATATATTAATGAACATTAAATTTAAAGTTTTTTAAATGTATAATTTAACTCACTTTTTTTATTCATTAATGTTTTCACTTATTATCTCTTTTATCTATTCTATCTACCTATTTACTTTTTATCTTAAAAATGTTCTCGTAATGCACGTGTTACGTTTTCTTACTTGAGTTTTTTTTTTTATTTTTTTCCTCATTTTAATAAAGTGGATTTTTTTTATGAAACACATATCTGTCCACGAGATGCAACTCTCCTCATGTCGTTTTTTTTTCTTTTTTAATCACACTTTAATTTTCTTTTATTATTATTGTTATTATATTAAATTGAGTTTTCTCATTATCCATTGTTTTTCATTTGTTTTATTACATAAAAACACATGTCATGTTTTCTCGCATGTATTTTTTTGTTTATTTTTATTCTCATTTTAGTAAAGTAAATTTTTTCGTAAATCACGAGTATCCTTCACGGGAGACACATATTTCTCTCTCCTCTTTTCTTTTTCATTTTTATAACCTTTCTCTCTCTCATCTTTTTTTTTCTTTTTCATCTTTTAACATTTCCAACTGTTTTTATTTTTCTAATTTTTTTATATCACATTTTTATTTTTATATTATTATTTAATAATTTTTCTTCTCATTATTTATTTTTATTTATCATTTTCATTATACAAAAATACGAATTTAAAAATACAATAAATATATTAATTTACATTAAAGTTAAAAATTTTTTCAATATATAATTTAACTCACTTTTTTATTCATTAATGTTTTCACTCATTATCTCTTTTATCAATTCTATCTACCTATTTACTTTCTATCTTAAAAATGTTCCCGTAATGCACGTGTTACGTTTTCTTACTTGAGTTTTTTAAATTTTTTTCCTCATTTTAATAAAGTGGATTTTTTTATGAAACACAGTTCTGTCCACGAGATGCAGCTCTCCTCATGTAGTTTCTTTTTTAATCATAATTTAATTTTCTTTTATTATTATTATTATATTAAATTGAGTTTTCTCATTATCCATTCTTATTTATCATTTTCATTATACAAAAACACAGATTTAAAAATATAATAAATATATTAATTTACATTAAATTTAAAGTTTTTTTAATGTATAATTTAACTCACTTTTTTATTCATTAATGTTTTCACTTATTATCTATTTTATCTATTTTATCTACCTATTTACTTTCTATCTTAAAAATGTTCTCATAATGCACGTGTTACGTTTTCTTACTTGAGTTTTTTTTTTAGTTTTTTTCCTCATTTTAATAAAGTGGATTTTTTTATGAAACACAGATCTGTCCACGAGATGCAACTCTCCTCATGTCATTTTTTTTAATTACACTTTAATTTTCTTTTATTATTATTATTATATTAAATTGAGTTTTCTCATTATCCATTGTTTTTCATTTGTTTTATTACATAAAAACACATGTCATGTTTTCTCACATGCATTTTTTTGTTTATTTTTATTCTCATTTTAGTAAAGTGAATTTTTTTGTAAATCGCGAGTATCCTTTACGTGAGGCATACTCGCTCCTATCATTTTTATTTTTCTTTCTTTTATTATTTTTTATCACACTTTCAATTTCTTATTATTATTTTTGTTATATTTTAATGTTTTTCTCATTATGTGTTCTTATTAATTTATTTCATTACAAAAGTGATTTTTTTAATGAATCACATGTATCTTTCACGGGAGACAGTTTTGTTCCCACTGTTTACTTTTTTTTCCTTTTTTTTCACACTTTATTTTCTTTTTATTATTGTATATTTAAAAACAGTTCCCTTCATCGTCTATTCCTGATTACATTAAATATTTTAATTTATATTAAAATTAAAGTGACTTTTTTGGTTTATTTCTCTATTTTATTCATTAATATTTTCACTTATTATCTCTCTTATCTATTTACTTTATCTATGTACTCTTTATCTTTAAACTGTTTACATAGTACACATGTTATGTTTTCTCACTAAGTATTTTTAAATTTTTTATTCTCATTTCAGTTAAGTAATTTTCTTAATGAACCACAGTCTACGGGTATCCTCCACGGGAGATAATGATGCTTCCCTTTATCGCCTTCTTTTTTCAAATTTTTCTCTCTAACACATTGTCTTTCTTTCTCTCTTTCTTTCTCTTTGTCTTTCTCTTTCTCTTTCTTTTGCTTTCTTTTCATTTAAGATGTTATTTTTTTTTCAATTTTCTAATATATCATTTATCTCATTGTTTTATTCATTAATGATTACACTTATTATCTCTCTTATCTAAACTATATTTAAATTGTTTCCCTAATACATGTGTCATGTTTTTTCACTTATTTTTTTTAGTTTTTATGTTCCATTACACAAAAACACATATTTAAAAATACAATTAATGTGTTGATTTACATAAAATTTAATATGTTTTTCTGCAATATATAATTTATCTCTCTATTTTATTCATTAATATTTTCACTTATTATTTCTCTTATCTATCAAATTACTCTATATTAAAATTGAGTATCAAGTGTAAAATGCAAGTACCTCTATAAGTGCTCTTTGAGCTCGGAGGCTTCCTGCCTTGGACTGGGGCATCATCCCCCGCCCTAAATTTAATAGTCATAAATAAAAAGTACATGTGTCACATTTTCTCCATTCTGCTGTATTTACTTTTTTTTTATTCTCACCTAAATAAAGTGATTTTATTAAGAACACAAAGTATTCTCCACGGGAGACAATCATGCTCCTTCCGTGAACATTTACATAATGGTGAGCCTAACTCTTGCAATAAGGGGTTTTTTTCTATACAATTTATATTGGTTTAAAGTGATTGGGTTGTGAGATTAAATATCTATATATATTAAATTTACAATTATATTAATGATGTATTGATTACTATTTTCTATAAACATGATAATAATATATTCTTCACATTCTACTAATTGATTTATCTGATTATATCCTAAATTAACTTTATTATAAATATTTATTTAGTAATATATGTAAAAACAAACATCACCAACGTCACCCGTGCGAATGCACGGGTTTTGTGCTAATGATCTCATAAAATAAAACCGGCCTCAAGTTTGTGGGAACTATTTTGGTATTAGTGTAGGTGGCTTCTAAGTTGCAAAGTTAAAAACTTGTGCACCGGTACACAAGCTGTATTTACCTGCTATACCAGGTTATATTTTTTTTAAAAGTTCACACAATTTGCAAAGACATCCCTTTCACTCCCAATGCTCCACCTAGACACTCCGCCCATGTTTGGCAATTGGCAGTATCAAGGCCATAACCACCACGACACCACCTCGTCCCTACCTCAGCCACCACTCAAACCACCCACTAATACAACCCCTATCTCCCAAACCTCTCAATCGCGTCCACCCTTGTGAGCCACCCTGACGACACCGCTGCGGACTCCGGCCGTACACCCATCTCTAGCGAATCACTGTAATGAAAAATAAAGATTAGCTTAGGAGAGCTTGGGAGGTTCCGCCACTAACGGCCCTGACGTTTCTTTTGATGGCATAATTTCCTCCACCACCGCAAGTGCTTTACTTGAGGAACGCAATCAAGAACAATAAATTCAGGTGGGGTTTAGGGAAAGTTTCGACCTTGAGGACAATGCAGCCAACTGGATAATAACCAGAATTGCTTTGGGGTTTAGGAAAAGTTTCGACTAGATTTTCTTTGTTAGGTTCCAATTTAGGGAATGGAAAGAGGAATAAAGGGGAGGCAGCAAGGTGAAGGCGACGTGTAGGCCGTGCTTCGGGGGAGCCCGTAAGCTATGCGCGATGGTGGCGCAGCCAGAGGCTCGATTGATGGTTGCGCCCGCAGCGGAGAGACACGTTGCCGCGGCGTCAGCCACAACTAACGGTGCTACGGAGGATACGACGTGGAAGAGGGACGGCAGCGACTCAATGACTAAGCTCGCAATGGTGAGGCTGTGGAGAGATGAGTTTCGTAGCGGTGGGCTACGGTGAGAATGCGGTGGTGAAATGATGACCTTTGGTGGTAGCACCGTCACGGCTGTGGACAGCCGCCTCCCTCTCTGGTTTTTCCTATTCATTCTAATTTGATATGGATTGCTGATGGAGCTTTGGGTGTGATTTGATTATGGTGTGTTTTTTTTTTTGTTGTCAACTGGTAACCGTTTCTTACATATCAATCTACACCATTGAATTAATTAATATTCATATATCTAACGATCAGCAAAATTTGTGTACTTTTACTTGTGCACAGCCACCATTAGTGTATCATCATATTGTTATTTTTTGTACATATTTGGAATTTGTATTTCTTTTTCGAAGTTTATAACCTTTAATAAAATTTTTGTAATATTATAAATTTAATTAAAAGTTGCAGAATGATAATATATAATTATATATATACAAGAAATTTTGTTAAAAATTACAAATTCGTTAAAAAATAAGAATATTTATATTGTTGTAGGTATAAAAGTAACTTGGTGCCATAATAACGAGGTGAAACCAATTTTAGATTATTATGTGCTTATTTGTTTTAATATATTACAACAGTACAAATTGATTGATAAAACATGAAATAAAATCACTTTTATTAAATATATATATTATAATTCATGTATAATTCATCTTTGACTATTAATTTTAAAATTAATTTTATTTAATTATAAATCAAATAAACACTATAACATTTAGTTGTGTTTATTTAAAGAAAAATGGAGAAGAAAAGTTTGATAAAAAATAAATGAGTGAAAAATATATTATTTCCTTTCATTAATTTATTTGTGAAGAGAAAATATAAAAAAGTGTAAAGAATATATGTGGAGATCGCATTAGGGATTTCTTCCTCAAAATGAGAGAAAATATGAAACTGAAGACATTCCTTCATTTTAATTTTACTAATTTATTTACCTTTTCTTATTTAATGTATAACTCACCTAATTATTCTCATTTCTCCTAAATTAAATCAGTCAAGAGATAATTCTTTTTATCTTTTTCTTTATTTTCTATTTATTTGAATAATATATAAAATTTTCTTAATTTCTTAATTTTTTTTCCCTAGTATATTTATTTATTTTATTTCTATTTTCTTAAAAAATCCAAAGGAAGCATTAATCAATTAAAAAACGCACCAATGGATGGAGTGCGTTGTATGAATATATAAAAGATCAGAATATAATAGAATGGCTACATGATGACGAGGGAGAGGTATATATTGTAGGTAGCGGCTAGCAAGAATAGTTCACGGAAAACAATGAATAATTTCATTTCAACTTATTAAAATTAAAAAATAAATAAATAAGGGTTTGAGAGAGACAAAGAGAATGTTTGCATCGATCAACAAGGGTCAATCTTCCGTTCCATTCCATGTCAACCCCACCAAGGCAAAGATTAATTTAATTTGGTGGGATTTCGTTTTGTCCACAAAACCAATGATTAAGGGAAGACTCGTCTCGTCACTAGCTACTCCTTGGAATGAATGAATACCGTGTGAAATGTGAACACATGACAAACTGACTTTCATATCATGCAAGTCAATTCTGATAGGGATTGCTTGCTAGCTGCGAGTGGAAACAAGCCCTCAAATTATGTTTATCGATCTATTTTACTTTAGAGGCAAAAACAGGTTTCTAAATTAATTAATAAACTTCTAGATTAGGTTTAAACTTATAGAAAATGTTAACTAAGACCTTAAAAAATTAATGTATATTAAATAAATAAATCATCAAAATTAGATTTTATGTTTAGGAAATCTAGGGCAAGGTAAGAAATGGTTAATTAGACTTTCATTTTACCCCATTCTAGCTAGCTAACCGTATTGTAGGCACTACCGGCGCCCTCCACTTCTTTCAAATTTTAATTTTTAAATTACCTTAAACTAATATAAGAGAAAACAAAATTGCTTCCTATAATTAATTCCAGATAATGGTTATAATAGACGTATCCAACACATATGTAGATTTTCCAAAATTATTAGCTATATATTTCTCTTATATATATTTGAATGACTATAACTACGAAGACAAAGTGTGATAGGATAGGTCTTGTATATTATAATTAGTGGGCGGCTCTTCTAAGAAGATCCTTTGGGGTTGACTCACCAACAACACACACTTAATTTGATTAATCAACAAACAAATTAAAGCATGGGTATATACGAAACACATGTGCAAATTAAAAGGCAACAATATATTAAGGGAAAACAAAAAAAACAACCTCATACCAATTCTATATATTTTCCTTTTGATATACTCGCTCACACAAACCCAAACTCGTGGCCACAAAACTGTGTCCTTTTTCTCTTTCTTTTTCATCTTCATTTGGCCATTCCTTTCTCGTTTCTTCCCTTTCCTTTTTGTCACTTTTTAAATTTTTTTTATCGTTCCTCGTTATCATGATCAATTTGGCAGTGGAATGGATGATTCACATATAGTTTTTCTTAACACGTGGCATATATTGATACGCGTCTATAGACGATCCCTTTCTGCATAACACGTGATCACCCTATATGGTGATGATCTATAGTAGTTTTCTAATTTTCTTTCCATGTCCTGCCTCCATTTTGTCCCATACACACGTCAATATTACATAAGCATGACATCAACGTATACGCTCCATTTTGTATATATATACTCGTATTAAATGTTTAATCCAGATATATATCTGACGTAAAATAAAACCAAAATGTTCATTAATCATTTTTGTATTAATGATACGCCTTGTTATACTTGATTGCAGTGCATACAGTTGTCCAACCCTAACCTTTTTACTATTATAGAACACTTATAATTAAAGATTTAAAAATAAAAAGCACTATACTTAACAAAAATATTTTAAAAACAATTATAATTAAATGTACGTATCATATATGTATTTATTTTCTATTAAATATTTTATATTTCATAATTTTATAAGAAGAATTGTTAGAACATTCGCAAGATCTTAATTAAATTTTTGTATGGTAATAAATAATTAATATAATGTTGTTAAAAATGATTAATAAATTAAATGTGCTTTTGTATTTAGTATTAAATTAGGTTTGAGCAGGTATTAGGCATGACATGAGCAATAATAGGTCCGGAATTAAGGGTCATTTTCTGTTGAAGTAGAAGGAAGGAAGCTGGAACATGTTGGGTACAAAAGAAGACAGGGAAGACACTCCAAAAAGAGTTATGCTAAACTAAACAAATTAAACAAAAAAGTAATATCGAATCACCTATACAAGCAATGAACTTCCTCTTATATACGGCTTATCTTTATTTGTATCTCTGAGTCAACACGTTTTTAGCTAGTAGCTAGGAAGAAATTCTGTGGATGCAATTTATACAAAACTATATGTGATCGATGCCATCTCTCTCTACATATATCTTTCTCACACATAAAAATTTTTAAAAAAATATATCAATTAAACTATATTTTCTTATATATATAATATATAGTAGTACATAGGCCGTGACATAACTACATATCTCTTAACAAAACTAGAGAAAATGGCTTGTAGTTAAGTTATATGCTAATTAATTGATTTTCTCTGTATTCGTACATAAAGTTAGGTTCGATTTTATTTTTTTTCCCTAAAACAAGAGAAGAAAGAGAGCTATTTTTATAAAATAATATGTATAGTGTTGATCTGAGCAGTTGTTGTTGGCTGCTGGATAAGTGATCACAAATTCATTATATACAAACAACATGTTTAATGAGAAAAATTAAAGTAAATAAAGTAAAACAGAATAGAATGCAAATGGAAATAAAATGAAGGGGTAAGTGTGATTTCATTTGTGAAGACCAAAAAGTCAACCCTTTGGTATTTGACTGATGGCATGGCATGGAGTTGGAGTTGGAGTGTGAGGAGGCCCCACGTGCCTGCTGTTGCACGCGCGCATGCTTGGTGGGTCCCTTTGTTGACTATTTCCACATAAACCTACCAGGTCATAAGCATGACGTCAACTTTCGCCGTTTGTAGAATACTTTGGGACGGGTCCCTTATTTCTTTACTTACATTACATGAGAAAGCATATAGGAGTATTAATTAAATATACTAATAGAGTAATAGTGTAAGACGTTCATGGTACTAGTACTAATTAACACACGCACACATCGTAGTTTAATTGAAGGATAGAATTACAAGCAGTCAAGCACACAAAATTTAATACACACTCAAATGTAAAGTTACATTTTTATGGTAGTTATTTGAACTTCTAAAATAAGTATATGAATCCTATAATTTTATGGGCTTTTATGGGCCGGTTTGGTCGGATTAGTCCATTTTATCGGCTCTACTTTACTTTAAAATAATATAAAACTTAAATTTTTTATATAAAAAATATATGAGGAATAGAAGTTAAGAATTATAGTAATTTATTTTTTATATTAGTATGATAATTCAAACCAAACAATTCAATTAATTTTAATAAAATTATTTTTAAAATTAATTGAATTGGTTCAGTTTAAATTAATTGAAAATACTTTTAAAATTAAACTAAATCAAACCAAGTAAATTAAAGTAAATATAATCTATTTGGATTTTATTTTACTTCAAACTCAAACTAAACCAAACCTAAACACTCCCAATAATTACATTTAGTACCCGATTTTCTCTAGCGTCTTGATTTAAAAAAAAGCATGATTTTGAGTGTCTTATTAATTACACTTAGTACCTAAATTTCTCTAGGCATGAATCTTGATTTTTAAAATTGACAAGATGTTGAGTTTCTTACTTTGATTCGTATGTCATCACTACCGCCGGTCCTAGTATTCATAATAGACGAAAAAATATTTTTATTTGATCGTAAATATAAGAAATATAGTATTAATTTGAATTGAATTAATTATGAAATAACTATTATATCCTTAATTTAGTCCATTATTTACTTATTTTTCATAACAGTGGATGTAATATACTATTTTCAATGAACAACTATTGAATCATGAATTACTACTTTAATATAATAACTTTAAGGATGCATTCTAGGGTGGATCAAATAAAAATTAGTCCACCTAGTCCAACTTACATTTTATGGGTTATAAAAGGTGAATCAATAATTTTATTTTTTATTAAATAGTCCTTACATAACTATTTGAGTTTAATTTAAGGAAAAACATAGATTTATAATACAACTTATGCTAGTTTCGTTGAGAATATATCAATTTCAAGTTGAAGGGGGAACTTTTACATTACACGGTACTATCGATTAAGATTTTTATTCTTTTCAACTAATATTTCAAAAAAGTAAATAAAAATCGATTTAATATCAATCATTAATAAAATGAGTGTTGAATTTAATTATTAGTAATTTAAATTACTATATTTTTACATTTTATACCAAGTGAACCTTGGTCCATCATAGACAGACCCTGACTTTAATCAAAAGTAATTTTTTCATTTTTTTAAATATTTAATATTAAGGATATTTTTTAAATATAAAATATAAAATTATGACATTATTAAATATAATTAAGTGATTCTAAAATATTTCCTTAATCTTAATGATTTGATCATATGTTTATGATAAATAAGATCAGAAGTAGTATTGTTTTAATGTCACTATTTATAATATTTTTAATAATGATTATTCTCGTGCAATATTTAGGTATTAGATCACCTCAATGGGATAAAACAGGAGAGTCTGCAGTTAATTTTATTTTAACCATAGATTAAAATCTGGTGTCTTATCTAATCAGACTAATCTGTATAAATAAGAAATTCAGTGTCCAAATACCAGGCTGTTTGCCAAAAAATGTTGGAACCTTCAAAAGTCAATTATTTATTAAGATACTCAAAACTCAATATTAGGCAGTGATCCATAACATAATATAACACATAATATAACACGAATATACACTCTAGATAGATTGTGTGCATGATTGCTACGTAAACCAATAAATTCCACACGGGAGTCGATCGCTGACTACAATATTGTAAAGTGGACTACTTGCTCTGTGGGGCTGGGCTATGAAATGAAACTATACTTTGTAAATTTCAAAGTAAACTTCACCTTATTTGAATAATCAAAAGGTTTTTCATAAGTCAATTTCCTCGCAATTTCAAGGAAAACAGAAACATATGGATCTGACCTAACTTCTGTTATTGGATCCAAATCAACTCCGACTTTCTTTTTTTTTATTAACTTCTTTTTTCTGTCCTCGTCAAATATATATTTTTTATTTTGAATTTTTTGTTGTATAATTGATAATTGTTGTCAATTATTCATTACTGGATTTCATTTGCAGTGATTAGTATTTGAAGTCAATACATTTTACTTAAACTTCTTTTGCTAAATATAACAAAAACAGCAACATTTTTTTTTAGGTTGTGTCGATTACATGCAATCAAATAATTAATATCATAATAACATATCTTAACAAATCATTTAAATCCTGAAATGTTTTAATGATTTATCTTATTTTTTTATTACTCCACTTCTAACTATTTAATTTGCCTATATGTCTTCCACATGTAGGGCTGTAAATGAGCTGAGTTATTCGTGAATTATTTGAGCTCGGCTCATGAATTATTTGAGCTCGGCTCATTAAATGTTTGATCAAGCTCGTTTGTTTAATTAAACAAACAAGCCAAAGTTTTAAAGTGTGCTCGATTATTTAAATGAGTCAAGCCCAAGCCTTAGAAGCTTGATATTAAGAGCTCGTGAATAACTCGCTTATTATATATAATAATTAAATAATATAAAAATTTAAAGTAAAGTAACATTAATAAAAAATATAAAAAGAAAAATATAGTTATAATTTTATTTTTAAAATAAAAAATAAAATAAAATAATAAAATAATTACTCTATATATTTAAAAATAAGTATTGAAATATTTCTTATATTACTCAAGAAGTTATGTATTAAATTTTAAAAAATATAATATTTTAGAATTCTTAACTATATATATCATACATTAAGAATATATTTTGATTTTTATATATATTATCATTTAATAGTAAAATATTTATTAAAATGCTAAATTCAAAAATTTTAAAAATGATTTAATGAAAATTTTCATAAAAGCAAAAATAATGAAGTTATAAATGAGCTAAACAGGCCAAATTCAAACTTTATTTTTCCTTAACAAGCCAAACTCAAGTTTTAAGTTTGACTTGTTTAAATAAATGAGTCAAGTTTGGGTCATCCATTTTTATCACAAGCCAAGTCTGAGCTTCAAGTACCCGACTTGGTTCAGCTCATTTACAGCCCTATCTATGTGTACACTATTTACAGCACTATTTACAGCATAAATCTCTTTTCCTAAATAATAATTAAAAAAAAAAAAGTTTCTGGCATAGGGCAATCCACTCAACAATCAGTTTCGTTATTTAATTTGCCACTGCAACTTGCAAGAAGTCTTTGAACTCGGTATGCTATAAGTTGCAGAGATACACTTGATCCAGTTGCACAAGACGATCCTAGTTCTTAATTATCGGATTTTATTTTTTACTACTAGCTAGAAAGTTTTTATAGCGTGTGCTTGCTTCCGACCAAAGTAATGCAATTCATTCCATGATTTGCATTGAATAACAAATGTCAGTTACATTAGTTAATTCATTAATGGCAATTACGAATTTTGTTAGAAATTAAATTTATTCTGTTGCAAAATATTAATCATTTTTCTATAGAAACTTATTAACAATTTCTATAAAAAAAAGTCAGTGACTAGATAATAGAAATCTCAATTCATGAGACAGATTTAATTTAATAATTTTTTTACTAAATAAAAGAATTAATTAATTGAGAGTACAATAGATACTCCAACTCATAATATAAAAAATACAACATTTAATTTTGTAATCTATATTCGATAGTTGTTTATAATATCTATGGTACTATCCTTAATACCTATTTACTACATGAAAAGTCTCATAGCTCTTAAATTACATATTTAGGGATTGGGGAAGATATATGTTGTGTTTGATTCAGTTTTGTATTCTTAGATTTTGAACCTGGACCTAACCCAACCCTAAAAGTTAGCTTATAGGGTGAGGACGGCCCATGACTTATATACTATTATTTGACCTTATCTCTAGGCAATGTGAGACTCTAACACGTATTTTAGAAACTGTTTTATAAAATAATTTTTAAGAACTGTTTTAATAATTTATTTATAGCATTTTTATCATAAAAGCAGAAAAATAAAAAAGTAATTTTTAAAAAACATTTTAGATTAGTTTCAGATTTTTAATTTTTAAAAATAAACGATAGTCACACTTTTGAAAACTGATTTTAATACATATGTCTTTTTAAACAGATTTTTTATTTTTTTATTTTAAAAACAAAAAATATTTTTAAAAACTAAGAAGAGAGGTTCTTTTCTCCTTCATTAGTCCTACCTTGTTGCTCTTTCTTCCACCCCCTCCCCCTTAATTATAGAAATCAAAATGGAAATTGTGTACTCCATCTGCGCAATATAACTCTTTGCTCTTCCTCCTAACCACTTATATTAAATGATGGCAAACTTTGCGTTATCTGTTAGCTAGTATAATACAATTAATTATGCTTTACAGATAAGTTATATCATTCCCATGCAGATTTGTTTATTTGTTGGACAGGGAAAGGATTAGGACCTATATAAATTTAAATGTACCTGATTAGCTTATTGACCTCTTGAAAACAACCAACAGAATGATACATTATTATGTCAAATTATATATAGGAGGAATTCTAGAAGTTTTTTTTTTTTTGTTGTTGATATAAGATATGTTTTGTAGATTAAATTAATATAGTTAGTCTTTTTTATTGTGCTGAATAATTATATATAGACTCTTGTATTTCAGGATTATTTTACATTTAAAGTGCTATTATATCATTTATTAATTGACTTAATTTATATGATTGTTTATATAAATAAAATATACAACAAAAATCTCACTCGCTCCAAATTATACACCTTAATTAGTCAAAATGCTGAGATGTGTCACAATCTAATCTGAAAGACATAGAACAAAAGCTCAACGCCAAAGATTAGGGGTTGACATTGATTTAATTACGTGGGTTTTTGATGTTATACATTTAATAAGTATTTGACATCAAACACAAGTATTATGCAGTGGTTGAAAACATTTAACAATTACATTATTATTTGATTACCTAAAGCCAAATATGTATTCAGTATGGATTATTATCTCTCTCAACTTAAAAAGGAGCAGTTTCTAAAGGGACAAAGTCCTTGACATACGAATTTGGTCCCTGCTACAGTTATGTTAGGTCAAGTATTTGTGTTTCAGTTTCACTAACTCACGTGAAATACACGCGCCTACTCCCTGCGACTTGGCCACCCAATCCGCATTTAAAAAATTGACATATTAATATTAATAAATACATCTCCTTCTTTACCGACTGGTTTTATTTTATTTATCTATTCAATCCGGTAGTGGTAGTGGTACTACAATGTATACAATGATAAACATTTGGACCATTAAATGGTCCTCAAGTTTATCATGGGGCACACCTTTTTGAATTATTACAAATGTGTGCCACGTCAATAATTTATGAAAATAAAATGGGGGATCGCATAAAATGCTGAATGAATAAACTGTTAAATAAGGAGGAAAATCCACAAATATCGTTGTAAAATTAATGGATAGTTAACTAATATTGGGATTTGCTTAATTATCATTAGTATTAGTTTTTGCCAAATTTTTATATTTTCATTTTACTTTTGATTTTTTCAAAAGAATTTAAGTTTAAAGTTTTTTTAAAGAAAATTCACATTTTAAAGACCAAGGGATTAATTTCAATCTTATGTAGATCAAACCCCATCACCATCACCATCATAGTCAATATCATCATACCCACAAGACTTTACACATAAGGAACATAAAATTGTCCACAAGGCATGTATTACAATTCTTCCCATATTATTCTATTTTTTTTTTTAAAAAAAAAGTAAGACAGAAAAAACAAATCCAAGACAATTAGTCATATAAACAAATACAAGTTATATTAAAAAAAATAAAGAATTAGAATTAGATTCAAAATTCTCTCCTTTTTTTTTTTTCATTTGTCAAATCATCCTCTTGCAATGTCAACCGGATTCTACCCCTGTCCGTACCCTCCTAACCGTTTCATATATAAAATCTCTCAACCCCTTCACCCTTTCTTATATCGATCTCAATAAGCTTAAGCTTTTAGTTATAGAGATAACTCAAGAAGAGGAGCTCAAAGGCAGTACTAAAGAGTCAGCAATAAGATCAGAGAAGACTGAAACAAATAGCACCAAGTACTTACTCTTGCCATGGCAGAGGAGTTTCAAGCTGGTATTTGTGGTGAAACTTGGTGGAATATTAATCCAACAAGAAGTGTATTCCCTCTTATGAGCTCATCATCAACCTGTTCTGTGGCAGCTAATGATGCAGCCAACTATAGCACTTGGCAAACTGACTTTGTAGATTTGAAGGCAACAAGGTCTTGTGCTGAAGAGATTAATAATATCAATATGGTTTCTGATGGTTCTCTGGGTTTTGTTGATGCTCAGAAGGCACAGCAGAGTGAATCAGTTAGTGATGGAACTGGTGGTAGCATCTTGATGGATTCCACCTTACAAATTATGGGTTTTGGCCTGTCCTCCTCTTCAAATTCATCCAATTGGAATCAGTCTCTATTGTAAGTTTTTTTCAGAATTATGGGATATTGGCAGCACTTGTCCGAAAGTTTTATTTTATTACTATTTTTATTTATTTATATGTTTGTGGTATTTAATTCTTTCTTTTATGTCTTAATAAAAATTAAAAAAAGAAACATAAAAAAACAAATTGGTTAATTAATTTTAAGGTTTAATTTAAACAGTCCACCACGCACGGCCGCGCAGCCTTCCAGCCCGTCAGCCACCTCCGTTCGTCCTCCTCTCCCCTGCGAGCGACGCACGACTGCCTCCCTTTCTCTCCTCTCCTTCCTCAAGCGGCATCTCTGCTGCGCAAAACCACCCTCACGGCCGCACAAAACCTCCCTTGCACCCGCACGCCGCCGTTCGTCAACCTCAGGCCGCTGTGTGCGGCCGCGTCCCACCTGCGCCGCGATCTGCCATTGCAGAGTCGCGGAGCTCCCCCAGCGGCGCACACACTCACCTCTCCCTTCATTTGCTCTCTGACTCCTTTGCTTATGGTGAACCCTAATTAGGTGAGAGTAATTGAAAGTTCTGGAAAGTAGAGAGTCTAGCTCCTTTTCATTTTAATTAATTTTATTTGTTAAAATAAAAAATAAAAAACAGAGTCTGCATTTTCTTGGGCCAGGCCCATTCTTTTTTCTTTTTTCTTATTATTTTTAGGGCCAGTGATGTATAGCTGAGGTCCACTCATTTTTTTGGTTTCTGTTGCATTTTTTTTATGGTTTTGGGCTGATGATGTTAACCTGAAGCCCAATTCATCTTTTTACTATTTCTTTGTGTGTTTTTATTTCCTTTGTGATCCTTTTGCTCTGAGTTTGGGCCAGTGATGAAATTCTGAGGCCCAATTCATTTTCTTCCATCTATTGTGTGCGTTTTTATTTTCCTTTGGATATGTTTGTGAGTTGAATTTTGGAGGGGAAGGAAGGGAAGAGAAGAGTTTATTGGAAGCCCTTCCCCATTTGTGTTTGTCAGTTTAAGTATTTTACAAATTCTTTCCCTCCTCTTCTCCCCCTCCCTTCTCCCTCCAATCCTTTCCTTTCCCTCTTCTCTAAACTCACAAACACACCATTTGTGTTTCTTTTACTCTAAGTTTGAGCCAGTGATGATACCGGAGGCTCACTCATTTTTATTGTTCATCTATTATTATTGCTATTATTACTATTACTATTATTATTATTATTATTATTATTATTATTTTTGTTGTTATCATTATTATTGTGTTTTCTTTATTATGTGTTCCATTTCATATTATTATCATCTATTTCTGTTAGTTTTTTTAATCTATTTTGACCTTTTGTGATTGTAAATATTGGTTTATGCTTGTGCAATATATTTTTTCTTCCAACAAAATCCTATTTCCAAAATCCCAAAAAATATAAAAAAATCAAAACAAAAGTCTTTCAAAAAATCTCTTTCAGAAAATTAAAATATCAAAATTTAAATGTTTTCAAATTCCCTTTTTCAAAATTAAAATCAATCATTTTCCCAATCATTTAACCTCAAAACTACGTGGCTTTGATTTCTTCATTGCATCTGGGGATACGTAGGAGCGGGGTTACCTTGTCAAGCCAAAATAAATAAAAATGTTTTTTCCCCTTTCAATCCATAATTTCGTTTCTTTTTAATAAGTTTTGTTATTTATTCTAAAAAATACCAAAAACATTTAAAATTAAAAATAACTAAAAAATATTTTAATGTGTTAAACTTTTTAGAATTGAGGTAAAATAAATATTCCTTAAAGTTAATCTATTTTGCACCATTTTAGTTAAAGGTAACCATTTTTAACAAATGTTGTAGGGTGCTAATACCTTCCTTACACATAATCGACTCCCAAACTTGGATCTTGTTAGCAGGTTTTCAATTTAAAATCATTTTCGAGTTTTCCAATTTTACCAAATCAAATAAATTGGTGGCGACTCCTTTATTTTTATTCTCCCGACTCGCCGCCCCGTCGTGATCCCGTTTGCAACAGATATCTATCAAAACAAATACATGGTGTTGTTATAGTGTGGTCCAAAGCTTCCACTAAGGAAGAAAAAGTTGTTTTTCTCTTTTCTTTTCCTTTTTAAGAGAAAAAAAAGAAACCTTTTCTCATTTGAGAAAAGGGAAGTTCTTCTTATCAAAGCATGTATGGTTGTACTTTACTATTTCTTTCCATGACTATAAGATTCTCCTTGCCATACCCCTTAATTATTTTTTCTTTTTTTTTGTGCAGTGGAAGGCCAGAGAGCAATTTTCACTCTGTGCTTCAAGAAGAAACAGTTATAGATTCTTCCAATAATTCACAAATCCAAAAGGATTGGAGCCCAAAGAATTTCTCATCTGCAGGTGGAAGCCAAGTTTCCACAATTGATGGTTTCAAGCCAATGAACCAAGAATTTTCAGTAGACGAGCAGAGTCTGAATTGTGTAACAAGCAGCACTGGTGGATTCCCAAATTCCTATGGTTACCCTTCAACGTTAATATATGAGGCTGATCCTCAACCACAGAATTCACTTTTCACCAACCCCTCAGCTATGTCCTATTCATCCACTCCAACTGTGTATGGGACATCCTCCAATGAACTGTCACCAACTTGGTCTAAAGTCTCTACTTCCCTTATGAAACCCTCCATGCCAAAACAGCAGCTTAGTGGATTGCACTTTTCCAATAACACTCCTTTTTGGAATGCTTCAGCCGAGGCACTTCATGACATAAGAGCAGGAGTTTTTGCTTCTTCATCCCAGGGGCAATACCAAACACCAAATTTTGAAGAGAAAAAACTCAGTAGCCCAAGTAGTACTCTATTAAGCAAGGTGAATAATGGTTTCCAAGTTTATCGATAATCCATAGCTAGGGTTACGTTTTTTTGGGGGGAGTTTAAATTTAATTAATGGTAATAACTGATTTAAATGCAGCTGAAGAGAGAAGAGTCTCCAGACACGGGAAAGAAAAGTTGTTCTGAGCCTGCCCTTAAGAGGCCAAGAATTGAGACCCCATCTCCATTACCAACTTTTAAGGTACTGTCTATTAATTCATGAATCATGATCAAAGGTTTTTTACTAGTTTAATTTGTTGAATGTTAACTAATAATTAGTTGATGGAATTGGTATATATTATGGACAGGTTCGGAAAGAGAAACTGGGGGACCGAATCACTGCTCTTCAGCAATTGGTTTCACCTTTTGGAAAGGTGACTACTGAATTTATTTGGATGGATATTGGATGTTTCTTTCACTTTTTTCGATCTGCTTATATATATAGAATAGACTATGATATATATTTAATTAATTCAACCTTTATATTATATTGTTGATGGATTAACAGACGGACACAGCATCCGTTCTCCACGAAGCCATCGAGTACATCAAGTTCCTTCATGATCAAGTCAATGTATGTTTGTCTCTGAACAAAACCCTAGCTATATAATTATTGGCTTCCTAAATTCTTCAAATTAATTAAAAGAAGAAAATTAAAGCAGGCTTTTCCAGGATATATCTTAATTAATCATAAATATGAATTGTTGTTTCTTAATTTCAGGTTTTGAGCACACCATATATGAAAAATGGAGCTCCCATTCAACAACACCAGGTACCTAGCTAGCTTATTAATTATATATATTCAGCTAGCTCGGTGCATGCCGCCTATAATATATATACTTTCTCTGTGTGAAGGGTTGTGATAATGGGAAGGAGGCAGAAGGGGGAAAAGAAGATCTAAGAAGTCGAGGGCTGTGTTTGGTACCAATTTCAAGCACATTTCCGGTGACGAATGAGACCACTGTTGATTTCTGGACGCCAACATTCGGAGGCCCACTCATTGGCAGATAGACTAATTAAGCCCAGTGCCCGTGGAAACAAATTAAAACTAACGACCACAGTTAGCAGCTAGTAACTAAATTCAGTTATTTACTTACGAAAAGGAACGGAACAAGACACGGCTGGTAAAGGGAATGGTGGGCCGGGCCGGGCCGGGCCAGGTAAAAGCAGAATGATGTTCGCTAGCAAATGAAATGATTAGTCACCACTAGAAGGAACACAATATAATTATAAATATAAATATAAATGTATTGAAGAATATTAATAGCCCCAAGTTTTAGTATTCTAACGTCGGTGAGGGGCAGGAACAAGTGTTAAATTCAGCGGCATTTCACGTTAGATTATACTATATAGTTTTCGTTGTTAGAGATATATGCCTGAATTTAGCAGATGGGGCTAGCTATGTACGCCTTTTGTTCCTGTTTATATCGATGTATGCATTCCTGTAATATATATATTTTGAATCCTTAAAAGGGGGTCGCACGCATGCACCAACTTCAATTTTATTATTATTTGAGCAAAATAAAATGGATTATCTTACTGTTCATCATTTGCTCGCGCGGTTTTGGTTTAATTTAATCTTTTATATTTACTTCAAGTGGGTTGGTGGTGGTGGTAGAGGCTCACTTGTTAGTTCTCCGGATTAGCTGGTTAGGGTTACTACTTCTTTTTGGTTCACTTGTCAAAGAGCATGTTCATAAATTATACGTATATATAAGGGCACGCGACAATAGCTTTTCAAGCACGTATGAAATCATTGTCTTTAATTGCCAAGCAATGAATCATTATATATATGCTCCATCTTTATGAATTAATCCTGAACTTTCCAATCACGATTCTTATGTATATATATCGAAATTAATAATATTCACATCGCGCGCAGAGTACGACATATGATCGATATATATTGTGAAATTAATAATTAAAATATCAATTATAACTTTATTGTAAACAACCGGTTTTTCCATCCATATCTTTTCTTAAATCATTTTTATTATTAGTGCTGTTTAAAACCCAAGTTCATACATATGTCATATTTAATTTTACTGAAGTGCCAAACTGCAAATTATATGCCTATGGCTTTGTGCAATGTTGAGTCCGCTAGCTACTTTATTTGTGTGCTTACAAATTCCACTTGATTTAATTTGGACCGAGCAAATCAGTTACCTTAAAAAAGTTCAAAATGATACTCACGTACACCATTATTTCATGTATATATATATAATTGTATTATTTCATTGCGTGTCGAAATATAATAAAGTACATGTGAGCGTGTGTGTATATATAATTAATGAAAGAATTATAAATCCGTTTTTAAATAATTAATTTGTTATAATAAATAAATATTTTCAAATTTTACTCATACATAACGTCAAATATAAATATTATCTTGTAATTTAGATATTATCAAGTATAGTTAATTAATGAAACAATGTAGGTTTATAAAGTATTACAACGAAAGTAAATTTATATTAAAAATATTTAACTATTGATAAACAAATTATTGTGTATAAATAGAATTTGGATTTGGCTAGAAATTTATTAAGTACAATTTATAACCATTATAAAAAAAATAAATGATTAAAGTTTTAATAACTTTATATTATCGATCTCTCTATATATATATATGCATGCATTTTATCATAATTTCAATTATTAATTTTTTAATTAATGATTATTTTAATATTTCATCCTTTAAAGTACATCCTAATAGTTTAGTCTGTTTAGAGAGGACAATCTATAGAAATTACATGAGTAATTGAATTTTCAAATACGTACAAAGGAAATAGTTTAGTGATAAAAAAAGAACAATACACATTAATAATATAAACATAAATGTTATCTCTATATATGATTTATACATTAATTTAATGTGATTTTCTCTCTCATGTAATGAAAATGTTTATCCGTATGGTTTAGAGATACTAATTAATACACTTTCATGCAAACTTTTCATTGGATGGTATAAATGTTAATATGTATACATTTATAAGTTTTGATCCATTGTATGTCGTGCAAATATTTATCATATAAATTTCGGTAAAAAAAATATTTATCATATAATTTAGATATTCGTATGATCTCTTGCAAAGTTTTTTAATCCCCCTTTAATGCACATATTTATACATATAATTTATATATTAATATATTTTTCATGTAAAGTTTTCATCATTGCATAATTAGAAAACATTTATACTTGTTATTTAGATATTTATAAAATTTAATTTTGTGGAAAATTTTCATCTATTTATGATGCAAAAAATTACTTTTATAATTTAAATATTAATACGCTTTTATATAAAAAATTTCATCTATGATTAATTCATATATTTACTCTTGACTTAGAATAATTAATATGCCTTCATGTAAAGAATTTGGAAATTAAGAAATTAATAATACGATGTAAAATTTTATCCCATGATTTAAAAATTATTATGTTTTCATACAAAATTTTTAGTTTTTTGTAATTAAATATTTAGCTTTATAATTTATATATTAGTGAATTTTATGTAAAGGTTTTATTAATACGTGAGTGTGATATAAATATTTATTCCTATAAATATTTGATTGAAGTGATTAACTAAAAGAAAAAAAAGGACTAAGAAAACTATATACACTCAAAACTACATAAATATAAATTATAAATATATAATTTCCTCAATTTATATGTTTATTATCAATATTTATATGTTTAAGTAATAAGGGTCTTGATTTTTATTAAGTGAAATTTAGAATTCGAGTCTTATAAAAGAAAAAAATAGATATTTATAAATTTTTATCTTCTTAATTAAGTATATCTATCTAGACTTAAATCTCAAATTAGTGGAGATGTAATATGAATTTTAGATACAAAGAGATAGAAATGAAAAAAATATTTATTGATCCATTTAAAAGAATAATCAAACTTACAATAGATAATTAGATAAAGTTCAAATCTTAATTAGATTTTAAAAATAATTCACGCCAGTCCATTTTCGATCAATGTCCTTACTTATATGCTGTGAACGGTGGACCAAATAAGAGGGCTATAAATAATGATTTAACTATAAGTAATCGAAAGAGGAATTGAATAAGCTTAAAGCTTAAGAATCCGTGTATGAGAATTGCCAAGTGACTAATCATGAAAAAGTAACACTTTAAAAATTAATTAAAAATCTAAAGGTCAGTTTCTTTCTCTTGGCACAAGCTTGCTTATCATTTTTATTCACGACTTTTTAATTAAGTTGATCAGACGATAAATATTGCATCATGCCATACCTTCAAGTAGCATCTCGGGATCGATCATTTCCACTCGTCCTGGAGTACTCCCATCCATGGATATCATCAAATCTTGGTTTTCTTTATAAAGATGTGGTCGCTTAATACATAAAAGGAATTTCATAAAGCTGGAAAGAAAAAGGCATGAAGCATCATTGCTATGCTAATAAAGTATAGGTTACCAAAAATAAAAAAAGTATGCGTATTATGACTTTTCACACATCTTACTTTGATACAAAACTTTTCCTTTTATTGTTTTGGCTAATCAATGACAAAGGCTGTGTTTCAGTCTTGTAGTGTAAGTTTTCATTCCAGCTTGAAAAGGGTTCTATCTTTTCTGATTTTGCAATCTATATTTCACACACCAAATTAAATTCTTTGAAATTGAAAAAGCATAAGCGTTGATATACCAATGTCAGATTGATTCTTCCATAGATGGGATGACAGGCTCTCGATCCCTTGAACACCTTTTAAGTGTTGTCAAGCTGCATGCTTGACCTTAATGAAATTAATGTTCTCATTTGAAAAGGACTCGAGGATCTTACGGTGCAATACAACACGTAATACTGACTTGAACATAATATTAATGAGTTGACATTGATGGATGATTATTCCAAAGTTATAATAATAAAAGAAGAGAATAATGAGGAATGTCTATGTTGGGGCCGAAAAGTGAATACAGAAATAAACTCTGTTGGCAAGTGTTCTATTAGGCAGAATGAGATATTGGGTTTGGGCTGGCCACTTGAGCTTATTAATATGTAGTTGGGCTTGACATATTAAGAACATGGAGTTGGAGGACTTCCATTTAGTCTGGGCCTGATTTGCCTCTCCCAGAACACGATGTCTTATGGGTTTAAACGTGGTGAAGTATTTCGACAAAAAAAAAAAATGTGATGAAGTGTCGACCCAAACCCACTCCACTCCAATCCAAAATCCAGGCCCAACCCGATCCAAAATCCAGACCCAACCCAATCCCCACCCAACCTAGTCCATATCAACCCTACCCAACCTTAAAGGAACTTAACCCAACCAAAACCTAACACGATCCAATTCAAACCCAACCGAGTCCAAATCCAAATCCAAACACAATCCACAACCCAACCCCAATCCCCACCCAACCCAAAATCCAACCCAACCCCTATCCCCACCCAACCCAAATCAAATTTAATTCAAATCTAAACCTTAACCCATTCCATATCCAACCAAAATCTAACCCAAACCAAACCCGAACACAAACCTAAAATCTAGCCCAACCTAAGCCAAATCAAGGATATTGTTGTGAGATAAATCATTGGACCAAAAATATAAGGTAAAACCCTCCTATAGCAACCCAAGATTCAAATCCTTGATATCTTTATATTAGGTAAGATTCAAATCCGGCCAATCGTAGAAGACATCCTCTCAGTTGCTTCCGGGTTTATTCATTGTGGCTTCACATGGGTTTAAAGAAAGGGCAACAAGGCGGCCCACATGGTAGCTCAATCTTGCCTCAGCAACCGTCTCCCTGCCTACTGGAATGCCTCAATCCCTTTGTGGCTCAAGGAACAGTTTTACCGAGACTTTCCTCCATCTCGGCCTCCATCTGAGCCACCCCCTTCCCATCAAGAGGTAGCTCTTCTGCAGGACCGCCGAGAAGCAGACTCTGACTTTTCATATCTAGGGTTCAGCTACTCTAGTTTAGTGTTTAAAGTACTTCTCTTAGATTCTATTGTACTTCTGCTAGATTTTCTTTCTAATTGTCCGGGGTCCTCCGCTCTGGTTTTCTATCTTTTGGACCCGGTTAGGACTATTGTTGGGCTTGAGGCCCTTGTTCTCCTTTCAGTAATACAACTTGCTTTTGACCAAAAAAAAAATATTATAAATATTATTTTTTTCATTTTATAACAGTAGATTATTAATTCATATCTTGTTAACTTTTTATATTTTCAAAGAAAAAATTACTAAGATATTTTAAAAACTATCATATGATAAACTATGTTATTAAAATAAAGATAAGTTATTAAATATGGAAATTAAAAGTAGTGTAACATCACTATCTATTGAATTTGCAACTTGTAGAGATTTGTCTAATCTAATTTGTATCGCCCGCATGTAGCCCATGATGTTCCATGTACTTTATCCCATTATATTTTATTCACTTCATGAATATGGTGATATTTATAAAAATTCTTATATTATATTCCTTTTGACCCTAGGTATTTTTTGCTAACATAAGTGATCAGTAGAAAACATTAGAAAATAATCTAATGCGGCATCTCCTTAATACAAATTAAAAAAACAATATAGGATACCTCTTAAACAGGATATTCTTTCCCACAAAAAAGATATTCTTTCCAAACAGTATATTGCTTTTTTATTTTACACTTATCTCTTTCTTTTATTTTCTTTTCTATATCACATCTCTGTATTGAGATAGATGGAATCGAGTTGACCATATTCTAAAACAAGAACAATCTCTTCTAGTTTTTGCCTCCCCATCCCTCTTCCTTACTGTTACTACTCAGGAGACAATATATGAAATCAATCCCAAGCAAAAATTCTCTGGTTACGTTCAAGTATTAATCAATGCCATAAAAAGCAAACCGTTCACTCGCTCAGCCATAATTCCTGTTTAATGTATTTGGATGGTTCAAAATGATAAAATAAACAATAACTTTTTATTTAAGTAATTCCTTACAGATCGATTGCATGTACTTGTTCTAAGTTCTGACGTGGGTGAGATCAAATTCTCCCAAGATCAGTCAAGAGAACACATATAATAGTCAAAGTTAACTTCCCCAAGGCCCCAACTACGACTATGATTTTCGCGGTCAAATGTATATTTTGTTATGACGTAGATAATTATTTTCAGGGTCGGTCCAACATATACGTAGGTTTAAAGCAAAATATAAAATTGAGGTTTAATTTTAAGAGTTACAAAATAAAAAATAACAATTTTTTTTTTAAATATGAGTTTATTTTTAAGAAAGAAACTTATATTAAATTTAATTTTTAATAAGAAAAAATATTTTTAATTATTATCTATTAATTAATAATTAGTAATATTTTTATATTTATATAAATATTTTATTAAATTTTGGGTAAAATATGTTTTAAATCTTTATAAATTTAAACATATTTGGTTTGATTCTCATACTTTAAAACCAATGTATTGAGTTTCTCTTTCTTAAAATCACCTCAAATTAATCCTTATCACCCCTCTCGCTATAGAATAAAAATATATCTGATAAGAAATACTAAAAACTAAAAACACATCTGATAAAAAATAATTTGGTATAATTTAAAAGAGAGAGACATAACACACCCATTTTAAATTATGAGAATCAAAATCAAATTTATTTAATTTTATATAAACTACAAATATATTTCACCCTTAATTTTAATATATAAAAATATATCTAAAAAATTTGAGGCCTTGTAGCAGGGGAGGCCTAAAGCGGTTGCTTTACTGGCCTACCCCTGAGGCCGGCCCTAATTATTTTCAATATATATGGTGAGCTTATTTATTGACTCATTGCTACCAATGTCTAATTATTTGAATCCTTCTTTACATAATTTGAAATTTTTTGTTTGTGTGTTTATGAAATATTTCAGCTAGATAAAAGTTGAAATTAGTAGTTAAAATTATTTTATCAATGTTTGGTAATGTGAGTTTTTTAGACAGTTACTAGCTTTTCTTGAAAAGTTAACTACTTGAGGTAACTTTTTTAAAAAATTCCATTTTCACCTTTTAACTGAAAATTTTATAAATTTATCTCTCTACAACACTCACTAATATCATTTTACCATTTTCAATTTATTTTACTAAATATTTTTAATCAAATCAATTAACTTAATTTTCAGCTTTAAGTTAAATTTCAACCTTTTTTTAGTTTTTAACTAGTTTTATATATGTGTACGTAAGTGGTATATATAAATGTTTACGGTTTGGTTAATTTTTTCTGGTCAACATTGAATTATCGAAGCATTCTTTATACGGTTTAGGAAAGTAGCATCGCCCATTATGTATGTATTAATTTAGGTTTAAAAATATTTTTAGTCCTTAATAGAAATTAAAAATGCATAAATTTAAGGACTAAAGATACATCATTTTTATTCAATATATAAACTAAAAATGAATAAAATTTAAATAGAACTAACTTTAAAAGGAGTCATATTTTTATAGATGAAAAACATATATATTCAAATGTTAATCTTATAATTATTAACATAAGATATTAATATTGACACATTTACCCAATTAATAACTTTGTATTAGTAGTAAATTTTATAAATCTAACTATTAAAAATTTGATTAAAACTATAAAATTTCATATAATAAAAAAATTAACTGATACTTTATTACATCACTTAAATATAATATGTTATTTGGAATATAAATAAATATCTACTATACAACTACATATTTAAGAATGTTTAAAACTTTATGTACATAATAATCGAGATAATGTAATAAAATATATAATACTAGAATTAGTTAATTTTGTATTCTACACTATTAGAATATTGTCTTTAGCGACCGATTTAGCGACCGATCCATCATTGAGATGCAGAAGTAGCGACCAATATTTTTTCAGTCGCTAAATCGGTCGCTAAAAATTAGTGACCGATTTTTCAATCACTACATTTGATTTTGTGACCAATTTAGTGACTGATACTGAAAGGAAATTAGAGACTGAAAATTTGGTCGCTAATTTTGGATTTGTGACTGATTTAACAACCGATTTAGCGAGGAAATTAGCGACCAAAAATTCGGTCACTAAAGTTGACTTTGTGACTGATGTAGTGACCGATTTAGCGAGGAAATTAGCGACCGAAAATTCAGTCACTAAAGTTCACTTTGTGACTGATTTAGCAACCGATTTAGCGACATAATTAGCAACCGAAAAATTGGTCCCTAAATTTTACTTCGTGACCGATTTAGAGACCGATTTAGTGATGGAATTAGCGACCGAAAAATAGGTCTGGTGTTAGTCCATGTTCAATGTAGGTGTTAGTGCTGGTGATTCTTGTATTTGGCGGGGCATAGTTAACGTTATGCAGACTATAAAGGATGGTTTCTATTTCAAAATTGGAATAGGTGACACATCCTTTTGGTTTGATGATTGGCTTGGAACAGGTCCTTTAGTCAATTATTTGGATCCTATTCACCCCTCAGACTTGTTGCTTACTTTAAGAGATGTCATTACTCATGATGGCTGGAATTTCTCTGCTATTGTAACGCCCCTACCTAAGCATGTTTTAATTCAAATTGAGGAGGTTTGTCCTTCTGTGGTACCTAATACCTTGGATGTGTGGTGTTGGAGTGGTAATGGTTGTGGTGTCTATACTACTTCTTCTGCTTACCAATGGTTACTTGGAGATCATGTTGATGTTGGTAACCGAGTTGATTGGAAGAGACTTTGGAAGCTCTGTGTTCCTGAAAAGGTTAAGTTGTTTATCTGGCTTGCCCTGCGAGACTCTCTTCCAACGAATCAACTTCGGTACAGGCGCCATTTAGCTACTTCAGCTGAATGCCCAAGATGCCATAATCATGAGGAAGACATTATACACTGCCTTCGTGAGTGCCGTAATGCTAAGGAAGTGTGGATCAGACTTGGCTTGTATGGAAATTCTGCATTCAATTCTGATAATGCAACCCAATGGATTCTGAGCATGATTAGGAGTCCACAATCTTCTCTTTTTTCAGCTGCTCTTTGGTGGATTTGGAAGTGGAGAAACACCTTTGTTTTTTATCAGACAATTTGGCCAGTAAATCAAGTGGTGAACTGGATTAGAATTTTGGAGTCAGATTGCAAGGTGGAGGAGAAAAGTCTGCAGTTTATTATGCTTCCTAACTGGTCCAAACCTCAGGCTCCTGCGTTTGATGCTTGCGGTTGAGGCGGCAAATAAGCTGCGATTTGGAGCGCTGGTGACATGAGGATAGGACGGTGGACGACCGCCGTTATGCGGCTAAGAGGTGGTTGTGGCTAAGAGGATAGTGGCTGTTTTTTATTTTTGAATGAGGGTCCTATGTTGGTGGCAACAAGAAGAAGAAATGTTGTTTTTACTTTTTTTTTGTATATATTTGATCTCTGTTTCATTTTGTTTACATAAATTTTGATTTTGTATTCTTGATATTTTTCTCATTTTCTGGATTTTGGTTGTGTATTTATATTATGATTTTTTGATGTTTTTCTCTCGATATATTTTCCTCTTCCTGTGTTTTGGTTCTGGTTTCATATGAATTAGAAATAAAAAAAATTGATTTAACCGAGCTAAAAGAAACTAACTAAAAATGAATCTAAAAGAAAATCGCCAAAAAAATGTTTATTCCGCCTAATATTTTAAAATCAGTCGCTATAGTTTTAAAATTGGTTTCTAAATCAGTTTATGATTTTTTATTCTAAAGAAAAAAAGAAAAAAAATGGTCAATATATCAATTTTAAAAATCGGTCGCTAAACTAGTCTCTAATTTTAGGGAGAAAATGAAATCAGTCGCTAAATCAGTCTCAAAGTTTGGTGGTTAAATCAGTCTCTAAAAATGAGTCGCTAAATCGGTCTCTAAAATCAGTTTCTAAAATCAGTCTCTAATATTTCGGTATCTAAATCAGTCGCTAAAATTTAGCAACCTATGGTTTAGCGACGTCCAAAAATCAGTCTCCAAATCGGTCTCTAAGTGTTTTAGCGACTGATTTTCCTATATTAGAGACCGAAAAATCGGTCGCTAATAGACAAAATTCTAGTAGTGCTAAAAGAAAATATTAAAAAGTGTAGCTTTGTCAATATTAACATACATTGTCAATTAATGGTGGTGATGCTATATATGTGTGAGTTTGGATCACTTAACTTCAGGTGTCAAATTTCAAGACTTACACTAATTAATAATTTTTATAGAATGTGAAATTGAGATTAATCCAATCATTGAGTCATATTATATTATTATATGATCATGTATATTAAATTTCAAATAACTTAGATATTCATAAGTATATTATTTAGCAGTGCACTTTTACTTATATTTTAAAAATATATGACACGTGTTAAAATTAATAAAGTGGTATGATAAAGTATTAATTAATTTTTAATTTGCATAAAATTTTATATACTTGATCACAACTTTGTTAAGTCTAAAATATATCATAAATCAGTAGCAAGTGCCAAGTTCTTGTATTGCAATAAGCATTGTATTTGAGGATACATTGTGACAAGTGACAACAATTGTATTCAACACAAAAGTACTAATTTATTCTCTCACTCTCTCTGTTTTTGTTTTTTTTTGGGTTTCGGGTAGTAACATCTTATTCTTTTCAACAATATGGTAAATGGAGAGATGTATGGAGAGATTAATGAAGAATCATTGAGATCCCTTGAGCTTCTTTGCAATACCTGCAAAGTACTTTCCCTGATGGAAAGCTTGAGCCAATTCTAACTCAGTAGGCTGTCTTGACCCATCCCCAGCATAAGTTCCTGAACCATATGGGGAACCACCCTTCACCTTCTCCATCTCAAACATGCCAGCTCCAAATGTGTATCCAATGGGCACAAAAATCATTCCATGGTGCACAAGCTGAGTAATAGATGTCAACCTGAAGAATTAATTAATTGTAAAATTAAATCAGAAATTAAACAGACATTATTGACATTAATTAATTAGTTTCAACTCCCATGTGGAAATAATTAATTAAACACTAATTAGAATATGAAACTCACGGTGTAGTCTCTTGACCACCTCCTTGAGAACCAGTGCTGTAAAAGATACCTGCAGGCTTTCCTGCAAGGGCCTGTGATTGCCATAAGCCACCAGTTGCATCAAAAAATGCTTTAAATTGACCAGCCATCATTCCAAATCTTGTTGGAAAACCAAACAATAACCCATCAGCTTCAGGAAGCTCATTGGGTGTAATAACTGGAACATCTCTCTTTGGAGGTGCTCCCAACTTCCCAAGGACATCTTCAGGCAATGTTTCAGGTACCTGCACGCAGAAATATATATACATGAATTGTAAGCATAAAAGGAAAATTCCCTTTTTGTTCTGATTCTGAATTAATATAATCAAGAGTTATAGCTAGTTGGTCTAACTTGGCTAGCTAGACCATCTTAATTAAGATATATATATATATAGTAGCGAGGGGAGTCTAAGCCACCGGGGAGTCCGAGCAAACCACACAAGTGACCTAGACACCACATCTAAACCAAAACCTTAAGACGTTAGGTTTATAGGTCTTGCCACTTATATATTGCTCTCCTTGCTCATTCTTATCCAATGTGAGACTAATACTTGACGTACCAACAATATATAAATATATATATATATATATATATATATATTTTGAACACTAGTGATGAGAAGCCGGCCAATCTTGAAAGATTGAAAAAAGCTGTCAACTCCTCTAATGTCTATGATTCTACTTAATTATAAGTTTCATTCACATGTTGTTCTGTTGGAATAGATGAACAGAGCACAAACAAGAGGATTTTCCATTATACTGTTTGTTTGATTTAAAATGGAAAGGGTTTAATTATAATTAAGGAGAGTGATTTTCATTACAAACCTGCCAGAGTTTTGCCTCTACTCCTTCTACGGATGCAGCCCCCTTTTGGATCTCTTCAGCCAGCTTCGCAACATGTCCATACATAGAATAGTAACTAAACATCAACGTATTTGTCAGTCAGATTCATGATAGTAAACATTAATTTCACAAGGAGGACAAGATATTGATCTTATGATCCTAATTAACAATCACTAAGGAGTAAGGAAGTCAAAATTGCTGTTGGGTAAAACACAAGAGAAATGTAAATTATCCAACAATTCATAAATTAAAAGAGAGATAAGAATAGAACATAAAGAAAATGTAATATGATGAAGTGACGTTGAGATAAAAAGATGTGTTGTATGAATTTGATGTATATATACATAACTCTAGAGAAAATGAGGTCATGTGAAAATGTTTTTTATATATAAAAGCTTTCCACTTCTTATCAAGTTATCAATACCATTTAAAAATTTATCCAATGTAAATCAAATCAAAGTTACATGTATATATATTTTTATTTTTCAAATTACCATATTTATAAATTTCAATATTGTTTTTATAATTAATTTATAATTTATACTTACGATTTATGTATTATAGTAAATGTGATTCTTTACAGTTTGAAATAATTATAATTATATTTATTGTATAATTTATGATTTGTTTTCCAAATTAAAAAAAAAAAAAGAAAAAGAAAAATGGGTATGATTTAAATTGCTTTAGATTGAATTTAATTGAATTATACTTAAATTTAGAATCAAATTAATTGAATAGTAAAATGACAAAATTTATGAGATTAAATCAATTAATTTTTGTTGTCAATAACGATTGAATCCAATTAATCCTCAGACACTTGTATAAAGAATGAGGACCGACATAAAATTAGATGGGATTCAGGAAATATTACTAGACCTTCCGACATTATTAATGCATCTATCAAGATATAGGAGATAGGATTTGGGTCATGCATTGCTCTCACGATCCAAGGACAGCTATAAGCATTAATATATAAATAAACATTGGGATTGGAGAAGCATTAATTTCTGAAAAATTCAACTTTGAGCAGAATTGGAAGCTAGCTAAGGAAATGAAAACACATCCTTTTACTTATTAGTGCATGCAGCTGAAACAACCATCAATAATGACAAAGTCCTATGCCAGGACCACAAACTCAACTCTCTGAAATTGGGTGGCCCAACACATCCTTTTAGTCTTGTTCTTTACATTTAGAGTCTTATATTTTGGGAAATTTAATGTATCATGTATGTATGTATGTTTGTGAACCCCCTTCTCCCTCCAACCTCCAATGTCAAAACTCTATCTATCAGTTTCTTTTTCTTTCCCTTTTATCCCATGATCATAATACTATCAATTAATAACGAGTATACAGTTCAATAATCTAAATATTTCCACTGCAAGCATTATGTTACTTAAACATGGGACAAAAAAGGCTTCCTTACACTCTGTTTCTTAAGAGAACAGGATAAAGAAATAAAAACAGGTCTCTTTGCTGCAATTGTAAGGACTTCAAAATTATTAAATCATTCTCAAGCCAGAACACTCAGGATTATGTAATGTCCGTTATTATTTAATTTTGGTTTAGAAGTAATATATTCTAATACTGGCTAACAGCAGGATCCCCAAATTTTCAACTTTCAAGGGAAAAAACAACTAAATAGCATGAATTCTGGTAGCCATCCACAACACCTTGATTCCTTCAAATACTACAAGGAAATGATAGACATACATACATACATAGATAGTTGACTTTCCCAGGTGAAAATTCTTCAATTACTCAATCCAACACCAAGCCAGCATCAAAACAAAAGAAGAGATTAACTTCGCAAGTAGCCAATAAGCTCATCATATGTGGAGAAAATGAAGCACACCGAATGAAATTGGAGTCTTATTCAAAACTTAACCATCAAGTGAGGTGAAATTGCCCCCAACAAGAAGACATGAAGAAAGAAGAGGGAGGAAGAATGACTTACACAATGTAAACTTTTGTTGCCATTGTTAGTAGTCTTGCACTGCTCTGTTCTCTCTGTTTCTGTGGAAACCAATAGTGGGGTTTGATGAATGAAACGTTGACAGGTTACCTATTCTTATAGTGCCACTCCTTTGCGTGATTACATTTTATTATTAATTATTAATTAGAATTTCCGATACAAATTGAGGATTGTTTCTTCAACAAGAGCTATCTAGACCTTTATAAACAAATATTTCAACCAAATAATTATGTGATAACTTATTTATCTGTTATTATTATTTTTCATCTTTTGATTAATCCAAGTTGATGGCGGATGATGCATGATTGGTGGGTCAATTCTCAAACTTACATTATTCAAACGGTGGAGTGGTTGAAATCACGTCCATGTTCGTTGTTACTTGATAATGATTTATAATTTCTTATTATTATACAATTATAACAATACTTCTATATATGTCTTGAATGTGTCAAAATTGTAGCAAGGAAAGTGCAATAATTTTCCCCATATTCCAAATCCAGTGACACAAAATAAGCTTCCATATTTTCAGACACCGGATGATCTCGGATAATTTGATGTCATATGTGAATAAGCTCATTTGTCTTCACTGCTTTATATTATTTTCTTTTCCCTACTCTTTAACCTTTTGTTTTAGAAAAATAATCACAGAAAAGTATTTTATCCCTGGTCATGTATTAATTATGTAATTAATTCATTGTCAAATTAAAGCTGCAAAATAATGATAATTTGTCCTGTTATAAAAGTGTAAATCAGTTAATTGAGAACATTGATATAATAAAGGCGAATTCTAGGGTGTAGTACCTAAATAGGTATCACACGGTAAGTCCCTTAGTTTTGGTATACTTTTCGCTGGTTTTTATAAATTAAGCTAGTTTCCAAAATTGTAACAAGGGTCCTTTGAATGTGATGAATTATCTTCATCTCTCCCTGGGGAAGAAACTCTTCTTCTCCTTACCTTTTACGCCACCTCCTCTTCCGTCGCCACCCCTCCGCTACCAATCCCAATCCCAATCCCCAAATACCCCCCCCTCCCCAAAGTCCAAAAACCCACCACCACCATCAAACCCGGGCCTCAAAGGACCCTTGTTGTTGTGTAAACAATGAAGTTCCTTCTCCGCTTCGAGAAATGACCCTTCATTTTTTATTCCTTTTTTATTCATTTTTTAATCTGTTTAAGGTTTTTAGAGTTGATTTAGCTTCACGAGTCTCTTTATCTTCGTCTTTCAGATTCGCAATCCTTCATAGGTGTGAACTACGGCCAGGTCGCCGACAACCTTCCGTCGCCGGAGGCCACGACCAGGCTCCTCAAGTCCACCGCCATTGGAAAAGTCCGACTATACAGCGCCGATCCAGGGATCATCAAGGCTTTTGCAAACTCTGGCATTGGAATAATATTAACTCCTTGGCAAGCGTACCAAAAGTCAACTGTAGTATAATGATTTGTGAAGTAAGAGTGTCGATCCCACGAGGAACAGGTTCAATTAAAATTTATAGTTCAGCTCAAAAAGCATATAAACAAAAGCAATGATTTGATTCATGATTGATTTCACTAGACTAGACTAAACTTGCATAAAAATAATACAAAAGTAATAGGAAAGTTAAGGGAAATTTCAATAAGAGAAACTGAGATTAAATTTCATCTATCTCACTCGTCTGTATTCTGGATAAATATAAATACATAGCATTTGAAACTATCAATATTGATGCAACACACCAATATCATTTATATCGATTCCTCGAGTATAAAATTCATAAGATTAATCCCCTGAATATTGATTCCTCAAATATTCAACGGATTATCCAGCCTTAAGTTCAAGTGTTAAAAGCAATAGATATATTGAAATCTATTCCTAGTATCGCAATACATCGAGTATTCTCGTTCAGATAGGATTTTCAGAAATACTTTCCAGTTAGATCTAAAAATAAAAATCAAGAATCTATTGATCAGATAGAATCAGGCATAAAGAGCAGAACGATAATACCAATATTGATCGAAACAAGATTATTGTATATAAATATCACCAGAATACATCCGAGTTCGAGTCGATTACATTCAATCCCAATAAGAGGAGATTAGCTACTCATAGTAGCTTTAACAACCAATAAGATGAAGGAGAAAACAAAAGATCAAGCTTCCGCAGCTTTCGTTCTTCTTCGTGTTCTTCGTTCTATTTTCGGAAAGTTCGAAACTGTCGAAAACTGATTCTGAAACTTGTTTTGTGCTGCTGCGTAAGTGAAAAATCGCTTGAGCTAAAATTTTTAGCTCAAGCGAATGGAATTCTTCATGGTGAAGAAAAGTCAATTAGCTCAAGCGAATGAAATTCGCTTGAGCGAATTAAGCACCTCAAAAACCCCTTCTCTGGTCCAAATTTGCTTGAGCGAATTGGAACTCGCTCAAGCGAATTGTCAGCACTTAAATTCCTCCTTTTCTCCTTGCTGCTCCAATTCCTCTGCTCCTGGTTAATCCTCTTCAACTTTTCCTGCAATTAAACACCAAAAATTGGGATTAAAAGGTTTCAATTAAACCAACACTCGGATATTACTGCTTAACTTAAAAGTTCTAGAATTTGGAGGAAATCAACTAGAGAATTAGTGCAATTAACCCATAAGAGCCATGTTTTTATATGAAAATAACCTAATCTTTGGCACTTATCAAATAGTCATCGGAGCCGCCAACGGTGACATTCCGGGTCTTGCCTCCGCTCCCAACTCGACGACTCAGTGGGTGAATGCGAACGTGTTGCCTTACTACCCTGCCAGCAACATCATTCTCATCACCGTCGACAACGAGGTCATGACCTTCGACGACCAGGGACTCATCTCACAGCTTCTTCCGGCGATGCAAAATGTCTAGAATGCCCTTAACTCGGCCTCACACGATGACATCAAGGTTTCCACGGTGCATTCCATGGCCGTGTTGAGTCAGTCGGATCCTCCATCTTCCGGGTCGTTCAGCTCGGCTCTCCAAGACACCCTCAAACAGTTGTTGGCTTTTCAGAAAGATAACAAAGCACCCTTCACAATCAACCCATACCCGTTTTTTTGTTGTGTGGCGTAGAAGGTAAGGAGGAGGAGAGTTTCTTCCCCTAGGGAGAGATGAAGATAATTCATCACATTCAAAGGACCCTTGTTGCAATTTTGGAAACTAGCTTAATTTATAAAAACCAACGAAAAGTATCCAAAACTAAGGGACTCACCGTGTGATACCTATTTAGGTACTACACCCTAGAATTCGCCTATAATAAAAGGCACCATCTAACGTGAAATAGTGTCGGGGTGTGGCACACCGCTAAATAACCGTGAAATCTAGTAAAATTTTAATCAATGGTCACAATTTTTCATTGACAACCGATTTTGCCAGTTTCGTTTTGTAATCTCCGCCTCATTAAAGTGATGTCAATCAAACATCTTTTATTTGCTATTGTATCCCCACTCAACCATCATTTTATCTGAACGAGTCTATCTTCGTGTTTCATATATGACCCCGCATTTTTTACACTTTTGTTTTCTCTTCACATGCAGTTTTAACATATTCCTCCCTCCCTCCCTCTCCCTTATTATAACACCATTTCAATCATTTCACACCGTTTAATTAACTGGGTTAATGCATTGGTTTTTTTAAAAAAATTATAGCATTTCAAATATACCCCTGTTTAAAGGCCACTATATTTTAGGGATATCAATTATCATATGGTGGAAGACTCCAAAAGTCAAATTCTAATGGTGTAGTTAAACATGTAGGCATAAAACTCCATTAACTATTCACACTAATCAATAGATAGGGAATTAAAAAGAGTTAAACATTAATGAAGGACAAATATGAAAAAAAATCATTATTTCATCTAAAAATCTGCAAATGGTCTTATATTAAGGGACACTCAATTCTTCTAGAAAGAATCATATAAATAGGGACAGAGGGAGTACTTGTTTAGGGTTGCCTTTCACATAAATGATTTACAGATAATACAAATTAGCAGTGTAGCACCATTATATTGACAATAAATAGCACTACCTATGTTCCTATTTAACTGTTCATTTAGAAAAAAAAAACACACATATTAAGAAATGTAATTATTACTCTTATTTCATGGAAATAAATTTGAAACTTTCTATTTTACCCTTTATCTCTCTTAGTACTATTGAGTCTCAATAATTTTTAGTAATGAGTCATTTATTATATAACATAAGGATAAAATAGAGAAATATGTATTTATTATTATATTGTGTTTATAAATGCACGGTTAAATAGGAATTTTTTTTTCATTAAAATGGACAGTTAAATTAACATACTAAGATTTTATTTGTGAAATATATATTAACTAAAAATGTTGTGGAATTACGTTCCAGCAAAATAATATTGTGTTGTTTTTTACGAAAGCACATATAATATAATGATTTTGTACCAATTTACATGATAGGAGCTACTTGCTACTACCATAGGATTAGTGCTAGGATCTCGTTTCGAATATCATCATCCTAATATCAATTTAAAAATAAAAACAAAAAATAACCCTACCATTCTTTTTCTAAAAAAGAAAACTATCGTGGTTACTTGCTCCGTAAGCCGGAATATTCCACCATTGAAAGCACTAAATTTGCATTTTTCTTAGTTTTTTTAATCAATATTTATACTGATTTATAGTCATTTTTCATAAACAATTCACTAAAATTTTATTTAAAAAAAAAAATCACCAAACTTTATATTAGGACCGAATCCTCATATTATCCCTAACTATCCTAGGACCCCACTCTAAATTCAAACTTTATTTCTATAACATGTACTTGGGTAGCTGGGATCCTCTCCCGTAAACAAATAACGGGACGAGATCTCGGCCCTTGATTTTAAAAAATAAAAAATAAAAAAGTTGATGAAAAAAATGTCAGCTCTTAGATACTAAAACTGCACACTCTCCTGTTCAACTGAATTGGAGAGGATCCTGGTCCGTGCTCGATCCTCCTACCTTGATTTCTCTAAATTGGGGTTAGAGTTTATATGGTTCCTTACACATAGCCATGACTCACAGTTGCCAAAACTTGTTTGAACACAAACTCATTTGAGGCTCATTCCCCAACTAAATACAACCTATTAGGACAAATTATTTTTCCACATTTTAAAAGTATTAAAACTTTGACAGTTTATTTTTGAGGTGTGAGAAGTGTAAGGAGTAATGAGATAAAAGAAAAATGAAACGAGAAAATATGAAAAATATGATAGGAAATGAAGAGAGAGATAAAAAGAAAAAAATTGTGAAATGAATTGAATATTAAAGGAGCATGAAAAAATCATTACTCTTTTTAAGAGTATTAAAATTTTAAAAGTCCATTTTTTGGTGCAATAAGTGCATAAAAAATAGATATAGAAAGAAAAAAATGAAGGAAGAGATGGTAGAAGAAATGGTAACTTTTTTTTTTTGTAAGCAAAGAAACTATATTAAAATAGAGTACAAGGGGTACTCCAACCCATTACAAAGAGTATCAAAAAACCTCAAGACCCATCATATAAAATGCCATCAAATCCAAAATCTCAATGATTAGAAGAACATTCCCTGACAATGATTAGCTCCAGTAATAGCCAACAGAAATTGCCCATCCTTCCTCATTAACAACAGAACCACCCTGTCTCAAGAACATCCTCATGAAGACAACAAAACGAAAAACACAGGCCACTAACAGCATTAACCACATATTATACAGCCAAATAAAAGAAAATAAGATTGGATAGATCATGAATAAAAGTTTAAGCAAGAAGATGGAGAGAGCACCCAACAAGAAAAAGGGTAATGGAAGGAAGAGTCCCTAGCTGATAGCCAAGTACATGATCGGACCTTAATTAAATCAATCAATTCAAATTTAACAGGCTGTTTATTAGAGAACACAGTCTCATTCCTCGTAATCCATATAGACCAAACAATTACCATCCAAACCACCGACCAACGCAACCTATTTCCACCATCACAATTTGGGAGTCCCACAAAGCTTTCAAAATGAGTGATACATGAGTTAGGAAATACAGAATACAGTCCAAACCAATCCAAGCAAAGCATCCAAATGCTATATACAAAAGGACATTCAAAGAATAATTGTGATACTGTCTCCAACTCTTGTTCACACCAAACACAACCACCCTCAGAAGAAGCCAAAATATGCCTTTTAGTAACATTCCCTTTTGTCGAGATTTTATTCAACATTGCTCTCCAAACAAAACCTGAAATCTTGGAAGGTACTATTTTTTACCACAGGAATATGTGATTCGGAAAATCTGCATAAATTCGGAATTACAATGACGTTATAGGCAGAAGACACCGAATAAAGACCATCATTTGAAGCTTTCCAGCTCCAAGAATCTAGCTTTCTAGGTTGCAAAATCACCCTATCAACTTTAGTCATCAACTTTAATAGTAAATCACCCTCCCACTGAAGTAAATTCCTCCTCCAACTCCAATTCCACACACAACACCCATCCCTCCAATTAACCATGTCAGCAATAGTTACATTTTTATATGATGCAACAAAAAATAATCTATTAAATAAAACACAAAAAGGTGTTGATCCACACCAACGTTCCAACCAAAAGTAAGTGTCCCTCCCATCCCCCACTTCCTTACGACAATTGTTAGAAAACCACCCCTATGTGACCATCGTCTCATTCTCTATAATCCACAAGTCTAACCACCACCTAGAGCCCCTCCCCACACTATAATTAGCCTTCGCAGATGAATTCCCATATATAGAAACTAACACCTTATTCCACAACCTTCCCTTGTCTACTAAAAGCCTCCACCTCCACTTACCTAATAAAGCAAGATTAAAAGCCCTCAAGTCCCTAATACCCAAATGAGGTGTGAAATGTTTTTATATATTTTATAATTAAATTAGCAAGTATCTTATATATAATTAAATAGACATTTTTATGAAATTAAAAATAAATTTAAAAATATAACAAATAAAATGATTTGAAAATTTAAATTTTAAAATATTTAATAAATTAGTTTAACTAAAAAAATTATTTTACTAATAATTTGTTTCTATGTATTTGTTTAACATTCATTTCCACTGTTCTCTTTAAATTTTAAAATTAAATTATTTTTCTTTAAATATAACAATAAAACTAAGTGTTGGAATAATGAATCTTACTTTTAAGAAAAAATGGTGAATCTTTAATCTCATTTCAAGGAATCTAACTTATTTTTGTATAAATATTACAGAATTACATGTCTTTAAAATGTTTTTTTTATCATATAGAATAGATATTGTTGTATCATGTATGTAACAATTAGTGAAAAAGTACGTGGTTTTTTTTTTCGTTTTGAAAATACTTCACAGTAATTAAGTAGCTTAATGTGTTATAGTCATATATAGTTAATCAAAGATATATAAAAGTGCGATGGAGCATAATTTTTTTACCAAGTTTAAAGTTTAATTATATTTTAATGAATTTTAAAATAATAAATATAATTTATTCATACATTTTAGTGAATAATATATCAAATCGTGGTTAACATCACTAAAAACAAATGTCTGTCAAATAACTATTGCATTTGCATACGCAGTACGCACCATATGACGACTATAGTTGTCATGGATAATAAGGAAGAATCTATTTACCGAAGACATTTCAACTTTAATTTCAAGTTTCCCAAAGATGGTTTACCATGTGTTTGAATTCCCCCCTGACAAATTTTTCTTCATCTTACTTCATAAAAAATTATATGACCTTACATTTTACATAATACTTGAGATTAGTTAATTTTTTTTAAAACCACAATATCTTAGGAAATTTTGCTTCAGGCGGACATAGTGGAGCTAAATCTTTCAGCGAAAGTTTTTCCATATATAAGATGTGTATGTTCACTGTCCAGAATCATTAGCTACAGAATAGCTAGAATACAGCTACAAATTTTAATTATAGAATACTTCTGTAGTTATTCCGTAGCTGTTCCGAAGCTATATTGGAAGAAAAGAAACACACAACTAGAGAGGATGTTCTTACGTAAGACTAGAATCCGATGGAGATCTTCCTGGAATCAAGTATGAACCAACCACCCATTGGTTGAGATTAGTTCATTTGATTAATCTGCACCGTTGAATGTGCGGTCATGCACACTAATTTTCGGAGAGAGATAGAAAATGAATTTGATATAGGGTCGCAATTTGGTACCCTCCAGTCAGAGAGAGTTTTGATACTTTCTTGTTATTTATTTTATTGAATGGAGGCATATAGGCCTAAACTATACAGGAACAAGTCGTTTACTCCGTCCTAAATTATTTCAAAGACATAAAATAGATTTTAAACGAGACACATGTGTATTACAAATGAGAATGTGAAAATATAGAGAAATACAATAAAAAATACATGATAATAGTTATAGGGGATAAAAAGTCTTTTAAAAAATTAAAAATACAAATTCTAATAGTTAAATATTGTCCTGTAAGGGTAAAAATACTAAAACCATTTAAAAAAGTTGAGAGAAATTGATTAAATAATCAAAGAAGGTACCAAAACCCTCTATCACTGGAGGGTATCATAGAATTTCCCTTTGATATAGTAGAGAATAATCTTGGCTGGGATAACTTATGCTGTCATAGTTTCTTATGACCATTAAATGAGTCATGACAATATGATTTTTTTACCTCTCCGTGGAGTCTTTTTTACCATTATGAAATATATGATGTTCTTGCATAAGAATTGGTCATTAAATGTAATAATTTAAGTTACTATATATATTAAATAAATATTTTTATTGATTTAATTAATTGCCCATATATTATTCTATTATGAAACCATATACAAGGTCAAGTCAACAATCTAAATTTATGAAAAGTCTAACGCATTCACGGTTGAGTCCATAAATTTATTATGCATGATGTTATTTTTTTTTTTCACTATTAATTATTTAATCAAGATGATTGCGTTTCGACTTACTCCTCAACCTCAATGTCAATAATTGCAATTATAATATTCATATATTTTTTATTAAAAACAATTTATAAACATATAGTAATTGAAATGACACGCCATTTTAGAAAATACTCTCTTTTACAAAAACAATTTTTTCTTGTACACACCAAATTAAAATAATAAAAACAATTGTAGATAGTTAGTTTAATAGATTATCTAGCCTCTAACATCATTATTATGAATTCTATTACTTACAATCAATAGTACTTTCTTAGGAAAAATACGGGAATAACAAAGACTTTGCAAGCCATTAAGGTGGATTTAGTGGTGGAGATTTAAATAATTTGTATGAGATTCTAAATTCAAATCTTATTATTTTTACACAGTATTTAAAAATATATATTATTTATATATCATGCCAACACTAGGAAGTTCGGCTCCTCTCCATTTCCCTAAAAAATGGACATTTCCATTTCGCCTCTCATATAATTGACACATGGCATAAAGATTATTCAAAGGTTAAAAATTAATGGATATTGTTTAATTAAAAAATAATCATGAGGCGAGAATTCAAGCAGTACGTTTCTCGCCTTTAAACACAAAAGGTGAATAAAGTCAATAAATCAAAGGGAAATGTTTTGCGACACGTAAACAGTTGGTACCACAAAAATCCCACTGTTTTGCGGGTTTCTTCTTTAGTGTCCATTTTTTTTATTTTTTATTTTATTATTATATTTATTTTTATTTATTTATCTCATTAAATAAAAATATAGATTAAAAAATACAATAAATGATCACATTGAATTTGTGTTAACCATTCATGTTAACACGAGGTTAATTATGTGTCAAGAAATGGTGAACATATTTTTAAATGAGGTTAATGGTGTATCCAATGGCGATAAACAGAATAGGATATTTGGTTAAGTGCCATTTTTTTGGGTTTTTATTTAATTTTTATTTTATTATTATATTCATTTTTATTCATTTATCTCATTAAATAAAAATATAGATTAAGAAATACAATAAATGTGTATTCTTGGGAGGCTTGGCATAAGTTTCTTATCATCATTATTCTATTTTGATACTAATAACCAGATATATTATTTCATTTACCGTTTCTTGACACACAATTAACCTCGTGTTAACAATCATTGTTTCATTTTGATGCAAATAACCAAATTTATTATTTCATTAACCCTTAATGGACATACAATTAACCTCACAAATTCAATTAACCAAATATCCTATTCTGTTGACCGCCAATGGGTACACCATTAAGCTCATTTAAAAATATATTCACCGTTTTTGGACACATAATTAACCTTGTGTTAACAGGAATGATTAACACAAATTCAATGTGATTATTTATTGTATTTCTTAATCAATATTTTTATTTAATGAGATAAATAAAAAAAATAAATATAATAGTAAAATAAAAATTAAATAAAAACCCAAAAAAGGGGGTGCTTAACTAAATATCTTATTCTGTTAACCGTCAATAGATACACCATTAACCTCATTTAAAAAATATGTTTACCGTTTATGGATACATAATTAACCTCGTTTTGACTGGAATGGTTAGCACAAATTCAATGTGATCATTTATTGTATTTCTTAATCTATATTTTCATTTAATGAGATAAATAAATAAAAATTAATATAATAAAAAAATAAAAGTTAAATAAAAACCCAAAAAAAGGGGCACTTAACCAAATATCATCTTCTGTTAACCGCCAATGGATACACCATTAACTTTATTTAAAAATATGTTCACCATTTTTGGACACATAATTAACACCGTGTTAATAGAAATGGTTAACACAAATTCAATGTGATCATTTATTATATTTATTAATCTATATTTTTATTTAATGAGATAAATAAATAAAAATAAATATAATAATAAAATAAAAATTAAAGGAAAACCTAAAAGAAGGGCACTAAAGGACAAACCCGCAAAATAGTGAATTTTTTGTGGTACCCACTATTTATGACGCGAAATATTTCCCTATGATTTATTGACTTTATTCACCTTTTGTGTTTAAAGAGGGTGAAACGTACCGCTTGAATTCTCGCCTCGTGGTTATTTCTTAATTAAACAATATCAAATAATTTTCAACCGTTGGATAATCTTCATGCCATGTGTTAATTATATGAAAGGTGAAATGGAAATGTCCATTTCTTGGGAAAATGGAGAGGAGCTGAACTCAACACTAGGTCAATGGAGATGTGATTGGATGAATTTTTTTTCAAGGTTACAGGTATTCTCTACGAGAGGTAATCCTGTTCGAGTCGGGTAGGATCTCTATGGACAACAAATCTTCTCTCTCTGAGTATTTAACACAGTTATATATTTATGACTTAAACTCAAGAACAGTGCAGGTTAAGCTGAAATAACCCCTTGCATGGCCGGCCCAACCTTAAAGCGGGTAAAGCCTCCGCATTAGACCCCCAAAATATACTATTATTTTCAGCCCCTAAAAAATATTTTATTTACAATTAATAGTTTTTAAAAAATAAAAATAGCGAATGAATTGTTTGATAAATAATATTAAATTATTAAGAGTAACTAAGTCTTTCTCCTAAAAAACATCATTTTATCACAACCTTTTCTCATAAATAATAATTATTAATAATTGATTCTATTTATTTTTAACATAGATTTGTCTTATCACTTACTTTATTTTTATGTGACTTTTCTTCTATAGGTCGTGCTATATTGATATTTGATACCTATTCTCTCTTACTTTCTCAAATCTCTACTTTTTGTACTTGGTTTAGTGTATAGATTTATCCATTAGTGAGTATATATATGGGAGCGTAACACATGAAATTGTGTTTTTATGTGAGAATGATAAAAATATTTTGTAGCCATCAGATTTAAATAAAGGGTTGAGATTAAAACAACCCACTTAAAGATATCACGTGCCTCCTTCACTATTACTTACCACCACCACTACCACCCATGCCACAGCCGTCGCCACCGTCACCATGCACCACCACCGTCGCCGCCGCCGCCACCAACGGCGGTGGCAGGAGTGGTAGTGGCAACAGCGGTGGTGCGGTGGCGGTAGGGGTGGTGGTGGTGGTAAGTACGATGAAGGAAGTACGCGATATTTTTAAATGGGTTGTTTTAATCTCAATCCTTTATTTGAATCTAATGACTACAAAATATTCTTATCATTCTCACATAAAAACATCATTCTCATATGATACGCTCTCTCTCTCTCTATATATATATAGAGAGAGAGAGAGAAAGGATTGTGCACTAACAGTGTAAAACATTTTACACTGACGGTTAATCACAACCCTTGATTTATGGTGAGTTTGTTGACTTAACTAATTAATATTTTATAAGTCATATAAATGAAGAATCATGATTAAATGTCAGTGTAAAACTCTTTTAAACTGTCAGTGCATACTAATTAAACTCATATATATATACATATATTGTCCGTGTGAGTATATTGTGTCAGTGTGATTACGTAGATTTATTTATTTAAACTAATAATTAAATTTTTAAAATTAATTATCTCAACAAACACACACTAATATATTGAAGGATAAAAAATGTCTCATCATAAAATTCATTTTAGGCGTAGAGAAACGTTGTACCTGCCCTGTCCACGTGCTCAGTTATAATTAATTGGACTTAGTGACTTATTTTTTTAATCTGAGAGCTATTTCTCTTAAGGGAGTTTTTTTTTTCTCTACACAACTCAAAAACTCAAAGGATTTAATTTATATATACAGTGTCATTGTAAAGAAGTTTTATACATACATCTAATGGTGTGCCGTCACGTTATTTAATGAATATAACACCTCATGTGTTATTAAATTCAATAAATAATATGACAACAAATCATTAAATGTCTGAGTAAAATTTTTTTACACTGCTAATATATATATATTAAACTCAAACTCAAAACCTTAATTAATCGGTAATCTTTGTCACTTTGAAAGTTCTTCAAGACAAGACATAACTATAAACGTAACCATTTATGACCTAGATTCTTCTCTCATCTTCTACATGTGTCTGTCTTTGTCCGTTATAAATCATTTTTATTAAAAAAAAGGTTTAGAATAATATATGAAAGATAAATTATAGCAACTAGTATATTAATCCGCGTAATACATGGATAAATGTGTTTTTTTATTTTATTAAAATAAAAAAAATATAAAATAATTTTAAATATTTTTCAATTTTAAATTCTAATCATATATTATATTTTACTATTAAAATCTAACTTACATTATTATTTGATAATGAAATATGATAAAAAATTAAATTCATAAAGATAAAAATAACTATTTATATATTATAAAAATAGGATAAAAATTTTAGTCTTAATAAATTTTAAAATTTAAGATCAACATTTATTAACATCTAAAATTTCGAATAAGAAGAGAAAAAAATTAGTATTAATAATTGAGATGTAGAATCTAACTCTCACAAGTGTGAGTGGAATTCACCATCCAATGAGAGAATGTCAAAAATCATTGAGAGGAAGAGTAGAGTGAGTGAGTGTCTCACTTTTCAAGATGAGGTATCAAAATTAGTAGTATAATATAAAGAGTTGATATATGAAAAATGTTTGGTAAAATGAAAAGAAATTAAATAGAGTAGAAATAAATGGAGTGGAGAAAAATAAGTGAGAAATCATGCATTTTATTCTTGTAAAAATTTATGGGTCCCAAAGTTAAATTATATATTAATTAATATATACCTCTTTAATTTTTCCTTTCACAAATTAATTTTTATTTTACAACCCATTCGTTTAATTTTTAAATGTTGAATAACGTAATTTTTAATTTAACCTAAGAATAAATATATGTGTATCTTTAGTTATTTACACTCAATTATTTTAAAAATCACCCGAATTACATTATGAACTGTAATTAGTTTTTTTTATAATTGTAAAATATTAAATGAACGTATGATTTCATCTAATGTTTTGGTTTCAAGTAATTAAAAAAATATTAAAAAAGATATAGAATTACTCCGCCGTCAGACATACAAGACATATATCTCCCTCCCTCCCTCGGTTTGACAAACAAATTTATCTGTATCTATAGATTTTGTAATGTTGGCGGTTCATACGTTTAATGCACTATCTGGCTTTTAACCGGGCTAATTACGAACTATGCTATTAAGTAATTATAACATATATACTTTGAAAATAAAGTTTTTTTTTTTCTTTATTGATGGATAATTTGGTGATACTTTGAAACTTTCTTGGTCAAAATATCAAATTTGAACATGAAATCCTTGCCCATGTTGCATCAATGTTTGACTTTTAGTTTCTTGATCGGACAAATTTTATTCAACATTGAAAATGTTTGGATAATGGGGGAAAAACCATTTTCAAATGAGAAAATGTGAAGGCCAATATCAAGTATGCACAAGGTGTGACTCGATAAAGTAGCCTTTCTTAAGCATATTTTCTTAAAGAATTCAAGAGTTATTTTAAAGGGTAAAAGAAGTAATTTTATCTACTGATGTAAAACTCAATGGTTAATTAAGATATATATATATATATATATATATATATATAATATCATAATTTATTATATGCATGTACATGTATGTGATTATATCATCTCAAATGTTGATTTTTATAAATAAATGATTATGTGACTCTCACTTTAATTAGATGAGGGATAAAATAACCTTTGATTTGTCTTTTCTAAAGTGTAAGGTGTATTTTAAGGGATAATAGGGGATAAAATGTGAAATAATAATCATTAATTAATAAATCAACAATTAAGATTTTAGAAGTTCCATAATTTTTTATATATGGATATTTATTTTATCACAAATATCCTAACTATTGATTTCTCCAATTAATAATAGTTTTTTTTGCACATTTTGCTCTAAAGTGCACTTCTATACTTTAAAATTAGAGTTACATCTAATAGTCAAACTAAGTGGAGTAATTTCACCCTTAAAAAAGAGTATACCTATAATAATATGATTTTTTTAACATATACAATGTTGATAAAACAAAATTCAAAATAAATTTTTTTATTGAAAATTATAAATGTCACAACATTCAATTTATTGAAAACATTGAATATTATATTTTTTAATAAAATTTTTTTCACTTTTAATTTATTATAATATGTAATGTTATATAAGTTAAAAAAATAGTAATACACGTAATCAAGTATATGATTTTTATTGTAAACAATGTCAACTTTTTAGACCTTATTTGGTCATATTGACTTATGGCCAAAAACAAAAACGGATACTCATATAATAGTTTATGAAAGCACCGTATTATTATAATAATCAACATTATTAGTGGTCAGGCCGTAAAAAAAACATTATTAGTATGTAGCCAAAATATTTCTTTTATTTCTTATAATATCTTAAAGCCACCAAACCCTTTTTTTAAATATAAACATTTTTATCCCAAAAAAGAAAATCAGTTATTGATAAATAAACATAATTTGGTAGTTAAGAAAAGACTTGTTTTTTTCCTTCTTTTTTTTTTACGTCAAAACCATGAATTCCATAACTAACCAGTGGGGAGACAAATGTCAAGACCCACTTGAGTAGCAATACAATATGGAGTTTTCTCTATCCAAACAATATTGGGGTTTTGGATAGCATACCTAGTTAGAGAATGAGCTGCAAAATTGCCGGCTCTTATTACATGGTTGAATGAAAGAAATAGAAAATCACGTCTAAAGGAATTGCAATCAAAAACAAGAAAAATCAAAGGATGATGAACCAAGAACTGAGTTGGAAATAGCAGTGATAAGTTGTAGGCAGTCAGATTATGCTTCTAATTCCATGAATCCCATTTCTAGAGCAAATTGGAGGCCATAGCACATTCCAAGAGCCTCGGCTACTTTAATTTCTGGACCACATTTCACCTGCCAAGTAGCAGCACCCAAAACGATTCCTTCATGGTCCCTAATTACAGCACCTACGCCCCATGTCTGACCATCCTTATATGCAACGTCTGTGTTCATCTTGAATCGGCCCTCGGGGGGAGCTTTCCATCTAGCACCTTGGAGATCTGCAGGCCCATTTTTGCTTCGGTCCTCGCTGGAAAGAGCTTGAGAGAACTGGTCTACTTGTGTCATCGCTGTTTGAATTGTTTGCCAAATTGGCATGCTCTTTTTTTCAAACACCAGAGCGTTACGACTATTCCACCAGCTATTAGGGTAAAATACATTTTTTGTATATAAGATAAGTAAATTTTACTGTTTTATAAGGACTAAAAGTTTATTATTATTGTTATTATTTAATAGAGCTTACACCCCTAAAAAAAATTAAGAACAAACATTCTTGGGAATCATGGGAGGGAGACACTTAACGCATGAGGAGAGGTACAAGAAAAAAATGTGTAACAAAAGGAAAAAATATATTTATTATTTTATATATATTTGACCCTTGAGATTAAGTACGCTTTAAAATAATAAAAAATGAAATTTCAATTAAATTTAATGAGATTATAGTCATTAAATTCTAGAAAACTTGATTTTATATAAAATTATAATGAACAAAGCCTTGTTGCCCGGCCCATTTTCTTCCATTCTTTATGACACATGCATATATGAATGGACCCACATACATATACATAAGCACAGGCATGAAAAATCAATGACTTTTGCTCCACGAATACCATGCCCGCCCCAGTTCCCATCATAGCCGATTAATAGAGTATTGCTTGCTTGGGTTGGGAGGGGGAAAGACCGTAAAGTCTTCTTAGATGATCCTTTCATATCTTTAGTTTTCTTTCTTTTTTTTTTTTCTTTTTCCTTTATTCAAGATTTGTGTATGTATAGTGGAAGTGCCACTGAACATTCTAACTCCGCAATCATATCATATTCTTTAAATGCCTTTTGGTGGGTTATTGTTGGCCTTTAAGGGGATCCAATCATGAAATTGAAAGCTTTCTTCGTGATGTGCCTATACTTCAACACACCCACAAAATTTTGTCTGTTATTCCTGATTTCTTTTAAGAATATTTGATTTGATAACTGACCTCCTCCACTGGTCAAAGGAATAAATAGCAACGCTCTAGGGCCTACTGCAGCAAAGTTATTAGTAATCGTAATCAACGAAAATCAAATCTAGGATACCAACATTTTAGGGAAAATTTACTACACAATTGGGGCACAACATTTCCCCTTCACATGTACTCATCAAAGCTACAAAACTTCCATTTTATGCAAAAAATTCTCTAGTAAATGATCGCGCATAGATGCACACGCCTACCGAGTAAAAACTGCCATATAGTAATAGTATATCAATTAGGGAAATTCTAGGGTACCCTCTTGTGAGAGAGGGTTTTGGTACCTTCTTTGAATATTTAATCAATTTCTCTCAACTTTCTTAAATGATCTTAGTATTTTTATACTTATAGGACAATATTTAACTATTAGAATTTGTATTTTTAATTTTTGAAAAGACTTTTTGACCCTCTATAATTATTATCATGTATTTTTTATTGTATTCCCTCATTTTTTCACATTCTCATTTGCAATACACGTGTGTCTCATTTAAAATCTATTTTATGTCTTCGAAATAATTTAGGACGGAGTACACGACTTGTTCCTACGTAATTTTGGCATATTCAATAAAAAAAAATGACAAGAAGGTACCAAAACTCTCTCTAACGAGAGGGTACCAAATTGCGACCCTATTAATTAATATCGCAACACCATTTGGAGGAGATGAACTCTTATGATATAAACAGATATGACCAAGTTTGATGTATATATCTTCAAAATTAAAAAGTGCCATGTTGTTAAAATAATTCAAACACTCTTCACTGACGGAACGGAAATGTGCGTTATTCTGCTCTTTTTAAATTGTGCTAACATCTAACTTTATTTTAATTTTAAAAAATTAATTATTGATCTCTTTTGGAAATTTGAAATAAATCAGAATTCTCTGTGTTAATGAACAAAAAACTTTTAAGGGCTAAACATTATAATATATTGTTTTTTTCGATAATACAAAATTAAAAATGTGTGATTTCACAAGAATGTTAGAGATGAGTTAAGATATGACTCCTGTAGAGTGACAATTGACTTTTTTAAATCAAGAGGTGCATTTTAAATTATAAAATATAAAATTATAAGTATTAATTGAAAAATTGATAATTAATATTTTAGTAATTCCATAATTATGCATATATTTAATCACTTTAATCAATAATTATTTTTTTATTTTCTAAAGTGCACATGTTCAGTTTAAAAGAAGTGTATGTTTCATTAAAGGTGTGTTTGTGATTTTGAAAGAAGGGAAAAGAAGGGGAAGGGGATCAGGAATAGGAGGGGAAAGGAAGATGAGAGAAAACTTTGTAATTTACACTTACAAATATAAGGGAGAGAAGGATTTTTTATAAACTTTTCCCTTCCCTCCATTTCCTAACTCGCAAATATACCTTAAAGTAATAAAATACACTTTAAAGAATAATTTAATATAAAGGATAAAATGTAAGAATTATTAATTAGTGATATAGTTTTTTTTTTGTCAAAATTAATGATATAGCATTATAGCTTGAATAAATTCGAACACATTCGGGCTTGGGCTCAGCTCTTTGAAGGCCTCGAGTTTGCCGGTGAATTCATCATTCGTAAACTACAAAAAAAATAAAGAAAGAAAGAAAGAAACTACAGTACTTCCGTTTGACCAAAACAAAAACTACAATACTTCCACTGTTACCGCCATTATCTCTCCAACTTACCGAACCAAGGCCCTCTTCTCCATTTTCACACATTGTTTTAAGGACTTAACTTAAAACCTAATAATATTATTAGGATTCAAATGTAGCTTACATAGTGGTCCATTTTATTGAATTCTGTAACTTGTAATTCTTAAAGCATGCAAAGAACGGGTTGATCGAGTGGAACAAGACATAATCTCATACATGACAGGTTATAGGTTCAAACTCCCACTCATCCCCTTGGAATGAGGTAAATGTAAATAGCTCTGTAAGTGCTCTGGCTTTCCGTGCCTTGGACGGAAGCATCATCCACTCACCCTAAATTTTATTGCACCGAAAAGGAAAAAAGCCTACCAATATACTATTCCTCTGTGGGATGCCGCCTAAATATTATTCCATCCGGTTCTATTTATAAGAACTTTTTTAGGGTGAATCTTGATCCTTTTTATAAGTACTTTTTTTGGTCAAAAGGTAAAACCCACTCTTTTTTTTAAGCAAGGTAAAACCCACCTAAAAAAGTAGGGGTGTTCAAGACCCGACCCGTCGTTTTGACCCGTCCCAACCCGTCCTACTCGGGTCGGGTCTGTTGCTGTCCTACAAGAAAGAATAGAACCATATCGGGTCTCGTCGGGTCTCATTTTTTGACCCGGCATCGGGTTGAGGACGGGTTCGGGTTAACCTTCGGGTTACCCGACCCGTCCTTTATATATAAATATAATATTTATTACTTATGATTTTCTATTATATAAAGTCCTAACCTTATTTTTTTCATTTTAGATAGGGTTTTGTAGTCTAAGTTTCCTCTATTTACCTTTAAAAATACATTCTATACATAAAATTATATAGTGACATAATGTTATTCTTGGTTTAGTAATATCCCAAACTTTGAAAAAGTAAAAAATATTGCATACATTAAGAGATATTTTATTGTATGCAATATACTTATTAATGGTATGAACTATTTTCTTTTGAACATTGTTATATGATCATCTCATGATTATATTTAGCTTATATATCGGGTCAACCCGGTTCTGTCCTATTTAGACCCGGTTTTACTTAAACCCGCACATCATCGGGTCTCTTCGGGTCTATGGACGGATTCGGGTCCATAAAATTGGTCCGATCAAAAATTAGGACCGGGTTAGGGAAAGGTGAAACTCGTCCCAACCCGTCCCATGAACACCCCTATAAAAAAGACAGAAAAGTGAAAACTAGTTTTGGCTCTGGTCTCATATGACACACGTCTTTTAAAAAAGAGGATGGACCTTCCTGCCAATCTCTTCCACTAGATTCACAAAAAAAAATCTCTTCCACTAGATAAACATGCTATAGACTGTCTTAATTGTTTTTAATGGATATGCTCATATTTCTTATGTTCATATTTTATTGCATATATATTCCTTTCCTCTTAAAATGTACGATTTGATTGAATGATAATTACGACCAGAATCCATCAGATCAGTTTGCATAATAGAATAATAAATGGGTGGTTACTCCAAAGTCACACTTTTTTATCTGCAAGCTTCACAATCCAAACACAAAACCAAGTCATCTTCCGCTTTCTAATTTAGTAGGTAAGGAAACAATCAGCAAAAAACAAAAAAAGAAGGGAAATTTTTTAATAGTAAAAAAAATGCGGAAGGAATCAAATATATCAAGAAAGGTACCAGATAACAGAAGAAGTACGTGTTGACCAAACAAGTCTCGTGACAGAATAAACATCACGAATATTAGACAATGTAAAATGCTCAGCAACAACCTTAACCAAGCCAGTACTGAAATTTGCATCAATTTTATTCTACACATTGACATTAAGAACCAGTGAGTTAGGATCCTTTGCGAACTTTGTGGAAGGTGAACCTACCTACCTGCCAAATACCACTACCAAAAACACGAAAAACAATGATATCTACTGCGTCAGAAATGCTCCTCCAAGGGAAAGAACAAGACCAAACAGATTAACAACTCGCCCCTTCAACATACAAGAGGCTCACCAAGACATAATAAACCGAACAACCTCCTTCAAGGTTTCATCAGGTCAAAAGAAGCATGTGTAATAGTAAAAATATAAGGGGATCAAAGAAAAATTCACGATGCGATTTTCTATCAAACCTTACCTGACAACTAAACTTCAAGAGCAGGTCCAGGAGCATGGTGGAAATCACTAATAGCGCATTATAACACCTGCATAGGTTAGCTATCACAGTAGACAAAGCATACAAAGTGTATTTAGTAGGGAGAAAAGCATCTCAAGCTAGAATTGGACTATATATTCTCATTATTAGTATCTAGCATTTAGTATATGGCAAGTGCACAAACCAGAAACCATTCACCATTGAAGATAGAAACCCGAGTGAATTTACTTCAACGGCCAAAAAAAGAGGTGATTGTAGTACTACAGTAAGTGATGTTTTCGTACAAACCAATTATTCATAACACTTCCCTAAGTCCTAGACAACTCATATATTAAAAGTAGAAACAGGATGAAAGCAAATAAATTATAGGAATGAAGCTCTCTGTGACACAGATAAATTACAGGCCAACCACCTATCCACACACTTAAATAAAAAAGAAGCAGTACTAAACTACTAACACAATGCAGAGTGCTATACCCCAAATTTGTACTACAAATCTTGTGAATTCAGAAAATGCAGGGAAGTGCTTCACAGAACAAACCTTCCGTCCCTTCACCTCCCCTCTCCTCCACTTTCAAGTGAACACCCAACAATGAAAGTAAATAGCCAATCAGACGTTCCTTAAAAGTCACCATTTACAAAAATGCAAAAGATTAAAAAGGACTGCAGTCGGCAAAGGCAAAGAATCCCTTAAATGACAGGTGGATGTCTTAAAAACACTACGCATTATGACATTCCTAAATATGAAACCGCCAAAACCATTTAAACATTACAAAATTGAAGTAAAATGATAACCGTTGTACCTGTATGGAGGGGGGGCGGGGGGGGATTGAAGTAAAACACTCATCATTAATTTAACAAATAAAAGTTGTTACACATTTGAAGTAAAATCGCAATCCTAATCTATTTGAGGGTGAAAATACTCTCCAGCACCCTTTCTTTCATGTGCTCTAATTAAGTCATATGAAAAGACCGGCAGAGAAGATGAAAAATAGAGCAGAATGATGCTATTTATTCTACTAGCTCGCATACCACACTGGTCAAAATTACATGCATTGCAGGCATATTCAATTTCAGTAAATTGTTTATTGTTTACAACTGTTCAGAAGATTCTTTGATTAAAACTCACAGAAGCTGGACACTTTACATCCATCATGGTATGAAAATCTCTTAGGCCAATTTGGAGAGCGACACTGTTATTTCTTCTCTAAAACACAACCATTAAAACTTACTCATCTGAGCAATATTAAGAATTAAGCACTAATTAAATGACATAAATTTCTAAGATTTCATATGTTAGGAATTTATTTTGTCCATGCATTAATTATATGGATCCTCAATGATAATTAGTTTTAGAAGCCGTGCCTAAAAGATTTAAAATACTTTATCAGCAAATTCTGGAGTAAGCTGTTGGGATATGGCGTTCGTTTTGTTTAATTGCAGTGTTATTATTAATATTACCAATACACATTTGACATAACTGGAAAATAATGGCAATTGGTAGCAAGATGTAAAAATGTTAAACCCAGTACTGCAGAATTGCTTGAACCCCAGGATAAATTTTCAAAGAGGAAGCATTACATTCCAATTTTTGAAGGATAAATCAGAAACTTTCTACTTACAACAGCTAATAAATTAAAGAGAGCGAAGGTAGCCCAGGAATTATTCATTCAAATGTACAACATACAAAAGAACCCTATGAGAACAAAAATTTGATCTTTCATTTTGTACAGGAGGTAGCCACCCAACAATATAGAATTCAAATAAACAAAAAAAAAAAAAAAAAACCCAACTCACCTCCAACAGAGGACACGACAAATCTTCATCATCAAAACTGATCCTTTTTTCCATATTTCATTCCACGAACTCAACTCATCCTCCCATGGTTGCCACGGAGAACCTGAATCAAACACGAGGAATTCCTCCTCACCTTCTCATTATCATCATGCAGCAACCCGAGACAAATTTCCAAAATCCCAGCTTTCACGGCCTCAAGAACAGTGGCTTCACTGTTACAACAGAGGTTATTGAGAGCCAACAGAGCATACTGAACCCCTCTTGAGGTTCCATTGATCAACACCCGAGCCAGAATCTGCACACACCAACGAAACCTTTCCATCTGCTCCCTTCCTTCTTTACACTTAGCCAGAACCCCTAAAACTTCAACACTCCTTTCAAGTCCAGAATCCGCACTTCGAAGCAAAACGGGCACAGCCCCACATTCCACCGCTCTTCTCCGATTATCAGGGAAGGAACAGATAGCGTACAGCGCCGTAGCCGCTTCTTTCTTCTCTCTCCCTTTCCCGTCCCGAACGAGGGAAACCAGAGCTTCAATCGCGTGCGGGTACGCGCCGATCGTCGCCTTGTTCACCTCCACGACTGCCAAGCTTGTCAGCAGAGTCGCCGCCACGGCGCGGCAATCGGAGGGGCCGGCGGTTAGAACGGCGACGACGCGGCCAACCACGCCCTCGGCCACCAGGCCAACCTTGTTGTCGTCGTCGAGGCTGAGGTTAAGCAAGAGGGAGAGGGCTTTCTCGCGGAGGGAGTCGTCGACGGAGTCGACGCAGGAGAGGAGTGCCGGCACGACGGCTGAGTCGGTTAGACGGCGGCGGAAGAGGGAGTCAGTGTTGGCGAGTTGGGTGAGTTGTCGGAGAGAGTCGAATTTGGAGTGGGAGGAGGAGGAGGGAGAGGTGAGGGTGTAGATTAGGGTTTCTGGTTGGGGCGGGGGAGGGTGGTGGAGGAGAGGGGAGATAGGGGCAAAGTTGGAAATCAAGCTTCGAAGGGCGTGGTTGGGGATGAGGGAAGCGTGTTCAGGGAGGGGTAGTTTGGTAATTGGGCAAGTGCGGTGACCGGCGTCGAGCCAGCGTTGGATTGAAGAACGGTCGAATGTGTGACCCGATTGGAGGATAACCGGGTCGGACATAATTTCGAGCGAAATGGGACACTTGAAATGCTCCGGAAGCTGACCCGCCATGGAAGCGAAGCAGTTTGAGGATTTATGTTATGTTATGAGGTTTTCGAGTGTCACTTGGAAAGGATAGGAATGCCTCCCTTCCCTATGCCATTGGAACAGAAGTGGCTTGGCTGCTAACTTAAACTGTTTACTCACGATTCTGATTCTGCATTCCTTTCCTTGGGTTGGGACTTTGAGGCCACTGCAAACTAAATGGAACAACACCCTCCATGAAATATGTACACTATTTTAATGTAGTACTTTCAATTTCAAAAGATATTTTTACAATTTCATATGTTTCAATAAATATTCACTATTACGCTATTAGCCCACTGCCTGTAAAACAAACAATAATGCATAATTTTTCAGCGAATTTAATGTATTCCTAAATGCAAACGTCAACTAGAAATATTACGTATTTTCATTAAATTAGAACGGTTACGATTGTCTATATTTATCAACGTTGATAGTAAATAGGATTCCCTTTTATCTTATTTATCATATAACGTTTGAATTTTTTTTTATGATTTTATTTATAAAATAAAATACATAAATTTAGAAATATTTAATATTTTTTTCATATTTACCCTTATTAACCGTTAAAGTTTTTGAATTGACACAATTACCATGGTAATGAAATTTAACTTTAAATAAGGATAAACGTGTAATTTTATAAAGAATTTTTTTGAAAATCAATGTATCAATTGCTTTTGTTAATATGTATAATTTGGTCTAAATTACACCGAAGGGAGTATCATCTATTATTCTAAAGACAATAATAAATAATATTTATTAAAATTGTAAATTTTAGGTTATTAGTTTATAAAATATCAAACTTTTTAATAAATAAATTTCCCCTTAGTTTTAATTCTTTAACTAATGTTTAAAGACTAGTTTATGACACCTTATATTATATGATAAATACTGACAGATGTATTGAAGATATTGATTAAAAAAATTAAAAATATAAAATTTTTATTAAAATTGTTACTTTCGAAATATAGAAAATCTTTATTAAAATTGTTAATATGTATTAAATAATACATTTTTAATAAATACTTTTCCATTTTTTTTTAATTTATTAACCGGTACTCATCAACATAAATGAAGAATTAGGAATGGAAGAGAGGGAGAGGAAGAGGAAGTAGGAAAAAGAGTTACTGAGGGTTTGTCTAATATGCACTTGTTAAAAACGGATGTAACCTTACACCAGTTTTTTTAATTGGTTATATAGAGTCGTTTAACCAAATAGCCATATTTTAGGACTAATAGTTCATGTAAGCAATACATTTTCTATTTTACAAGTCAAATTTTATCCATTTAACCAAAATTTCCACCTTTAGTACTTTGTTCAACCTATTGTTGTCGAAAAGAAAAACAACCCATTATAAAGAGAGAAAAAGTTCTCTATACATAAAAAATAATAACAAATAATATGGAGCAACTATAAAACAATAACAAATAATTACCCATTATTTTATTAATTGGTCCCCTTCAAAAATACTTTGACTCGAGGGGAGCAGTTTAATTGCCAATGAGTCTGGCTACAACATAGAGAATGGAACATGAGTTTATCGTATCTCGATCTACTCCAATTTTTTTTTATTAATTGTCAATGTTGCTCCATATTATTTGTTGTTTTTGGTGTACGGAGATTTTTTTTCTTTTTGTAATGGGCTATTTTTTTTCCAACAAGTATAGGTTGAAATAAGCCCTAAAGGTAGAAAATTTGGTTATGTGAGTAAATATTAACTTGCAAACTAGAAGATTTCTTGCTTAGATGAATTGTTAATCCTAAAATATATGTTATTTGGTTAAATAACTCCCTATAATTGATAAAAAAAATTGTGTAAAGTTACATCCATTTTTTATGAGTGCATATTACACATACCCTTACACTCATGAATAAAAATAAGGAAAGAATTTTCTATAAACTCTTCTTTTCCTCTTTTTCCCTTTAGTTTCTCTTTCATAAACATTATGTTTGTGAATTCAAAAACAAAATGAATCATATATATTGGTAGTAAAATGTGAATATGAGTTTATGTAAACTATTTAAATCCCCACTAATTGAATTTAAAGCTGTAAAATGGGTTGGATTGGGTCGGTCTGCAAAAGCCCGCAAAAATGTAGGACTCGAGTATTTAATTTATATAAATTCGAATAACTCCCAAACTTTTAAAATTGTTCCAATAAAATCTGTAAAAAATCTCACATAAGTATGTAAAAACCTGGGAAAAAAATCCGAATTACCCATAAAAAACCTGTAAAATATCAGACTCGAATTTTATGTTAAAAGCAGTGACGGATCCAAAAATTTTATAATGTGGGGCAATATATAGTTATATATACATATATATAAATGGTTAAAATTCTTGTATTTTTGGTCAATTTTTGTCTTCGTCTCTGTATTTTAAAATATTTGTTTTATATCCCTATACTTTAAAAACATGCACCATAATCATAGTTCTCATCCTTAATTAACTTTGTTAAGTTGCTATTCAGTTCAATTGTTTAATAAATAGACTCAACATTCACATGGATTAAATAAGACCCACTAAAGAGTAATATGAAAGTCTATTAAACAAATTAGCAACTTGGTATAATTAATTAAGGTCAGGGACTATAATTAAGGTGTTTCAAAAGTATAGGGATATAAAACACGAGTTTCAAAGTTTAGGGACGAAGGCAAAAATTGACAAAAAATACAGAGATGAAAAACATATTTTACCCTATATAAATTTTTAATATTAAAAATATTAAATCCTTACGGGGGCACAATTAATACTTATAATATATGTATATATTTTTAAGAACAAACTAGTAGGTGACCCGTGCCTTCGTACGGGTAAATTGATGGTATGATTTATGTTCTCCGTGTTTCGCACGGAATAAAATACTAACTATCATAAATACTTATATATTAAGAGAATATGTTTTAATATAATAATAAAAAAGTAAATTAATGTATGAGAAAAAAGAAAAAATGGTAAGAATAAGTCTGGCTCCGTGGTGCATTAAAAAATTACTCTTATAATAAAAGAAATTATAGTAATGATTTAATATAATAAAAAAAAGAAAATAAAAGTGCGATAGAAATAAAAGAAAACAAAAAAAGAAAGACTCTCCCGTGGAGGATACCTGTTATTCATTGCATAAAAAAAACGGAACTTTGAAAACACAACACATAAACTATGAAAACAATTTTAATATAGAGTAAATAGAATAGAGAAAATGGTAGGAACATGACTGTCTCCCGTGGAGAATACCCGCAGTTCATAAAAAAGTTTCTTTTATAATGAAAAATTTAATAAAAAGAATAATGAGAAAAAATATTTTAATATCATAATAAAAAAAGAAAATGAAAGTGAGATAAAAAATAAAAGAAAAAAGAAAACGATAGGATTAAGACCGCATCCCGTGGAGGATACCCATGATTCATAAAAAAACACTACAATAGAAGCTTAATAAATGGAGATATAATTTTGATAAAAAAATAAAAAGAAAGTAAAATGGTTAATTAAAAAAAGAAAATTAATGTGTGAGAATAAATAAAATGGTAGGAACAACACTGTTTCCCGTGGAAAATATCCGCAGTTCATAAAAAAAGAAAGTAAAAAGGATAATTAAAGAAAAAAATTAATGTGTAAGAAAAAATAAATGGTAGGTACAGAACTATCTCCCGTGGAGAATACCCGCGGTTCATAAAAAATTTCTTTTATAATGAAACATATTAATAAAAACGAATAATGAGAGAAAATATTTTAATATCATAATAAACAAAAGAAAATGAAAGGAAGATAAAAAAAATAAAAGAAAAAAGAAAACAACAAGATTAAGACTGTCTCCCGTGGAGGATACTTGTGATTCATAAAAAAAACACTACAATAGAAGCTTAATAATTGGAGATATAATTTTGATAAAAAATAAAAAAGAAAGTAAAAAGGATAACAAGAAAATAAAATTAATGTGTGAGAAAAAATAAATTGGTAGAAACAGGCAGGGGCGTAGCCAGGAATTTTTCTTTGGGGGGCCGGAATAAAATATTAAAAAGGGTTACATATGTTTTTGGTCCCTCAAAATACGAATGAAATTTGGTTTTGGTCCCCCATTTATTTTTTCATTGATTTTGGTTCTCCATTTTTTTAAAACCACATGCTTTTAGTCCAAATTATTAATTGTACTTTGTTAATTCACTTTCGCAGTTTCCCTACGATTTTTCCCGAGTAAAAATTTATAGGAATTTCTTGCGATTTTTTCTCTAGAAAATTAATGTGTAGTAAATTTTCAAAAAAAAAACTACAATTTTTTTACATAAAAATGTTGCTATAAAATTTATTTGCTTTCTTATAAAAAAATATATAGTAAATTTCCTGCAAATTTTAGAATGTAAACGATATTTCCTTTGAATTTTGAAATCTACAGGAAATTTCGAAAGAAAATACATAGAAAAATCTACAAGAAATATCAATAGGTCATCACTTAGCGAAATATAACTAACGACGAGGACTAAAATAATGTGATTTTGAAAAATGGAGGACCAAAACCAATAAAGAAATAAATGAGGGACCAAAACCAAATATCAATATATTTTAAGGGACTAAAAATAATTTAACCCTATTAAAAATTATGATAAAAATATTAAATAATTTCTTTTAAGAATAGTAAATTTTATTTAAATGAAACACTCTGTTCCTTCATCTGCATGAAATTTCTCAACAAGTTGACAAATTTGTTCAATATCAAATGATTTTAAAGAGTTTTTGGGATCTAAAGTTGAACCAGGTATAAGAAGTTCAATTGTCTTTACATTAAATCTTTTATTTAATTCAGATAATTGCAAATCAATTTTTTAGTTTTTCTTATCACATAATTCTAAAAAACATTTCAAATCAAACAAAATCTTTTTTAATATTATATTATGTTACCTAAAAATATTTTCTTCCATCTTTCCTATTCTTTGAATGCCCGCATGTTTCTCCTTTTGATCTTTTTACTTTTTATAGACTAATATTTTTAATAAAATCTTATCTATAATTTTGAATATTATCTTATCTTCTCTAAATAAGAAAAAAATAATTAATATAAAAAATAAAATAATAAAAAGTTAAAACTTTTTTTGATAAATTAAAGAAAAATAGCAAGAGTCGTAAAAAAAGTACTTAATACTACAGAATCTACGAAATTTTTAGGGGGAGCCGGAGTAATAATTTATGAAATATATTATACGGGACCATATAGTTAATAAAAAATTTCAAAATTTTTGGTGGGGGGCCATGGCCCCTGCCAGCCCCCCCTTGGCTACGCCCCTGGAAACAGGACTGTCTCCCGTGGAGAATACTCACAGTTCATTAAAAAATTCTTTTATAATGAAACATATTAATAAAAACAAATAATGAGAGAAAATAATTCAATATTATAATAAAAAAGAAAATAAAAATGAGATAAAAATAAAAGAAAACTACAGGATTAAGACTGTCTCCCGTGGATGATACCCGTTATTCATAAAAATAAACCCTACAAAACTAAATTAATGGAGATATAATTTTGATAAAAAAATAAAAATAAAGTAAAAAGGATAATAAAAAATAATGTGTGAGAAAAAAATAAAATGATAGGAACAAGATTGTCTCTTATGGAGAATGTCCGCAGTTCATAAAAAAAATTCTTTTATAATGAAGCATATTAATAAAAACGAATAATGAGAGAAAATATTTTAATATCTTAATAAAAAAAGAAAATGAAAGTGAGATAAAAAAAAAAGAAAAAGAAAAACGATAGGATTAAGACTGTCTCCCATGGAGGATACCCATTATTCATAAAAATAAACACTACAGTGGCTTCTAAATTAATGGAGATAGATTTTTGATAAAAAAATAAAGAGAAAGTAAAAAGGATAATAATAAAAAAGAAAATTAATGTGTGAGAAAAAATAAAATGGTATGAACAGGACTGTCTCCCATGGAGAATACCCACAGTTCATAATTTTTTTTATAATGAAACATAATAATAAAAATGAATAATGAGAGAAAATATTTTAATATCAAAATAAAAAAATGAATTGAAAGTGTGATAAAAAAATGAAAGTGAGATAAAAAAATAAAAAAAGAAATGATTAAAACTGCCTCCCGTGGAGGATACTTCATAAAAATAAATACTACAATGACTTCTAAATTAATGGAGAAAGATCTTTTATAAAAAAAATAAAAAGAAAGTAAAAAGGATAATAAAAAAAGAAAATTAATGTGTGAGAAAAAATAAAATGGTATGAACAGGACTGTCTCCCATAGAGAATACCCGCAGTTCATAATTTTTTTTATAATGAAACATAATAATAAAAATGAATAATCAGAGAAAATATTTTAATATCATAATAAAAAAAGAAATTGAAAGTGTGATAAAAAAACAAAAGAAAAAATGACAATATTAAAACTGTCTTCTGTGGAGGATACCCGTGATCCATAATAATAAACACTGCAATGGAAGCTAAATTAATAGAAATAGAATTTTGATAAAAAATAAAAAAATATAGAGTTTTGGTTTTTGTCAAAAAGAATAAAAAAGGAAAAGAGATGTTGGCAAAATTTTTGAGTGGGAAAATTTTTTTGTTAGAGCTTAACACGGTTTTTGTCAAAAAGATTAAAAAGAAAATGAGATAAAGGTAAAATTTTTTAGCGGAAAAATTTTTAGTTAGAGCTTAACACGTGGCAAGCTTGTTAACAGTTTTAATGTTAGTAAATTGATTGATTGATTGATTAATGATTAAACTAAAGAGCAACGTACCGTCCCTGATTAAAAGTGTGAATAACTTTCAAACTTGTTTAATTCATCTCACAAAAAACTCACTACTCATCGGGGTAAGTTGGACCCGACAATCCGAGTTCACCGCTCTAGTTGAATCCAAATGACTAAAATTATTGCTAGTATTCTCATTTTTTAATCTATATCAATAGTATTTTTCATAGGAAATACTATTATTCGAGAACATCTATATATCATCACGATATGATTAAATGCTTGAGGAGAATCAGTTACCAATGTTGATATTCTCATCTTTAATACCGCATATATATGGAGGATTTTGTAAGTTGAATCTTGCGTGAATATTTATTTATCTTTTGGTAATGCTATTTCACATCTACTACTTGGATGAAGGGTATTCGGGAGATTGGATAGGTACTATATATGCTCATTGTTTCAGTCCTCTGGGTTCAAGTGTCAGTTTATTTGGCCGAATCGATCGTGAGGGAAAGAGAGTGTGGCATTTCTTTTCATTTCAAAGGCCCCGGGTCTTGGTTCAATTTAACTTTTGGCTAATTGACAAGAAAGTCAGATTTCATCCATAGCCATAATGACATGCATGGCTACTATTTTTCAACCTCAAACCATTGTTCTCGTCATTTTTTTTTTAGTAAATAAATATAACATTATTTCTAAACATTTTTTTATTTTGACTTAAAATTATCACATAAATAACTAAAAAATAATATATTAACGATTGGTTTAAGGGTGGTGATTTGACAAAACTTTTTTAAGACTGAAAACTCCAAATTTTAAGTTTCAATATTACATGTAAACTTCACCTAAATTCACACTCAACTTTTATTGCATTAAATGGATTTTTTTTATTTCAAACGTTTTTTTAGAATATCCTCTTTGAACTACTAATAGTATTTTTATACACATTGATCCACAGATCACATATTTAAGAGATACAAATTCCTTCTACTTAGAACAACGCATTTTGGTTTATCTTTAAATAATCTAGCTAATAACTAACAATTGGTAACTTTATATATTGATAAGTAAAAATTCATTAAAATGAACACTAGGGGTGCTCAAATCCATATACAAAGTAACACTTAAACAAAAAAATCATTGCTTTCAAAAACAGCAACCCAAATGCCACAACTTATCTTAATAATACCCATCCAATTAACTACTCAAATGAGCAATTTATAAACTGACGCATGAAAATTCAATACCAAAATCCACCAGTGAACCTCATCACAGACAATTAGACAAAATAAAAATTCAAGCATGATCTAATATCAGTAGACTTTATATATAAATGTTATCTGATTGAAAAAAAATTCTACGTGTGATATTTTAAAATATTAAAGTATTTGTTATAAGATATTTTATTTGTGTTTGGATGTAGAATTTATAGGAGGTAATGTATTTATAGGCAGAATCAAAATGTTTAGGAATAAAATATAGAGAATTTTAAAAATATCGGAAATTTTATATGGATGTAAAATGGCAAAATTTGAAATGACGCACTTGATAAGATAATTTTGCCCTATTGAAAATACAACTTATTTAAGTGCTTATAACATAAACTCTTATTTAATAAGCACTTAATAAATAAGCTCATAAAAAAAGTAGATAAAAATTGAAGAGGGTGTGGTGTACTTAAGTTCTTCATAAGCTATTTTATAAGCTATTATCATGAGCTTATTGAAATAAGCTGAAAATAACTTATGAGTATGTCATAAACTCTTTTCATAAGTTTATAATTCAAACAATTACTTAACTGCTTATGCTATAAGATAAGTTCAAATAAGATATTCCAAACACCACATTGGTAAAATTTTTCACTACTGAGTAAATATGTCAAAATGGGTCAACCAAGTCTGATGAACTGACCCGTTTAGCCTAATATATGAGATGGGCTGGATTGTAGGATTTTAAGGCCGAATAAATTTTGGCCGGAATCATATTGTCACATTTACTTGTAGAATCATCCACACAAAAATTACTTGCCCTCCAATTTACTTGTAAATATTTCCCTTGGATATATATGTGAATAATTTCTTGTGGATTTTCCGGTTGATAATTTTCTGCAGATCAAAATATGTATGAAATAAATTATGCAATAAGAATTTTTCAAGGGACAGAAAATCACAAGAAATACATAACTTAGAGAGAAGAAACGGAATATGAAAGCATACAATGTACTAAACATAGATGTTTAATACTAACATTACCAAGAATATTACCAATAATTAAATGAACTTATCTCTCATGAACTAGTAATAAGATAAGTGAAGAATGATTTGCCATGATACAGTAATAAGATATGATTAGCACTGCAAAAGAATACAAAAAGAATATGAGAAAGAAAAAAGATGCCCTTATTCCAGGGCAACATGTCTAACAGGACAAAGGTTTGATGTGAGCAAGAAGGCGTCTCAAAAGGATGTTTCCACTTGTATGATTGTATCAGGTATCAAGGAACAAAGAATGCCGTTAATATTGCCAAAAATGTTTTTAATATTGAAAATGACAATTTCCATATATAAAGAGGTACTACATGGATGATTGAGTATGACTCAGCATCAAAGTACCTAGCGAACTTCTTTCATGTCACAACTCGTGACCTCAATAGACAGTAAATTCTATGATTGAACAAGATAAGATGAAATCTTTTCCTTTTTCTACAAAAGCAGACTTTTCGGCACCTTCTAATTTCTTTCATTATTGTTAAAACACATCACTTTTTTTCAAGGAACCTGTAGATTGATTCCGGCTTAAATCTTTTGTTTTGGGTGTGACGTTGGTATAGATATAGATATTCGCTCTTTATATATATTACTATATTGAAAGTGGTCACTTAATTATATGTTTTTTTTTTCCTTGATGAATTCAAAATACATAAAGGCAACTTTGGTACATAGAAAGCAGAAACGCACTGTACATGTAATATTTTGCATATTGTGATCAAGTGGAGGCATGCGTCTAGCTTTGCATCCGTCATGATTAGAAATCAAATCATGCATATTCACCCACATACATATCCTATTCTTGTGCACGATCAAATTCAGGAACAGGGTGAATTTTATTCCTCAACTTGAAATTGAACAAGTTAGTGGAGAAAGAAATAAGAAGAAGCCAAACCCAATTAATTCAAGTAAGTGTTAGAGTGTGCATAGAAAAGTGTCGGATTAGCATTATAAGTGAGAGGGGAAAGGGACTGGGACTGGCCCCCTAGCAAGGCAACAAAGGTTCCGTACAATCATTGAGCCACGGCTGACAGCTGTGCAGAAAATGATGGACTTGAAACTGTTTGATACAAGGCTCAACAGAAAGAGTGTGTGACTGTGAACTTTGAATGGATGAGAATGGCCCTGAAATCTCTGCCTCTAGACCTATTGCTAATCAAAAGGAAAACACGTACATTACTATCTAAAGAAAAAAAAGAAGGATGTGCTGTGGGGTAATCGTTTGTTTGTATTTGTCCCACACGACAGCAACGTGATTCATGACTAGTCCAATTTTCTCTTTCCCTTTTTCTTAGAACTCACTTATTACTTAATCTCACTGTGTAGTGTGTAGAACGTTTTATTCTTTACTCTGTTATTTTAATATGCTGTTCCATAAATTAAATGATCTTTTATCTTACGCTATTCTTTAAAACTTATATTTTGTCTTCTAATTTTATATTTGAACAGAAATTGGTCTATTTCTTTTGCAGAAAATTGTTATACATATATCTTTGTACTATGATGGATGGATGCCCACATAAATATACATAGAGGAGCAAATGATGGTCCAGTTTTATAGTTGTGGTGAATGCTTTAGAAGAATACACGTAGCTTCCTTTTTATTCTCTGAAGTCTTAAATTCTGTACTTGGTTTGGATTCTATTCTGATTGTGGTTATCATTTTTTACAATCTTCTTCTGTGTGTTAATGTTGAAACCAATTATTGAGCTTCCACACGTGCAACCATATGCAGTTTTTGGACCACTGGGTTTGGATTAATTGGGTCGTGCCCACAAGAGGTGGAGGGTCTCTTCTCTAGCTAGTGATATGGGCCTAGTAGGCCAGCTTATACATACGAGGATATATAATTATAAATCCAGCAAAGGGAAGTCCGGGGCAGATTTTCGTTTCAATTATTGGCTCTTAATTTGAACCGATCGAGTCCTCAATCGGAGGTCATTTAATAGCTTACCTAACTTTGCTGACCTTCATAATTGTATAGGTCATTGCGGTAGATAGATAGATATATACACATGCTACATAATGCATATCTATCTCTTGCTTTTAGCTACACCACCTTCTAGTTTAGTTACTACTGGTTAAATGAAAGTTCTTTATTTTTATTTTTTTTATAGTATAGTCAAAAGAAGCTCGAATATAATAATTGTTATTATGCAATTCTATTTTCGGTATCAAACATCGGTACATTGTTAATTTCTCCAAAAATGTAAATAAGATGGTTTTGGCACAATCAAATTCGACGTTCTACTTAGCAATTAAGATGGTTTAAAAATTAAAATCATGTCGATCGCAGTGCACGTATATATATATGTCATTGTCTAGGATGTGTGGTCCGAGACAGATCCAATAACAACATCCTTGTACTGATTCAGTGAATCAAATAGATTGCTAGCTGTCACTATTCTGATAATGATCGATGGAGTTGTCGATTGGATCTTGATTTTTTATATAAACTGAAAAAATTATTGATAATTATTAACTGTGATATTTGGAACTCTTCAAACCTTATAGAGGAATGAAGCAATGTGACCGTTTATGATCATCACATCTCCTTTTGTTCTCTGCATAGAGATACTCTCCCCAGTCGATTTCTTTAGCTGTGGTCTGTGGATCAGAAGCTTCGGAAAAATGTTTAAAGTGGCTCCAATGGTCCTCTCTTCACTGAACCTTCAATGTACCGAGCACATGCTATCAATCAGTGTTTAGTGGATCCTTTATTTTGTAAAAGCTCTGAACAAAAGGTTTTTTTTTTTTTTTTTTTTTGGTCGAATGAACAAAAGGTTAATAAAGGGTCTTGGATCTTCCAGTTGTCTAATCCTTTTCTAGCAGGATTAGCTATGGAATATACCGTAGCTACAATCAGTAGTTAATGCTGTTAGGAACTTAGGAAGCTCACCCGTTGAAATTTGAAAAGAATCCAAGCACTTAATAAAGACATTAGACAATTTTTTTCCAAGTGTGTGCAATTGACCAATTGTGCATGATGCGTAAGCCCATGGTGAACTTGGGCCATTTATGAAATTAAATGGGTCGAAAGTGATGTTTAAGAAAGATGACCAGAGTAACTGATCATACACTTTTTTTTTTGTAGGAGATGATGAAGTTAACAAGTACCATGTCATGAGAATTGTTTTTTTTTTTGTTTACAAGCCCAATAATATCCCCTAATAGGGTAATTGTATTCAGCATTAAGGCTCTCTATCCCTCTCTAGAAGTGTTTACTATTTAGTGGGGGATCGAAACTATTAACGAGTCATAATTCTTTGAGAATGAATTTGCGTAACGGATCATACACATTTTTTTAAAAAAAAAAAACAATTAGTAGCATTCTAATTGCCCAGAGTCCAACACTAAATCAAGTCTATGCAAAAATGATTTCAACTTTCAAGTATCTGTTTAATTTTGAATGAGAATACAGAATTGCATGCATATTTGTATTCCACAGATTAATTTGAGGCGTGTTCCTAGCGACCCTCTACTAAAGCGGTTATGTCATTGAACCCAGAATTCAGTCCACCACGTGATGATGAATCTGTCTCTAAGAAACATCTCTCTGAATATAATCCTGGCCTTCCAGGTTGGGGGAGCAACACACTCTCACTGTCCAACATCAAAAGCACTGTTGACATTGTTGGCCTATCTTCTGGGCATTGTTGAACGCATAAAAGACCCACTTGAATACACCTTAATGCTCCAGAGGTCGGAAACTGATTCTCAAGCAATGGATCCATCACCTCCAAGGCCCTATCTTCATTCCAAACCTTCCATGCCTACCACATTATCAATGCATATAAGTCCAAACAAAGTTATTCATTTTATGAGATTATAATATTGCAAATTGATTATTATATCAGATACTCTATCATGTTCTCTATTATACATTACTCACATGGCCTAGGAGATTCAGTTTGTGATCTGGGTGAAGAAATCCTTTGTTTTTCTTGCCGCTCAACACCTCTAAGAGTAAAACCCCAAAGCTAAAAACATCCGATTTGAAAGAGAAGTGTCCATCCATTGCATACTCTGGGGGCATATATCCACTGTAATGTAACAATTGCAAAACATAAAATGATTTTAGCAGTTAATTAAGTTCATCATAAAAATTTTGGAAAGTTAAGAAATCTGTTTTTGTGCGTACTAGGTTCCAACTATACTCTTGGTTTTTGCTTCAGTTTGATCTCCACCAAACATTCTTGCCATTCCAAAGTCAGAAATTTTTGGGTTCATTTCACTGTCTAAAAGAACATTGCTTGCTTTCAGGTCTCTATGGATTATTCTTAGTCTTGAATCTCTGTGAAGGTAGAGAAGTCCCCGAGCAATGCCAATAATAATGTCTAGCCTTTTTTGCCAATCAAGCACAGAACGCTTGGTTTCATCTGATTCACAATGATATATACTTGAGTTATACAGTATATCATGATTAAATGAAACATGTCTGCTTAATGTGTCCATGCGTAGATGTGATTATGGAATAGTTGAGAGACCAACCAAATAATGAGGAGTCCAAGCTTCTATTTGGCATGTACTCATAGACCAACATTTTATCTTCTCCCTGAATGCAACAACCCAGAAGCTTGACAAGATTTCGATGCTGAAGTTGGGAGATCAAAATAACCTCATTCTTGAACTCCTGCAGCCCTTGTCCAGAACTCTCTGACAGCCTTTTCACCGCTATTTCCTCTCCTGAAGGAAGTTGACCCTAAAAATTCCAACACATCCAAGATATTTTATTATATCCTTGTTGTAAAACTGATAGTGTAAATGTAAATGGCTTTTCTTGTAGGAAAACAGAACCAGAGTAGCAAACTGATTAACTTGTTTAATAGGTGAGTGGAAAGTTTGACTGGCCCTTCAAATATTTTGACAGATCAACTACTAGAAGATCACAATAGATTGTGTCATAAAAGTTAGGGTCTTTTGGTTTGAGTAATGAGCTTTTATTTCTTATTTTATATTAATATTACCTTATTTTTACTTTATTTCTTGTTTACAAAATTTTAAAAATAGAAAATAAAGTAAAATGGGTTAAAAAGGGAATAGAACTTGAAGCTAAAAAGTTTAGATTAAGTAAAAGGTTGTTGTTGAACATTTTCCTACCATGCAATCTGGAGGACAGTTGTCAGAGACTAGTTTGAAATATCATATTTTTTTCATAATTAACCACACAGAGAAAGTGTAATTTACTTTACTTTGTATACCGGACCAAATCCACCTTCTCCAATCTTATTGTAAATTGAGAAATTTCCTGTGGCTGCTTCAATACTGGCAATCTCAAATAATGGGAGCTCAAACTCATTCCTCTCACTCCTATTTCTGCCAACACTAAATTGCATTTGCATATCTGTCTCTCCGCCTGCTCACAGAGGCAAAGAGCCAAGGATTAAAATCAGTAATATAATCAAAGGAGACTAATACTATGGTTCAAAATGTACATGAAATGAAATCTTTTGCAACTAGAACTACAAGATATTCTTACCCCCTTTTCTTCTCCATTTCTTAATTATCAACCATAATGCTGAGACAACAATAGTTGAGGCTACCGATATAGTCACAGGTAGCAGTATTAGTTTCTTCCCTTTGTTTCCGTCAACATTTGAATCTAACACCACAAATACAGAGATTACACACAATATATATAAATATATTTTAAGCAAAATGATGACTGTATTGATTATAGACAAACAAATAATCTTTAATGTGATTAATGCACTATTGCACTAGCATAAAGGTATAGTACACTGTGAACAAAATCAAATGAGCCACATTTCTGGAGTTAACAGCTAAAATTGAGATTGATAGAATATACCTTGGCTTGAATGTTCTTACCTAGTTCTGAATCTGGAACTCTCACATAGAAATCTTGCCCATTCACAGAAACATCTCTTATGTCAAATAACTCCCCAAACCAAGCAATACAGCCTTTGCCGCTTGCATTTATGTCTAGTTTAGCATAAGCTACACAAGAGCAATTCTTGGAGCATTCTGCTTCACAGTGATCAATGCTGATACTATAGTTTGTATGAAACTCTGCAGCATCTGGTAGTTTCATTCCTGTAAACAGCTTAAATGCATCTCCATTTCTGCAAACCTGAGAATTCTTCCTAACAACACATCCACCTGACCACTCAAGCTTTTTCCATTCTTGTGGAAGCCTAGGCTCAAAACCTTTCAAACACCTGCAAATCTGAGAGCTTTTGATGTTGCAAGTTCCATAAGCACCACAAAGGCCATAGTCATCACAATGGTCCCCTTGAATTGTGAATTCAGAGAACCAACTGGAATGATGATCATTCCATGAGAAATGCTGAATCAAACCAGAATGACTAAGCACAAATCTTGAAATGATATTGTCTTTAGTCTCAAATGAGTAAGACACTTCATCAGAATCAAAAACAAATATAGGTTTGAAAATTGGATTTTGATTGAGAACTGGGTCACCTTTAAATTGTTGACCATACCATGGTCCACTTCTGAAGACCTTCTTGTTTCCCTTAAGGAGAAAAAGCTGAGGAAGGCCACGGGGATCCACACTATAGGTGTATTCTCCAGAAGAAGGATCATCAGTGTTTTTCCAAGAAGTCAAATGTATGTTCAAGCCAGTTTTGAAGTTCCAACCAAGCTTCATTCCTGGTAGCAATGTGTCAGAAGGATAATCAAAACTCTGCCACAAATATCCCTCATCTTCAAAGTCCTTCAAAACAAAGTTTCCAGAGTCTAGAAGCTGTGCTACTGGGTTTCTTACAGGTCCAGAGGAATTTGAGGACCATAGAACACTTCCAGTGTGGCTGAGAAGGATGAGGTTCCCATCATTGCTGAATGTTAAGGAGCCACCAGAGTTAACAAGTGGTTTGTCCCTATTTGCAACCCAAATAACAGTTTGCTTTGGAATGTGCTTGTACCATATTCCAAGATATCTGTGAGTGGAAGTGCCAGGAGTGAAGAAACCCAGTTCAAAATTTTGGGCAGGTGAGACTAGTGTCTGGTTGCCACTGATGGCTTGTGGTGGAGTTATGCTATCCTCTGCTACCAAAATTATTGGAAACAGAGATATCACATAGCAACAAGTTGCAAGAAATAGAAGGGTGAACTCTGTTTTCTCCATGAGTATTTTGATCCTACACGTTACTGGTTATAAAGAAAAAATCTAACTTCTTTAATCTCGCTGTTCCCAAAATCTTATGTTGATGACTCTATGAATTTAATTGACCAGTTAAATTAAGCAAAAGAATTCTTCAATTGGGAGCAGGTGTACCTTTAGGGCCCTAATTTCTTTCTGAAAAGTCACTTGGAAATGAACTCCTAAAGTTGATTGTTGAGTCTTCTTAAGTCTTAACCCACTGTGGCGGCACTGTGTTGGAGAGTTGGAAATTCAATTTTCTGTTTGATATTGATATCTTCACTGTATAAAACGGAGTAAACTAGCAAATTTGTTCCTGACTTTTTTGAGTCATGCAGTTTAGTCCTTAACAAATATAAAATTCTAATATAATCCCTAACTTTTTGATTTTTCTGTCACTATGGTCCAACTGTATGTTTCCTGTTAATTATTTTATGATGTGTCACCTTTAGTGATATTATGTCACACTATTTGTCATCGGGATACAGAGATAATGTCATTCGGGTTGAGACTTATCAATGAAATAAGGGAAAGAAGGGAGAAAAAAGGAGAATATGGAAGCACACAACTGTTGAAGTTAAAGTATTTCAAACTATAAATTTAACAAAATCACATTATTTTTGTGCCACATTGGACACTATAGTGGCAAATAATGTGATATATTGTTACTAAACGTGACACGTCATGAAAAAATTAACGGGAAACACACAGTTGGATTATAGTGATAAAAAAGCAAGAAATAAGGGATTATATTGAGTTTTTCTATTTCACGGGGGCTAAACTGAATGACCCCAAAAAAATCGGAGATGATTTGCTTAAATAAATATCATGATTAATGTAGCATGCAAAATCAATAGTTTGCTAGAAAAATAAGAAATTTGAGTTTTTTTTCTTCTAAATATATGATCTATAAACTTTTTAAAAGCATACATATATTTACATTTTATCGTCGACTTTAAGGGTGTCTTTGGTAAAACTAGCTGATAAGCTAGCGGGTAGCTAATAAGTTAGCTACTAGTTGATAAGCTCCTAGCTTATAAGCTCCGACCTGATAAGCTAGCTTATTGAATTAGAAGTGTTTGGTGGAACTAGCTGATAAGTTAGTTGATAAATATAAAATGACATAAAAGGACATAACTGTATAAATTTTATTATATAAATTCTATTTATGATTTCTAGACAAAAATATATTATTATTTAATTATAATTTTAGATTTTTTAAAAATAATTAAATTTTTATTAAACCTTTTACTGATAAAATATTTAATAAAAATTAAAATAAATGGTGAAATTGATAAAATAAACAGTATAATATAAAAATAATTTCATAAAATAGTAAAAAGAAAATAGCAATTTAATTAATTCGTAATTTTTAAAATTACTTATTATATAAGTAATAATAGTTAAAAAGAAATTGAAATGTATTTATCACTAAAATTAAAAATATATAATAATAAGTAAAAATAAATTAAGGATAATAAGCGAAATATATTAAAATATAAGGGATAATGAAGGAAAAAAAATTAAATAAGTTATAAGCTAGAAGTTAGGTAAAGTAGTTTGTAGCTTATAAGGTAGAAACTCTTAAAATAAGTTATACTTTGAGGTACGTTACAAAACACTTTTATGTTAGTCAAACTAACTTATAAGTTAGTCAAATAAGCTAATAGAGCTTGCAATCAGACTCAATAACACCGATCTTTATCGTTGTTCTTGTCCGTTGAGACGACAATGACCCTTTTATGATCAATTCATAACACTGAAGCTATACATCATAAAGGAGGGGCCAAGTTTGAAATTCGTCACCAGAGATCCATCTTATTCGAGGCCTGAAAGTTTTTTAATCACTCTCGATAACTACATATTACAATATTTTAATGTTATATGTCAAATGCAGATGACTTACGTCAATGAGTGCTGGAAGATGTTGATAGCAGCAAACACTTCGTACCTAACTCTAACAATAAAGAAAATTATAATCATCAATTGGTTTATACATAATAGAATGTTGAAGGTCTCGAGTATGCCACGTTCTAAACTTTCTTTCCCTCTAGATTTTCCATTAAATGTTTAGGTGGGGCCAAAAACGTTAGAAATTAGGCTCTACTTGCACATGATAGAAAATGAGAAAACACGGAAAATAGAAGTAAAGAAAAGGGAAAATAGTACTCCCTCCATTTTTCTTATCTGTCACCCTAGAGTTTTAAATTTATTTTTAAATAAGTGTCATTTTTCATATATCAAGACAATAATAAATGCTATTTTTTTAATTTGACCCCCTTTTTTAATCTAATTCTTTTTATTTTAAATATTTATTATAAAGCTATATCATAAATGTTCTACAAGTTCAAAGTTTTGATAAATGTATTCTTTATGTTTCCAACAAAAAAATTTATGGTGTAGTGGTAAAACAAATTTGAAAAAAAAAATCATTTTATTGAAAAAGAAAGATATTAAATGCATTAATGAGAGAGATAAAGGGCATATTTGAAAAATAAAAGCTAATTAAAAAAACATAATTATTGCATTCCTTAATCCTTGTGGAAAAACCTTAAACGACAAATAAAAAGGACAAAACTCATATACAGTACCATATATACTGGTGGTACTGTTCTCCAATAAAAACATTACACGTGGATTAGTTTTTTTTTTCATGTTAAATTTTAATAACTCAAGACTGTCACCGTTCAATTACTTTAAGAGAACTAGAGAAGAAAAAACACATTTCCCTTTTCCCGTAGAAGGAGGTTCATAGGAGCGATTGACTCTGCTCAAAACCAAGCCATGTTGTTTTTGTCCTCATATTCAGAATTAGTGTTATGGCTTTCTAATTCGATTAATTTTCAATGAGGGAAGAGGGCAAGATGGATGAGCGACATTGTTCCCCCTTTTTCTGGAAATGTGATTTGAGATATTTATATTTGGAATGTCTTCAAATGAGAATGGTATGACTTCATGTGAGAGTGGGTTCGTTTACAAATTTTCCATTACATTTACAGTGTGTGCTCTTGGGAGGGGGAAGGGGAAAGTAGTTGAGTTAAAACAAAAAGGAATTATTGGAGGAAATAAGGAGTTAACAGTGTTTTGAATTATTATTTATTGGGATTTGATATTTGAAAAACTAACCCACATGTAATGCTTTGATTGGAGAACGGTATCACCAGTATATATGGTACTGTATATAAGTTTCGTCCTAAAAAGAAACGGATGGAGTATGATTTTTGAGTTGTTTGGTTTGAGAGAAAAGAAGTAAAAAGGTGAAGGAAGTGAAAATGAGTGTGATATATATTGGTAGTATGCATTGTTAATATAAAAAATTATATTATCATCCAATGATTTATTGTTAAATTATTTATTGAGTTTAATAACTCATGAGATAATCATTAAATGATGTGATAACACACTATTAAAATACATTATAAAATTTAAGTGTTGTTACCATACCAACACCTAATCGGCCTAATAGAGGGTCTTTAGAGTGATAATCTCTGGTCCTTGGAGTAAGAGAGTACTTGTTTGGTCCTCAAGCCCTTTATATAGTGATCTGGGTATTGACCTTTCACTAAATAGCATTGATTTCATATATTTGATTGGAGCCTATCAATAACAATTATACTCTAAGATCACTCCTACTTGTCCTCACGTGTCAAAATAAATTGGCTTTGAATGCATATATTACAATAATGCGGTTGTGTTCGTTGCTCGATATCTCAGAATGACCGCTCATGGATCCTAAGTTGGATTACTCGAGTGATTGGTCAGTCTCCAAGTTCAACGATCGACTAATGAGTTGGCTTGGTATGATACATTATCTATTAAATCATACTATTTATTATTAAAACACATTATTTGTTTTTAATTTATTAAATTTAAAAACATGAAACTTGAGACTATATTATACTTTATCTAATTATATTTAATTTAAAAGCTAGAACTTATTATTTTAAAATAAAAATATCATTTAATATTATAGCTTTAAAAAGTATATGAAGAGTTTGAATTTATTCACTTTTTTGGTAAGTTAATCAAAGTTTTTTTTTTAAGAAAGTAAACTTACTGCATTTCATTCATAATAATTTCAGCGATACATGGTGGGATAAAATTAAAGACACGGTTACAAGCATAAACTTTTGCCGCCCTTGCCAAGAGGTGAGCTGCATAATTTGCTTGTCTCCTAACAAAACTAACCCTGAAGTTTGTCATGGTATTTAGTTGGGCTTTGCATAAGTTCAGAATAACACCAAATTCATTAACAAACTCTCTGTCCCCCTGGATAGCATCCACCACCACCTTACAATCAATCTCCAAATCCACTGCCTGCATACCCAGCTCACCGAGCCAACTAACTGCATTCAGTAAACCCGTAATTTCTGCTTCTTGAGGGGATGGAAGTCCCATATGAAGGAGAGTTTTTGCCTTGATAAAACCTCCTTGAGCATCCCTTATGCATAAGCCAATACTAAAAGTGTTCTGGTCATTAAAAAGAGTTGCATCAATATTGCATTTCATTCTCCCTGCTGGCGGAGGATACCAGCAAAACGGATTTGGCACAAGATGCGTTGCACCCGTTTTGTTCATGCAATCATAGTCTCCCAACATTGCTCTTGCCCAACTGATGGTCTCCTTGACAGTTTGCAAAACTCCTTCCCAAACCTTCAAATTTCGGCGTTTCCACAAGGACCAAAGCACCATGACAAAAATATGTTTCTGCTGCATAGACAGTATACTCAACAGCTGGAAGACTGTTTCTTTAAAGCTTTCAGCCCCCAACACAATTGGCTCCATTGCATTCCATACACCTACCTCTTTCCAACATTGCTCACTATGCCAGCACCCGAGAAATAAGTGCCACTCATTCTCAATATTTGTTTCACAGAATGGACACATTGCTGGGCAGTTTACACCCTTGCGCTGCAAATTTACACGGACAGGAAGGCAGCCCCTGAGCATTCTCCACAGCAGAAGTTTAGCACGGTTTGGTACCCTCAATCTCCAAAGCGTCTTCCACTCACCCGTCACCTTTAGATGAGAATTATCCCCCATAGATTCAGTGACATGGTAATAAGCAGACTTTACAGAAAATTTCCCATCTCTGCTGAGTTTCCATATCAACTCATCCTCCCTATCAATACTTGGTAAAACAATCTTAAGGACATTCTCTGCATCTTCCCGCATTAAGATCGATCTGACAAAGGTTTCCTTCCAATGACCAGTATTACCGTTTATTAACTCAGACACCCTCATATTCTCTCGGCCCTTAGGGGTGGGACTGCTAACAAAAGAGTTCTCTGGATTTTTGAGCCAAGGATCTAAGAACACCTTTATTTTCTGTCCATTGCCAATCTTCCATCTTGCTCCTTCTCTAACCACTACTTGTGAAGCGTGGATACTACGCCAGACAAAACTAGGATTGTGACCCAACCGGGCCCCTAGAAATTCCTCATTAGGAAAATATCTAGCTTTGAGAACACGGTATACAATAGCATCCTTGTTGGTGGAAAGTTTCCAACCTTGCTTCCCTAGCATGGCCAAATTAAAAGCATAGAAGTGCCTAAATCCCATACCTCCAAACTCCTTTCTCATAGTTAATTTCTCCCAGCTAAGCCAATTTATCCCCTTACCCCCACCTTTATTGGATCCCCACCAAAAAGAGTTAATCATTCTTTGAAGCTCCTCCCCAATAGAAATAGGAATTAAAAAGACACTTATGCAATAAGAGGGGATTGATTGGGCCACTGATTTCACTAAAACTTCTCTCCCCGCTTTGGAAAGGTGCTTACCAGACCAAGAGTTTAATCTTCTCCACGTCCTATCCTTTAAGTAACCGAATATCTGCTTCCTATTCCTCCCTATAAGCGATGGTAAGCCGAGATATTTACCTCCACCAAGAGTTTGTGTCACTTGGAGGCAATTAACAATAGCATCACAGACAGCTTGCTGTGTATTGGTGCTGAAGAGGATCTCTGATTTCTGCATGTTGATGGCCTGTCCGGTAGCTGTCTCGTATATCTTTAGCACCTCCTTGATTGCCAAACTCTCCTTCTCTTCCGCTCTGAAAAAAAGAAAACAGTCATCAGCGAATAATAAGTGTGTGAGGATGGGAGCACCTCTACACACTTTAATTCCATGAATGTCCCCTCTTGAAGCTGCTCTATTAAGAAGAGATGTAAGGCCCTCGGCTCCAATAATATACAGGTAGGGAGAGAGTGGATCTCCCTGCCTCAATCCACGGCTAGGAGTTATAGGTCCCACGCTATGCTCATTTACAAAGACTGAGTATTACACTGTCTCCAAACACATCATCATCCACTTCACCCACTTTTCTCCTAGCCCTATTTTGATCATAATCCTCTCCAAATAAATCCATTCCAAACGGTCATATGCCTTACTGATGTCAACTTTGAGCGCCACCTCCCCAGTCTTTCCTTTTCTCTTGGTCCTCATGTGATGAATAATTTCGAAAGCAACCTGTACATTATCCAGGATTGATCTATTCTGGACAAATGCTGACTGCTCAGGGGCAATTAACTTTGGGAGCAGACCTTTGAGTCTATTTGCAAGGACCTTGGAGAGTATTTTATATACTATGTTACACGGGGATATAGGCCTCAGCTCTCTCATAGAGCGTGGATGGTCAGTCTTCGGAAGCAACACAATATTAGTGTCATTGAGATGGGGTGGAAATTCTCCCTGCTCAAACCAACTTGTCCCGGCCGCAAATATTTCTGGGCCACATAGCTCCCAAAATCTTTTATAAAACGCAGGGTTGAGACCATCAGGGCCTGGAGCCTTGTCATTATGCATCTGAAAAAGAGCTTTCCTAAATTCTGTGATCGAAAAAGGCATGGTCAAGTACTCTCTTTCCTCTTGTGTGACTCTCACATTCACAAGATCAATAATTGGAGCGGGGTTGCAGCCAGTACTATGAAAAAGATTGTCAAAATAATTCACTACTACCTCGTTAAGACCCGGTTGGTTATTTATCTGACAACCGTCCTCACCAACTAAAGAGGTAATTGCATTTCTCCATTTCCTTGCACTGGCCATCGCATGGAAAAAACGTGTGTTCTTATCACCATCTCTAATCCAGTAGACTTTCGCTCGTTGCTTCCAAAACGCTTCCTCTTGCATTATGAGACAGTTCAGTTTGTCTTGCAACATGTTATAACGATTCATCGAATTCGCATCAGTACAACCTCTGAGCTCTTCTAAACTCTTTCTGCGATCCGAGATAGCTACTCTATATTTAGACCTCAGCTTCTTACCCCATGCATTCATTTCTTCTGTACAACTTTTAATACGCTGTAAAACATCCACATGGTCCTCCTTGTTCCACCCCTGACATACAATTTCCTCCAAACCCGGCCCCTCCAACCAAGCATTTTCGAACCTGAATGCATTCCTTTTTATTCTATGATGATTCTGGACCAACCGCAAAATGATATGAGAGTGGTCAGATTTGCCCACTATTGTATTTTGCAGCCTACTATGAGGGAAAAGGTCCATCCAATCTTGCGTGGCCATGCATCTATCTAGCCGCTCCTCCACTGCTTGAGGGGTGCCCTTGCACTTGTGCCATGTATATTGACAACCTTCTAATGGGAGATCATGTAATTGACATTGCTGAATTGTTTCCCTAAACCCCTGAATTAACCACTCTGGTTGGGGCACACCACCCACTTTGTCTGAATGAGAAAGCATGTCATTGAAGTCCCCCATCACACACCACGGGGAAAAATCCTCCTCTACTAACCTTTTGATCATATCCCAAGACTCTCTCCTGCGATGTCTCTCCGGGTAGCCATAAAAACACGTATACCTCCACCTTCTAACACCTTGATAAGCCACTGCTACATTAATAAAATTCTGAGAGTAGTTTATTAGTGTGCACTCGAACGGATGTTTCCACAATAAGGCTAGCCCACCACTCCTACCTATTCTATCCATCGAAAAAGAAGATTCAAACCCCAACTTGATCCTTATATCTTCTATTTTATTAGCATGTACCAAAGTCTCACATAGGAACATAACATCCAGCTGGTACGACCGGATGAGGTCCCTAAGAATTGGAACCGCTCTTGGGTTGCCTAGGCCCCGACAGTTCCAGCTCAAAAAAACTCATGATCCTTGGCAGGCTTTTTTGCCAAGGCCCGCGTCTAAAAAATGATTGGTTTGAGCAAGGTTTGTTTCTGGAATTGGGCTACCACTGGCACCCCCTGGACTACTTTTCATTGCCGCAACTTCATCTGAACACTTGTGGTCCCTACGTCTTTTCTTATCCCCCTCAATCTCTCCCACAACTTCCTCGTCAGCATCCATATCTTCTTGATTGTTTATTGCGTTGACAGAGGGGGCATTAATGATTGGCATTAATGTACCCGGATTTTTGAAAATTGCCGCCATTGAAAATTTATTCTCCACTTGTTTCTCCTAATTCCTTTCATCCAAAATAGGCAACTTATCAGCTTGATTTCCTGTCCAGCCCTGATTTGGTACGCTCCATGAATGCTGGCCCTCATCCCTGAGCCACCGTCCTCCACCTCCATTCGCCGGTCTTCTAGGTTCTGCTCTCAACTCTGGGCCCCAACCCCTATAGCCATCATCTTTTTCGAGAGTGAATAGCTTCTCACAATAGCTCTCCACATGTCCCATAAGACCACACATATAACAGAACGATCCCAACCTTTCATACTTGAGAGGTTTGCGCACATCTACGAGAACCCTTATACGCATGTAGGCTCGCCAGAAATTCGAGTTATTCTTCTCATCATATTCCAGAAATTCCCCGATGCCATTGGCTAAATGTTGCCCCACCGATATGGACATAAATCCTGTAGGAACGTTGTGCACCTGGATCCAAAATGGTACTTCATGCAGCGAGACCTCCTCCGGCACCTCCCCTTCTCCCAAGATTCCTAACACCAACATGTTTCCATCGAACGTCCATGGCCCACCTTTTAGGATTCGTTGCACATCTAGGGCATGAAAGAATTGGAACATGAAGATGCCCTCGCTCACCTCCTTAATGGATACTTCTCTCCCCGGGCGCCATATTCCGACCATCCTCTCCTTCATCATATGTGTGCGGATAGGTTTATCTGTCAAGAACCTACCCACTAGACATAGTCTTGGATCAAAACCTTCTCCCTGCCCCCCTGCATGGACTTCTTCCACTTGCACTTCTAACTCTGCATCTTCATCCTCAATAGTTAAACGATCCATTATGTAAAGAAAGCTAGAACAAACGTAAAAACCTTCTCACGAAAGACAAGGGTAAGTCTATCGGAGAGAAAACATCTCACGTCTAACAGAGATACAATTATTGGTGTTAGCAATTGTTGGTTTGTTAGCGATAAGTTAATCAAAGTTAACAGAAGAATTTACTGTAATAATAATTAGGGTCTAAAGATGAATTTATACAAAATTAAAATTAAAGATGTTTTTTTAGCGACATAAAATTTAAAGTAGTTTTATATTTTTTTTTTTCAAATTGATATGAGAATTTTATAAATATGTTAACAGCCATCCCTTCTCTTTTTTTTTTTAATGTCCATGCTTATTGACTATATTAACAACTTTTTTTTTTTGGGTCGAACTGTATTTAACAACTCTTTTTTGATCGAAACTATATTAACAACTTAATTAACGACCATTCAAGTAAAGCCAACTAGGGCCTTAAAGTACCATGGGTTGAAATTCTTAAATCAGTCAGCCCACAAATTTCTAGGTTGGGCTCCCTTGTCTATGTCAGTGTGTATCTCCGAAGACTAGATAGAGGTTACACTAAAATAGAGGGGTTTCGGACCAAAACTAGATAAGAGGGAATTTGACCCAAAAAAGAAAAAAAAAAGAAAGATAAGACTTAAGAGAGAATTTCGACCCAAAAAAGAAATAGATAAGAGGGAAGAAAAAAACAAAATCTTTTTTTTTTTTTTTGGAAAAACAGAGTCTACTACTGAAGCAAATATTAAGCATGCTCAGGATTGTCAAATAAAAAAAAAGCATGCTTATGTTATATACATACACATATCATATGAATATACATGTCATTTTACATAATTAAACCTTTTTATCTAATTATTTACATAAGTAAAAAATAAATATTGTATTCGTTTTTCATTCTCATTTTTTTATGTGCAAACTTTTAAACAGAAAAATGCAATTTTCTATATATTTTCATTTTTTTTCTCTTTCCAATTTTCTCTTTTCATTTTCTCCACTCATCCAAATCAAAGGTTAGTGGAAGAAAATTTCCAGTGAATTTTTTTTTTACTCATCCCGGGAAAAGAAAGTTTTCCTTTATTTTTTTCTATAAAAAAAAAAATTAAATGTTTCTACTTGTTCCACCTAATAATTCTCATAATTTCTAGATAAAAAATATGACTACATTAAATATTCAGAGAAGGGTTTATTACGCATAATAGCCCAACCTATTAGACCAAAAAGTACTAAAATGTTTTTTATGCAATTTTTAACATGTTGAATGCATTAAATTTTTTAGTTTAATTAATACCCTTTTTATAAAATAATAATAAAAACTCCAAAATCAATTGATTTTGTCTCCACATTTTTTTTAGCTTGCTGTTTCTCTCTCTCTGACTAAAAGCCGCCTCTATAGACATTGGGTTCTTTGAAGTTTGAACATGGTGAGCTGTGGTGACCAAATTAAATTGCGTAACACAGTTTGGTCAACTTTCAACCAAGTTTTTTCGCATGCCATAATTTTTTCTGTTTACATTTTGCATTAATCGCGCAAACAATTTTAGTAATTTTCTATTCAGTTTTCCCTTCTTTTCGTTGTCAACTCCCGCTTTCGAAGAATTTTTTGATGTATTCAGGGCATTTAATTAAGATGGGTGCATTAAGTCACTCATCTTTATGATTGGATATTATATTTAATTATTAAATGATGTTTTGTCCACGTCATAAGAATAAGAAATGTGATCCTGATATCCCTTGATTAGATAATACTCCGTCCGTCTCTATCTAGAAGAATTAGATGTTCCTTAATATAAGATTTTTAGGTAAATTAATTATTTTTTCATATTTATCCTTTATTAATATTCAACTCTTTTTATTCCCATATATTGATGAGTGTGAATAATTAATGAAATTTTACCCATATGCTCAACTACCTCATTGAAAAGTGAATTTTGGAGTCTTCCACTGTGTCACCATTATTAATTTTTTTAAAAGACTAATAATCCAAACTCATAATAACTATATTATATCATATCATAGTATCTGGGATACCAAAATTTGGACCAACTCTTCGCTTAGCTCTGCAAAATGAGAGGTTCTACAATCCTTCAAATCTTCTGTTTTTGTACCTTCACTTTACCCGCGTTCTTTTCCGGTATTGTAGCATCCGTGAATACCTTAAATGCAACTCAATCTCTTAGAGTTAACCAAACCCTTGTATCTCCACAACAAGTATTTGAATTTGGCTTCTTTAATACAAGCATCTCGAGATGGTACTTGGGTATATGGTACAAGGACTTTCCTGACAAAACAGTGATTTGGGTGGCAAACAGAGACACCCCATTTGGAAATTCCAATGCAACTCTCAAGATTGGAGATAGGGGGAACCTGCTTCTTCTTAATCAAACAGATAACCCCATATGGTCATCAAATCAAACCACTGCTGTTACAAACCCAGTTCTTAAGCTTTTTGATAATGGGAATTTGATTCTCATGGAAGCAAACGAGAAAGACACCAACAACTATTTATGGCAGAGCTTTGATGATCCAACAGATACTTTGTTACCAGGCATGAAGCTTGGTTGGAACCTAGACACTGGTGTGGAGCGCCGCATAACATCATGGAGAGGCCAAGATGATCCATCAATAGGAGATTCTTATTTCACTCTAAATTACCATGGGATGCCAGATATTTTCTTATGGAACAAACAGCAAAGGGTGTTTAGAACTGGACCATGGAATGGTGAGAGGTTTGGTGGAGTACCAATACTAAACACAATTGCTGCTCTTAATGATAGTATAGTTGCTGATGAACATCAAGTGTATTACCTCCCTTCAATGCTCAATCAATCAAGCTTGTCCAGACTTGTTGTGAACTGGACAGGAACAATTGAACGGTATGCATGGATAGAGAGTAGTCAAAGTTGGAGTCAAATATGGATTGCACCAAATGCCGATTGTGATCACTATGGGGCGTGCGGTCCCTTTGGTATATGTGATTCAAATAGTTTCCCAATGTGCCAGTGTATTCAAGGATTCAATGTCAAGAATCAGCGCCAATGGGATTTGAAAAACTTTTCTGATGGGTGTACTAGGAAGACAGAATTGGAATGTGGGAAAGACAAGTTCTTGAACATGACCAATGTGCAGCTTCCAGATGCCACAAAGGTGTTTGTGGACAAAAACATGACCCTATTGGAATGTAGAAATATGTGCCAGATGAATTGCTCTTGCACTGCCTATGCTAATGCAGAGATTACTAATGGTGGAACTGGTTGTGTGATGTGGACTGATAATCTCATAGACATGAGGCAGTTTTCTGAAGGTGGTCAAGATCTCTATATCAGATTAGCAGCTTCTCATGTAGGTAAGTTTCTTTATGTTTTATTCCCTCAATTGCTAGTTTTCATATTTTGGGTTCAAGTTTTCTACATTGCATTGTTGTTGGTGGTATAGCTACTTTGTCTTGATATTTTGATGTCAACAAATTGTATACTATACTTGGGCAAGATATTTGTTTTTATTTAGGTAGGCCAAATTTTGATGCAAATGTTATTATGTACTAACAGTTCAGTTTCTTCTCAGATGACAATGGCACAGGATCTGTTGGTGGCTCTCACAAGAAAAAGAATTCAGGAAAGATTGCAGGAATTACAGTTGCTGTATCTATAGTAATTTTGGGGGTGATTATGTTCATTTTGTGGAAGAAGAGAATATTGAGCTGGAAAAAGAAGCAGAATGGTAATACATGATTAAAACCACAATGTTTTCCTTACCATGCTACTTCACATAATTTTATTTTCTCTCTCTATGGTCTATATTAGGTGATCCCTTGCTGCTTCATACAATGTTTTGTTATTCTCTCTAAACCAGGTAATTCTGAAAGAGGCCAGGAGACGTTGCAACCTGAGGTAATAATACATGTAGATGAAAGGAACACGGATGACCTGGAGTTGCCATTGTTTGATTTTAATACCATAACACAAGCTACAAACTACTTCTCTTTAGCAAATAAACTTGGAGAAGGAGGCTTTGGAAGCGTTTACATGGTAAATATCTTTTTTTTATATACTACTACTATCATTGAATCTGTCACAAAGCACCTATTCATAGCCAACACTGACCCAAGTAAATGTGGCAATGGCAGGGTAGGCTAGTGGATGGCCAAGAAATTGCTGTGAAAAGGTTATCAACAAGCTCTGGGCAAGGAAATGAAGAGTTCCTGAATGAGGTCAGATCCATTGCAAAGCTTCAACATCGGAATCTTGTACGACTCTTTGGTTGCTGCTTTGAGAAAGAAGAGAAAATGTTGATCTATGAGTACATGGAAAATAAGAGCCTAGATTCTATTTTATTTGGTGAGTTATTAATTTTAACATCCTGCTGCAGTATGCATCTTCAATTTTCCTTGCAAAGCGTGGCTGATTGTAGACAACAATTTTAATCAAACTATTGATATTTATGATAACTAGTTAAAGACTGTTTCCAGACACAGCAAAGAGTTCCATACTAGACTGGCCAATGCGCTTCAACATTATATGTGGAATAGCCAAAGGGCTTCTTTATCTCCATCATGACTCCAGATTTAGAATTATCCATAGGGATCTCAAGGCAAGCAACATTCTTCTTGATAGAGAAATGAATCCAAAGATATCAGATTTTGGGGTTGCTAGAATTTTTGACAGTGATCAAACACATGCAAACACAAGGAGAGTTGTTGGAACATAGTGAGTGCCATAGTAACACTTAATTTTGCTTAAATTATCGTGCCTCATGACCACATTATTAATATAATCTTATGATATGCAGTGGCTATATGTCTCCCGAATATGCAATGGGGGGATTCTTTTCAGTGAAATCTGATGTTTTCAGTTTTGGAGTTCTAGTATTAGAGATCATAAGTGGCAAGAAGAACAGAGGATTTTATTCTTCAGATGACTTAAATCTTATTGGACATGTAAGTGAAAAGGCTAGTTTATTTAAATGGTGATAATTTATCAAACATTATTATCTTTTGGTAATGGAAATTTTTTTGAGCATTGTGACAGGCATGGAGGCTATGGAAAGAAGGGAATGCATTGGAAATAATGGATTCGTCATTTGTTGATTCATATTCAGAATCTGAAGTTGTAAGATGCATACATGTTGCGTTCATATGTATCCAAGAACGAGCAGAAGACAGACCCACAATGTCTAATGTGGTGTTAATGTTGAGTAGTGAAACTGCATCAATGGCAGAGCCTAAACACCCTGGTTTCGTCCTCGGAAGGAGTTCCGGGGAAAGCGACTCTTCTTCGGCTAGGCAAGATGAATCATACTCATACACGATAAACCAAGTCACAGTTACAAGACTAGATGGCAGGTAGTTAATCAAGCCAGCCAATGAGTCCACGACAAATAGCTAATTTGTTCGACCAAAAAAGAAAAACTAATTTGTGCTATAAATTTTGGGCTGAAATACTTGTAACATAGTATTATACTTAGGGTCCTGCTAACGAGTGCCTTAATGACACTGGTTAGAGATTGATTGATTGCATTTACAACATTCAATGCTACACACTCTAATAAAATATTTTTATTTCTGAATCGCATTAGCATTTTCCTTATACTTTTATGTAATTTCTGAGGCATTGATGTTAAAGAACAAATCAAGTGTGTAGAGTTAAAATCAACCTTTCTAAAATCTAGGTGGTCAAATTTGGATATTTTTTATATTTAAAAATATGTTATCAAGATAAAAAAGGCAATTAAAACGCCTAGGTACATTAAAGTGCTTGTCTTTTCAGGGGTTATGCATTCATGGAATAGTTTACAACATATTCAATGGAGCAACTCCATTTGAGTGCTTCCAATGAGACCCACCTGTACACATCACTCATTTTTTACTATTATCAATAGAAGCACCTCCAAGCACTTTACCTCTACAATGGAGCAACTCTCTTTAAGTGCTTCCCAATACATAACTTATTTTTTGTTATTTATAGATTGATTTATAAGTTGCTTTAGCTAGCAACCATTGCCAACTTTTTTCAATTGCTTCCAATGGCAATTGCTCAAGAAGCAACATTGCTTACTTGGCCTAGTTGCTTCCCTGGCTATTGATAAAGATACTCTTATCAATACATGAAACTGGATAAATGCAATTTTTTTTTGGCGTCGATAAATGCAAATTGGAACATGGGAAACGAGGAAAAATGCTAGGGAAAATACTTGTAACCACTAATAACTGGTGATTTAGAGGCTTGTATATATTAGTTGCGAGTCTTGCGACTCATTGTAATAGCCCTAACCAATTCAATTAAACACAAGTTAAACAAAATGATTGCTAAATAAACTATGTGGACAACGAATGGGAAAAATAATCAAAATGATTGCTAATTCTTTTATCTACATTTTTTAAACGATTTATCAATCTTTTTAAAATGGGCTAATTGAATGAGATTAAAATTATTAGGTTAAACATTGAATGAGATTAAACACTTCAAAATAATTAAATGAGGTTAAACACTTCATATTTTATCTCTTTCTCTCACACACATGTGTGTGAAAGAGATCACAATCTTAATTATTGATTTAAATCAATAATCATAGTTATTTACTTTATTTTTTAAAGTGACTCTCTCAATTTAGAGGAGTCAAACCCAAAAAGTTAATTGTCACTACTATATATAAAAGTAATAAATTTATATAAATAATAATAAATATAAGAAATTAATATTCATAAACATAAATTGTCATACTAGATTTTTAACAAATATATATTATAAATAATTTGAAGTTATAATTTAATTTCAATTGAATATATAGATATTAAGAGATTTCTATTGGGAATGTAAATACACAAATTTAATTGTAATTGGTTATAATTTCATAATTTGAATTATATGATATTGTATGAAGAATAAATCATGGTTAAAAATGAATAGGATTGAATTAATTTCAAAGCAATTTTTATAAATAAAGAAATTAATAGATTACATTGGATGTGTTATATTTGTGAATAAAATAATTGAAAAGCTAAAAGGTTCTATATATAACTGACGTTAGGTAAATAGAGATAAATTACTGTCAACAAAATATAATAGTTTTATATGTAAAATAATATTAAATATAACCCAATATATATGAAATTAAAAGTAAAGGATGAAAATTAAATCGGCATGATTTCTCTTTTTAACACGTTTTATCTCTTCCAAAAATCATTAAACATCTTAATTCTTAAGATATAAAACCTCGCTTTAATTTATGAAATTATAGATTTTTTCACTAATATTTTAAATAGCACCATAGTAAATAGATTGATCAAATAAATTTTTATTCTCATTCTCAATGTTGACCTATATTATATTAATGGTTATTAATTCATGGATGGAGATTAATTTACTCTAGAGTAATTCTGATTAAGTTACTCCATTTAATAATTTTTTGTATAATGTAAATTTAACAAATTTAATCCTTAAATAATAAATACTAATATAATGATTATACATCTCAAATTTTAGATTAATTGGACATTTATAGGTTATATATAATCTTAAAATAAATATTTACTTTTATATTTTAAAAAGTATATATATTATACATCTGAAATAAATTTTAAATATATTTTCTTTCTTTATTTATTGATAGTTGATACAGATTTTTTTCGGTGAAATATATTTTTTTTGGTGAAATGATAGTTGATACAGATATCTTTTGCTGTACATATCTTAATTTATGTCAAACCAATTGAAGGGTTGCCGCCTCTATTGACCTATCTCTCTTCTGTTATGCTGAATACTGATATGATGTGTTGTTTGAAGTTGAACACTCCACAACTTGATGAGCTGTGCAGCTGCTCACAGACCGAATTAAATGAAATTGCGTGTAGTTGACTTCTTACGGTGAATTTGACTCTAATAGGTGTCTCATCGTGTACCCATTAATTTAAGGATATGTTAGAAAAAATATTTTTAAAATTTATAATATGATTAGCAAAATATTCTTTTTGCTAACATATTAGGAGTACAAGGTGAGGCACCAATGTAGGTACTCACCCTAAATTCCCCCGTACTATTACATTTACTATCTGCATCTAGAATCTCCTATCAATATTCATACTCTACTTTAGCACTACTGCATTTATACTTTTCTTTTCTGTTTCCACCAACCTGCACTTATGCTGCTATCAATTCATTTTTTTTGCTTTCATCGCTATGTAAACAACTCATCGCCGTCTTATTTTATTTTGCCCGTCTTATTACGTTGTTGACTCCCTCTTTCCACAATTATTTACATGTATTAATTCCGTGCATTTAAGTTCGGTACAACGCGTCAATCATATTTATCATACAGCGTGATATTTAATTATTAAATGGAGTATAAGCAATTTGATATCATATCCCTTAAGAAGATTTTTTTTTTGAAAAAAAAAAGAAATTGTTTCTTAAATTAGTCTATTCGGTTGGAGTCACATGGACGGAGAGGGAGAGCGTTTTATATTTGCTGCTACATAAAGGACAAAGCTAATCCAATGACTTGGATTAAACTCTCTAAATAATCAAAAGTCAAAATAAGTTACATCCTTCTTTTGACATTAATATTAATATTAATATTGGACACTAAAACACAACAGACGAAGCAATGTGTAAACCGCATGATTTTAGGAACATCTCTGCAAAATGAGAGGTTCTACAATCCTTCAAATCTGTTTTTTTTGGACCTTCACTTTATCAGCATTCTTTGTCAATACCGTACTCTCGGCGGATACCTTAACTGCAACTCAATCTCTTGGAGCTAACCAAACACTTGTATCTCCACAGCAAGTCTTTGAATTTGGTTTCTTTAATACAAGCATCTCGAGATGGTATTTGGGTATATGGTACAAGGACTTTCCTGACAAAACAGTGATTTGGGTGGCAAACAGAGACACCCCACTTGAAAATTCCAATGCAACGCTCAAGATTGGAGATAGGGGGAACTTGCTTCTTCTTAATCAAACAGGTAACCCAATATGGTCATCAAATCAAACCACTTCTGCTACAAACCCAGTTCTTCAGCTTTTTGATACAGGGAATTTGATTCTCAAGGAAGCAAACGAGAAAGACATCAACAACTATCTGTGGCAGAGCTTTGATGATCCAACAGATACTTTGTTAGCAGGCATGAAGCTGGGTTGGAACTTGGACACTGGCGTGGAGCGGCGTATAACATCATGGAAAAGCCAAGATGATCCATCCATAGGAGATACTTATTTCAGTCTAAATTATCATGGGATACCAGATGTTTTCTTATGGAACAAACAACAAAGGGTGTTTAGAACTGGATCATGGAATGGTGAGAGGTTTGGTGGAGTACCAATACTAAACACAATTGCTCCCCTTAATGACACTATAGTTGCTGATAAACATCAAGTGTATTACCTCCCTTCATCACTCAATCAGTCTAGCCTGTCCAGACTTATTGTGAACTGGACGGGAGTAATTGAAAGGTATGCATGGATAGAGAGTAGTCAGAGTTGGAGTAAAATATGGTCTGCACCTGATGGTGATTGTGATCATTATGGAGTGTGCGGTCCCTTTGGTATATGTGACTCAAATAGTTTCCCAGTATGCCAGTGTATTCAAGGGTTTAATGTCAAGAATCAGGGGCAATGGGATTTGAGAAATTTCTCTGATGGGTGTACTAGGAAGACAGAATTGGAATGTGGGAAAGACAAGTTTTTGCACAAGACAAATGTGCAGCTGCCAGATGCCACAAAGGTGTTTGTGGACAAAAACATGACCCTATTGGAATGTAGAAATATGTGCCAGATGAATTGTTCTTGCACTGCCTATGCTAATGCAGAGATTACTAATGGTGGGACTGGTTGCGTGATGTGGACTGATAATCTCATTGACATGAGGCAGTTTTCTGCAAATGGTCAAGATCTCTATGTCAAATTAGCAGCTTCTGATGTAGGCAAGTTTCTTCATGTTTTATTCCCTTAATGCCTAGATTTCATATTTTGGTTTCTAGTTTTCTACATTGCATTGGTATTGGATATTAGATTAAGGGGTAAAAACTTTGGCTAGTCATGAAGTGATTTGTTTTGATTGGAGGTATAGCTGCTTAGTCTTGATATTTTGATGTTTGGCTAGTCATGAAATGATTTGTTTTCATTGGAGGTATAGCTGCTTAGTCTTGATATTTTGATGTCAGCAAATTGGATTCTATACTTTAGCAAGATATTTACTTTTATTTAGGAAGCAACCTACTGTAGGACAAATTTAATGCCAATGTTATATTATACTAAAAGTTCAATTTCTTCTCAGATGACAGTGGCACAGGATCTCCTGGTGGGTCTGACAAGAAAAACAATGCAGGAATGATTGTAGGAATTGCAGTTACTGTAGCTATAGTAATTTTGGGAGTGATTATATTCATTTTGTGGAAGAAGAGAAAACTGCATAGTATATTGAGGTGGAATAAGAAGCAGGATGGTAATACAATGTTTTCCTTACCATGCTACTTACAGAATGTTTTCTTTTCTGTATTCTCTATATTAGGTGAACCCCTGCTGCTTCATATAATGTTTTTGTTATTCTCTCTAAACCAGGTAATTCTGAGAGAGGTCAGAAGACACTGCTACCTGAGGTAATAATACATTCAATTAACAGAGAACACGCAGATGAAAGGAACATGGATGACCTGGAGCTACCATTGTTTGATTTTAATACCATAACACAAGCTACAAACTACTTCTCTCTAGCAAACAAACTTGGAGAAGGAGGCTTTGGAAGCGTTTACATGGTATATTTATTTTATACATATCTATACTACTATAATTGAATCTGTCACAAAGCACCCATTTACAATTACATCTAACAGTAACACTTACACTTACACAAGTAAATATGGCAATGGCAGGGTAGGCTTGTGGATGGCCAAGAAATTGCTGTGAAAAGGCTATCAACAAGCTCTGGACAAGGAAATGAGGAGTTCAAGAATGAGGTCAGATCTATTGCAAAGCTTCAACATCGAAATCTTGTAAGACTGTTTGGTTGCTGCATTGAGAAAGAAGAGAAGATGTTGATCTATGAGTACATGGAAAATAAGAGCCTAGATTCTATTTTATTTGGTGAGTTATTAATTTTAACATCCTGCTGGAGTATGCATCTTCAATGTTCCCTGCAAAGTGTGGCTGATTGTGGACAAAAATTTGAATTCAAATTATATATATTTATGATAACTAATCAAAGACTGTTTCCAGACACAGAAAAGAGTTCCATACTAGACTGGCCAATGCGCTTCAACATTATATGTGGAATAGCCAAGGGGCTTCTTTATCTACATCATGACTCAAGATTTAGAATTATCCATAGGGATCTCAAGGCAAGCAATATTCTTCTTGATAGAGAAATGAACCCAAAGATATCAGATTTTGGGATTGCTAGAATTTTTGACAGTGATCAAACACAAGCAAACACAAGGAGAGTTGTTGGAACATAGTGAGTACTACAGTAACACCTTCTTAGTTTTGCTTTAAAATACTGAGCCTCATGACCTCATTAATAATATACTCTTATGATATGCAGTGGCTATATGTCTCCTGAATATGCAATGGGTGGATTCTTTTCAGTGAAATCTGATGTTTTCAGTTTTGGAGTTCTAGTGTTAGAGATCATAAGTGGCAAGAAGAACAGAGGATTTTATTCCAATGATGACATAAATCTTCTTGGACATGTAGGTGAAAAGGGAAAGTTTACTTGAATGGTGACAATTTAATATTAACATTATGTTTTGGTAATGGAAATTTTATTGTGTGTTGTGACAGGCATGGAGGCTGTGGAAAGATGGGAGTGCATTGGAACTAATAGATCCATCATTTGGTGATTCATATTCAAAATCTGAAGTTGTAAGATGCATACATGTTGGTCTCATATGTGTCCAAGAACGGGCAGAAGACAGGCCAACAATGTCTACTGTGGCCTTGATGTTGAGCAGCGAAACTTCATCATTGCCAGAACCTAAACACCCTGGTTTTGTCCTTGGAAGGAGTTCCGAAGAAACCGATTCTTCTTCGGCTAAATCTCACACGATAAACCAAGTCACAGTTACAAGACTAGATGGCAGGTAGTGAATTAAATATCTCATGATAGGTTTTTTTAGTGGTGGTGAATATATTCATACATTTTTACAAGTTTTTACCTATTTAATCTCTATGAAAGAGGTGGGTGATAGGCATAAAATTTTCACACTGAATTTGTAAAAATTTAACGCAAGAATGTTCTTGTATATAAACACACATGGTTAGTTCCGAATTGAGTATCTTTGTTATGCGTTTCAGAAGTCCTTAGTTCCGAATTTAGGTCAAACAACAAGGAAAAATCGAAACAATTTTCAAAGAATAGTGTACATGTCGCCTGTGCTTAGTTCCCAGCTTTGAGGAACCAGGACCACAGTTTGTTAGTACTGCATAGGTTATTTTTTACAGTTACCAAAGGGATAGAAGTAAATCTCATAATAAGTTAGTGGAAGTGGACTGAGAACCTAGACGAACTTTACTTACATGGTTGACATGGATTCGAATCTTGGAGTTGTTACTCTTGATAGGGTTTTACCTAACCACCACTACTGGCCTGAGAATTGACAAAAAAGAATTCATCTTAACCGCTGAGGAAGTACAAAATAATCGCCAATTAATTAATTAATGCCGTTTCTGAGACATACATTTTGGTTTCTTCTTCCAGTAGAAAAAGAAAGAGTACTACTTGGCAACCCAGATTGGAATAGCATTAATATTTGAGTTTGATAAGTTTATCCTCATGCCATCTAGAATATGGTGAGTCTGAATGCTCGATAATAGCCATCCATTACATTTCATTTGCTAACGTCTGATAAATTAAATATAGAAAACACACAGGCCTTAGCATTGAAAGTCAAAGGTGATAAGCTAGTTTAACTTCAATGAAATTATGAAAAATGGGAGCAAAAACAATCGACTTCACATTGAATAAATTATTCTGCATTGAATAAATTCACATTGAAAGCACCAGGAAGAAATAGAGATTAAGCACTCAACAGAGACAGATATATGCCATAACCAATAATGGCACGAGAATGTTGCACTGCACTATTTTAAATGGAACACTTCAGTGAGAACATAACCATCACGTTTCAATTTTATGAACACCTGAAACTTGTCATTCTAACAAAAATCAAAGGGGCAGCAACACATTAGAAAAGCACTTTATCAAAATATTATTCTGAATCTATGTCAATTATATATTTATAGAGGAAAGGATTCAGTTTGACTTTGATGATGAAATAAAATTTCGATTTTTCAAGTTTCAACTTGCAAGTGGCAATCATTAATTTATTCCTCAAGAAAATTTTGAGAGAAACACTTTCATTTTTAAAATTTACAAGGGTTTTCACATGTCACATCCTATTATGACTTTCATGTGTTTGAACTGTGTCACTGTCACTTCCATGCTCCTCCTTCCTTAGTCATGATTTTATAAATAATTAAGAGGAGTTAACAAGAGCTGTTGATACTACAAGAAACCTTTTGTTTATTTAAAAGTTAAAATCTTTCTCTTGACAATATGTTAATTAGGATGTAAAATACAATTGCAGCTTTCCCTAATTAAAATTGGCAATTGGCAATCAAATTTGATGAAAAGGAGAATGAGTCTGAATAAAGTTCTCAATGTTATTTTTGTTTTTGCTTGTCTATCAATCCTTCACAAAACGTCATATGCAGCTGACACCTTGACTACAACATCTTAAATGGCCAAGAACTAGTTTCTGCTGGACAAAATTTTTCTCTTGGATTCTTCAGTCCAGGAAGCTCCAAAAGTTGCTACTTGGGGATATGGTACAAGAATATCACACCCCAAATGTTTGGGTTGCAAACAGAGAAAAACCACTTAATGACTCGAGTGGAAACTTAACCATTGGTGCTGATGGGAATATTTTACTTGTTGATGGAGCAGGTAACAGAATATGGTTTACAAACTCATCAAGATCAATTCAAGAGCCAATTGCAAAGCTGTTAGATTCTGGAAACTTAGTTTTGATGGATGGAAAGAACAATGATTCTTTTAGTTACATATGGCAAAGCTTTGATTATCCAACAGACACAATGTTACCAGGCATGAAGTTGGGTTGGGATAAGACCTCAGGTATGAACAGATATTTGACTTCATGGAAGAGTGCTAATGACCCCTCTCCTGGAAGCTTTACCTACAGCTTTGACCACAAAGAATTTCCTGAGTTGGTAATCCGCCAGAGAATGAATATCACATTCAGAAGTGGGATTTGGAATGGAATTCGTTTTAATTCAGATGATTGGACATCATTTACAGGAATTACAGCCTTCAGGCCTCAACTTTTAGTGACCAACAATGAGGTAGTATATTGGGATGAACCTGGAGATAGATTGTCAAGGTTTGTGTTGAAGGATGATGGACTGCTTGAAAGATATATATGGGACAACAAAGTTGTTCAGTGGATTGAAATGTATGAGGCAAGAAAAGACTTCTGTGATAATTATGGAGCATGTGGGAGTAATGGTGTTTGCAATATTAATGATGTGCCTGTTTACTGTGACTGTTTGAAAGGATTCAAACCTAAATCACAAGAAGAGTGGGATTCATTTAATCGGTCTAGTGGTTGCATAAGGAGAACACCGTTAAACTGCACTCAAGGTGACAGATTTCAGAAATTAAGCAGGGTGAAACTGCCCATGTTGTTGCAATTCTGGACAAACAATGGCATGAGTCTTGGAGAATGTGAAGTGGAATGCTTGAAAAACTGCTCTTGCACTGCCTATGCAAATTCTGCCATAAATGAAGGCCCCCATGGATGCTTGCTTTGGTTTGGGAATTTGATTGACATTAGGCTGCTTATAAGTAAAGAGGATGTACAACTGGATCTTTATGTAAGGTTAGCCGCTTCAGAAATAGGTGCGCACAGGTTCTGCTTTAGTATAACATATAATGTACCTTATAATATGTCTGTCTTAGAATGAAAGAGGTAGGCTGAATTCAGAAATTTGTGCTTCCTTTAAGGTTTTTTTTTATCATTTCCCATCCAAATTTCATGAACTTAATCTAAACTGTTTGCTATGACACATTTAACTCTGTTGAGAACCGCCTTTGGAAGTTGCATATTTTTAGGAAGATTTCAGATTTGTTTTAGTTTAAATTTTTAATTAGTCTTTAGTTTGAATTTTGAATAAGTCAAGATAAAAATATGTTATTTTGTTGTTAGTGGATAAATTAGTTTCTAATTTTATTGTTTCAATGTTAGTAGCAATCCCTAAAATCAAGGAGCTTGATTCTTTATTCTGTTATTTTCAATTGTATTTAAATGCAAGTTGAATTCAATAAAAAGCAAGTTTAGCAGCAAATTCCTCTGCCATATCAATTCCTTTATGCTGTTTTTCTTCAATTAAAAACAAAAAACCAACAATTGGTATCTAGAGCCCTTTGCTTACGGGACCTTTAGAATGGATTCTGAAACAAGTTTTTCCCAAGCAGCTCTTCCAGTTTTCAATGGGGAAAACTATGATCTTTGGGCTGTCAAAATGGAGGCTTACCTAGAGGCTTTGGATCTTTGGGAAGCTGTAGAAGAGGATTATGAAGTCCTTCCGCTGCCGGACAATCCCACCATGGCCCAGATCAAGAACCATAAGGAGAAAAAAACCCGAAAAGCAAAGACAAAGTCATGTCTTTTTGCTGGTGTCTCTACAACAATCTTTACTAGGATCATGACTCTCAAATCGGCAAAAACAATTTGGGATTATCTAAAGACGGAATATGCTGGAGATGAAAGAATTCGAAGCATGAAGGTGCTTAACTTAATGAGGGAATTTGAGCTTCAGAGGATGAAAGAGTCTGACACAATCAAAGAATACTCAGACAAATTGTTGGGTATTGCCAACAAGATAAGGTTGTTGGGCAGTGATTTTGCAGATTCAAGAATTGTTGAGAAAATTCTGGTAACAGTGTTGGAGAGGTATGAAGCATCTATTGCTTCGTTGGAGAACACAAAGGATCTATCTAAAATCACTTTTGCAGAGGTGATACATGCCTTCCAGGCCCAAGAGCAGCGAAGATTGATGAGGGAAGATCATGCTGTTGAAGGTGCTCTTCTAGCAAAGAGCCAACAAGCAAAAAAACTACAAGAATTATCCAGCCAACAGTCAAAGCAGTGCAAATAATTACAACAAAGGAAAGGGTGAAAAGAAAAGTTACCCACCTTGTCAACATTGTGGAAAAATGGGTCACCCTCCATTCAGATGTTGGAAGAGACCCGATGCTAAATGCATCAAGTGCAATCAAATGGGACATGAAGCAGTCATATGCATGAGCAAAGATCAGTAGCAAGAGGAAGAAGCTAAGGCTGTTGATCAGGAGGAGGAGGAGGATCACCTATTTGTGGCCACGTGTTTTGCAAGCAGCAAAGAGAGTAAGAGTTGGCTGATTGATAGTGGTTGCACAAATCATATGACCAATGACAAGGAGCTTTTCAAAGATTTAAAGCCAACCAACATCACCAAAGTCAGAATCTGGTGATTATATTTCAGTTAAAGGAAAGGGGACTATTGCAATAGCAAGTTGCTCAGGTACAAAGTTTATTTCTGATGTTCTTTTTGTACCCGAAATTCAACAAAATTTGTTGAGTGTTGGCCAATTGATTGAAAGAGGCTTCAAAGTTGCTTTTGAAGACAATTTTTGCTTAATTAGAGATGCAACTAGTAAGGATATTTTTAAAGTAAAAATGAAAGGGAAAAGTTTTGCTCTAAATCAATTGGAGGAAGAGCATGCTGCTTTTCCATTCAGTGAAAACATCACTGAAGTTTGGCACAAGAAGCTCAGGAATTATCACCGCCAAGGGCTGCTTCAAATGAAGTCCAAGAAAATGGTAGTTGATCTTCCAGAACTTGATGATCACATACCAACATGCAAGGCTTGTTTATTTGGAAAGCAAAAAAGGAAGCCATTTCCGAAGTCAGCTATTTCAATCTCTTATAATCCTGTGTTGCATGGGAAGACCAAAAACTTTAATGTCAAGTTATTTTACTTAAAAGAAGTTAAAGAAAATGGCGATGTAAGTCTAGTTTGCTGCAAAACTGAAGACCAAGCTGCTGTTATGTTTACCAAGTCTTTTCCACTTAGCAGGATTGAATTTCTAAAGAAGAAGCTAGGAGTTTGCAGCCTCCAAGGCAAGGAGGAGTGTTGAAAACTGCCTTTGGAAGTTGCATATTTTTAGGAAGATTTCAGATTTGTTTTAGTTTGAATTTTTAATTAGTCTTTAGTTTGAATTTTGAATAAGTCAAGATAAAAATCTGTTATTTTGTTGTTAGTGAATAAGTTAGTTTCTAATTTTATTGTTTCAATGTCAGTAGCAATCCCTAAAATCAAGGAGCTTGATTCTTTATTCTGTTATTTTCAATTGTATTTAAATGCAAGTTGAATTCAATAAAAAGCAAGTTTAGCAGCAAATTCCTCTGCCATATCAATTCCTTTATGCTGTTTTTCTTCAATTAAAAACAAAAAACCAACAAACTCCTTTAAGTCTTTATTCATTTTCATTTTAGTACACTATTCTTGATTAGATTTTGTCCCTTATATTTACATCTGCATTTTTTCGATGAAATATATATGCTAAAGCTCTAGTGTGTACTTCATTCTTGTGAAGACTCCACCACTAATGCTAGTAAAAGGAGAAAGATGGCACTGATTATTTCAGCATCTTTGGCACTGCTTCTTTTGTGTACCATTTTCTACCTTTCTAAGAAGTGTACTAAATGGAAGAGCACTACTGATTTAGGTAAGATTCTTAAGAAATTCAATTTCTTTATTGATAATATGAATTGTTATGAACTTTGATTCTTCTATCCAAGAGCTTCTTCATACCTTCGTTGGACTAGGATGTATACTTTTAAGAAGAAGAAAGAAAATAACAAAGAAATGGTAGTTATAGTTTACTGTGAAAAACAACATATTTGTTTCAAGGTTCATGTGCATAAATTTAGCCTAACAAATTAAGTAAGCTCAATGATGTTTATCAATATTATTCTGGTGTTTTGAAGTATCATTAATGCCAAATTACTATCCAACTAAATAAAGTTAAATAGTATATTATATAATATGTTTAAGCATAGACTTGTGGTTAGCGTACATGGTATATCTGTAAACAGAACTTACAAGGTAGCATTACAGTTTATATTCAAGGTAACACAATGCAATGTTTTTATACATTTATCTGTGATAAGTTTCCAAAGAAAAAGGTTTAGCTATGATAGGTCCATGCCGTGTGAAAAATTTATCTTTTAGTCGCAATGGCAGGGCATGGAAATCAGAATGAAGATCAAACATCACCTCTTTTTGATATAGAAACTATTCTAGCAGCTACAAACAATTTTTCTATTGAAAACAAGATTGGGGAAGGGGGCTTTGGCCCATTATACAGGGTAATTCCTCTTTTTTTTTTTTTTTTCCTTTCATTAAGGAGTGAACTTTTTCTTTTTTTCCTTATTGGTTTAACCATTTCCACTAAAAATCAGCGTAAATTGGCTCAAGGACAAGAAATAGCTGTGAAAAGGCTATCAAAAACCCCAAGAGAAGGCATGTCAGAGTTTATGAATGAAGTTGGATTGGTAGCCAAACTTCAACACCGTAATCTTGTGTGTGTTTTGGGTGGGTGCACTCAAGGAGAAGAAAGAATGTTGGTCTATGAATACATGCCTAATGGTAGTTTGAACCGCTTCATTTTTGGTAAGACCACCACTAATGCAAAACTATATTATCTGCCTTATTTGCAACTTGGGAAAGCTCTCCTAGCATGTCACCTATTATGCTATTTTGCTCTTATGCTTTAGATAACCTATACTGCAATGGCTAAGTGAGCTTTCTGTGAACATCCTCAGATCCTATACGAGGAAAATTTTTACAATGGAGGAAACGATATGAAATTATTGTGGGGATTGCTCGAGGACTACTTTATCTTCATCAAGATTCAAAACTAACCATCGTTCACAGGGATCTAAAAACTAGTAATATTCTACTTGATAGTGAATTGAACCCCAAAATTTCTGATTTTGGTATGGCCCACATCTTTGAAGGAGATCATTCTGCAGTAACAACAAAAAGAATTGTTGGGACAGTGTGAGTTATATGATGTAATACTGAGATTTACTAGTATAATGTAACTTTTTATAGTATAAAAAAATTTTAAAAACTGTTTGCTGATAATATGCAGTGGTTATATGTCCCCAGAGTATGCAAGAAACGGGCATCTCTCCCTAAAATCTGACGTATTTAGCTTTGGAGTTATAGTGTTAGAGATATTGAGTGGCATCAGAAATAATAGCTTATACCATCGAGATCATGACCATAATCTGTTGGGACAGGTAACCAAAACTACCCACACGCAATGTAATATATATTTACTTTACTATAAAAGCCATTGCATGATTTTACTTTGTAATTTTTTTACCAGTATTAACTATTAACCTTTCTTAAACTACCTAGGCATGGACATTATGGTAAGAAGGACGAGCTGAGGAATTCTTGGATGTTAATTTAGACCTTACAAATATTCCATCTGAGTTACTGAGGTGCCTTCAAGTTGGTCTCTTGTGTGTTCAAAAGTTCCCTGAAGAGAGACCAGATATGTTATCTGTGGTTTTCATGTTGGGCAATGAAAGTATTGCACTTGCTCAACCAAAGAAGCCTGGTTTCTTCAAAGAAGAGTTAGAATTTCATGAGTACAATGAGATTGATTGTTCTAGCAATAATGCTATGACTATTACCCTATTGGAAGCTCGAAATTAGTTGCTCACTTGTAGTTTCCAATTTTCCATTGCAATGCTTTTCTCTAAACATAATTGGGCCGAATTGTGTGTAGGTAGTTGGGTAACATTTCATAATAGACAACCACAATTTGAGTAGATGTCAACAATAGAAAGTAACTTTAAACCTTAAACTAAGAAATGCTTTTCAATAAGGTATCTCTTACATATTACACCAAAACAAGGAAGATTTACATTAAATATTTTTTAAATGTTTTTGGGAATATACAAATATGTTAGATGATGCATGCTTTTTTTATTATCTAGCATCTAGCAATGTGATTGTGACCTGGTTCACACTCCATGATTTATCTTGCTTACTTGAAGATGAATCTGTCTCCCCGGGGTTCTTTCCAAGCGAAAATCCAGGGCTTTTTGGTTGTGGCATTGATGCAGTTTCACTGCTTAACATCAAGATCACTGAAGACATTGTTGGCCTATCTTCTGCACGTTCTTGGACACACAAGAGTCCAACATGTATGCATCTAATTACTTCAGATGGTGAATATGAATCGCCAATTGATGAATCAATGAGATCCAAGGGTCTTCCTTCTCTCCACTGCCCCCATGCCTACAACAAGAAAGAAATCATTATCAATTATGTTTGTTATCAGAAGAGGGTGTTTTCAACTACATAGCACTTTAATTAAAGAAGCACTCTCACGTACATTCCTTAGAAGATTCATATCATCGTTTGAGTAATAGAATCCTCTATTTTTCTTTCCACTTATGATCTCTAACATAATAACCCCAAAGCTAAAAACATCAGATTTCACTGAGAAGTTCCCATCCATAGCATACTCAGGAGACATATAGCCACTGCACATGAGAAAGATATACAAATTATAAGGTTGCCATATGTGGTCTTTTAGAGAGTACTATAGTGAGATGTTGTGGTACTCACTATGTTCCAACAACTCTCAAAGTATTTGCTTCTGTTTGATTTGTGCCAAAAATTCTAGCTATCCCAAAGTCTGATATTTTTGGGTTCATTTCACAGTCAAGTAGAATGTTGCTTGCCTTGAGATCCCTATGTATAATTTTGAGTCTCGAATCATGGTGTAGATAAAGAAGCCCTCTAGCAATTCCACATATAATGTTGAAACGCGTTTTCCAATCTAGTAAGGGTTTTTTTGCCTTGTCTGGAACATTATTTATCATAAAGTATTTGAATAAAAAATTAACAAGACCAGAATAAGCAAAAACGTGTCTGCATTCTGCAAAACAGAAAAGGCTTGAAGATGCAAAATGTTAAAAACACCTCACCAAACAAAATGTAATCAAGGCTTTTATTTTCCATGTACTCATACACCAACAGCTTCTCACACTTCTCAATGCAGCAACCAAATATCCGAACAAGATTTCTATGTTGAAGTTTGACAATTAACTCGACCTCATTCTTAAATTCTTCCATTCCTTGACCCGAGTTTTTTGCTAACCTCTTGACAGCAATTTCTTGGCCTTCCATCAACCTGCCCTGGTATAGTCACAATAGCCCTTGTTAGGATTTATGTGCTATGTCTACTTTGAGTTTTTAAGTTATGCATGATAGAAATTTGTAACTATAAAAATAACCAACCATGTAAACACTACCAAAGCCTCCTCGTCCAAGTTTATTTGCTTCAGAGAAGTTGTTTGTAGCCATTGTTATGGTATTAAAATCAAACATTGGCAACTCAAGGTCATCCATGTTCTTTTCTTCTGAGCTTTCTCTATTAGTTGAAAACACCACCTCATTCGTTAGCAAATCCCGATTTCTTTGGAAAGAACCTAGTTTAGTGACAACAACCACAATATAGTTTATCATGTAGCACAATATCATATATATATCTATGAAATTGTATAGAGGGACACTAATTGTGCATTACCTCTGTGGTCAGTCTTCCCATTCAATATATTTAGCAATTTCCTCTTCTTACAAAAAATGATACACAATCCCAAAATAATAGCAGCTGCAGAAATTGTGATTCCTACAACTTTAGCTCTGTTATTTGTATTGTGAAACCCACTTGCAGATCCTAAGTCATGAGAAAAACTGGTGTTTTCAATAGAGATATTCACTTAACATTTCCAATAGAGAGTAAGTCAAGAAAAAAAAAATTATCAACATAGGATAAGTTGTAACTGAGATTGACAAAATAAAAAAGTAAAGTCGTAATTCTGATGGGTGAAGTATGGATTTTGAACGAGTTATACTTTTTATATGACTTCACTTTTTTTTCATGTAAAAATAGCAAGTCTCACCGTGTACCAGATTGGTCAGCAGATTATGCGTTTCAATTTCCTTGTACCACTGTTTTGTTAGATAATCCTCCTAGGGGGTTAAACCCATCGCGTGATGATTAAACCCATCTTTCTTACAACCGAGTATGTTATATAATGAAAAAGAAATACCCGTTATCGGAACGAAGCTTTTGAAGAAGTCAATAATGATGGACTGAAGCTCTGCAATAAGAGTCACCCAAATATGATTTTTTTAATTTTAGTTATTTTGAATTTATTTTTCAAACGTTTTTAATTAATAAATTAATTATAAAATTAATTAATTTATACAGTGGCTACCACATATGAGTGAGAAGAACATGTCAGTATAGGGGTTAACGGACACTCTGTTAACTTATCTAACGGCGAATACTATTTTGAAAAGAGAAAATTTTAAGGGGACTAAAAGATAAAAAAAAATTAGGGGGACCAAAATAAAAAACGTTTCGTGAAAATGTATTTCAATTTTCAGATCATTTTATTACGAATATATTTTGAATTTTAGATTACATTTAATATTAAAATATTTTTTAAATACTAAATTCATAAACTTTAAAAATTATTTAAAGAAAATTTCATAAAAAATAAAAACAATTAAGTTATAAATAGGCTAAACAAATCAAGCTCAAACTTTGTTTTTCTTTAACAAATTAAGTCCAAACATTAAGTTTCGATCGTTTAAATAAATGAGTCAAACTTGAGCCACCTATTTTTACTCATAAGCCAAGCTTAAGCTTCATATATTTGGCTCGACTAGGCTCATTTACAACCCTCTCTGCACATACTCATATATGAAAAATATATTTAAATAAAAAATCTAGTTTTTATTAAATAACAGGTAAAAATACATTTAAGTAAATAAAAATAATTATAATTCATTAAATTATAAATTTTTATTAATTTAAATTGAAAAATAAATAAATTATTTTTTATTATAAGGATTTGAAAAAAATCTTAGTGTTAATTATAATATCATTTATAGATGATTTTTTTAAGTGATAAATAATAAGAAAGATAGGAGGGAAAAAAGAGAGAGAAATATAATAAATATTGTAATAAAAAAGGGAGGAAGATAGAAAAAAAAGCTGGAGCAGGAGTTGTAAAAAAATTACAAAAAGTCATTATTGACCATAATTAGGGGTGGAAATAGGCTAGACTGCTGGTTGGGATTCTACTTATGTTACTTGGCAGCCCACTATAGTTTCACAAAGGATAAGTGTGAATGTGGGTTGACAACCTCCCTTGGAAGGATGGACTAAGTTCAACACTGATGGTTCACTCAGAATGAATGGTGTGCAGGTCGCTTTGTGGTGGTGTTTTGAGAGATCATATAGGTAAATGGCTAATTGGATTCAAACAAAAGTTGGGAAACTCTACTGTCTTAGAATCTGAGCTTCGTGCTATTCTCAATGCCTTGGAAATCAGTTGGAATTTGGGTGTTAAACGTCTTATAATTGAGAGTGATTCAACTGTGGCTGTAAAGTTTATTAAGGAGGGTGTTCGCTCATCACATCCTTATGCACCGATAACTCAAAGGATTTTAGTCTTATTAAGTCAAGATTGGAAAGTTCACATAGCTCACATATGGAGGGAAGCAAATACAGTGGCAAATAGAGTTGCGAATTTGGCTCATGGAGATGATTTAGGAGTTCATGTTCTGACTTATCCTCCTCCTAGTGTTCTTGTTAATTTATTTTTTGATCTTATGGGTGGTACGGTCCCAAGATCAGTTCCTTTGTAATTTGGCTTTTTTGGCTTCCATTTTATCCAAAAAAATAAATTAAAAATGTTAGACCTAAGCTTTTAAAAAAAAGATTATTAGGCTTGATGGACTAACCTATTTATAAATATTATTATTTTTAATAAAAATATAAATATATTATACATAATAATTAGTATAATAATATATAAGTTGAGTTTACTTTGTTGACCTATTTAGAGAGAGACTTGTTGTTCTATTTAAAATCCCATGTCATTGACATATATATACATTATTAAAAAGTAAGTTTATTATTTTGTAAACATACTAGTCTATTTAGAAATAAATCTATTGATCTATTTAAAGATCATAATATAAATATGCTTAATTTTAAACAGACTAACAAGTCAAATGTGCTTTCAAATTGGTCGGGTTAGGCCCAACAAAAGGAAAATGACCTATGATAGATAACAAATCGGACTTAGACCACGAAAATATAATGAAAGCCATACTTAAGTCTTACAAAGTCTAGGTGTCCGTTTGTTTTACACTTGTGTAGAATTGATTTTAAAAATCAATGGTTAAGATGAGTGATACACATTTAAAAAAGACGTTGGATGAAAGTGATTTAAAATCAATTTTACCAAAACAATGTTTTATGTCAGCGCCGACCCAACATGTTGGGGGGCCTCAAACAAACTTTTTATATTGGGCCTTTTTAAAAAATATGAAGTGAAAAAAGGGGTCTTAAAAGTTAAAATAAGGAACCATTTCTAAACCAACGTGTTAGACCTAATAATAATGATACGTGCTTATATTTTTTTATAAAAAATGTTGCTAGCAATTGAAGATCTAAAACAAGGGCTTGGACCACCTAACCTTTGGGTCGGCCCATTTTCATATTGTAGTAATGCGAAACCAAACGGGCTATAGTAAGACTTGACTTACTCCCGCTACTGACCATAATCCATGCCAAGGTCATGTTAAGCGCGATGGTATATAACTATATATGTGGGGTCGCAATTTGGTACCTTTCAGCCGGAGAGGATTTTAGTACATTCTTGTTATTTTTTTATTGAATGAAGGCATAAAGGCCAAAACTACATAGGAACAAGTTGTGTATTCTATACTAAATTATTTCGAAGACATAAAATAAATTTTAAATAAGACACATGTGTATTGCAAATGAGAATATGAAAAATGGGGGAATATAATAAAAAATATAGGATAATGGTTATAGGGGGTAAAAAAAATTTTTTAAAAAATAAAAATATAAATTTTAGTAATTAAATATCCTCCTGTAACTGAAAAAATATTAAGATCATTTAAAAAAATTAAGAGAAATTAATTAAATAATAAAATAACCTACCAAAACCCTGGAATTTCCCATATATGTGTGCGTCGGTATAAGTAATAACCAAGGTCATTGTTAAAAGAAGGAAATAAAGCATGTACGTACCTACATCAGAAGCTGCTAATCTAACGTAGAGATCTTGGCCACCGTCAGGATACTGTTTCATGTCTCTGAGTTCACCAATCCACATCACACACCCACTTCCTCCATTCCTTATATCGGTGTTCGCATAAGCTGTGCATGAACAATTCCTCTGGCACAAACTGTCACATTCCACAAGGCTCATGCTCCTATTCACAAACACAGTGGTAGTCTCAGGCAACTTCACATTCTGCAGATGCAAAAACTTGTCACTCCCACACTCCAAATTTGTCTTCCTCACACACCCATGTGATCCATCTCTCAAGTTCCATGCCTGCTGATTCTTAGGCCAGAACCCTCCAATACACTTGCAAAGCGGCCAAGCATTCGAGTCACATATACCATATGGACCACACGCTTTGTAACGATCACAATCATCTTTAGGTGCATACCAAAACGTGGTCCAACTCTGGCTGCTCTGTAACCATGTAAGGCGAAGAAGTTCACCATCCGAAGTCACAATGTCCCTTGAAAGGGCAGAGGGATCCACAATGGAAAATGAGTAGTAGTGTTCCCCATTTTCATCAACAGAAAGATTAAAAAAAATTGAATCCGTTTCGGGTTCCATCTCTGGTACCCCGCTGAATCTCAACCCATTCCAAGGCCCACTTCTGTATGTTGTGTTCTGCTTTTTCTGTATGATAATCTCTGGTAAACCATGATAAACTATCTTGAATGAATAATCTCCGGTTGAAGGGTCTTGGCCTGTGATCCTCCACGACGTTATGTGTCTCTCCCACCCCGTTTCCAACTTCCAGATGATCTTCATGCCTGGTAACAGAGTATCTGTTGGGTAATCAAAGCTCTGCCATAGATATTTTGTGCTGTCACCCCTGTTTGCTTCTCTGACAACTAAATTTCCACTGTCCAAAAGTTGAATTGACAAGAACCATGTTTCCACTGTCTCCTATCTTGAGAAATCCCGTGGAGTTGTCAACTGGGCTGTCTCTGTTTGCCACCCAAACCACTGTTCTATTAGCCATGTTCTTGTACCATATGCCCAAATACCAATTGGAATTGCTGCCGGGGAAGAAGCCCAGAATGAAAACTTGGTTGGCTGATTCAAGAGATTGGTTGGTTCTGAGAATTTGTGATGCAGTTAAGGTATCTGCAGAGGATGAAATTGTGGTGAAAAAAGTGTGTGAAGTGATGAACCAAAAGAGGAAGAGACGGAGGAGGTTTGTGAAGCTGAAGCCTCTCATGTTCGTAGAGTAATGGTAAGAGAAATGTTTGTTATTGTGAGAGTAGATGAAGTGTGTGGTTTCTTCATGTGCAAGACAATTTCATTGTTTTAGTATATTATAGGTTTCTGTTTGTTTCTTCTTTGAATGAGGCTTTCCCATTTATCTTTCAGCAATGGCCTTTTGCTTTCTCTGAATACTGAATAATTCAGGTTTTGTTTGGTCAATATGTTGTTTGCATGATTGCATCCAAACAATAAAAAACAGAAATGTCTCTTGAATTCAAGTATTTTAATTCAAGTATTTATGACCAATCTCGTTCAAGTTTTGACAAACAATTAATTATCCTTATCATCTGAGCAGATAATGAAATATAGTTGTAAAATAACCGAATCAATTGTTAAAACATTTTTAAATGGAATACTTACATAAGACATAACCATAAAGTTTGAATTTTAGAATTTTAGGAACAGCTTGAAGTGGAACTTGTCATTCTAACAGATCCAAAGTGGGGACAGTAAGACACTAGAAGAGCACTTCATCAGCAAATTAATTTGAATCTGTGTCAATTATATCAGTGATCTATTGAGGAATTAAATCAGTTTGCCTTTGATTAATGATATAAAATTTGAGTCTCTCAAGTTTCAACATGCAACCATTAACTTAAATTTAGATAATGTCTGGACTCCGCAACTGCTAGACCTAGAGAGAACTATGTGCCTGTAATGAAAATAGATGTCAACAACAAAAAGTAGCTTCAATCAAGCCTTAAACTAATAAATGCTTTTCAATAAGGTATCAATTACAAATTACACCAAAACAGGGAAGATTTACATTAAATATCTTTTATGTTTTTGGGAATGTACGAATATATTAGATGATGTCATGCTATTTTTATTATCTAGCATCTAGCAATGTGATTGTGACCTGGTTCACACTCCATGATTCACCTTGCTTACTTGAAGATGAATCAGTCTCCCCAAGGTTCTTTCCTAGGGAAAATCCAGGGCTTCTAGGTTGTGGCATTAATACAGTTTCACTACTTAGCATCAAGATCACTGAAGACATTGATGGCCTATCTTCTGCACGTTCTTGGACACACAGGAGTCCAACATGGATGCATCTAATAACTTCAGATGGTGAATATGAATCGTCAATTGATGAATCAATGAGATCCAAGACCCTACCTTCTCTCCACTGCCCCCATGCCTACACCAAGAAAGAAATCATCATCAATTGTTTGTTATCAGAAGATGGTGTTTTCAACTACATAGCACCCTAATTAAAGAAGCACTCTCACTTACATTCCTTAGAAGATTCATATCATCACTTGAGTAATAGAATCCTCTGTTTTTCTTTCCACTTATGATCTCCAATATAATAACCCCAAAGCTAAAAACATCAGATTTCATTGAGAAGTTCCCATCCATAGCATATTCCGGAGACATATAACCACTGCACATGAGAAAAATATACAGATTATAAGGTTTTCCATGTGTGGTCTTTTAGAGAGTACTATAGTGGGATATTGTGGTACTCACTATGTTCCAACAACCCTCAGTGTATTGGCTTCTGTTTGATTTGTACCAAAAATTCTAGCCATCCCAAAGTCTGATATTTTTGGGTTCATTTCACAGTCAAGTAGAATGTTGCTTGCCTTGAGATCCCTATGGATAATCTTGAGTATGGAATCATGATGTAGATAAAGAAGCCCTCTAGCGATTCCACATATAATGTTGAAGCGCGTTTTCCAGTCTAGTAAGGGTTTTTTAGTCTTGTCTGGAACATTATTTATCATAAAGTATTTGAATAAAAAATCAATAAGACAAGAATAAGCATAAACATATATCTCCATTCTACAAATAAGAAAAGGCTTTAAGATACAGAATGTTAAAACAACTCACCAAACAAAATGGAATCAAGGCTTCTATTTTCCATGTACTCATACACCAACATCTTCTCACCCTTCTCAATGCAGCAACCAAAGAGTCGAACAAGATTTCTATGTTGGAGCTTCACAATTAACTTGACCTCATTCTTAAATTCTTCAACTCCTTGGCCCGAGTCTTTTGACAGCCTCTTGACAGCAATTTCTTGGCCTTCCATCAACCTGCCCTGGTATAGTCACAATAGCCCTTGTTAGGATATGTATGCTATGTCTGTGTTGAGATTTTGAGTTATGATAGAAATTTGTAGCTATAAAAATAACTAACCCTGTAAACACTACCAAAGCCTCCTCGTCCAAGTTTATTTGCTTCAGAGAAGTTGTTTGTAGCCAATGTTATGGTATTAAAATCAAACATTGGCAACTCTAGGTCATCCATGTTCTTTTCTCCTAAGTTTTCTCTATTAGTTGGAAACACCACCTCATTCATTAGCAAATCCCGACTTCTTTGGAAAGAACCTAACAATCACAATACATTTTATCATGTAGCCCAACATCATATATATCATATTATCATATGCATTTGTATAGAGGGTCAGGGACACTAATTGTGTATTACCTCTATGGTCCGTCTTCCCATGCAATATACTCAGCAATTTTCTCTTCTTACATAAAATGATACACAATCCCAGAATTATAACAGCCGCAGAAATTGTAATTCCTACAACCTTAGCTCTGTCATTTGTATTGTGAGAGCCACTTGCAGATCCTAAGTCATGAGAAAAGATATCCACTTAACATTTTTCTAGCTAGCTAGCAGCCAAAAGATATACTTTTCTGGCATTAAGACGAGCGATCACAAAATAAACGATGACTCCTAGTAAGAAAGTAAAATAATCAAGACAGAAAAATATGTTACACTTCCACTTAATTAACCAACTAGGTAGGAACCTACAAGCTTATAACAAAATGTGTAACCATTATTTTTTCTGTGTACAAGGGAACATTCATTGTGCTTCCCTGGAATTTTTGCAGAAAAGATGGTGTGTCAAATTAGCAGTGTATTATTCCATTAACACACGCAACAAATCGAAGGAAAATGGTCAGTGGAGAAATGCAATTGCGTTCATATTTTCCTCACAAGTCATGAACATGGTTGCCACCCACAGCCGCAATTTTTTTTATTTCCTCTTTAAAATGTAGAAGCCAAATCATTTAGGATGAAACAAGTTTAGGTGGGCCAAAAAACTGAAAACAGAACCTTGTGAAAATTGGATATTGTGTATTAAAAGAACAGTTGACTGTTATTTATCAAATTAACAAGTAACACTAAGTGTGTGTTTGGATGAAAAATTTTAGAATTCACAAGATTTTGATTGAAAATATTGAGTGAATTGTAAGTATGAGAGAAATTGTAGGTGATAATCTAAAAAGTTAAACATAAAAGAGAAATGTTGAAATTCTTTCTCATTGTGTATCATTTGAAATTCCTCTCATTTATAATAAAAATCCCTCTTATTTATCATTTGAAATTCTCTCTTTTACCATTATAACACATCAAATCCAATAATTTCAAATTACTCCATCCAAACAAATATAAAGTTTTATATTCATTTTAGTGATTTTACCTTTTTAAAGATGGTTATTCTTAAGCATTAACTTTTTTTTGAGTTACTCATTAATTTCAGTTCCCGTTGTGTAATAAGTATATAATAATATTTTAAAAATCGGACCAGTAATTGAACCGGTTAAGACATTAGTTCATGATTCAATAGTTCAATTGTGATTGAACCGTAGTCAAACCGAAATAAATAAAATATATACTTAATATTATATAATATTTTAATTAATAAAGTTATACAAACATCTAAGAAATTTAAATATATAAATTTTAAATTGGTATAAATAACCTTATTATAAGTTTTTTAAGAAAAAAAAGTTAATAATTATTGATAAATTAATATATATCTATGTGTAATATGTATTTATTTGTCTTAAAAATAATGTAGTTCAAATAATTTTTTTTTAAAAAAGATCGGTTCAACCAGTTTTCTGGCACCGATTTTTTACCGGTTCGACGTGTTCTGAAGACTACTGGTTTTTGGAGTTGAGTGGACCAATTACCAGGTCGGTTCCCAGTTGAACCGGTCGATTCGGTTTTCATAACTATGGTATATAATGCTATCTCTGGTCCTTTTTATAAGACACATAAATGTATGGCTTAAATATATTTTTTGTCCCTATACATTTATAAATGGGTGATTTTGATCCCCCTAGTTTTAATTGCTCAATTTTGGTCCCTATACTTTTGTAAATGGGTGATTTTGGCCCCCCTAGTTTTAATTGCTCAATTTTGGTCCCCCTTCTTTTAAAAATTGAGCAAATCTAATCCTACTGTCAGCCTCCCATTTAATATTTAGCAGAGTTTACTGACATGGATTTAATTTTGTAACGTGTAAACTATCACATGACAAAGATTATTATTTAATTTTATCTCTTAATTTTTATAAATGAAAAATCAGAGCTTGCAGATTTCAGTTCGCTTTCGATTTCATTTCATGATCGAATGAGATTTCAGTTCGCTTTGGTTGATGGCTTGAAGCAGACCTGCAATTGTTTTAGTTTTGGGACTTGTATTTGCTTTATTGTTTTTGAGGAAATTGGAGTATAGTAGTGGAATTTTGTTTTTTGATTTTGTTTTCTCATTGTATCCATTAAATTGAGCAATTAAAACTGAGGGGGACCAAAATCACCCATTTATAAAAGTATAGGGACCAAAAATGTATTAAGCCTAAAGGTATTTTTGATTGGTACTAAATATAAGAAACATAATACCATTTTAAGTTGTATTAATTATGAAATTTCATTTATACTCTTAATTTATTGTTTACTACTCACCTATTTCCATGAGTTACTACTTTAATGATAACTTTAATTAGGGATAATTTTTCCACTATTTTAATTATTTAATATTAAGGATAATTTTTTAATAAAATTTAAAATTATGACATTATTAATTACAATTAACTGGTTTCAAGGCATTTTCTTAATCTTGATGATTTAGTCTTATATTTCTTATAAATAAGACATAAGGTAGTATACTTTTTGAGTTCGGTTAGGTTAACTAGTGTGCTAAGGCTATTTTAAGGAATCCATATATAAAATTTTTATTGGAAATCATAATATTAAGTACATTTAGAATATTAAATGATACACAATCTCATAAATCATTTTTAATTTTGGTTCTTTAATTAATCTCATAAAATGATATTAATTGCACTAATCAGCATTTCCCATATTTTTTTCATCTTGATAAAACCCACATGAAAAATCCTAATAAAAGAATTAAGCCATTTTTTATGAAAATAAAATAAAATAACATGTAAATAAAATTTTATGCTCATTTATATAATTTTATTTACACTTTATAATTACTTTTATTTTTTTAGGATTAAGCATGATTTTAGTCCTTATTTATCTCAACATTTAATGCAAACAAGTGTGTTTTTAATCCCCCACCCAGCGTTGTAAATGAGCCGAGGCGAGCACCCAAAACTCATATATGACTTGTAAAAAAAATGGATGACTCAAGTTTGAACTTGACTTATTTAGCTCACTTATAAATTTATTGTTTTTGCTTTTATGAATTTTTTTAAAATTCTTTTTAAAGTTTATTAATTTAGTACTTAATAAATATTTTAATATTAAATGATTTCGTAAAAATAAAAATATATTCTTATCATATGGTATGTATAGTTAAAAATTCTAAAATATTATATTTTTCAAAATTTAATACATAACTTCTTGACCAATATAAAAAATATTTCAATATTTATTTTCATATATATATATAGTATTCCTTTTATTTTATTATTTATTTTTAAAATAAACTTATAACTTCATATTTCCTTGTTCTATTTTTTACTAATCTTATTTTACTTTCATTATTTATATTAATTAATTATTAAACATATAAAATAAACAAACTATTCACAAGCCCTTAACAGTTAAACTTATAAAGCTTTAACTTTACTCACTTAATAATCAAGCTCAACTTTAAATTTGGATTTATTTGTTTAATTAAACAAACAAGCTTAATCGGGAATTTAAAGAGTCGAATTCAAATAATTCATCTAATTTACAGTACCAAGGACTCACCCATGCCAAAGATTAAAAACATGTAACTTTTATATTTTTTAATTATTAAAATTAATAAAAATTAAATAAAAAATTAAATCAAATTTTATTGATTACATAGCAACTAAAAAGGTATTTAAGCTTTTTTTTTTGTATAAATTAAGCTCTATTAGAATTTTTAAAACAAATGCACTCTAAAGGAGAAACCACGTACCAACATCAGAAGCTGCTAATCTCACGTATAGATCTTGGCCACCACCAGGATACTGCTTTATGTCTATGAGTTCACCAATCCACATCACACACCCACTTCCCCCATTCCTTATATCAATGTTGGCATAAGCGGTGCATGAACAATTCCTCTGGCACAAACCTTCACATTCCACCAGACTCATGCTCCTGTTCACAAATACCTTGCTTGTCTCAGGCAACTTCACCTTCTGCAGAGGCAAAAACTTGTCACTCCCACACTCCAAATTTGTCTTCCTCACACACCCATCAGACCCATTTCTCAAATTCCATGCCTGCTGATTCTTAGGCCTAAACCCTTCAATACACTTACAAAGGGGCCAAGAATTAGAGTCACATATACCATATGGACCACATGTTTTGTAATGATCACAATCATCTTTAGGTGCATACCAAAACGTGGTCCAACTCTGGCTGCTTTGTAGCCATATAAGGCGCTCAAATTCACCATCCGAGGTCACAATGGTCCTTGAAAAGACAGAGGGATTCCCCATGGAGAATGAGTAATAGTATTCCCCATTTTCATCTGCTGAAAGATTAAAAACAATATAATCAGTATTGGGTTCCATCTCTGGTACCCCGCTGAATCTCACACCATTCCAATGCCCACTTCTATATATTATATTCTTCTGGTTTTTCCGCAGGAAAATTTCTGGTAGACCATGATAATCTATCTTGACTGAATAATCTCCGGTTGAAGGGTCTTGGCCTGTGATTCTCCACGACGTTATGTGTCTCTCCGAGCCCGTGTCCAACTTCCAGATGATCTCCATGCCTGGTAACAAAGTATCTGTTGGGTAATCGAAGCTCTGCCATAGATATTTTGTGGTGTCACCCCTGTTTGCTTCTCTGACAACTAAATTCCCACTGTCCAAAAGTTGAATAACTGGGTTTCTAGCTGTTGTTTGATTCGAGGACCAAACGGGGGTCCCAGATGAATTGACAAGAACCATGTTTCCACTGTCTCCTATCTGGAGAAATCCTGTGGAGTTGTCAACTGGGTTGTCTCTGTTTGCCACCCAAACCACTGTTCTATCAGCCATGTTTTTGTACCATATGCCCAAATACCACTTGGAATCGCTGCCGGAAAAGAAGCCCAGAACGAAAACTTCGTTGGCTGATTCAAGGGTTTGGTTGGTTCTGAGAATTTGTGATGCAGCTAAGGTATCTGCAGAGAGTGTGGTTGTGGTGAAAAAAGTGTGTGAAGTGATGAACCAAAAGAGGAAGAGACGAAGGAGGTTTGTGAAGCCTCTCATGTTTGTAGAGTAATGGTAAGAGAAATGTTTGTGATTGTGAGAGGAGGTGAAGTGTATGGTTTCTTCATGTGCAAGAAAATTTCATTTAATATATTATTTATAGATAGAAGAGCAAGTTGACCCTGGCAATCGTTCCCCTGTGTTGCTTTCTTTGTTTCAATTTGTTTCTCCTTGGAATGAGGCTTTCCCATTTCTCTTTCAGGAGTGGCCTTTCTTTTCTCTGAATACTGAGTACTCCAGGTTTTTCTTGGTCAATATGTTGTTTGCATCCAAAAAATAAAAAAACGTCAATTTCTCTTGCATTCAAGTATTTTTATTCAAGTATTTATGACCAATCTCGTTCAAGTTTTGACAAACAATTAAATTAATTATCCATATCATCTCAGCAGATAATGAAATATAGTTGAAATAACTTACATAAGACATGACCATAAAGTTTGAATTTCAGAATTTTAGGAACAGCTGGAACTTGTCATTCTAACAGATCCTAATGGAGAATAAGACTCTGGAAGAACACGCAAATTCTTTTGAATCTGTGTCAATTATATCAGTGATCTATAGAGGAATGAAATCGATTTGCCTTTGATTGTTGATATAAAATTTGGGTCTCTCAAGTTTCAACATGCAACCATTAACTTATTCCTCTAGAAATTTCTCAGAAGAACACTTTCATTTTTATATTTACTAAGGTTTCCAACCGGTCACAACATATTATGCTTGGCAATTCACCATTAAAAGGCTCTCAAGTCTCAAGTCTCAACATCAATCCCCTTTCAACGAAACTACTGACGGTATTTGGACCATATCACTGTCACTTTCATTCTTCCCTTCCCTGGTCCTACATAATGGATTTTATAATAAGAGGTATTGGGATATAAAATGTTAGGATGTAAGAAGCAAGTGCAACTTTGTGGAGTTGAAATCAGCCAGTATATTGGGATGAACCTGGAGATGATTGCCAATTAAGGTTTTTGATGAGGTATGGGACAACACAATTCCTAAGTTAATACTTCCATCTTTTATTTTTCTCTATTCATTGATCGAAGGAAATACTTCCTCTCTTTACCTAGCTAACTCACTACACTCCACCAAAAAAAAAAAAAGCTAACTCACTACTAAATATAAAAAAGAAGAAGAATTATAAATTCTTTTAGTCACTTTTTCTAATAATCTTTTATATGATTTTAATACTAGTTAACATAGTCAAATTCATTAAATAGGAATCAACAGATGGTTTTGATGGGTTGATAAAAAGTGCTAGCAGTGTAATATATAAGATTAAATTAGATTATAGAGGTGACTAACATTGAGCTTGTTGCATTAAATACTCGAAGATGATAGAACAAAAAAAAAATATACACCTGACTTAGTTTTACATAGTGTCTGGATTCAAAACTGCTACACATAAAGACAACCATGTGACTGTAAAATGAAACTAGATGTCAACAGCAGAAAGTAGTTTCAAGATTTCAACTAGGTAGTATGTTTTTCATTAAATATGCCTCTTACATATTACACCAAAAAAAAGATCAAAGTAGATCTCAAAGATGCCGCAACTATTAGAGGAAGAAAGATTTACAGAATACTGTTGAATTTTGATGTTTTTGGGAATATACAAATATATTGGATGATGTTATGCCCTTTTCACTATCTAGCATTTAGCAGTGTGACTGTGACTTGGTTCACACTCCATGATTCATCATGCTTACTTGAAGAAGAATCAGTCTCCACATGATTTCTTCCTAGGGAAAACCCAGGGCTTTTGGGTTGTGGCATCAATGCAGTTTCACTATTCAACATTAAGATCACTGAAGACATTATTGGCCTATCTTCCGCACGTTCTTGAACACACAAGAGTCCAACATGTATGCATCTAAGAACTTCAGATGCTGAGTATGAATCACCAATTGATGAATCAATGAGTTCCAATGCACTGCCTTCTCTCCATTGCGTCCATGCCTACAACAAGAATAAAAGCATTATCAGTTGTTTGTTAGCAGAAGATGATATTTTCAACTATATACAACATTTAAGCCTTTTTCCAATTAGGTGAGGTCAGCAACATAAATCATGTGACACCAATTTTCAATTATATTGCACTCTAATTAAAGAAACACTCACATTCTTTAAAAGATTCATATCATCGTTTGAGTAATAGAATCCTCTATTTTTCTTTCCACTTATGATCTCCAGCACAAGAACTCCAAAGCTAAAAACATCAGATTTCACTGAGAAGTTCCCATCCATAGCATATTCAGGAGACATATAGCCACTGCACATGAGAAAGATATACAAATTATAAGGTTGCCATATGTGGTCTTTTACAGAGTACTATAGTGAGATGTTGTGGTACTCACTATGTTCCAACAACTCTCAAAGTATTTGCTTCTGTCTGATTTGTGCCAAAAATTCTAGCCATCCCAAAGTCTGATATTTTTGGGTTCATTTCACTGTCAAGTAGAATGTTGCTTGCCTTAAGATCCCTATGGATAATCCTGAGTCTGGAATCATGATGTAGGTAAAGAAGACCTCTTGCTATTCCACATATGATGTTGAAGCGCATTTTCCAGTCCAGTAAGGGTTTTCTGGTCTTGTCTGGAACATTATTTAAATAAAAAAAATAAGGCCAGAGTAAGTAAAACATGTCTGCATTCTGCAAAGGAAAAAAAGACTTTAACTTGCAGAATGTTAAAACAACTCACCAAACAAAATGGAATCAAGGCTTCTATTTTCCATGTACTCATACACCAACAGCTTCTCATCCTTCTCAATACAACAACCAAGTAGCCGAACAAGATTTCGGTGTTGAAGCTTGACAATTAACTTGACCTCATTCTTGAATTCTTCAATTCCTTGACCTGAGTCTTTTGATAGCCTCTTGACAGCAATTTCTTGGCCTTCCATCAACCTGCCCTGGTATAGCCACAATAGCTCTTGTTAGGATATGTGAGTCATTTGTGCTTTGTGATTTTGAGTTATGATGGTAGCTATAAAATTAACCTACCCTGTAAACACTACCAAAGCCTCCTTGTCCAAGTTTATTTGCTTCAGAGAAGTTGTTTGTAGCCAATGTTATGGTATTAAAATCAAACATTGGCAGCTCTAGGTCATCCATGTTCTTTTCTCCTGAGCTTCTATTACTTGAAAATACCACTTCATTCATTAGCAAATCCCGATTTCTTTGCAAAGAACCTAGTTTAGTGACAAGAATCAACAGATTTTATCATGTAGCAAAACAACACATACATCATATGCATTTATATGGAGGGACAGCACTTGTGTATTACCTCTCTGGTCGGTCTTCCCATTCAATATACTTCGCAATTTCCTCTTCTTATTGCATAAAATGATACCCAATCCTAAAATTATAACAACTGCAGAAATTGTAATTCCTACAATTCTAGCTGTATTATGTGTCTTGTGAGAGCCACTTGCAAATCCCAAGTCATCTGAGAAAAACAAGGATTGTTTAGTTGAGATATCAACTTAACACTTATTGTAGTTGTCAACATATAAATTTTCTGGCATTGAGACTAGAAGTTAAAAATAAATAAATGATCCAAACATATGAAAGTAAATAGTCAAGATAGAAAAATAGGTCACACTTCCACTTATTTTCTTCAAGGACAAGGGATCATTCATTGTGCTTGCATGGAATTTATGCAGAAAAGAAGATATTCCAAATTAGCACTAAAATTTCATTTCAAGGACCAAGAGAAGGAGACCAATCAAATTAGCTTAATTTTTCATTATACTTCTTTTTTCTTCCCTTCTTGTAAAATAAAACGCATTATTATATTCCAACCATTTCCTTTTCAAAGAAAATTATAATCACAAAAAGAGGAGGAAAAAATTGTGAATTTTGTTAGTTTTGAATTTGATAGACCCTCCCGTTTGACATGGACATTGAAGATGCACGTTGGGAAGGCGCCTACTCCCACTGAAATGTATAAACTTAAGCTCTTTTGGGTCCCACCACAGGGTAGCCTGATATTCATTCGCCAAATCCTTACCCTTTACACACACACCAAAATCCCACCAACTCTTGGCAACTTACCATGGTCCATGACAATAAGAGAAGATGATTGAATTGAATCCTTTTTCTTCTTTCATTAAAGACTAACTTTTTGCCTACTCCAACCCAAATTCTATTTTGTTTACGAATTCAAATTCAAATATGTAACAGATATAGTTAGCTGCTAAGTAAATTCAACAATTTTGTTAGTAACATTATCTTATTACAAACAATTTTAATGAAGTCGCTTAAAAATGAGATGTATCAATGCATGCGTAATTATAATGACTTATAGTTGTATCAACAGCATTAGTCCCTGTTTATGCCAGATAAAACTTTCTACACAATAACAATATTACATTATAAATGCAAAACTTTTTCATCTGGATTAATATTTTGGCTCAATAAAATCATGCAAATGCGAATATGACTATAGTGTTTATCATGATTGTGAAAAGCATAGAGCAGGACGTCTGGCCCAAGAAGAAAGCCTAACGAGTCAAAAAGGTCGGGCCATACACACCGTTTAGACCCGAATAAATAAACTATAGCGGGCCCATGTCAGAAAGTGAGTGGGCCCAGCAAATTAATGAAAAAGGTTCTTTAATTAAGAAATTGATTTATTCCAATAGGACACGCAACGAAACGGAGGAAAAGGGTCAGTGGAGAATTGCAATTCAGTTCAGATTTTCCTCACAAGTCATAAATATTGATGACCTGACACCCCAAGCCGCAATATGTGTTTTTTTCCTTAACATCTAGAAGCCAGATCATATGTTACGAAACAAGTTTGAAGTTTAGGCCGGCCCAAAAAATTGAAAAAAGAAACTTGTGAAAATTGAATATTTTATTAAAAAGGCCATATTGACCAAAAAAAAAATTAAAAAGGCCATTATTTAAAGAATCAACAACTAAAACTAATGTGCCCTTTGGGATGGTAGCCGGTTTTCGATTTTTGGTTTCGAAATCCAAATTTGAAAACAAAATGTGTTTGGATAAAATAGGGTTAAAATGGTTTTACACAAATTTCAAAACAAATTCCCCTTATTTTTCAAAACAAACAAAAAAAAGTTGTGTTTTCTGTTTTCCTGTTTTCTGTTCTATTCTTTTCTCTCTCTCCCCTCTCTCTCCTATTTCTCTCTCCTCTCTCCTCTCTCTCCTCTGTTTCTCTCTCCTCTCTCTCCTCTCTCTCTCACTCTTGTCTCCTCTCTCTATTTCTCTTTCATCTCTCTCATTTGTTTTCTCTCATGTTTCTTCTCTCTCCTCTATTTCTCTCACCTTTCTCTCCTCCTCTCTCTCACTCTTGTCTCCTCTCTCTATTTCTCTTTCATCTCTCTCATTTGTTTCTCTCATTGTTTTTCTCTCCTCTATTTCTCTCACCTTTCTCTCTCCTCTCCGTTTCTCTCTCCTCTCTCTCATGTTTCTCTCACCTCTTCTCTCTCCTCTCTCCTCTGTTTCTCTACTATTTTCCTCTCCTCTCTCCATCCTCTATTTCTCTCTCATCTCTCTCTTGTTTCTCTCTCCTCTATTTATCTCTCCTCTCTCATGTCTCTCCTCTATTTCTCTCCCCTCTCTCCTCTCTCATCTCTCTCCTTTCTCCTCTATTTCTCCCGTGTTTCTCTCTCCCATCTCTCCTCTATTGATCTCTCCTCTCTCCTCTATTTCTCTCTCCTCTCTCCTATCTCTCCTCTGTTTCTATCTCTTCTTTCCTTTGTTTCTCTCTCCTATGTAGATACATAGTAATGAAACAGGAATTTGGATCCCCAACAGTCGACTGCTGGGCAGTCACAAAATCCGAGCCGTCCGATCTAGATCGGACGACCTAGAAACCGAGATGTGATTTGGGTCTCTTGATTTTTAGGTCGTCCGATCTTGATCAGACGGCTCAGATTTTGTGACTGTCCAGCAGTCGACTGTTGGGAATCCAAATCCAATGAAACAGAGGAGAGAGAGGAGAGAGAAACAATAAAGAAATAAAGGAGAGAGGAGAGAGAAACAATAGAAAAATAGAGGAGAGAGGAGAGATCAATAGAGGAGAGAGGGGAGAGAAATAGAGGAGAGAGAATTATTCCTGTAATGCATAGAACTGAAAACTGATATTAAAAAAATGAAACTAGAAACCATAAAACTGAAACTGAAAACTGGTTTTTGGTTTTAAAATTTTCGAAACTGAAAACTGGTTTTGGTTTTTAAAATTTTCAAAATTGAAAACTGAAAACCACCCGAAACGGGCCTAATATTTTCGTTGTTTCTAGATTAATCATGTAAGTTTTTGTTTTTATTTTCGTGAATCAAAACAATAGTTATAGAACCTTAGTTCTTGCAAAAGCTATATATGTAATTATTTATGTTTTTTAATCTCACAAATATAAATAAAATACTATAAATTCAATCATAATCTCATTGATCTTTACAGACATTTTATTCTTTTATTTTAAAATAATGATTCTTTCACATTAATTTCAACTAACATAGCATCATAGTGTATTTTTTTCCCTTTTAATAAAACCTACTCATGCAAAATACCAATAAAAGAATAAAGTCTTTTTAAAAAAAAAAACTAAAAATAGCATATAAAAATCACAATTTTATTTACGTACATGTTATATTTAGTTTTTTATTTTTTAAAAATAATAAATCTATGTTAAAAATTTTAAATATTTATGAAAAATATAAAGAATTTACATGATAAAATCATATAAAATTTCAGTCTAAAAGACTCGTTCACATTATAAACGTTAAAAACAAGGGGAACCCGAAAGTTTAAAGAGAACGTGGGTGCAATACACTTTTCCTGTTTGAAGACTTGCTTACCATTTTTGTCATCAGTCAAAGTCAAATTCCTCTAAACATGAACTATAAAATATTCAAAGAAAATAAAATTAAAATTATAAAATGAAAATAATGCTTATTTGAAATAAATATATGACATAAAAAGAAAGAAAAATATCACATTGTTTGAGATAATTATTTTATAGTTAAACCTTATCATGCAATTAATATCTGAGAAAATAATAAATTATTTAAATTATTTTTAACCAAAAAAAATGTAAAAGAAACCAAAAAATTATTTAAATTATTTCTTTTAATTAAAATATTTTTTATAACACTGAAAATTTGTTATTGCAACTAGAGTTTAATACTTCTATTTAATATTTTGTTTGTTACATCTAAATTTAAGGTGGGATAGTGTCCAAGTCAAGAAAGTATTTTAATATATTTATATTTAATATATTGACAGCATCAATCACCTGACTTTAAAAAGTATTTTGCCTTCTAAAGTAATAGTTTGCAATTAAATGTAATAAATACCATGTACCAAAAAAATTTATTAAAAATGAAAATTAGCACTGAAATTTTCTTTTCTGCTATGGGTATATGTTACACAATTCTCATTTTCAACAAGACAAATAAGTATTGCTTTTGACAGATATGCAGGAGACTGATCAGCGCATGAAACACATAAATGTGAACATTATTCTGCTCTTATGTAATTTCAAAATTTGTAAAATTTACTGATGCTATTTCCACAAAATTCTGAAATCACAATATCTCTGATATTTTTTTTCCTTTCAAAATCTTCAGAGAGCTTGAATTGAATTGTGTGTCCATTGAGTGTTTCATCAAACAAAAACTACCAATTTCAATCACATTCAATCAGCCAAATGCATATACCCTCTTAGACTAATTTCTAATCAGTAACCATACAAGTATGAAATAGAATTAAAACAACTGTAGAAAGAAAGAAATTAAGCATAGGATAGGAGAAATCACGTACCAACATCAGAAGCTGCTAATTTGACATAGAGATCTTGGCCACCATCAGGATACTGTCTTATGTCCATGAGTTCACCAATCCACATCACACAACCACTTCCTCCATTCGTTATCTCAATGTTGGCATAAGCAGTGCAAGAACAATTCCTCTGACACAGACCTTCACATTCCACAAGGCCCATGCTCCTGTTCACAAACACAGTGGTGGTCTCAGGCAACTTCACATTCTGCATATGCAAAAACTTGTCACTCCCACACTCCAAATTTGTGTTCCTCACACACCCATCAGACCCATCTCTTAAATTCCATGCCTGCTGATTCTTAGGCCTGAACCCTCCAACACACTTGCAAACCGGGGAAGCATTAGAGTCACAGTTACCATATGGACCACATTCCTTGTAATCATCACACTGATCTTTAGGTGCATACCAAAACTTTGTCCAAGTCTGGCTACTCTGTACCCATGTAAGGCGCTCAAGTTGACCATCCGATGTCACAACAAGCCTTGAAAAAATGTAATTTTTCCCAATATAGAATGAGTAGTATATCCCATGTTCATCTACAGAAAAATTAAAGAATATAGAATCCGTATTGGGTTCCATCTCTGGTACCCCACTGAATCTATCACCATTCCAAGGCCCACTTCTATATATTTTATTGTTCTGGCTGTTCCGCAGGAAAATTTCTGGTAGTCCATGATAATCTACCTTGAATGAATAATCACCCTTTGAAGGGTCTTGGCCTGTGACCCTCCACGATGTTAAGTGTTTCTCTGTGCCTGTGTCCAAGTTCCAACCCATTTTCATGCCTGGTAACAGAGTATCTGTTGGGTAATCGAAGCTCTGCCATAGATATTTTGTGGTGTCACTCCCGTTTGCTTCTCTGACAACCAAATTCCCACTGTCCAAAAGTTGAGCAATTGGGTTGGTTGCTGTTGTTTGATTCGAGGACCAAACGGGGTTCCCTGGTGAATTGACAAGAACTATGTTTCCACTGTCCCCGATTTGGAGAAATCCCGTGGAATTGTCGAGTGGGTTGTCTCTGTTTGCGACCCAAACCACTGTTCTATCAGCCATGTTCTTGTACCATATGCCCAAATAACAATTGGAATTGGTGCCGGGAAAGAAACCCAGAACGAAAACTTGGTTGGGTGATTCAAGGGTTTGATTGGTTCTGAGAAATTGTGATGCAGTTAAGGTGTCTGCAGAGGATGAGATTGTGGGGAAAAAAGTGTGTGAAGTGATGAAGCAAAAGAGGAAGAGACGGAGGAGGTTAGTGAAGCTGAAGCCTCTCATTTTTGCAGAGTATAGCATAGCATGTGTTTGTGAGAGGAGAGAGATGATGAAGTGTATGGTTGGTTGCTTCATGAGCAAGACAATTTCAAGGTTAGTGTGTAATAAAGAGAAGAGGAGAGCAAGTTGACCCCGGAACTCTGTTCTGTTGCATAGTTTGTTTGTTTTTTAGTTCTTGGTCTCTGCTGTTTCTCCTTTGAATAAGGCTTTCCCAATTTGAAAAGAGAAACCATCGCTATTATCTTTCTCTTTCAGCGATGCCATTTCTTTTCTGTATGTTATAGCCCAGGCTTTGCTAGGCCAATTGTTTTGTTTGCCTCAATTTTTTATAATAAAAAAGAAAAGAACAGAAAAATGTTTCGTGCCTAGAAGTTTTTTTTTCCCCCAAGTATCCCTTCATCGGTTAAATCTGTTTGACAAACAATTAATTAATTATCCCTATCATCTCAGCAAATAATTAACTATAGTTGAAATGACCAAATCAATTGAGTTAATTTCACAAAAAAAAGTAGACACATGTTTTAATTTGCTTTATTTTTGTTGGCATCGAAACAAAACATTAAAGATATATTTGTTTTACATATATTTTTCAAAAGATTAGAAAGAATTGGTGGGACAGTCATTACATAATACTTGATTGTTTCCCTTTTTTCCATCAATTGATTGTTTATTTTTATGATGCCATTTGCACACAAATTTCGGCAGGTGAAGTCTTATTTAAACTTTTTGCTTCTAGACTGGGTATAAGTTAATTATATTCCCTATACATGTTCTTTGCGGTCTAAATGACTAAATGTAATGGGTGACTGGGTCTACTTAATATACAAATAGTAATATATTTAAGTCAGCTAGTTAATTATGCTTTTATTTTGATTTGGTAAGAATGTTATCTCTCTAATAGTGGCGGCCAAATTAAATTTAATTAGGTGACTGAATCTGGATGCAAGACAAGTCATAAGTGTGGTACTTGCAGAACTACTAAAAGAATACAAACTGGGGGCTGATACAAGCCAACATTCTCTATGTTACTCTATTATCCTATTATCCAAGTTATGAGACAATTCAGATAAAAATTAATATATTAAGAAAAGTAATTAATGCATTGATTTTTAAGAAATTACTTTGTAAGATTATAAATTTATCCCTATTTAAAATTAAACTCTACTACCATGATAATTATATCACTTTAAAACTTTTAATGGTCAACAAGGGTAAATATAAGAAAAAAAATAATAAATATTTCTAGATCTGTGAACTTTATCTTAGGGGCCATGGAAAAACTTCAAACATTGTCTTATAAATAGGACCAAAGAGAGTAATTGATTTTTGGGTTAAATATGTTTTTGGTTCCTGTAAAATAGATGAGATCTGGTTTTAGTCCATGATATTTAAAACCAGTGGTCTAAGTGCCCGTTTGTTTTAGATTTTGCAACAGTCAGAATCAATTCTGCAGAATTGATTTTAAATCACTTCCGTCCAACGTATTTCGTAAAGCGTGCATCATCCATTTCAACCATTCATTTCTAAAATCAATTCTACTCAACTGTAAACCAAACGGACCCTAAGTCCCTAAACTTTCTTAAATACCCTATATTAGTCCTTCACCCTAACTCTGTTACTCTCTCCGTTAACTTGTGCCATGTCAACAGGCTTAGTCAGCATTTATAATGTAACGTGGCAATCACACAAAATGACTAATATTTGAACCAAGTAAATGTGAATTTACGCAGATTCCTAATTCTTCGTAACCCAAAAAAGAATTCCTAATTCTTATCCAATTTCAAAACCTAGAACATCATTCCTCTTTACACAGAATCCTAATAACCATTGTTACCACCAAGCAAATTAATTGAAGGTAGGTGACTGCGTTGCGAGGTCTGGGTCGTGGAAAAGGGACACGACGTCTCCATCGTTAATCTCTTCCATGTGCTCAAGGTTGAGGTTCTGTTGCTGCGGAGAAGAATTGCTTCTTCTTACATCCAACTCTTACCTCCTTTGACAGCAACACAATGCGCCAACCACAAATTTTCACCTTCCACGAACGAGAACAACGCAAAACAGCACCACATGCGAGCAAGTGTGAATCATTCGAAGAGATTGTGCGAGAACGGGGTTCCCTCTTCTTACCTCTGCCGAGCACAGTGAAGAGGGGTAAAATGAGAGTTTTCTCACACAGTTAGGTTTTCTACACACTGCTTCGTATTTCCAAGAGTCACTGCAGTGAAATCCAATTATCCTGTGCATAATGTGTGCATTTACAAAATTAACCTTGTAAGAATGCTGACTAACACTGCTTACGTGGCACAAGTTAACGGAGAAAGTGACAGAGTTAGGGTAAAGGACTAATATAGAATATTTAAGAAAGTTTAGGGCCAAAAGCCACGCTAAATGGGAAAAACGGACAGGCCGACACTAAAGTGCGTAGGCCAGCCCACGCTAAGGCCAACACTGAAATTAAATTTTGTGGGATATCCAACAAGAAAAAAAGAATTTACATTAACTTAAAAGCATAAATTAAAAAGGTAGTTGGAATGAGCGTCCAACAAATCATAATAAATTAATAATGGAAAGGGACTGGAGATGGCACAAACATAACATATTTTCTAACACTACTTTCAATTTTTATATCTAACAATTTCATCCTCTTTATTTCATCTAAAAATATAAACAGTTTTGAAGACTTAACCCTGGTTCTAGTTAACTAAATGGCCATACATACTGACCTCCACATACAATTGATATGAACTCATGGATGAGAGTTTAGGGTAATATAAAACACTGCCTCCAATAAGATACATGTAACAAAAAGCTATATAAGTCAACAAATATACAAAAAATATAGAGATCGAAACAAGTTTAGGAGAAAAATATCATATAACAGAAGTAGTACCTTGTGAAAACCAGAAAGTCTTTGGTCCGATTATGACAACCATTTCACATGTTGGAGTTAGACATTATTGAAGTCCCCTGTTTGGCTAGCTGATTTATGGTTTACCCCAGTTTTAAGTTTCCCTTGTAATTAACCTGCAGTTAAAATATTTTTAATAATTACTCAGTAGTCTACAATTGGTTGGAAAGAGAGGAATACTAGATGCAAAAGAATTAACCCCAATTATGCTTAGAGCACTACACTTGCATATAGTATGAGTTGAAAGAATTCATGGGTGGGCTAGCTATAGATTCAAACAAGGCCTAAGTAGAAAATAACTATAGGCACTAGAAAATAAAAAACTAGAAGAGGGTGCATAAGATCAACTAGAAGTGGCAAATTCAAATAGTACATGAACTTAATAACACCTACTCAATTCAAACAGACCATGATAAGATCCCTTTGAAACAGATTGCTATTGGACCATGATAAGGAGTTCAACACCCACTTGAACATAATAGAACTCAAGTCACAGCCCATCCAGTCATTGGAAAAGAATTATATATATAACCCATCTCCTTTTATATCTCAGATAAATACAGTTAATTTGAATTGTAAAAGCATAAATAGTAATACAACAGAAGGCGAAAAGAAAGATAAAAAGAAAGAAAATTCACAATCTTGCATGCAACGAACACGTCTTTGCTGAACATTTCAAAGAAAGACAAAAGGGAAAAAAAATGGCACAAAGTAGTTACAATAAATGCACTTAAATGATGTCTTCCCGCAAGGAAAGAGAACATTGGATATTTACAAGTGCTACACACACCTCATGACCATTCACATCACAACACTATTTTTACCTCAACTTCTGTTCAGAATATAGTTCAAACTTCCAAGAAATCATTTTTTGCCCAACCAAAAGCAGCAACACTGGAGAAGCAATCAGGAGTACAAAGATAAGCATCAGTTCAATGAAAACTCAAAACTTTATAGATCTACCATCTCAATGTTAAACAGACATTGCAGGCATACTTGGACTTTGTTATTAGAAGGTTGGTTTCGGATAACATGTGGTCTCTCAGTAGTTATCTTATGAAACACTGTCACCACCATTTCTTGATTCTTTATGCTTGTACATAAAGCATCAAAATTATGAGTATAGTGATACATTTTGGGAGGGGTATATAGTTGACTTTGGTCTTTGGCCAAGCATTCTGGCTAAACAAGACTGAGGGGGTCAGAATTAAGTTTTTTTAATAATTTTAATAATTAAGAGAAAAAAAATTAAAATTCGGGCTAATATTCTAATGAAAATTTTTAATATTCTAATATTCTAATAAACAAGACTGAGGGGGTCGGACTCTAATATTCTAATGAAAATTTTTAATTAAAGAGAGATATAAACTTTTATGAAAATGTTATATTTTTACAAAGAAGAAAGCAAGAAAAAAGGTAAGTGATTTAAATTCCATATACATATATACCTTTTAAGAGGTTTTGTCAATTATGCGTATATACTTCATCTAAAAAATATTAATAAAACAGAGCGCACACAGAGACTGATTAGCTAGCCTGACTCAGAACATTTATGTCAGAAGCTAATTACTTACTTTATAATGGTGGGATTGCACCAAATGAACCACCTTGAAAACGAATCACCAAATGCAAATTAGTACTAGATTATTATATGTGAAGTGGGGTTAAAACCAAAACCTCATTCCTTCATGTCATGTCATCTTTACTATACTTTAATTTCAACGAATTAATTGTTATTTAATCCTAGCTAATGAATATAGGGTGCTTTAAGTGTCCAAATCCATAGTTTAAACAAGGGATGGGGACATAATTTTAGTTATAGCTAGTTATTAATTGTTTGTTAGTTAAATTAATTAACAATGGCTTTTTATGAAGCATATAATAAAATAAACAAATGGATAAAGCAATTAAGTTGAGTGGAAGCACTTGAGAGCATGGGCCATACCCAATTATCCATACATACGGAAACACTAAAATTAATTAAATTAATTCATATATATATCTTGATCAAAGCCAAAAGCAGTGCTGGCCTAGCTAGCCCAGCCAATAATTCAGATATATATATCCTAATCAAAGCCAAGATGGCACATAGTCTACTAAATCTTCAAACTAAATCTTCAAAATAGAGTGCATTTAAATAGTATGTATTGTGTGATTGAATAGAGAAAACATTAATTACCAGGGAGGGCAATTGAGGTCGAGTACAGATGGTACTGAGGGATGGACACAGAACAGAATCATCATGTTCGGATCAATCTTATGTGTAATTGCATCATCATATCATATGGACCTATGGACCTGAAAATAGAGAAATGATAGTATTTAAAACCTATTCATATTTTAAATGAAAATAACTCTGCACTGTCAGCATTTAAAAACAAAAACAAAATATCAAAAGCAAAATGGAAACTTATTGTCGGGCTTGCACCATCTGTCAAGAAAATGTCATTGAATTCCAACAGCTATTGATCGAATCATGCAAGCCCATAACACCCTGATATGGAAATAATAACAATTTCAAGCCTGCTCTATTGAATCAGCACTGTGATATGTCAAAGGGATCGAAACCATACAATTTCAAATGAGAAAAATAAAGAACATAGAGCAAATATTGATGAGGATATGATAATGACCAAATTTTTCTATTAAGCACATTTATTTTCTTATTCAAAATGTAAGGGCACTTGCTGATTATGTCATTACAACCATATATAAAATATAAAATTCCACTTTCAATTAGGGTCCTCATAGGCAGATATTATAATGCAAACAAGATAAGCATGCCAAAACACTGCAAAATCCAACTATTATTGAATATAGAAAACAAGATATCATGTTAGTCATCATAATATAATCCAGACATTGATATGAAGTTCGAAACAACATATTATTTACTTATCTTTCACAGTTTCATATTCATTAATATGAAGATTATCCCAGAATACTTATGGAAGAATACTTATGCTAATGTCTTCCAATTTATCAACAGAACAAGGCATGGGTTGTAAGTAAAATACAATTCTATCAGGAAAGCAATAAAGACAACCCTAACATCATGAAGAATTAGACAAGTGGAAAAAAAATCAGATTGGGGAATCCGAGGTTTCGGAAACAAAGTTTTAGCGGCACGCAGAACTTCTCCTTGTCTGGTCGGAGCTTGCAATTTTGCGAGTGACCGTGGTTCTCAAAATCACACTGCTTTGCTTTCCTTTCTCCAGTATTGGTGGGCCTGCTTTCTCTGGTTTCATATGTGAGTGAGTAGGGCTTTTCTCTCCACGGTGGCAAGTGAGTTTTGCTGACTCACGTACTAATGGAAGCAAACAGAAGAGATGATCGAGCCAGGCCAGGCCACGACCTTCGGAGGCGTAGGTGGAAGTAGAAAGAGCGGAATGAGGCCACGGGAATGGTCGCGAACGGAGGCAGAGTGGGCGGAGCGCGAGGCCACAACCACGGAAATAGAGGTGCAGAGCCGGAGATCAAGACAGGGACTGGCGGAGGCGCAACACGTACGCGATCGGAGGTGGAGCGCGGCGGCTGCTATTGCTTGTCTATCTGCTAAGGTTCGTTTCAAACTTCAAACGCGTAAGTGAGACTGAGAAGTGAGAGACGGGGAGGAAAGGTGAAGAATAGTGTTTATAGTGGAAAAAACTTATTTAGCTAGGGCCATCCTACGCTAAGTGCTTTTTTCAGAAAAATATAAACTATTTTCAAGTAGCGTAGGTTGGCCTACGCTAATAAAAATCTAAAATAAATTAATAATTTTTTAACGGGGGCGAGGCGGACGCTAAGAAATTGCACTATTTCTAAAAAGGCAAATGAAGAACTAGCGTCCGTTTAGCCAAGGCTGGCCTACGCTAAGAGAAAAAAATTAGCCAAGACCTCGTGGCCTATGCTATATTTGGCAGCTAAATGAGGTTCTTCTTGTAGTGACCACTGGTTTTAAATATCAAAGACTAAAACCAAATCTGGCCTATTTTACAGGGACTAAAAACATATTTAACCATTGATTTTTTTTATATAAGACCACATGTATCCTCCACGAGAGACAATCTTATTCGAGTCGGATATGACCTTTATGGGCGACAAAACTCTCTCCTTCCGAATATTTAATACAGTGCATACCCAAACCCAAGGTTCGAACTCGAGATCACCAGTTAAACTGGAACATGTTCTTACCGGCTTATCCAAAAAAATATTTGATGTTAATTGATTTGGTTTCTCGAAATTGTTTGGAGCAGTTCCTCTCTAGTAACTGGAATTCTCGAGTAGAAGAGAGAAAGAGATACACCTTATATAAAATTCACATAGGTGGATTTCTTTCTCCTTCCTATTGGAGAGGATTTGAGTTACTAGCGATGATTTTTTCCTAAATTGTTTATTTTTTTTTCTTAAGAATAAAACACTATGTAACCTATGTGATAGTTTTGAAGGTGATTAACTTAAGAGTATAAGTAGTTGAAATTTAGGAAAAAAAAAACAAAATTAACATAAAAAAATTCAACAATGCGAGGAGAGAATATAATAGAAGATTACATAACTCCAATTAAAGAGTAAAATCTATATTTTATTATATAAGCGTAGATAAAGTCACATTTGTTTTCCAAAAATGGAAGCATCACTACTTTATTTATTAATTTAATCTATTAATTGTGTAATGTATCATTAAATTAACTTTTTTTAACTTAAGGTCTGTTTAATTTAAGAAAGCACTTTCTATTTTTATTTAAAATTATAAAAATATCCCTTGTTTTTATTTTTTTTCAAAAATATATACAGGAAATAATGAACACCAAAAAATCGTTTTCGTAATTTTCCATATAAATATTTTAAAATATAAAATAAAATGAAAACAGGATAATCATTTTATAATTTTTAATGGAAAGATAAAATAAAAAATAAAAAAAATATATCAAGTCAAACTTATCTTTTAAGTGTAATGGCACCTTATGTTAAGAATTAATTGTGTGACATTTTGTATGATAAAATAAACTAAAATAAGACATTGTGTATGATTGAGAAACTAAAATTAATAATGACATTTTATATTATTAATAGACTAAATTAATATGAAAAATATTTTGAAATTAAAAAATATACAATAATAGACTGAAATAACAATAAAGATATTTAAGAATTTGCTCGTGATTAAGCTACAAAACCCTAAACCGATAATAAAAAATATCAGTGATTAAAAGAAGATATTTAAGAAACGACTCATATTTTTTAAGTACAAAAATTGTAAAGTCTTATCATTTTAAAACCAAATGTCTTAAGTCTCAACTATAGTAAAACTTGGATTTTTTTAAGTACAAAAATTGTAAAATCTTATCCATTTTAAAACCAAATGTCTCAACTCTTAATTATAGTAAACCTTGTATTTTTTTTCAGTACAAAAATTGTAAAATTTTATCCATTTAAAAATCAAATGTCTCAGGTCAGTAAAATTTGGATTTGGATCCTTTTGTATTTATATATTTTCTCAGCAAAAGTTAGCTACGGAATAGCTATGCAATCACAGAAATTAAAATTCACACTAATACCTAGCTATTTGGTAGCTAATTTTGTTGAAGAGGGTAAAAAAACTAAAGAGGATACTTACACATAAAACTTACATGTGATATATGACTAATTACCGTTACCGACGTGCCAATAAAGCTCTGTGCATCTAGCCAACCCTCAATCACACTTTTATTTTTTAAAGAAATCTCACAAATAATTGTTTAGATGTCACAATGAAAGGCTGTGTAATATATTTTAAGGTCTAAACTCCACACTGCACCAATTAATATGATCTTTTATTACCCCTCTATGATTTTAAAGGTCAGAGAAAAGAAAAAAAATATAATTGTTTTTCCTGAGCTCGAACGATCAGAACAATCAGAGACTAAAGTTTACTCTTCAGTCTTTATAAAAGATTAGGACCATCATGTGTTGGCAAACCATAAACCTTATTGACCTCTACAAATGTATGTATCCCTTCGTAAAATTCAGTAGTTTTGATTACAAGGATTGACCCTTCCTTTGACAACTTTTCCCTGCCCTTAGAATCAGCTATTCAATATAAAATTTATGTAATGCATACTTAGTTGTTTACCTTTGTTTATTATGAATATATCAAAATTTAATTAATTGATAACATTTTATCAATTTAATCTTTAAGTCCTGTTCGTCCAATCTAGTGCACTCTGTTTCAGTTTAGTGCTATGCTATTTACAATTGCAAGGAATGTAGTTTGATATAGTATATAACTTGTTTTACTGTAATTTCCTACGGTTAGAGAAAATTCCCCTCGTGTATTTTATACAGTTTTAGCAAGAATTTGCAGTAATATTTTAGATATAAGATCAATCAATTAAACTCTTTTTCCAGACAGACAAATGACAAAAAGACACACAGTGAGGATGAAAAATTGATACAAATAAATAATGAAAGGGTGGAGGGGGAGTCAGTCAAGTAAATTGGTGTAGATTCTTATTCTTATTATTGCATACTTTTGATGAAGTTCGTTGGCTATTATATTTGTCTCTTTCTCTATAAGATTCAATAAACTTATTTTAGTCAGTAGTTACGGCGGCAAGTCAATCTGACTGAAGTCTGTCAACAAGGTTATGGTATACTAATGACCAATTGTTATGTTTACGTAATTAAAATCCATTAAATAATAGTATTGTTTTCTAGGCGATCGATATATATATTCTACTATTCTATACTTTGAAACAACCTAATTTTGGCACTTTTTCTAGATCCTCGTGACGAAAATTTGTTGAAACTTGATCATGACGGGTCGAAAGTTTAATATGCACAATCAAACCATGGAATCTGGAAGAAAGTTATGTTCAAACTCGCATAGATGATGAATCAAAAGAAGCTTCTTGAAAGAAAATGACTGGGAGTTCAATACTACTTCAAATGCCCGTCCTAAGAAGGCATAAGAGACAGTGAGGGTAATGATCTAAAGGTAGAATATGATTTTCCAATCTAATTTTAAAGTGTTTTAATTTTGATACAATTAAAATGATAATTTCTTAATGGAGGTTTTTTATGATGGTATTTAATTGATAACTTTAATAACCAATAGATAATTACAACATGAATTTTAATATAAAAAATGATAAGAAAATTATGTTGGAAGTATTTTAATTATAGGCATCAAAGCTTATTCATATTTTTGGGATAGTAGGTAACTTAGTCCAGATTTTTTTAGGACATTTATATTCTATTTTTAAATAACTTAATGTTTTACATTTTTATATCATTTTAAACCAATAATTTCATCCTTGGCATATTCCATAAATTTTAAGATCACCCCTAACGTTATAGTATAACTTATCAATAGTCTCTAAACTATATAAAAAAATCATCAAATTAGTCCACATTTTTTACAATCCAAATAAAATATATTTTTTAAAATTTATAATTTTATTATCATTCTCAAATACAAATTATTTTATCAAAATGCATTCTTTAAAAATCAATTCTTTCAACTATATATCCTTTTTTGTGAACTTCTTTCAACTTTATATTTAGCTACCGAAACATACCCTAAAATAATATAAAAAGAGCTACAGAGTAAATTATTGGAAAGTTATTTATTCACTATAGTTATTTCCCGCAATTAAAAATATTGGACAAATAGCGTGTTAAAGAGAAATGGTAGTTTGTTCACCTACCACTACCAGAACCTGCAGAGTGCAGATTTCATCTGTGCATATGAAACACGCACATGACTCGTGAATGTAATTTAGAACGTGTGGCCTCCGCCCAAAATTTTCTAAAGGCATATAGGTATCTATACCTACATTTCATGATGATATCATATCACTTTGAAGTCCAAAAGTCTCAAATCCCAATTGAACTTTTCTCTTTTATGATGTGAAACAAGTTTTTCTGTGTTGCATTTGCATACTTGCATGCCCCCTTATAAAGTCAACATAATCATTATATTGTCCAAGGGAATAAAGCAAATTTTCTACAACAGCAAAGAACACTTTTCCAAAGTCTCAAAATACAAATTGATATATACAACGTATTCAATTTTAAGGGTCTAATTTCAATTTCAATTCAGTTGGGCAAAAAGCAAAACTATTGAGCCGTGTGTGAGTGAAAGAGAAGTGCAAACAAAAATGACACAGAAAGGGCAAAATGCAGTGATTCTCTATCTATCTCCCTACCACCATTGTGACTGTAAGATCATTTGAAACATCAAGGCCATCCATATAAAATTCTCTGTCCTCATATCTCCTCATAGAAGTAACCAAAGGTTGCGTAGGCAAAGGAAGAGTTGTTGCTTCACTTTCCAGCATCAACACCACAGTGGACATGTTTGGTCTATGAGCTGCTGAATCTTGCACACATAACATCCCTATGTGTATGCACCTCAAAGCTTTGTTTTTAGGACTTGAATCACGAATGCAAGGATCGATAAGCTCCATTGCTCTGCGTTCATTCCAAAGATGCCACGCCTACACCCATTCCATCATAAAACATTAGCTTTTATTTTAGCACTTCCATAAAACTTGGTATTGAAATTGATTCAACTCTCACAGACATTTTTCAACTAGCAACTTTTCTACAAATTAATGTGCATGTTGTTGTAGAAGATACTCACATATCCTATGAGACTTGAGTCATCTGAGTGACGAAAGCTAGTGTTCCTGCGGCCACTCAAAATCTCTAGCAGTAAGATACCAAAACTATATACATCTGATTTGACTGAAAACAGACCTTCCATTGCATATTCAGGGGACATATAACCACTGCATTAGAATTATATTGAGATTAGATTAGCCTAGTCCAAGTAAGAATGAACAACGGGATGATTCTGCTCACAAACAAAATCAAAGCATACTTACTATGTACCAACCACTCTGGTTGTATTGGCTTCATTCTGGTTTCCACCAAATATCCGAGCCAAACCAAAGTCTGATATTTTTGGGTTCATGTTTTCATCTAACAAAATGTTGCTTGCTTTTAGATCTCGATGAATTATTCTTAGCCTTGAATCCCGATGCAGATAAAGCAGTCCTCTTGCAATGCCTTCAATGATTTCAAAGCGTCTTGTCCAGTCTAATTGGGCTTGCTTGATTGGATCTGTCATGATGTTTACCAGAAAGTGAAAAATTGTTAACAATAAGTGCTAATATTATATTTTCACACTGATTAAAAATGCAGAAAGAAAAGGGAAGGGCTAATGTGAAGAAACACACCAAATAAAAAGCAATCCAAGCTTTTGTTAGGCATGAATTCATATACCAGCAACTTTTCTTCCCCTTGAATAGAACAACCCATTAGTCTAACAAGATTTCTATGTTGTAGTTTGGCTATCAGCATCATTTCATTCTTGAACTCCTCTAAACCTTGGCCAGACCGTCTTGAAAGCCTCTTGACAGCTATTTCTTCTCCGCTTGGAAGCTTTCCCTGAAAAATGGGACAAATAAATTTTATTAGATTTTAGCAAGCCTTCTTTTCCTAAAAGATAGGCTTAATATATAGAAGTATTTTCACCTTGTAGACAGGACCGAATCCCCCTTGTCCAAGTTTATTTTCTTCTGAAAAGTTGTTTGTGGCTATTGACATGCAACTAAAATTGAAAAATGGAAGTTCTGGTCCGCTTAGTTGATTCCCTTCCAAACTAAGGTCAGCTGATCCTGAAAATTCTGCTGACACTTCTCTGCTCTTGGTTGCATCAAAAACTGGTAGTACATCACTATTCTTGCAACATGAAGCTGAGGAAACTGTGGGCAAAGCTGAAAAGGAAAATGAGAAATATACAGTAGTTAATATCAAAACAGCATTTGATACCTTAGTTAATCATTTGAGAGGGAAAAAAATTAGGGAGATGAATATTTCACCTTTGAGTTTTCCTTTGAACCTCCAGACCACCCAAACAATGATTCCTAGGCAGATTAACCCTCCCACAACAGTTGATATTATCACAATCTTGTTCTTTTTTCCTCCATCACCTGAATTTGAAAACATAGAAGCCATATATGTTATTAGAACCTGACCATTACAGAAGTTTGTAAGAACACAAACTTCTGAGACATCATCTTTAGAGACAATAAAAATCAATTTACTTTAATGGTTGAGAACTTGAGATGGCTAATTAGCTGAAAGATAAGCTCGATCATGACAAGAAAAGGTATAGTTCTATGCTTTTTAGAAGATATGTTTTATCACTTTAATTTGTTGGGGGCCTACATTGATTTACATGTTAAAAACAAGATATCAATAGGATGATTAAACACAAGCTTTTCTGCATGTTACCACTAATTTCTCTGTTCAGCCCTAAGATGAAAAGGGGTTGTAAGGGATGAACAAGGAAAAAAAACAAAGAGTACTAAAGAATAAGAGGAAGCAGCAGCTGATAACTTACATAACATTAATCTGGTAATGAATTGAGACCAGTTGAAGCAGTTTCTCAAGAACCATACATGGAAAATAGTACTGATAAATTCCAATCAAAACTGAAAAATTTATGCATGGCAGCAAAGATAAAGGGACTCTTTACCTTACCTAAATCAGAATCAGCTAGGCGGATGTAAAGTGTATTTCCTCCACGTTCAAATTGTTGAATATCAACCAACTCCCCATACCAAGCCATGCATCCAATTCCAAGCACATTTGCATATGCAGTACAAGAAGCATTCTTTAAACAATTGTTCTTACAATCCTCTGTGCTAACCACACGTGCAAAGTCCGGCAACTTCATACACCTACGCACCAAGAAACCATCTTCTTCAACAATCACCTCAGTTCCAGAACTAGCATTTCTCTCAGCCTTGAGTGGAGTCATCCTCTGACACCCACCTGAGAAGTTCCCCTTATGCCACTGATCACTATGCTTTGGTTCAAACCCTCTTATACAACTACAAATAGCTGAACCTGAAGTGGACAAATCACATGCTGCAAAGCTACCACACTTGTTATAAACCTCACACTCATTCGAAGGCCCTTTTTGTATCTCATTCCAATGCTTCTCACCTTCATTCCAACCAAACTCCCGCTCATACCCATCCCATCCTATCTGAAACCTTACCTTAGTGTCGTTGAAAGGCTCATATGTGAAGTACCTGCCTCCTTCACCATCCATGTTAAGTGTAAAGCCATAGAGAATACTTCCTGTCATATCTACCCCAGTAAATATTCTACCATCCCAATACCCACTTCTCCACCTCCTGTTCTGTCCCTCCCAAACCAATATCTGAGGTAACCCCTCAGGATCAACCCCCATGGTGTAGTTTCCCGGTGAAGGATCCGTGGCGGATTTCCATGAAGTGAAGGCAAAGCTCTTCCCAGATGCAGCTTTCACCGGCACTTTGATACCAGGAACATATGTATCAGTGGGGTTTTCAAAGCTTTGCCACACCTCTTTCCCATGACTTGAAAGAACAAGATTGCCATCATCACGAAGCACAGCTTGAGAGTTGTTTTTGTTGTTGGGAATGGAAACATTACTGGACCAGACTTTATTCTTGTCTCCATCAAGGATAACCAAATTGCCATCCCTTCCTATAGTGATAGAACCCCCAGTGTCTTTGAGGGGTTTGTCTCTGTTTGCAACCCATATGACTGCAGGTCCAGGAATGTTGTAGTACCAAATCCCAACGTAACGAGAAGAGGAGTTATCCAAAGTGAAGAAACCCATGACGAAGTTGAAGCCATCAGACACCAAAATTTCACCTTCCCTGTCTCTGATCAAATCACCATAGGTGATTCTGACCCTGGAAGTGGAAGCACGTGAGAAGACAGGAAAGAAACAGAGCAAAGAGAAGAAAAGAGCAGAAGTTAAGCGTTGGTATGTTGAGATCATAATAATAATAATAATAATATCCCTTCGAATGGAAATGAGAAATGATAAAAGAAGAAGGGGATTAATTTTGGGGCGAGAGCGAGAGTGGGTATATGATATGAGAAAGAAAAAAAGGGAAAAGGGAGAAAGGTATTATGTTTGACGAGAGTGAGTGAGTGAGTATGATAATTAATGATATTGAGTGGGACGACGCATTTGATTCTGAGAGTGAGAAGAGAAAGAGACACGTTTGTGTTGTGGTTGTTAAACACACGCTTCGGAGATTGGAGATCGAGTTGACAATGGAACCCAACGTCACAGTCAGAGTCAGAGTCATAATCGAAGATTCAAAGCACGGAGAGAGAGAAGACACCAAGGGAAATTTTAACACGCACCTATTTTAATGGCTCCTTACCTTCGTTTTTGTTTTTTCTCCGGCCAAAATTAAAAAAATAAAATACTGTATTAAGAGCATTGATTAATCCTAATGCTGATTTTCAGGATTCAAAAACAAAATGTTTTATTTGAAAAAGAAAAAACATATATTATATTTTTGGATTCTTAAAATCAGGTGTTTGAGTTAGTGATGTTATGAAAATCGTAAAAAAAAATGCTGGCATTTATGACTAATCGTTGACTGAATGGTTCCCAATCCATCCCACTAGAAGGAGAAGACCGCCGAAGAAAGGAAGGTACCGCTTTCCAGCTGAACAAACATTATTGTTGGCTTCTGTTTTGTCGCTCTTTTTTCTTTAACCATTTATTCTAAGTCCTTTTTCCATCTCCATTTGCTCCTTCGTGATTTCTTTATAATTACTCACAACGGTGCTATTTATAAAAATCTTTTAATTACTTAGGTGGTTAATTTAGTTGATTTTCATATTAGACCCATTATTATTTTTTTTTTTATTTAATTACTCAATTGTGTCATACTCTTTCTGTTAATTAATTACTCACCTACCTCCATTAATGGGATATTTTTGTCAAATAATAATTAATACATGTGACAATCTGAAAAAGTTCTTGTACCAAGACCCACCTACAAAAAGGTTCTTATAAATAGTACTGGAGGGAGTATATATTAGGAAAATGTTAAATAGTGTCCTTAGGGCACTTGTTAAGCTGTTAAGAAATTAAAAGTATAAAGTTTTATTGGAGTGTGTGATATTTAATGTCATAAATGTAATCAATACTTTGATTTCTAATAAAAACTTTTTCTTTATGAATTCTTAACCAGTGCCCTTAGGTCACTCATTAGCAGACTCCTTTCTATTAACTAGTGTCCAACCCGTGCGATGCACGGATATTATTATTCCAATAGATTATTAACATTGAATGATATATTATACATAATTTATTAAATATGTGTAACTAAAAAATAATAAGATTTATTCCTTTTTTAATATTTAATTCTATATTTCTTGGTGTATAAAGAATATAAAAACTAAAAAAGAAAAAATGGATTTGAAAAATCAAATAGCAAATATTAATAATTAAAAAAGGAATATAAATTTTGTTTCATTTATATTTTTTGAAATGTCTTCTTGTACATCATATTTTTCGTCACATTACAACACTTAAAATTGTCATTACATATAAGAATCATATGTCTTGTTGAACTTAACCATAAATACAACAACATATAATTGACCATGCAAGAAAACTGGTTTTGGTAAATACACACCAACATGGGACAATATCTGACATTCACTTTTATTAATCTGATTCCATTACAAAGTCCACCAGATATATCAAAGTTACTCATTAGCATGACAGACACTCATTCTTTAACATCAACTTTTGATAAGGAAGTGTAAAACACCTAATATCATTTAAGAACTCAGTTGTCAATCAACCAGCTTCAATATCAATCTCCTCATCTACCTTCCATATAGTGTCAGAACTCAAATACACTCTCTCTTCTCTAGGAAATAATGTCATGACATATTCATTAATTGAATGAACATTTAATGTAGGAGCAAGAATTGCTTTATCCTATCTCAAATACAATGTTTCCAAAAATTGAAAGCAATTTATGGTATGCAAATGAAACTATATCTCCAATTGTATTACCTGTAGAATCCATCAGTAAATCGTTCGGTAATTCAATATTAGTGATCACCATCACCATAAATGTCTAAATCACCATCACCTAATGTAACAATTCACTCATAAAACTCTATAATCTCATGTTTAGTTAAAGCACTCCCACAACTTTATAATATTCACGACAGGAGCAGCCCATGGAGGGTACCTATGGTTTATAAAAGATCACTTTAAACATATAATTAAAAAATTGATTTAGCATTTAATCGTACTATATACTAAATACATAATAAATCAAAATATAAAATAATAATTTTATTGAAGTAGAAGAAACAACACAATTATGAATTTTATAATTCTAATTAAAAATATGTTCATAGAAAATTTTAACAAATCCATCATAAATATATTACAAATTTAAAATATATTGAGAGAAAATATTTTAATAAAATAATAAAAAAATGAAATTGTGATAAGAAATAAAAAGAAAAGAAAAAAAGGAAAACAACTAAAGCAGGACTACCTCCCGTCAAGGGTAAATGTAATTCACAAAAAAAATCACTTATGTAATGAAATAAATTAATATGAATGGATAATGTGAGAAATTTTTTAATATTATAATAATAGAAAAATGAAAAAAAAGGTGTGACAAGTAAAAAAAAAAACAACATAGGCACTAATTTGAATTTAAATTTTAAATAAGGAACCATATATATATATATATATTTATAAGAAATCCATCAACAATAGATAAAGCTAACTATATATAGCAAAGTAAAGCTAACTATACATAACAAAAAGACCCCCAATGAACAGTGAAAACAAAACATACTAAATACATAATAAATCAAAATATAAAATAATAATTTTATTGAAGTAGAAGAAAACAACATAATTATGAATTTTATAATTCTAATTAAAAAATATATTCATAGAAAATTTTAACAAATACA